>JAQPZY010001399.1:0-1225000 GCA_029931535.1 Margaritifera margaritifera | reverse complement strand
TTTACAACATTATCAGTCAAGTTGAAGTCATCTAGGCGAAGCATACACATTTCAAGCTTTAATTACATTAGAAATAGTCATGTAAGCTGTGTAATTTCAACACTTTTCGTGTTTATTGTTTGTCTTGTGTCTGTTTTGTGAATGCCTTTGACAAGACTCAATGAGAGTCGAAAGCGCTTAGGCTAGTTAAAAACTAGTTTTGCACTGTCGATTTTCAGTTTGTTTCATCTATCTTAATCAATCCCTGATATACGCGATCCCTTGCTGGATCCAGTGCACTTGAAAGGACTGTTATTTGCCACAGAATTTGTATTCTCTCTCTCTCTTTCTCTCTCTCTCTCTCTCTCTCTCTCTCTCTCTCTCTCTCTCTCTCTCTCTCTATATATATATATATATATATATATATATATATATATATGAGTGTCTGTGTGTAGTTTTATCCACCAATAATTGAACAGAAGTATAGCATACCTTGTTACGTAGTTGGGGGTTTTAAAAGAATATCATAAACATAGTGAATTATAGCAGTACAGACAAATATTCGGTCCATAGAGTGCACAATAATCAAATATGCAGTCATGAACCCTTAATGTGGCTGAAAATTGTCCTTAAAATATATCATGTACAGTTCAGAACACAAAAAGATAAGACTTGCATCCAATTAGCCAATACGAGAAACAAACATTATTGTGGTATATAGGATAGACAGCAATTAATGAACAGAAACGACGGAGTGCCAACGAACAAGCGACGTGGAAATACATAACAATGTGGCAGGTGAGGTGAAAAGATGGAACGATACCTATTTGCAAGATAGCATATCAAATATGTCAAACTTTCATTAAATAAACAAGCGCTAACAATATATTTTAGAATTATATTGTATGTTTGCCCGTCAGTGCTTTAAGTGTAATTGTTTGATTAACAAACATAACTTTACAGCTGACACGTACTGAAGTGTTGACCTCGAGTTCGGCACTCTGTTTTGTATCACCTTAAGCTACCGTTTCTATGAAGACATGAATTTAAATATAGTATTCAAGTTTTACTTCAGAGTATCTTTAAGTTCACGAGTGTCCCTTGACTTTTCCAATACTCTAAAAGATCACGAGTGTCCCTTGACTTTTCCAGTACTTTAAAAGAATATTAGTTCTAATCTATCAGCTTGGCTTATATTTTTAATAGCAGTTCATTTACAAGTAATAAAATAATCAAACACTTTCAGACTATAGTGTTTTGTGTCATTTTACTTTACTTTGGAGAATTTCTGCTACTGCTATCTGAATTTTTTTTAAAGTAAACTAAAATAAGATAATTATTCGTCTAATTTTTGCATTGTGGTGGTGCAGCAGAAAAAGTGAGATGTTTCTAATAGAAATGGGGCTTCTAGAAGCAACAGATTTTATCTATACGGTTATTTTTGGCAGATTTCAACAAAGCAGAGTTTTTCGGTCGAAACTACATTTGTATAGTACAGAAGAAGCAGTTATCTTTGAGAATAACGTAATATTTCTTAGATATCTGGAATGGTGCGATCCAAAAAGAATTGTTAACTCTGAGGGCGAGGAATGCATTATAAGATAGTCACCAAGATAACATGAAGGACTTTGTACTGGAATGTAAGTGTTGTCTTCAGTGAGGACAAACACCGTAGGCCACGAGAAATATATGGTTTCTTGTCAACAATAGCATGACCATTTCAGAGTCACATAGTAGAAAAGAGGAAAAATAAAAAATAAACTCCGTGGTTAAAAATTATATATATAACAGACGTTTGTACTAATAAGTGTTTACCGTCTCATTTACAAAGCTATATATAGATATACCTATATCTGGAAACCAACAAAGCAAACTCAATATCATAAAATGCCAGGCGAAGTTGTTATAAGTGAAAAATAATATTTAAAAAAAAAAAATATATTTCATTCTTTGAGAATAAAACAAGTACATGATAAGACAACATGAAGGAAAAATAAATACAGACATACATACATACATGCATGCATACATACATACATACATACATACATACATACATACATACATACATACATACATACATACATACATACATACATACATACATACATACATACCCACAAGAAGATACTCGGTGTCTGTGTCCAAAACGAAGCCACACATCAGTTGTCCACGTCTTGAAACCATTTCAAATATGGAATTTTGCGCGGAAATTTCATTAGGCCCCTTCTAGAAAAAATATGATAAAGTACTCTATTAAGGACAATCAAAGAAACAAATTGTCTTCAAATCAAATGCAATGTTGCGATAATACTTAGAATACTTCACATAGAACTTGGGAAAACAAGATCATCAAAAATGAAACAGTAGTATTATCGTTCAGTATGACCACCGTTTATGCATAGTCTGTGAGAGAGGTGTAACGCTTACACACTCAGTGTACAATAAAAAAATGGTGAAGAATTGAATGAAAAACATCTATAATATTATAAAGGCTGATTGAAACCAATATCAGAATATTAAGATTAGTAGCTCATGAAATCACTCATACATTATATGTTTAGAAGTTACTTTAAATAGCCTGTGATATTTCAGCTTCATGATTCATACACGTCACTCCACGTCAAGAAACATTTCACCTATCCCGTATATTCACAGCTTTTTCATCATGACTATTTATCATCAACCGTTGTACACGACTTTTAAGTGTGTCATTGTAACGTGCACGCACTGCACTTCTACTGCCCGGAGTGTGATCCCCTGTTACTGGCAAGTGGACTCTCGTTAATAGCAGGAAAAAAGAATAACTTCTAGCTCATCTGATCAATGTTTGACCCATTGTTTCCATATTTTAGTCATTTTTCAAAATGAAAGTATCAGAGACACTATTTTAAAGCAATTTTAATAAAACCTAAGCCTCAATAGCATGATAGTAGGTGGACCAGTGATCATCTCCATTGTTGTAGTAAGGTTTCAATATCATAATTTATTATATACTACAGTGTGAAATATGGAAACATATTGTCCAAAATAATTTTCAATTTTTTTACATTCCTATATTTTCACATGTGAAAAATATATCTTTATACTTTGCATGTGAAAATATAAGATTCCCATCATGTCATGCGAGTCTTATTTAAGTGTGCCTACATAAGCCCAACAAAAACGAGCACTTTGTGACCTAGAACAAGTAAATAGAAACTGCATTACACTTAGGACATGAAAATTTATTTTTGTTGAAGAAATTTGACTAGACGCCATTCGCATCTCTATGAAGTTATTTTCCCTTACTTTCTTGACAACAATGATAAACCCGCTGTGATGCATTAGTGAATCGGACTTGCATTGTGGTCCAATATGATCAAATAGTTTACTAAATGTCAAAAATGTAATTTACTGTGACAGATTAGGTCAACCCAATCCTACCGTTCTCTTAAGTCACTAATAGTTATATAATCAGTCTATGAAAGTGATGTAAATTTACTAAACCTTCGATTCTGGAACAAGTTTGGTATATAAAAATAAAAAGGTTCTTTCTCTGCGTAAATACCGGATATATTTCATCTTGTAGTACCAAAAACGATATATTTTAACTCGTGGCTTTGCCACTCTGTAAAATATCACGTTTTGAGAACCACACGATGAAACATATCCGATATTAACGTAGGAAAAGAAAATATTATCTACATATCTTTTTTCCTACTCTCCGCTATCGAAACGTTGTGCTCCCTTTTTGCATACATGAGCTTCTGTGTCATGCTTCAATATACCTCAACGTTATGGCTTTTAAAAAAACAAAAAAACAATTGCATACACGAGATAGTTTGTCAAGCTTGATCATATTTAGCAGTATGACCTATATTTTTATTTTGTAAATATTTTTGTTTATTATGGAGCTTTTTCTTCTTAGAAGGTACATTTATCTACTTTTCATTCGCCTAGATTTAGCCAGTAGGGCGATACTCAGTTATATATGCAAAATATTTTAGCGTACAACCAGGGTTTTGAATCCTTAACCTTTGGTTTACAAGTCTGACGATAAGAGCGATTGTGCCACCTCTATTAAAGTTCATAACACTATAAATTCTAGCTTATACGAGAACTGCATGCACTTCCCGTCTGTTAGCTAGCTTAGATAGAAAACTTTTACAATATTAATATCTAAATCGAAGCAGTGCCGTCCCTGTACTATAATAAAGATTATAGGTTTATAAAAAAAAATTCGTACACGTTGTACTTTATCACACACATAAAACGATTTAGATTTAACACCAGGTCATTCAAGAGATTAACTAGCTTCTTACTTTTATACAGTTTAATTACCACCTAGACAAATATTTACTATACTATAATAAATCAAGGTGGGCCAATGAAAACAAAATTCCAGTATACATGTATTTAGTATAACTTGATAAACCAAATTTACTGGAATGTCAGAACTGCTTTGTTCGCTCTCGTAAACAAGTAAAGGGCATTGGTACGACAGATGTAAATAGACCAATTGACGAGATATGTTCTTAATACCGTATATAGCCTTCATGATTAACAATACATTTTTAGAGTAATATTAATATGGTAATACAACCTATATAATTAAATGAAATATACTAACAGAGAACAGTATTTACGGTATATATACTACGACCCTGAAAGTCCTGTTGCTTTTATGAATGGTCCTATGAAGTTCTCCGCGAAGTAGTCCTGTATACATGTATTTTAGTATATGTTGATAAATAGAGTTCACATAAACACCAGGACTGCTTTTCGCGCTCTCGTAAATAAGTCAAAATCATGTAAATAGACCAATCGATAAGACATTAATAACAATTCATTTTAGAGTAATATTAATAAGGTAATAAAACCTATATCATTAAATGACATACACAAAACAACGAACAGTATTAAGAAACGCAGTCCTGGTGTTTATGTGAACTCTATTTATCAAGATATACTAAAATACTACGACCCTAATATTCCGGTTGCTTTTGCGAATATTAATCAATTGTCAAGGCAAATTAATAAGAAGCAATCTTTAAGTCCAACAGCATATTTCGAACTGAAAGATTGTATAATAACACAGTCTACTTACACGTTTCACAAGCAGCCCCCCACCCCACCCCCAAAAAAGAAAGATTTCAATATAAAAGGGTTTATTTTAGTCACGCAGATTCTAAGTTCCAGGCAGATGCAGTTCATTTATAAGCATATTAAAAGTGTAATAATGGTTAATGATATATTTTGACAAATATAAGTATTTTCAAAATATGCCTGGTCTAAAAGAAATAAAAAAGGGAGATGACATGCATGATGCCTTCGTATAAATATTTGAAGAGAGAAAACCAGAAGAAAACAAAATACAGTTCGATGAAGAAGAGGATTTTATAACGTAAAGGTCAAGGAATTATTGCTGAAAGAAACTATTGAATACTTTTCCACTCACTCAGACAAAAAGTATCTGTAGTGTAAAGATTTAGTCGAATATTTCATACTAGAATGTGGAAGTATTTTACTGAAAATAAAACTAGAAAATGTATAACTATATTACAAAACCTTACTGATGGATGCTATAAATCATATCATTTATATATGGAATGTCGCCAATTGAAGCAAACAAGGAGGAAAATAAATCTAAAATATGGATACAAGTATTCGGCTATCTTACAACAAATACCATAGGAACGGCTGTCTTACAACAAATGCCATAGGAACGCCTATATTACAACAAATGCCATAGGGACGCCTGGTTTACAACAAATGCCATAGGAACACCTATCATACAACAAATGCCATAGGAAAATCTGTCTTACAACAAATGCCATAGGAATAATTGTCTTAAAACAAATGCCATAGGAACGCCTATCCTACAACAAATGCCATAGGAACAGCTGTCTTACAACAAATGCCATATGAACGGCTGTCTTATAACAAATGCCATGGAACCAACTACTTGTTATGCGTATTATGCAATTAAGTATATTGATGAAATGGAACGTCGAAATACTAATTGCACACGTTGTGCAAATATAACGAAATGTCAATGGTATTATTCTGGAGGAGATATAAAAAACACAGAGGATGCAACCAAACAAAGCTAGCTGTGAACGTCGAAACGTTTTAAACAGATGCTAAATGTTCTATCATGAAAAGTACATTTCAGACTAATTTTATAATCGGAAAAACCCTAAAATATGTAAACCCTTCACTGAACGTTTGATTCAAAGGAAATAGTACTATGCAAATGGCACAAACTTGCTTGGTACAAAAACATCACCGTCTGAAAGAAGGAAATTACGGCCTCCTCTAATTCGTATTCAAAGTAGAAGAAAAACAAACAAGAATCATGAATGAAACTAAAAAAGAATTGTCAAAAGAATGCTACAAGACTCGTGTTAAAAAAGCATTACATTTATATAGATTTCAAGCTGGGAAATAAAATAACCAGAGCTGTCATTTATTTTCTTAAGTATTTGAACCATGCTTATCAAAAATAATAGAAAAAATATTGATTTAGGTTCGGTACAAATCCAGCTTGATTATCGATTCAACTCATAAGAAAGCAAATAGAGGAATAATTAGTACATCATCATTATGTAAACTGGTATCACAGAGCACCAGCTAAAATCATACTGGCAAAAATGAAATACAAAAATAAAGTTGCAGAACTGTTTGATATAGTAGATACAAATATTGACCTGCAAATTAATGAAAATTCACAATGGTGTTCTAATAAGGTAAATTATGTAACTTTACCTGCTGATAAATTTAGGCTTAAAGGAGAAAAGTCATACATAAATTTACCAGACTGGATATAAAATAAAATAAAACTCTTTTAATGCACAAACTAGTGACAACGGATGTTTTTGTATGCATCAGAATCAATTATAAACACATTTAGAGATAATCAGTGTAGGCTACATCTATATTTCTTCCGTGTCACTTTCTAAGGTTGATATTTCAGCACTTGTCTCTCGTTCAAATTGTTTTGAAGTATTGCTGTATGTATTCTACAGGTCATACGTTTAACTATCTCTACCAATTTGTAAAGCTTGTAAAGCAGCTGACAGAATATTAAATTGTTTGGTAAATAAATCTTAAGCATCTAAAAGTTGTGTTGTTGTTATCATCTATTTGTTTCTTCAAGTTCTGAGAGTTTAATAGATTTTTATGTGATATTCTGATCCATAGATGCTAATTTATTATTAACTTGTTTTCAACATGATTTTATATTTTTCAAATTAATATCCTGTAAGATCTAACGCATTTGAGCGCAAACACATTTTTTGTACAAAACGTTTATTAGCTGCATCAAATTTGTATGTAGGAAGTACTGGATTTTTAATACGATTATGGTTCAAGTTAAGTGTTTGAGTTAATTCTTCATCTTTTTCATCTTTCTTAATGAATTAAAAAATAAAGTCACTAGGGCCTTTTAAGATATTTCTGTTATTTATTTAACTCGAATTGGGCAAATTAATTTGTTTTATACGTGCTTTATATATACTTTCTCTCTCTCTCTCTTTATATATATATATATATATATATATATATATATATATATATATATATATATATATATACTCTTTCTCTCTCAATATATATAGTACCTCTTTATTATTGTTTATATGGACTAGTACGAGATGGAATCACTGTGAAATACATTTTTAATAGGCAGGGACTCAAATAGAGAAGAGTAGGAGCCCTGTCAATAAATCTTTATATTGTTTATTTAAGCACAGAAACTATGGAAGTTTTAAGTTTCAAAATCCACAAAATGTATCGTATTCGGTAGATGTATTTATAGGTCTTACACTATTAAATTGGAGTAATTTAGAGTTGTAGGTGGTTATATACACTGTGTAATTATTACTCTGAGTTATTAAAACTAAAGCTATTGTTGCCATTAGCAGTCATTCCCTCTTTGACATTTTTCACGTACATTTCACGATTATAGAAATTATCAGGTATTGATATGATTTTAGTTTCATTCTTATCAGTTAACAATATAGAATATATTATTGTTTTGATTACTAGAAATATTGTAATAACCAACTACAAAATCTATTCTATAACGAAATGTAACATTTACCCTGTGTGTTATCAATTGGATTTGAACAATATGTTTCATTCTCAGATTTTCCGTCCACAATAAAGTTAAAGACTTTGTTGATAGGTAACTTAGCATTGCTATTTAAGTAACGAGAATAATTGTAAAAAGGTTCAAGCATTCAGAAGTCCCAACTTGTTATTGTACTCACTAACTATCATGTTAAATTCATCTTGACTTATATTTCGTTATCGCTTATTGCTTTACTAAACACTTCATTAATAATATTCAACTTAGTTGTAGCAGAGGTTACAATCTTATCGTGTTTTAAAGTTTTATTATATACCAGCTTGTCTTTTAACGTTTTTGCAACAAACCTTAGAAAAAAGTTGCACCGAACCCTGTAAAAACAACAGGTATAATAAGTCCCAAGGCACTGGCCACAGTAACACCTACTCTATCAGCTGTAACACGAATTGCACAAGAAACTCTTGCCATACAAGCTTCTACCAAGTTTAAAACTTATATGTTGCTTTATACTTTTTTCTTACAGCTCTATATTGTTCTATATCTGTAACTAAATCATTTATGACTTCACTAATGTTCTTCAACCTAAAATAAATTCCGTGATCGTTAGGTAAGTTATCTATCATTTAAAAGTATTAACTTACAGTTAATACTTAACTACTTCTTTATCTTGTCTTTTAGTATCCCTTGTGCTATTAGATAGTCAATCGTGAATTGACTCAAAGAAATTGAAATAACCAATATTAGTATTTTTTTACCAATGTTAGTTGGAGAATCTATTTTAAAATTAAATATCCGCTTCAAAAGCATCCTGTAACTTACTGTAAGAGTTGAGTTTAATGCTGCATGGTAAATAATGTAAAATATGTTTTTCGTTTCGCTTGCCATTTATTAATATTAGATTTGTTACATTTACTCATGACTCCACTATTAACTAATCTATTAATCTACATCATTTTTGGAAATGGATTTACTTGATTTGACTCTTTGGACTCTGTCTTCATTTGTTCATTTTAGAAACATTTTGAAAAATATATAACACCTACTCTTATATACAGTTACACCAGTTATTAAGTAAAAATGCGGTAGCATATTTTAACATAATCCAAGACATGCATAGATTACTGTATGCTCCCAATAACCATAATAATTTTAGATTTTCTTTTTTGACTTTATTAAAGTTCCTATGAACATTTTCCGGGTTGTTTTCCCAAAAACTTTACGAGGATCTTTGTTCCTTTCTGAAGTTACCTTCCCTGGCGAATCAGAAACCTATACATTTTTCCAGTTTTATTTTTTACCACCTTCCAGTTATTTTGCAATGAAATTAAAGTTTTTCTAAAGAGCTGATCATGTTATCTTCAAATTACCTTCAAATTATTTTGAAGTTGCAAATATTTCAACCAAATTTTTCGAAAATTTCCTCGCTTTCCTTGTTAAAATAAATATGCTTAAAAGTTATCAAAACTAACACTAAAACTTGTACTCCAAACCTAAAAGATAAAAAAGCATCCAATTTCGTTTGTTATTAAGTAGTCCTTTTTTGATTATTTCTGTAAGTCGTTTAAGTTATCAATTGGAAGAAATTTACTCCTCAAAGATGTTATTCCTTGTAGTTAAGCATCCGATAATGACTTTGATATTTTAGCTGATCTAGCATTTACAAACCTTGCGTATGCTTTCTTGATTTGTATTACCCATTTCATCCTACTCGTTATTGAGAAAGTTTTTACCAGTTAATTGCTTGTATGTTCTATCTACTATATCAATTTCTAATACGTGTTTGTAGGCTTTTATTCCGCCGTCATATATAGTACTGGCGTTTATATCTTGTTTAGATTCTAAGAAACCTAATTCTTTTTCAAGTTGATTTGGATCCATTTAAATAGTGTAAAATGGCGGAAGGTGGTTATGACAATTGGCTGAAGTGCCTACTCCTGAACCTAGTCCCGATTCTTGTCCAATGCCTACTCTTGAACCTAGTCCCGATTCTTGTCCAATGCCTACTCTTGAACCTAGTCCCGATTCTTGTCCAATTCCTATTCTGAACCTAGTCCCGATTCTTGTCCAATGCCTACTCTTGAACCTAGTCCCGATTCTTGTCCAATGCCTACTCTTGAACCTAGTCCCGATTCTTGTCCAATGCCTACTCTTGAACCTAGTCCCGATTCTTGTCCAATGCCTATTCTGAACCTAGTCCCGATTATTGTCCAATGCCTATTCTAAAACCTAGTCCCGATTCTTGTCCAATGCCTACTCTTGAACCTAGTCCCGATTCTTGTCCAATGCCTATTCTAAAACCTAGTCCCGATTCTTGTCCAATGCCTATTCTAAAACCTAGTCCCGATTCTTGTCCAATGCCTACTCTTGAACCTAGTCCCGATTCTTGTCCAATGCCTATTCTAAAACCTAGTCCCGATTCTTGTCCAATGCCTATTCTAAAACCTAGTCCCGATTATTGTCCAATGCCTACTCTTGAACCTAGTCCCGATTATTGTCCAATGCCTACTCTTGAACCCAGTCCCGATTCTTGTCCAATGCCTATTCTGAACCTAGTCCCGATTATTGTCCAATGCCTACTCTTGAACCTAGTCCCTATTCTCGTCCAATGCCTACTCCTGAACCTACACCACGAGGTGGAAAATCTAAACTCCCTACACAATACATCAACAGTTCATAAAATATTTATTTATCTATATAAAGAAGATATCATATATAATTTTAAGTTAAGCTTAGAAGAGTGAATAAACCTCATTTTAAACTTATAAATAAAACATGGGATCACGAACAAATTGATAATCCTAATATTCAACTTTCTCCGATTAGTAACCCAAATAAAGTGTGATCATTTAACAGTATAGCTAATAAAATATGCGGAAGTTTGTTTTTGAATTCAAAAATTTGGAAAAGAATAGGCAATATCTGGAATAAACTATAAATTATTCAAATACAAATGTTTACATTTAAATATAGTGTTACTGAAACAAATTTGCATGAATCTTTAAATATAGCAGAAATACATGAGAATCTAAATAAAAGAAATATTGATTCCATGAGTTAATTATTTAGAAATCCTAACGAAATGATCTAAAAAAATCAATGAATAGAGAAGAAAATTTGGATAGATTATTTACTGATCAAGAAGAAAGAAAATGAAAAGAATATGTGAGGGCTACTGATGTTGTAAATTAAAAATATTAGTAAAGAAAACAAATCTGGACGTGGATGACGACCATATAAAAAACAATGTTATAGTTATATAACAAAATCCAGCTTACAGAGCTAAATTAAATGGGATTACAAGGTTATGAAAGGAAACGTGCAGAAATAATTCGCGATTTAACAGATATAGGAAATAACCTTAGAGAAAATATTAATAACGTCGAGTACAAAATTAAAGAAAAGTTACCATTAGGTGAAAGGCTAAAACGGCCGTTCAAACAAAAAGGTGCAACAATTACTACTGTTTTTGTAGCTATTGATATTGTAGCAACAACTCTTAGCCTAACCCTAAAAAGAATTAACAAGCAGTAGCGGGGTCACAGCAGTAGCAACTCTGATTCGTTCATTGATAAATTCAAAGCATGTGCAAATATTGCGGAATATTGATTTACCTTCGGTAAATAAAAGCAGAAACATTGCCTGGTATCATTGGTAATGCAATTAGCTGGCTTGTAACATCGGCCAGAACAAATATTTCTTAAATAAATGATTATGCTTTGTTCATTCTCGCATTAATTATCTTGTTCTCTTCAATTGTCCTATAAGGTTTATTTGTGGTAACAAAAAGGATTGAATATTAATCAAATGCCTAGCTAGTTAAATATCTTAATTTATTTAAAATAAGTAAATTGCATCATCTTCTGCAATAATAGACATAATCATAAACGCTTGTTTATTTGTATCATGATCTATAACATTAGGTACTGTAGACTTGTCTGTATAAACCTTATTAGTCTTAATATTTTTCTTGTTTTGCCTTATTGCAGACTGTTGTATCTTATGTTGTTGTATTCTTTATCACGTCGGTATTTACAAAAGGATTTATTTCTAGTTTAAAATAATCCGATGACTTGAAGTAAGTAATGTTATGATCTACTACGCTACCAAGTTTCATCATCATATCGCTGGGTATCAAAAATACACCTTCACCACTATCTGCATATTCTAATCGAACGATTGAACCTGAAATATATTGTTAAAATCTTTTTGTCATGTTTTCATTTGAATCATAACCTTCTTCACCTAAAATTAAATATTCAAATAATGTTTTACGGTGTCTCGAACAGTAGAAACATAATGTGTAATACTCATTCCATTTTGTACTTGAGCACCTAAAACAAAAATTACATAGGATCTAATACTCTGATTTAAACGCGCTATTCCTTCATTTGTTAGTCAGTTGCTATCCATAAGAAAGAAAAAAAATACCATTCTTCTTTTTCTTCTTCTTCTTCTTTTATTGTTTAAGAGTTGTATTGCTCATAACTGTGTCGTATATACCAGACTCTATTCCACCATTTGTCTAGTTCATATGTTTCCTGTCTATTTGTCTAGTTCATATGTTTCCTGTCTATTTGTCTAGTTCATATGTTTCCTGTCTATTTGTCTAGTTCATATGTTTCCTGTCTATTTGTCTAGTTCATATGTTTCCTGTATATTTGTCTAGTTCATATGTTTCCTGTCTATTTGTCTAGTTCATATGTTTCCTGTCTATTTGTCTAGTTCATATGTTTCCTGTATATTTGTCTAGTTCATGTTTCCTGTCTATTTGTCTAGTTCATATGTTTCCTGTCTATTTGTCTAGTTCATATGTTTCCTGTATATTTGTCTAGTTCATATGTTTCCTGTCTACATTTCTATCTATTTTTTAATTGGTTCAATTCGATTAATAACATTAAAATTATTCCCTATCTATTTTGAAATCGGTATAATATTAAAATGATTCCCTATCTATTTTGTAATAAGTTCTAGGTCAGTTAATAACATTAAAATTATTCCCTATATATTTTAATAGGTTATAGGCCAATGAATAATATACAAATTATTCCCTCTTAAATGTATGCAACGTGATGTGGTGAGACATTTCAATTAATAAAAATTGTTTTAAATTATGTTAGATATATATTGCTGTTTGTTGGATTAAATATTTTATCATATAATAATGGCATTAGTCAGTCAGAGAGCAGTTTTCTTATTTGAAAATATACATGAAACCAATATATTGTTGTTACGAACTCTGGTACAAAAATAAAAAATAAAGTCAAGCAAGATATTCCACATCTCGATGTTGCCATCCATACTGTACTGCCCAGTTTAAATTATTTGGCAAAATTTCGTATCACATTGTGCCCTGTCTTTGTTGACTAAATCATCACATTCAAATTTTAAAATGTAATTACAAAAACAAAAAACAAACATTTCAAAAAATATTTTGTGGCTTATATTTAAAATAGTCATTTTCTGTGTAATATATATTTATCCTTTTTCCTTAAATTTACCAGTCATAATTTTTTGTCGAAAGGTAAATATGTTAAACTGGATTGCAGGCCAAAGGTAAGATGCGCTATTTGCAAGTTGGTTTTAAATCTGAATTCCATTATTTATTTATATTTAATGTTTCATTCTTATTTATGTAGTTAATATAATTAGAAGGGGGGGGGGGTTGCCGCACAAAATATTATACTATATTTTTTGTTGTGTATGTGTAGCCCTGGGCCAGTGGTTTTGACGACCAATGATCCAGCAGTTAGTTTCAAACAAATTTGATGACGAATGAACCTGTAATTATGTTAATACAAATTTGACAATCTCGGCGCCATAAGTTATGCTCATAAAAAAAAATTTTTTTTTGTTTGGGGGAGGTAGTGAGCCAGGAGTTACACTCATAAACAATTTGATGGCCACCTACTATCGTGCAACTGAAAGCGTGCTACAGCAATAAATGGGTATGATCACTGGACCATCTACTATCGTGATACTGAAACATTACTACTACATTAAATGGAGATGATCACTGGACCACCTAATATCATCTTAATGAGGCACACGCTTTTATGCAAAGTGCTTGAAAAAGTGTTTTTGGTAGGAATTGTTCTTAAAAATGGCTAAAATCTCAACCTATAGGTCCAGAATTGATCAAGTGAACCAGAAGTTACTCCTTGTTCATACCATCATTGAAGATTTCCTCCTGATCTAGATTTAATCCACCTTAAAGACTACCTAAAATTTCATCTTAGTTGTCAAGAGTATATACCTGAGTTTTGCACATGACTTTATGAAGAAATATGACTCACTGTCCTAAGATGCTGAGTGTGAACCTATTTATTATCATGTATATGCACTGTTTCTACTACATTTAGGAGGTTACAGTTTAACTTTTAAAGGAGCATGTGTCCGGTACAATACAAATTACCAAGAACAATGAGTGGTTGCATCAGATCAAACTGGAAAAGCATCATATTTCCCTGATCTTGTCTTTATAATGATAAAGTATCCTCAATATAAACCAGAAAAAAAGTACACATGCACACATACACACAAACGTTCTATGCGAATAGTAGTGATTCTTAGTATGCATTAAAGTCTGATGAAAAGAAAATACCCACATATTGAGTAAATATAGGTGGGTTGTAAGGTTTAACCTGCTGCATAATGTGATAATACTTCTTCGTTCACCTTAAACGTCCTTTGCAGTTCCATCTGGTATCTTGTGCTGGCTATGTAGTTCATGAAACTATCATCACTCTTCTGTTGCTCTGTCGCTGGTTTCCTGCCCCCGTCTAAGATTTCTGCACTCAGCACACGTACTTGAATCACTGCAATGCAGAAGAAAACCGAGGTCAGATGAAGTAAAGTATATCAATAAGACCCATTCGATCAAACTTCCCTGAACTTGACTGCAAAAATTGTATGTATGTATGTATGTATGTATGTATGTATGTATGTATGTATGTATGTATGTATGTATGTATGTATGTATGTATGTATGTATGTACACACACACACACACATATATATATATATATATATATATATATATATATATATATATATATATATATATATAGAGAGAGAGAGAGAGAGAGAGAGAGAGAGAGAGAGAGATAGAGAGAGAGAGAGGATATTTCTTCTCCTTCTTTAATACCGGATATATCTCATCGTGTCGTACAAACGAAATGATATTATACTCAGGAAAAATATTTGTTTTCAATTACATACCAAATTTACTCCTTAATCGAAGCTTAAAAGATTAAATTCACTCCTCAGCTCCCCCTCCCCCCGCCTTTTCATAACTGCACCTCACTTCAACTGTATTCATAGGCTGATCTTAACAATATTAGCGATTTAAGACAGCGGTATGATTGAGATGACCTACTATGTTGCAATAAATTACATTTTTGATATTTTGTCAACTATTTTACCCTATCTGACCACAAAACAATTCCTTCCTCAAGGGCGCTGAGCTTGAAAGGACGAGTACACAAAGAGACAAGAACAAAACACGAAAAACCAAATTACTTTACAGAATGCACATGACGTTTGACTGAATATATGTATAGACATTATACAATTTGAGCAAAAGAATTGAATTGATTCCTGTCTCAAGGTCAGCAATAAAATATATGCGCCATCTATAGTGTTTTCAGCAACTTTCCAATTTAAATTGCATCCCGGATATACTAGTAAACTAGTAAATGTTTTGTTCTGAAGTAGTGTTACAAAGTTGTGTTGTGACTAATTCAAAAATAAAATACAATATATTATATTCATAAAGCAAAATAAATTATATGCGAGCATCAAACCTTAATATAATTCCTTGAGGTTGTTCATATTCAAACATAATATTTTTTTCGATGTTACTTTATTAAAGTAAAAAGTTTCGAAATCGAAAGTTCTCGTAGTTATTTTCTTCAATTTGAAAATATATGCAGTTACAACATATGAACATATTCCCGTATTTACTATGTTAAGGAGAAAACGAAATTATTTCGTGTTGTTTTATTTCATATACGGTGAAACCTGCCTGAAAAGATACCTCGATATAAATACACTGTATCCCTGAGAGAAAGTCTTGCATAGGTGTCCTGTATATAAAAACACCTGTCTAATATCGACGGAGGACACACACACATATATATACATTGAATAAAATAAAGTTATAGTGCATCTAAACCGGCTTCTTATCAAAAACACATTCTGCCATTCTCTTGACTGTCCATTATAGACAGGTTTCAATGTAGACTTGTTTAAAAATACGTTTCGACGACTACTACTTTGTAAGTTACATGTTGCTTGAGGTGACGGCAACAATTGGAGAGAAAAACAAATTGTGCTTGAGATATATAAATTTTTACCATCTTCATGTAGTGATATACTAAGGTTTTAGAAACTTCGTACATTTCCAAATAATGATTATAAAAAACATGTTTAACTGTTCACTTCTGAAAAAAAGAAAAAGACGCACTACTTGGAATAGAGCCCCTCTAAAGCAATCAGTTGCGGTAGTAAATGAAAAAGTAGAAGTACATATATTAGTAGAAATTGTTCTTTCTTTAGAAGATTGAGTTGCTTTATCATCATTATCATCATCATCATTAGTAGTAGTAGTTGTTCTTGTAGTAGTGGTAGCAGTAAAAGAGGAAGAATATAAGGCATCTTTATTATCGATGTGATCATCATCGTCGTCTGTATCATCATTATTATCATCATCATCATCACCATCATTAAATTGATGTCGTTTATTGTGAAGATTTAGACGTATTAGACATTTACCAATTGCTGTTTGTGCTTATTATTACCTGTTGAGCTTGAATCACACAAAACATCCTTAAGAGGGCGTACTAATGAGCAGCTGCAAGCAGTGGTAACGTGGACAGTTGCTAACATCACCAGCAGTGATTGCAGAATAATTACAGACCTCTCCATGATGCAAAATCCTTAAAGAAATAGATGATATTGATCGTGAGAATCAAACTTAAGCTGAATTAATGACAGTATGTGCTAAAAGTATTTATACATGTATATATACCATATATACACAAAAACACGACCTGTGATTACGGGTCAGAAAACGTTTTTATATAGTTTGCATTCATTCGTTTACACCACTGACATTATTAAATTGCATAAAGAAATATATCTTTTAACACCTTTAAGAAACGAAATAAATCCACAGGTTGCCATGAATATCTTTTGTACTCACAGAAGTAGTAAGTGGTTGATGGCACTCAGAAACACACTGTCGGCTATTGACTATTTATCAATCCACTAGCACTACTTGGGGCTCCTTTATAATGACTGCTGATTTCTGCTATTAAGGCTTTTGTACTAAATCTGCCAAAGAAACAGTGTGACTTAGAAATAGGACTGTTGCAAAAGTAATAAGAAAACAGAAGAGATGTAAAACGTGAAGCAAAATACAAAGATGTTACCTTTGTGCATATAAACATAAGATCGATCGTGGATATTTGATGAATTATAATTAGATATAATAAATAGATGCCGAAAGGTTCAATCGTAACTATGGTAGGACAAGACAATTTATATTGTTTGACAAACGTTGAAAAAACAAAAGTACAAAAAAAAGTATGTGGCAAAAAACTGAGAACATAGAAAAGAAAATTCAGGATCACAAATATGAATATGCGCAACGCAGAGAGAAAAAAATAAAGAGGAATTGTGTAGCAATTTTAAGATGAATATAAACACGTCAACGATAAACAATTGAGTAAATATGTTATAGTTTATAATTTAATTTATGTATGAAAATGAACGTTTGTGGCCAATAATTAATGGAATCAGAAGAACTAACACTTGATGCGCCTTATCCCTCTCCAGCAACTCAGATTAACGCTTCATCTAACCTAGTCATTTCACAGATATTTAAAGATCTGAGAATAGACTACAATGAACATAACTCTTTCACATATAAGCTATTAAACACTGATGATGACATCATTTTAGGATTGAACAGTGTTGACTCTCTTAATAGATACAGAGCACAGTATGATACGAAATTCTGGCAGAATAAACTTACTGGGATAGTATGGTGCCAACAGCTGGATGTTGGATATCTTATTGGCATTTAATAGATCAAAGTGTACCAGGGAAAGCTAACTCTGTATACATGTTTCATGCATACTTTCAAATTCGAAAATTGTTATATGAATGCGGAATGCCATTATCTGATGAATATGTTCTTAACGCAACCAATAACAACATAAATCTGAAGCAATGGAACATAATATGTAATAACCCTTTCTAAGTGATGCATGCTACTGCTATCTTAAGGTACTAAGTGCATGAAGGGAAGCAAACAAACAGGAAATTGGCACATATTTCTATAAACCATTATTACTTCCAGCATTGATAATAAAATCCACAATGCAATTTTGATCGTATGTGATTTTAAAAAAAAATATAAAACAATACTCGTTGTATGAAATTAATTTAATTATAGCCAAACTCGTCCCATAATAGTCTTACATAGGCATCTAATTCCATGGAAACGGACTTAACACTGTATATACTCGCGTATAATGTGGATCAAAATGCAAACAACATAGACCCTGATCTGCCGTCAAATGCTGCGCCGGCAGATCAGGGTCTAAGTTGTTTGTTCTACTGATTAGTCCTTACAAACTGCATAGACCCAGATCTGCCGGCGCATTATGAGACTGCAGATCTGGGTCTATGCAGTTTTCAGTTGGTATCTGGTTATACGCGAGTATATACTGTACTCAGTATGTATAGAAGCATAATTAAAAACACTAATATGCACATTTTTATTCTTAAAATTGCTATAAAGGCAACATAAACGAGTTGTCTGACTGTAAGTTGTCTTGTGTGGTCTACAGTTCAGACATATCTAGATTCACATGTTAACATCCATGACAGTACTGTAATAAAGTAAAAGACATTTACCGTTTTGTCATTCTTATTGTGTGTCAATATAAAAATCATGCAAAATTAATGATTTAGCTGATAATGTAGAATTATTGTGTGTCAATGTATACATCATGCAAAATGACTGATTTGGGCGATAATGTAGAATTATTGTGTGTCAATGTATACATCATGCAAAATGAATGATTTCGGTGATAATGTAGAATTATTGTGCATAAATGTATACATCATGCAAAATGAATGAGTTAGGCGATAATGTAGAATTATTGTGTGTCAATGTATACATCATGCAAAATGAATGAGTTAGGTGATAATGTAGAATTATTGTGTCTCAATGTATACATCATGCAAAATGAATGAGTTAGGTGATAATGTAGAATTATTGTGTGTCAATGTATACATCATGCAAAATGAATGATTTAGGTGATAATGTAGAATTATTTCCAGCATATCACTATGCATTCAATATAATTTCTCATTTAAATTCAGTCATTACTTAAACTCACAAAAATTACAATAACGTTCCCTAAAATCCAATATAAAAGTGTAGAATTGTTTTGAGGGCATCTGATATTGACATTTTAGTACCTTCAATTGACATAATTGCTACAAAGCTCAGTAATAGTTTTCATAACTTGCGATGTTGGCCATCGTCATAATCTCTCGTACGAATGCTAATGGTACTTATGTTAGCATTTCTTTTCTTCCTTTCAACTTCTATAAGCAAGAAAACATGTATTCGGTAAATTATTTACAAGAAATGATGAACATTAAACTCTTTTTAGCGACGATAAAGTGGCAAATCTAGTATGGGTTTACGAATTCAATCGAACCCATTTCTCTTTACCTTAAAAGGGATGTGTGTACCTAAAATCGTTAAATTCTTAGTATGCGGTTTTTGTTCGCTTTATGGTAGTTTACGACGTTAGCGTTATTTTCTGACATCGATTTTGTCATTAAAGCTATCATTTCATGCGCACAAAACCCCCACATAAAACGACATCAAGTCTATACGGCGAATCGGGGGATCGCTTTTATTTATTTACAATCCCCCGTGTCCTTGGTTTCAGATAAAGCGCCAGCTTCAACGTAACGCAGCTGTTGCAAAATGGACGAAAGCGTGGCAAGAGTTAGCTCCGAATTTACAATATCATCAAATTAAAGATACACATAGAATCCAACCAAACCTGAATTAAGTAAATTGCAGTTTATACAGGTAATAATACAATACTCTTCAGCAACTTAGTTAGCAGCATGAATGATAATTAGCCGCTAATGGAGCAGTTAACCAAGGATTATATCCAGGACCGGATTAAGACCCTTAGAGGTCCTAGGCACTGAAAAGATTATTGTGCCCCCCCCCATGTAATTCAAAATAAAAACAATACTAAACCATACTTTCTCTGTAGTTTTTGTGTTTGTGTGTGCCCCTGCTTTGCTGGTGCCCTAAGCACGTGCTTAGTCTGCCTATTGGGTAATCCAGCACAGATTATATCCAGGGGTCGTCTCAAAAACTGCTATTACTAATGTTAGTCGATACTCGCTGGACATGGTCAGGGTCTATGGATTAATTGATGCCGGCTATTTTAATTCAGCTGTTTATTGT
This sequence comes from Margaritifera margaritifera, assembly GCA_029931535.1. Taxonomy (NCBI): domain Eukaryota; kingdom Metazoa; phylum Mollusca; class Bivalvia; order Unionida; family Margaritiferidae; genus Margaritifera; species Margaritifera margaritifera. The sequence goes on along the minus strand of JAQPZY010001399.1, from coordinate 1,204,436 downwards.
ATTGAACCTGCAATTCTCCGTACTTGAGATATCATTTAGGATACTGACATTGGTGAACGGTTCAATAGCTAGCTGTATGTTAATGACATAGGTAGAATAAAAGTTACGCACGGTTACAGTACTGTCTAAGCACATGTTTACACGAATATAAAAAATGAATTAATAGATGCAAGAATGTATTAAAACAAAAATTTCAAAGGACTTAAATAACTTTTTGATCAGTAAAATGGCTATCCAACTAACACATTTTTGGAATCTTTATGGAAGTAATGCACATAAAACTGATTATGATCTTTGGTGGGATATTTTCCCAGTCTGTAGCAGTCTGTAGCAGACTGCGTCACGTTTATATACGAACCCATTTCTTTCAAATGTTCATGCATGTATATATACATCTATCTGCATCTATTTATATATATAAAGAGAGAGAGATATATAAATATATTGCAATCTATCTATCTATCTATCTCTCTCTCTCTCTCTCTCTCTCTCTCTCTCTCTCTCTATATATATATATATATATATATATATATATATATATATATATATATATATATATATGATAGTTTTCAATAACTATATTGCTGCTGACTATTTCCAACCAAAACTAATTATTAGCTTGTTCCACAAATTGCTAAAATCATAAACTTAACTCTTGATTTATATGGAAATACGTATCTAATGTGACGAATTGATGCAGAGCAAAGTGTGCTTTAATTTCATGCTTATTTTTGCAAATCTAATAACCCCCCAAAAATTCTAATAAGAATAAACATGTTATTGTTAAATAACCGAGATTGTTGTTTTCCGTTTTTGTAGTAAAACTTAACCATAATCGACTGAAATATGTGTAAATAATAGGAAATTGAAAATTAGAAACAGATAAATAAAAACCAAAGCCTATAATCTGGCAATATCTGTTAATATTTATAAAAATTAAAAATAAAAAAAGAATCACGGTGTGAGAATAAAAAATAATGTTGTATCACGTTATTACAGATTCTGATCTCATTTTAAATATCTGAGTTAAAATCTAAGTAAAACAAACTAAAGAGCTAATGACAAAATGTAAATAAAGAAATAAAATGTGAAAACAATAATATGAAATGCAAGGAATTGAGATTTTAGAAATTATATTTAAAAGGTGTTCACTTACCAAAATATAAAAGAAGCTGTTGTTATACTGATGGATTATTCTGTTCTTCTCACTTCGGCAATCAGACTGAGAATTACTTTCCTGACTGAAGCATGATAGTTACGTAGGACGCGACGTATAAACTGCACCAATTAGATTCCAGCATTCTCATATGAATTTCCAATCAAAATTCTCGTTGACAGATATTTTTTGTTTTGCCCAAACAGGTGCATAATTCTTCTGTTGTTTTTACTGATGAAAGAGAATTACACAACAGTAATGCAACTTTTGTTCTTCAATAAAACCCTAGTTTGCAAGTCTCCAGCTGAATATTCTGCAAGGACCAAAAACACAATAAGGGGGGAAGGGATTAGGTAATGTGTTGACAAGTGTTTAAGAAATATTTTCTCGCATAATTCTGTATGTTTTTCTTTTAGCAGACAAATACATTTTCCTTTGTTTTTCAATATAAACTGAGTATAATTCCTCCATTGTCGACTACAGCAGCTAAACCTAAACCCTTTCTACTATATGTTTGCTAGTATTCTTTCTAAAACCCTCATTAACTAACTATTGAAATTCCTTATCAATGTAAATCATAAGGCGTCGATCAATTAAGCTCAATCAGTTTGTACTTTCTACAGCTGTTATTACAGAGAGAGTTTCCAGGTGATTAAAGAAGCTGTACCTACTTAACAAAAAATTTTATCTTTTTTTTTTCTTTCTTTCTTTTTCCACTACCTGGTAGTCTATAACGTTAGCAATATTTTGTAACATTGATTTCGTCACTTCAAATTTAAAAAAAAAGAAACAAAAAGAAAGGGACACAAATCGCCTAGTAGATGTATTTGCCACAACAAAGTGCGCACATTCGCAACAAGGAATTGCATCAGTTTTGTGGACATTAAGACTCAGGTCGCGATGTTCCTTAGATTGCAGAAAGCATTCAGTATAGCAACATTGATGATGGGTCATCTATCATTCGTTCTCTCATCTCAAATAATATATTAATCTACTTCTTTTAGGTGACACTGAAGTTGGAAAAAACAATCTAAATGTGAACATCTTAACATAAACAACATTGAAGGTTCATCAAAATACATTACATTTCAGTTTTAAACCAAATAGGAGATTTAACTCTTCTCAATCTCATTAATATCCATAAATTCAGAGGATGTTATAGAAGATATTTAAATCTGTATAAGTTGTATAAATCCTTGATAATACCAATCAATAGTAATCTTGCTCTTGGTATCATTTGTAAGTATGCGTGAATGAAAATTGGTATTATGCACATATGGAAAATAATAAAGACTGTTCTAACAAAAACAGGTAAAACAGTTAATTAATTTACATCAAATATATTTTTCCACATTCTGCCAGACTTTTCTCATACACCTGTTACAGTGTGCATTTTCGATAGATTTTTTAAATTCATTTTTCCCTTTTATTTTCGTGTTGGGTGTTTATATTTCATCTTTTGTATGTGTGGTGTTGAGTTTGATCATCGTAGATTATACAAAAATTTTAGAATTTTTTTTTTTTTTTTTTTTTTTTTGGGGGGGGGGGATGGTTTTGTTTGTTTTTAAACATTTCGAATGTTTTGTATCCAAGTAGAATGTTCAATTCACGTCATGATTTACATTGAAAAGGTATTGCAATAGGTAATTAATGAGGGTTTTGGAAAGAATAGTAGCAAACATATAGTCGAAAGAGTTTAGGTTTAGCTGCGATAGTCGACAGTGGAGGAATTATACTCAATGCATATTGGTAAAACAAAGGAAACTTTATTTGTCTGCTAAAAGAATTACATACAGCATTATGCGAGAAAATAGTTCTTAAACACTTGTCAACACATTACCTAATCCCTCCCCACCCCCCTTTTTGTGTTTGGTCCTTGCAGAATATTCAGCTGGAGACTTGCAAACTAGGGGTTTTATTGAAGAACAAAAGTTGCATAACTGTTGTGTAATTTTCTGTCATCAGTAAAAACGACAGTAGGATTATGCACCTGTTTGGGCAAAACAAAAAAAATATCTGACAACTAGAATTTTGATTGGTAAATCATATGAGAATGCTGGAATCTAATTGGTGCAGTTTATACGTCGCGTCCATCTTTACTATCATGCTAATTAACTAAGGAAATGGGTTCCATGACCATACCCGCCTTTTAAAACGGAGCACCCTATACAAAGAGTTTACTGTATAAGCTGGATGATTGTACATGTATATCTCGTTTCCGTTTAGCTGTAATGCAATTTGAGGCCACAATTTTCAAACTACATCATTCCATAAAAAGCCAACCAAAATTAAATTTATAAACAGAAATATGCCAACCCAAACACTGCATTCAAACACTACTACAAACTTTCAATTAAGGCTGTCCTCTGTTGTGAAATCAATGTTTACAGCACACGAAGAAATGTGGTGATCATTACATTATTATGTCATTTATACAATGTCACTTGTTACCTCAGTGTGTCATAGCACTATGAGCTCTGAGAGAGAAAGTTGAAGTAAAATGGTGTGATAGCGACCTCCTGGACCACATTTCTCCAAAAACTGAGTTTATAGAATCATGTAGAAACTTTTTTTAAAAAAACCTGAGGGACCATAACCAGAAATTAGAGGTCATGCAGGCAGAGGCTCTGACTACCGAGATCTCAAAATAATCGTAAAAACAAAGCTCTGAATGAAAATGATAAAAAAACAAAACAAATATGTATATGACACCTCAGTGAATCACTAGTAATTTGCGACCTGACTGGCAGGCTTTCTGAGTGGGAATTCTGATTTGAGCTCAATAAATGTATCATAGTAATGAAATTCATTCGTCAACAGACAATTTCCTATATTTGTCTATGTGACATGGGGACAGATATTTAACTAAGTGTCACGCTCGCAAATGCAACGTAATCTATAATTTTCTGGGTGTTTTCGATTGCCTGGATCTCTAACAATAATAAGAATTTTTTTAAAAAGTTAAATACTCCAAAATTTCACAAGCGATCATCCTTAACAAAAGTGTGTATGGCATCTATGCCAGAAAATATTATAAAAGAACCCACACACCCTGGAAATAGTGCAGAGGTCAGCATCATTCAATATCACTGAGCATTATTGCTCTACAATCTGTGAATCATATATAATTTTTATATTTCCAGTCATTACTAGGCCTTAGCAGAAGGTGCAGTTCCCTCCAGCTATAACAAGGTTGCGACTAAAATGTAGGAGAAATCATTGATGTTCTTGTCGTAAATACACAATATATATATATATATATATATATATATATATATATATATATATATATATATATCAGATGAGTATCTGCACTCTATATATAACTCTAGATACCTTTGACCTAGAAAAGACATGTTATGTTGATTTTCAACTCCTTATCTTGTGCTTGCATGTTTTTACCTAAACTTCTTGTCAATCGCTTTGGTTGAGGTTTTGGTGGTACAAAAATTGAGCGCAAGGATGGCAATACCCCGGAACACAGCACCGCTAAGCAATTTTGACATTGAGAAAGTGCTAAAAGATATAAAATCATTTCGACGTGTCTTTTCCAAAGATTAAATGAGAGAAAAAATCAGAGCCAAGGAAAGCTGCGTTATAAACATAGAGAATTATTTTGATGAATCTGGAACACATTGGGCTGCCGTTGTAAACATGCCAGATAGTAGCGACGTAGAATATTTTGACTCGTTTGGTCGGCCACTATGTGACGGTATCAAAAATATGTTTCCGGCGCTAAGAAAGGTTGGATTTGTTTCATGTTGTCAGCATAAGCTTGTCGTTGCCTGATGACAACTGCTTTACTGATAATCCTATTGACATTGGACTACCTCTTGAAGCGGCCGCTGCAATTTATTTTGCGTTGAGCCTCAGACAGATATAAACTAACTTGCTGATACGGCATTTTCTATTTAAGATGATTAGACAAAACTCTTTTCAGGGGTCAAGCAGCTGGTTAAGTGTCAGCAGGTTAAATAAAACGTTTTGTCCGCAAGTTAAGTAAACCCTTTATGAGCAATATTTCTCTGCAACTGAAGCAAATGCTTTTCTATATGTTTTGTGCGTCTTAGTCCGCTGTCGCCTACAGCTTTTTGTTTAGCGCCAAATATTGCTCCAACGGCCGCAGTCATTCCTAGCCAGCCAAGTACAGATAATATTATTGGTTCGTATGCTGTAAGAAGAGAAAAGATCGCTGGTTAAACGCCTCCCATGTGAGACAACTGCTTAGCAGATAATTTGAAAGTTAAGCCCTTGCCAATATGCTTGGCAGCAATAAACATTAGATGCTGTTTTTTTTATAAGCGCAAGCACATGCTGTCCTTGATACAGTTGGTTGTTTCCAAGTTTGATTGAAACGCTAGCACGTTTCCCTTGAGCAGCTGCATTTGTTTGCTGTTGCGACGGCGTTAAAATTATTTTTGTTGAACAGTAGCTAATTTATATGATATTCTTAGACAATTATCTGAGATAAGTTTCTTCTAGACGATTACGGTCATCTTGCCGCTAAGAGCATCTAATGTCAAAAATATGTCAGCGGTAATTACAGCATAAACATGATAGTTTCCGGCTACTGCTGCTGCTATAGGTTGAAGAGTGCACTTGACTTCAACATCTGCCATGGAATCTTTTGTGCATTCCAAATACTTACAAACATCAAAGTGATAAATACTTAACAGCCTTGCAAGTTCATCTAGAGATATTTGTGTTCCTGTATCAACATCCTGATATTTTTGCATAGCCTCCTGAAGCATAAGATACACTCGCGAATAACCTTTACTAAGTGGTGCAAAATTACGCTCAAGTTGTGGCTCGAGATATTGTCTGAAATTGACCGTAACAGCAATGCGAGTCAATCCCAAGTTGTCAAATAGCTGACTACTTGTCTCTTGGCCAGCATCTCGTGCTGCGGGTTGAAAAGCTATATATATATATATATATATATATATATATATATATATATATATATATATATATATATATATATATATATATATATATGTGTGTGTGTGTGTGTGTGTGTGTGTGTGTGTGTGTGTGTCATGGTAGTTCACTGCCTGGCAATGTCGCTAGACTCCAGTTCGCAGATAATTGCGCTGGTAAATACGTAACACTTTTATATACTCGCATCTGCTCAAAATAATGTTTCTTACTATACCTGGACAAACGATTGTCCAATTCTAGCGCGTGATACATAGAAAGTGTTATCTTTGGCATACAAAGAGATAGTTTTGTACAAATAAATTGTCCGTCATCAGCACCAACTGGACTATGCATGTACGTAGTAGGATCAGATCTTTCCAAAGCCAGCGTGTGCTAAACGCCTCTAAAAACTGTATCAATCTCGCGGCAAAATCCTTCGATTTGCTATTGCTCAGCCCATAGTCAAGGGGTTCGCATACACCAGAACGACAGATACATAGGTACATAATGCAGATACATAGGTACATAATGCAGATACTATATTTGCCCACTTGTTCTGATACAGACTATGGCTTATTGTTTATCAAGTTCCCAAATATACCAATGAAGATCAATAAATGACACCTTGACTATGGGCTGAGCAATATCAAATTGAAGGACAGGGGATCATTACACCACAAGGGTCACTTATTGATCCTACACCGCTACAGCAATTATAGATCTCTGTAGGATTGAAGAGATTTTTTTTTAAAAATTAGAGTCCATATATTATACTGTCACTGACAAATTTGTCTAATATATGGTATACTGTTAGCCAAATTTTAAAAACTGAGAGCCCGAGGCCTGAATGCAGAGGTCATTGAATCGGGAACTATATATACGGAAAGATCTGGTAACGTTTGTATATACATTACCCGCGATAGTCCAGATCAGGTTAAAAAATAGTCCAATCACAGCACAAATGATGGCGGCTGTGTTGGTATGTTGGTCATTCAATTTAGCGCCCCCTTCGGGGCCTCGCCACTTACGATCAGGAAAATGGGGATCATGGACTGCAACTTACAGTTATGAAGGTAGATCGCCCCTGAACAAAAGAAACATATAAAATTGAACAAAGTACTAAATCAAGCGAACTATTCGGGCCGACATCCTCTGCAGCATTTGAGAATGCTTTCTTGGAACGGCAAAGAGGTGATGGGCATTGAATAATCATTTATATGCGTATGCGCTATTAATCAATCAATCCTTTTTGGGATAAATTATCGTATGACCTTTTTCAAGAATGCAGACTTTGCTCGACGTGGTAAATCTTTTTTACTCGGTGATCAAAAAGTAACCTTTATTTCATGTTTGTGTGGACAGAGTGTTTGTGGAAATCAAGCTGAGACTGTGCATAATATTAAAGGAGTGTGCAGATGTGTGTGTGTGTGTGTGTGTGTGTGTGTGTGTGTGTGTGTGATGGATATAGGTCTAACATAATAATATTATAACGATATTTATATATCTCACTATTTATTTTCAGCTATTGTACTTGCATGGTATCGTTTTGCCGACCCCTAGCCACTGCACACCAGTTCATCTACAAAAGCACCTAGCTGCTATTATTAAACATGGTAATCCCTATCATTAGCTGTTCTTTCCGTATGTTCAGCCATTGGTTGTTTTGTGTGTGTGTGTGTGTGTGTGTGTGTGTGTGTTTAGAGCCATACAAACATGACAGATTATAACAAAGAACAAAATTTTTAAACCTAATTGTAAAATTCACGTGCCTGAGCTTGTACTAGTATTTCAACTCAATGAGTGAAGTAAGCTTATCCTTTCTTTATACATGTGTCCATTACTTTTACCAAATTTTCAGGTTTACGGACAATCAAATTTTATTGGGTCATATTATGGTAATGGTATAATCACCATATATAGTTAGTCACAAACTATATTGAAATTTTATTCAGGGATAGCACTTTCTACTCTGGTGTATATATGTATTTCTCTCTCTCTCTCTCTCTCACACACACACACACACACACACACACACACACACACACACATATATATATATATATATATATATATATATATATATATATATATATATATATATATATATATATATATACACTCTAAGAACAGTTCCATTAGCTTAACGTTGTTGCTACGGGTCAATATTGCTCAAAATGTTCACCACTTCCATAAATGGTAAATACTGCCAGCATTCAATGAACTACTTTTGGCTATAGCTAAAAACAAATATCGACAGAAACGTAGAACGCTGACCACGTCATAAATCTGACGCCCACAAGAGGCCAACAGTTACAGTAGCCCTTTTTACCTGACGCTCAAACGTATTGGCTTGCTATATGTGTAACAGACTGAAGTAGCAGATTTCTAACTCTATTCCGCGCGATAATGTCAGCGGTGTACCGTTTATGTTCTGCTGTGTGTTGTGTATAACTGCACAGAAAATATGAGTAGTAACACAATTATCTTTCCTAGCCCAAGATAAACAAAGCACATAAACAGAAAAAAGAAAATTGAAGAAAACAATATAAATAAATAAAATAAGCGTTTCTGCATGGCAAGTGGCCAAAATATCAAGCAAGTGACAAAATGGCTGATAAAATTTCTTCGTCAAAATGTTTTCAATGTCTATTGAACGCAGTGAGAAAACAATATTTACCATAATTTACTCCAGCGAATTACTGAAATTATTTCTTTTGGAAAATCCACTCATTCACGGACTAGCATCAAATAAAATCTAAATACATCCAAAGACTTAAATTGCAAGAAACAAATGATTTATTAAAATATTGAAAATGGACTACTAGTGATTGATAGTTCCTGCTGTTATAATGAGAGAGAGAGAGAGAGAGAGAGAGAGAGAGAGAGAGAGAGAGAGAGAGAGAGAGAGAGAGAGAGTGAAAGAGAGAGAGAGAGAGTGGCTGGTCTTTTATACAACCTCTCTTTCACGTAAACAGTGCACTTTTATCCACGCTAAATAACACTGTATTATGAAACTCAAGCGACCCCAAAATAAATATATACCCTTGTTTTCAGGTAGTGTCTAAGATCGATTGGTCACAGCACCTCAGCAATAATCCCGACGCACACTACACATTTGAAATTTACCAGCCACCATGACAGCAACATCGAATAAGGATAATCACAACGACCAAACTTAGACGGACGGAATTGTTCTGGCTCATCTTTTTATAATTGTATCTTCAATTTTCATTGATGTATTGCGTCATTTTATCCTAAGACCAATATTTCACTTTGAATGTTTGGCTACATGACATTTCATCTTCCTTAGTAAACTTAGTTTCGTTCACAGCTAAATGAGAATCAACCCATGTATACGCGAGTTTCCAAAGTAGCATGCATCACTGCAAGGTGCTCAGGTTGAACGACGAGTAAAATGTTCGAGAAAACATTTAAATAATCTTTAGTTTCAATTGCGTTATCCCTATAACCTAACAGAAAGATTTATATGCTTATTTCTAACTATATAATAAAACGGTTATTTACTGAGTATTATAAAATATTGGGCCCTCGTTCATTTGGTATAGAATGCCCTCACAAGCTTCTGCATTCTGCGCCACACGACCTTGGGTCCAATAGTTTTCAATACTCAGTTAATAACTATATATACTGATTTTATTGTGACTCGTATTATCTCTCACTGTGGTCTTGAAAATAATAGTATATCGATAAAGATTCAGTAGTATATCGATAAAGATTCAGTAGTATATCGATAAAGATTCAGTAGTATATCGATAAAGATTCAGTAGTACATCGATAAAGATTCAGTTACTGGCTAAGATAACCCCTAATATCCGAATGCAGATTCATATATTCGAGAGCTATCTAAATGCTAAACAAGGTCACGAAACATGCTGATATGTAGATTTCAATATTCAGGAATGATATCTTGCAATGTTTTCGGAAAGCTGAAGATTTGCCGATTGTATTCATTGATCATCGAGAAAAGCGTCATAAAAAATGGATAGCAAGATTATTAAAATAATGAGATATGAAGACGGAATAAATTACATCTATGATGTGAGTATATACACAGATCGGCGCAATCTGCAGTACAACACAGTAGTCTCGTAAACTTTACATGGTCAGTTTACAACAATTCAACAAAAACAGATATAGAATGTACGGAAAGCAAAAGTTGGACTAAAAATAATATATGATGACTGAGTATACGAAGTAGCTGGTTTTTAATCAACCATAGTAACGGCAAAATGTAACATATATCTGACATCATTCATATGTTTGAAAGTATTGAATAAATGTTGAAAATTGAAAAGAAAAGTTCCCTTTTGTCGATGGATGTCCTGTTGGACTGTTGATAAGTACTAAAGACAGTTGAGTAGTTTCTTTTCAGGGATTATTTTTGTAGTAGTTTTTTTTTTAGTTTTTTCAGTTTTTTTTTTAATGAAAATATTTGTTTAGCATCGTTTTTAATAGAACATCTCATGTAAATTTCACTCAAGGGCTTTCTCTTTTTTTGTTTCGTTGTTGTAAGACTTGTTATTACACATGCTATTTTCGAATACATGTAGTCCGTAGTAGTAGTAGTAGTAGCAGTAATGTTGGCTTGCTTCAGTTTTGGCCGAATTAGATACTTTCTTACTACATTTACTACATAAGCGCTAGGTAGTGAAAAAGCCACAAAATCCTATTTTCCAGCGTTTCATCACTTTTACGGTAAAAGCTAGGAAAATACAGCAACGTAGTTCGCAATTTTAAAAAATTTTTTTTTACATATAAAAACAAATTCAAAATGTATGATCATATAGTTTCAAAACGTGCTAACTCTATTAAGTACAGCACTGTATTTTCGAGAAGTCATTGTAATTTGGGATGGTCCAGTTTTAAAACCAAAATGCACGCATTCTCAACTAAAGGTTACACAAATCTGTTATCTCAGCTACAGATCACAAAAATCTATTATCTCAACGAAAGATCACAAAAATCTGTTCGATAACCGATACTTTCTTTACCTACTACCAATCTACCTAACCACCTACCCACTTATCTTCCTACCTACCAACCTACATGTGCACAAAAGCTACTTAAACAGTTTTGTGCTTGACAATAATTGAAGATACGCATGCTATGTACTTTTGCATACTTGGCGAACATATAGAACATGAAAGAAGCTTACCAACAGTCAGTTTATACTGAAGTCTTGCTTTCATAAAATGCTGTTTAAGAAGATTTGGTAAGACTTTCCATGTTACCATGTTAATTTTCACTAACCTTTAAATTCTATATTTGTATTTAATTATATTATTGACCACACACAATGTAGAAATTTCATGTCATGTACCTCTATCATAACTGAACATTTATGATGACGCCTCTCCTCATCATCGCACACGCACACACACACAGAGACAGAGAGAGAGAGAGAGAGTGGTTTGCAAAAAGTGTAATATATACATCATAACTGTAGACCAGTTAAACACTAAGCAACATTCTAACCAAACTGGAATACCTGTTTTTACAGTTTTATGCTCTTGTCGGATATAATAGTATTAGATTTTGTGATTTGGTTTCACCATAAGAACACAGTATGGAAATATATATTTTGTATATACATTTTTGTGTTCGTAATTGCTATTCGATTGTGTTGTCCGCCTTATAATGTTTGCTTCCTCTATACTTTCTCCTTGACGAAAACGATCTCTGAGAGTACCGGTACATATGGAAAGATTGTTGTTAGCTATATCATTTTTAACTTATATCTACATGTACATATGTATATATTAGTACATTCATATATATATATATATATATATATATATCCATATTCACTCCTATCTATGACGATCATGGCAATTCCAAGTCCTACGAGAACTAACACAAGGATAACACGCAAGCAATAGAAAGCTGTAACATCGGAACAGTGACTTTTAGTTATATCTCCAGGTATAATTATATACTTTTTATTATTATAATTATCATTATTACTATTATCGATATTAACACTCACCTGTGTGCGTATATATATATATATATATATATATATATATATATATATATATAAATATATATATATATCTATATATATATATATATATATATATATATTCCTGACTCTTCCGTAATATAGTTACAATGACTCGTTTTATTTGGGTGCGGTATAAGTGTTTTGAAATAGAATATTACAAGTAGAACTGAATTATATAAATGTCAAAATATGTAATACTACAGACACAAAAGCATCAAGCCAAGCAGGGGAATTTGAAATGTTTATCTCCACAGCCCCAACCCTTCATTTTGATTTGGCACCTAACATCTATATTTTTTATATGCAAATTATACTAATGTAGAGGTGCTAACGTGCAAATGTTAGAGATTTATTACAACATTTTAAGTGCTTCAATACACAAAATAGCCAATATTAGAACATAATGTAGTGAACAAATAATTTAGACATATATAATCCATATTTTTTACTTCTATGGCTTTTATATTGGGCATACCCACCATGGTGATTCATTCTATGTTCTTTTTTACCTTCAACTCCAAACAAATTTGTAAGAAATGTTGTCATGTTGTTCTTCAGCGAGAAAAAAAAAGATAGTATAGGAATTTGGTCAAAATCAGGAGAGGGGGAATAAAAGGATTTTATGGGAATTTATACAAAACTTGCAGATGGCTGGGAGGGCTGCACATGGGTAGTAGAACTTATTATTGTCGAATCTAAGCATACAAAATTATTGCAACCATATTAATTTTAACACAAAAACATGCATATATGAATTTCTTTATTTATGTATGCTTGTTCGATCGTTTGGTGGTGGTACATATCAGTAAAGAGCCATCAATGAACTGAATAATAGTAAAAATGACAATACTGAATCTCCAAATACGAAACTCTCTACCTATATTTCCAATCCAAAATGGCCGACATTTGGTTATCAGACACGCTTCTCACTGCTTATACTCGTTCAGAACATATTGCTGTCATAATGCTGCATTGATCCCTGGGTCATCTAAGCTCAAGTACACCGTCTCCTTGCATTAGTTCACGAGAACATTGACCGTATCCCATGTAAGTTCTCTTTTTACAGACTGTTACAAATCCAATCAAAACCAGCAGGAAAAGGACCAGACTGTGGATGGCAACTCATATGTGCTTCATTACGACGTCACCTGTATACTGTGCCGTCTTCTGCCTGCTACTATGTAACATCATAAACCCTGTGTGCCACCACTGCAAGTCAATAATTTCTGAAATTGTCCCCAACATATCTGGTAAAAGAGCCCCATTCTGCGCTAATACCATTGTAGAGAAAAGATCTCAACAAGTGCAATTTAGTGATGCATTTTACCACAAAATCTACAACGTTGTGGCAGCTACATGATTCGAATGAGTGAAGGAAACCCACCGAATGAAGTAATTCAAAACATCCTCATCTCCTTCCGATACGGGTCGAATAGCCCCGACTTTTTGAAAGAGACTAAGAAGCAATGCTAGTGATATTTCCCGAATTGGTAAGTTGTTGGCGGATGAATATCCCGCTACATGTGCAAAGAACAGATTCTTATTAAATGATACATGTTGAAAACAACACTCGACGATGTTTCAACAATCATTGAAATACTTGCACACTTGCACTTTAAATTTTTTATGTTATTCCTGTAACTTTAAAATTAAAAACACAAAACGACAAACAAACAAAACAACTGACATCACCATTCGGTTACATATGTCTCAAACTATTGTTTATGTTTCTGTCAGTGATGACACGCCATTTAGTCTTTGTTACATAAATGAAGTTATTCTGACATAATACCGAAATATACTGTCACAGAAAGGTTAAAATCGCTGTTTAGTCTAAATACGTCATATCAATTTATCAAAGAGGCTCAAATAATGCTGCATAATTTTTCAAACATGTATCTGGAGCATGAAAAATTAACCGGGTTATGGCACGCGTTCAAAGCAAGCACGAGGGAACCTAGCTGACGTTAACAACTGAGCCGTCGGTGCGCGCCGTTGATGACCTTTAAGACACTGACACACCCAGCGAAGGTAGTGAAATATTAAAAGAAGAAAAAGAAGACAGTGGAGACGACGGAGATGACAAAGTCAACGAAGACAGCGAAGATCTTCATTATCACCATCAGGAATAAATTAATTAGAGAGATGCCTTCAGCATATAATATATGGACACCCCAACGGTATTCATTTGAAGTAAAATGCTGCTCAACCTGAAGAAATGGTGGAATTTCTGTGGAAAGTTCTTCTGATGCAAAGACACAGAACCCATACGGTCGTTATTCAGGGACGACACGGTAATCGTAGGGAATCGCATGTTTAAAAGACAAGTTTATAAACATGTACGCAAACACGTTTGAAATTCTTGGATGTGAACGTACACCAAATGGTCAGTTTAGAGTTGGTGTGATGCATTATTATGTTGGCAAGTGTGCAGCGAATTTACCAAATACCACTTGAAGAAATTTGTTTTGAACAGGAAGAGCGATTTGATACCAAGCTGCGGAGGTTACAGCGTGAAACAATATCTTGCTTAAGAGACGCTACCGAGCCATTCAACATCTCCATCAAGACTGCAACATCTGTTATGGTTACTGAATGGCAAAACGTTGTACACCATCCAGTGCAGTTTAAACTGAGCCGCTGGCGGTAAGTCACATCATTAAGCGAGATGATACATAAAATAATATAATATTGAAGAAAACAATTTTCGCGTATATATAATAAATCTGATGGAACAGGGACGCAATCGACGCAAAGGTGTTTGTCTTGGAAAGAGTGAACTTTGCGGCAGAACATGCTATTACGAATAATGTAAATCTCACTTGCTCGCGTTAAGTGTTAGTACCAGCACTCGACCACGCCTTCAATGCGGCATTGGAGTCAAGTCGCGTAATCAACTATGCCAGCCATGCGGGCCCGTACGCAAGTATTATTGATCGCGCCGACAAAGATTTGCAAACGCTAATGTGGAAGAACCCAACGATGAAAATCCAACAATACTGTCAAATTCGAAGCCGTTGAAAAAGAAACAGAAGTGAATGAAATAATATCCAGGATCGAAACGATTGCGGTTTCCGATCGTGATAAAATAAAACTAATTTTGCAAAAACCGTCATTACCTGATAAAGTAAAAAAAAAAGTATACAAAACTTCATTGCCGAATAAGCAATCAGATAAATGATTATTATTATAAGTATACCTACTGTGAACCAAATTAGGCAACTCGCGCAAGAAAAGCTGATATGCTTACGTTATTATTACTCGCGGACAAACACGGCCAGTTGTGCAACAACTTCCCCCGCACGAACCAAAGATGATTGCAACATCAACACCAGTTGTGAATCAACTCAAACAATCTGCGCGAGAACGTAAATAAGGATACCAAGAGGCGCACGAAAAGCAGCTTTATTATTAGGACTTTCTCCGGGAAGAGCTCCGTCCGAGCGTGACACAGCTTCGTGCGCAACTGCATCCTTCACGAGCCAAGCGGGCTGAAATCGCACATGTTGTCGCAAATGAACAAAACCGTCGTCGGATCGCAAGACCTATCGCCGTCAAAGCTGCTGCGTATGCTCGTCAAATGATCAAAGTCCCCAAGCTTAAGTTGCGAGAACGTAGTGGTGATTTAGAAGATTACCATACAATCATCCCAGACGCGTACAAATCAAGCAGTCACGCTGTGAAACTTCTCTCGAACATGGGTCCGGAAATCGTATCAACATTGTAGCGCGCTAACACCTCCCGGGTTAAGATGAACATTGTTCTCCATGTGCACTTCATTATACAGCTTAACTACACAGAAAAACTGGATTCACCAGTTAATGAGGTGTTAACAATTGCAACCTCGTGGTTTTGGAATGATGGTTTTATAATCTTGAACTGTAAAGACACTGAAGCTATTAATAATGAAATCGAAAAAAACGTTTGCATCGATCCACGAGAAGCTGGAAAAATACACAAACGCAGGTTCGGGATGGATTCTTTTCAGATGCGTGAAAATTGAACTTCATATTTCCCCGCACAAGCCTTTCCGCGGGTCGAGTTATATTAAAACGCCAACGTATGTTCCGCCACGGTCAGTGATAAAAGTTTAAAACGATAATAATGAATGTTTTAAATGGGTGCTAGTACAGATCAGCCTCTAAAATGCCAACAGTACCTGGATGAACTCAAGTTTGGTGATTGAGAATTTCCTGTAAAGCTTTCTGAGGCCATACTTTCTAAGGCCATACTCGAAACGTTTGAATAACTCAAAACTGGTATCGCCGTTAGGGTGTACGCTTGGGACAATGATTTTTATACGAAACAATTATCCCCACATGTACAGAACAAAATTTCATATGGGGATACGCAGGTTGATCTGCTGTCTGCTGTTGCTGAGCGAAATGGATGGTCCAGAGGCGTGGCACCATTACATTTGGAAACAAAATGGCCCGGTTGCTTTAGTGGAATAGCAAGCATAAGGGGAAACAATTTCAGTGTCGACGTTACTTGCATGCATGTACCACCCAACAGTTGCTTGACAAACATGACTTTGAGTGTGGGGGAGTCGGTGAGAAGCCGCAGCGTACTATCATGCCCGTAAGTTCTAACAATTAAGAAAACTCTGCGATTCAATTAAATACGATTCAAGTTGCTGAACAAGTCACATACGGGTTCTGCTAAACAGTAGTTCGATGTGATGGAGTGACTGAGCCACAAATGTTATATCGCGGCCGGGACTCAGTTGATGTGTTTATCAAATCGCTTTAAGTTACCGCGAAATCGATCCGGCACGGCTTTCAAATTACCCCAAATTTACCACAACCAAACAAGAAATCGGGTTGTGCTTCATAACCTGCGCGGGTGCGATCGCCACTTGATCATGCAAGGAGTTGCAACATCATCGAATGCACCAATAAGTGTCTTTCCCAACAATATGGAAAAATACATGACGATCCGGCTTGGTCAGCTCAAGTTCACTGACTCGCTGAAATTTATCAATTCCAGCCTGGACAAACTGGTAAGCAAACCTGGAGCGGACGGTGAATTCTCGCTTAACAATCACTGGCCGATACAGTGGCGCCAACGATGGAAGGTTCAGCTTGTCACCTACAAAGGAATCTTTCCATACGAGTACATGAGTGACTGGAAAAATGTTCTGACACTCAGTTGAAACCGATAGAGGCCTTCTGATCACCACTGTAACGCAAAGGCATTTCCGAGTTTTGTTGTCAAAACCTTGGCAACTCGTATTTAGGCACAACGCGCTGCTGCTTGCGGATGTAATTGAGGCATTTCTAGATACCGTCATGCGAGTGTACAAGCTCGACCTCGCGCATAACTTCTAATCGCAAGGAATGTCATGTAATGGGTTACTGTCGAAAACCAAGGTCGAGCTAGAGCTGCTCACGGACATTGATCAGCATCTGTTTATCGAACGTGGAATCCGGGATTTTTATCGCGAGCCACCGCTACGATAAAGCCAACAACGCCTGCGTGGAAGGATATTATCCCACCCACAAAAACGGTTATAGTATGTATCTTACTCCAATAACCTGTATGATTGGGCGATGATGCAACCGATGCCCGTCGGAGTTCGCATGGATCCAGCCCGTGCAAGCTTCACTTGCCAAGTACGCAGACTTACAAAAACATTTAAAGGCGTACGACGGCAACAGTGACCACGGATACTTCTTCGAAGTCGACCTGGAATACTCGGATAAACATCTTCACGCGCACAACGATTACACGACAACTGCAACATGTTGATGATATTTTGTGTTTTTGACGCGCATGGCCTTGTAAACGTACATTGGACCTGGTGTGCAGTCAACTATTCGTGGGATGAGTTTCATAATATATTTGCGCCCATCACTTAGAATCCGTACAGTTTCCTCACGATTGATTTGAGCGGTGTAGGAAAAAAGTATCGCTCGGGTATGGACACAAAAGAGTGTCACGCGAATGCGTCTCACGCAAGCGTCGGATACAAATGTATCTCACGCGAACACGTCTGATAAAGCAATTAAAACAGCGGCGATAAATGTATGCAATGCCAGAACCTGCAAGCGATGTTAATGCAGAGGGTGCTGACAGACGACCTAAAGCTGCCCCGAACAACTAGAACTTTTCCGCGATCACACAGCTCTTTGCAGAAATATGTTTCAGTCAGAACAAACCGCACGGGAAGACCTCACATCGGGCTTTGAGCAAACGTTTGTGCCGCTGATCAAACCCAAGCGGGAAACCGCAGAACAGGTCAAGAAAGTCGCGGAAACCACCGCCGAGATGATGGGAAGAGAAACTGAGCCGGGTCCTAGTGTCAGGATAGTCCGAGCCATTGAACATTTGCCAATGAATATTGCTGGAGTCCAACAACGCCCAGAAGCGGTCAGAGACGACATCGGGGAAACGCGAGAAAGCGTTGAAGAGGCAACGGCGCATCCTATTGTTACGGAATTATATTTTATTTTTCTTTCAATAATGGTATAGTTTATTAGTTTATGATCTCTGTTCTTAGTCTAACAGCTGTCGTCTTGCCGTGAGTACACATACGGTAAATTGGATCAATATTTCACTGAGTACATTGGACTTGGGAAGCTTGTAGCATTAGTATATCACGTGATCTAGCGCGTGAGTGTTGAACTTCTGACCTAGATTCTATGATTCAGTTAAGAGTCAATATTTTGTTGATTAATAATAATGTCAGTGTAGAGGTACTTTAAGCGGTGTCACGCATAACCTAATTTCTGACAGGTTTGGAGAAGGTCGTTTTCAAGAAGGATTAGAATGTTGTTAAGTGGCAATACAGATTAAATTGGTTTTTCTTTATTCTGTTTTGCGCAGTAAGAAGCTATATAATACAATGTATTGTTGTGTTAGGCATTCCTAGCATAGTCTGACAACCTGAGAGGTCATAAACGAATTTGGTTCATTTTGTGTGTGGATATTCTACTTTATATATATATATATATATATATATATATATATATATATATATATATATATATATATATATATATATATCAGTATACAGTACATTCTGGATTAGTACTGTCTCTTAAACCCTAATAATTATACAGCTCCGTGGAATTATCGGAAACATTCCTAGAACTTGTGATATTCCCTATTCGCAAGGACTATTTGGAATTTATAACTCGGATATAACTGATTCTTATTAACACACCAGTACAGTGAAGGTTTCATTCGGAATATACTTCATTCGGAATATTTGGATTAACTTCCGGATCAGGGAACTTTAGAACAATTTAGGACTTTTATGGATATTCTATACTGTAAGTTATTTTTAATGTTTTCACTTTGATTGTTTGTTAAAATATTTTAGGAAATTAAATATTTGTATTTTAAATCTTGAAAGCTTGTTTGAGTCTTTTCTTTTGTTACATTACCCCTAGTAGTAACACTATATAACCACCCAAGTCAAAGTCAAAGCGACGGTATGAAATATTTAATGAATTGAGCCACAGAAAGATCGAGAAGAATATCATGAAATTTGCTGCTGTTTTTCCCAGCGACTGGAAAAATTACGTAACGGACTCGTATAAGAATCGTTCTGACAATGTAGCATCATCTGCAGATGGGGTTCGATGGGTATATCATAATATGTTTAATAAAGCTACAACAACAGGCAAATACTTTGAGGACTTTAACGATGAAGCAAAAAAATATTGAAGTCGACGCAAATACTTTGAGGAATTTAACTATGAAGCAAAAAATTTAGAAGTCGACGCAGGATGCAGCTGTTTAAAAAATCGTTGGGACATCGCATCCGGAAGAAGTCTCTGGTGATGGCATCAGCAAGATGCAACGTTTGCCCGAGCAAAGATCCATCGCTGATTGTGTGACCGCAGACTAACAGCGGGTCCACAAACTTGTGGACAGGTTCGAAACATTCCTGGGATCAGTTCGCGCCGGCAAAAACGCACCAGAAGTCATCAATCGATTCGAGATTGACTACGACGATTGGTGACTAGGTTACCACGGCAACCAAAGACGATTGCGATCCCGTCCACTACAACAATGTCCAGACCTGTTAGTAATATCATCAATGACGCTGCTCAACGACGTCTACCTTAATTGGCACAAGCCAGCACCGATTGAATGATTGCAAACACAGCAATGGGAAGCGGATTACGGTTTTGGACGGTTGTGGTCGGGTGGCAAAAGGTATTAGACAAAACCGATAATGCATAAGTGAAAACTAAAGTTTATTATGGCAAAATTCAAAGAAGTATCCGATCCGGCGTTGGAAATGGAGGAGATCGTGTTGATAGATTGAAGCGTCCGAGATTTTCAGTATTATTCGTACCCGGATAAGGATCCTGTCCTCATTCAAAATAGAATTACCAGTGCACGATACGTCTCGGTATTCTCTCCCGTGTGAAGCCTTTTTAGAAATCGATGGAAAACTTATACCGGACCATGATGCTAATTACACCGAGAATGCCCGGCTTGGATTTGTCAACAATGGATTATGACGTTGTTCAGCAGCGCATGTTATCTCATCGACAGAAAGGAAATTGAAGCGATTCTCGACAATGTTGACGTTGCCACAATTCTCGGACTCGCCCGTTACATCAATGATTATTCGAGATCCGCTGGTCCGTCTATGATGTTTCACAAGGACATACACGAAAATGCTGAGCATATACAATTTACAATACGACAGGCGGTGAACCGCGCAAATCCCCTAGTAGCTGAAGATACTATAGAAAATTTAACTTTTTATAATCCTAATTTTAATCTAGGCTTATGCAGCGTCGAGAACAGTTTAGTGGACCCTCATTATCGTTTTCTGTGTGCGATTCCTGTCAGTCACATTTACGGGTTTGGCAGAGATGTTCGCAAGGCTATTTTCGGAGCCAAATACAGTCATGTTAAACAGAAAAGACAACGATGCGATTTGGCATGCTGCCGGCGTTGATGACGGTAAAGCTGTGTTGACGAAATTTATATTGTGGATGCCTGTGATAACCCCTTTGTTGACCACAGAATCGCGTTTGTTGCCATTTATGGGGTCTGGAGGCACGTTAACGTTGTCGTTTCTCCTGCTCACCACAGACTCGTATGAAGGCTTTACTTAGTAGTTATCATGGCAAATACGTACCCGACAAGGTATCAGCGCACCAATGCACGTGTTTGTGGCTTTTCAAAGTATGGCTGGATATGTACTTCAAAGCGCATGTAACTCGGATCTTCGCTGGTGGTTATAGATGCATTGCTGTACTTTTCTCATACAAGACGTTGTTGTTGGAGGGTTCAGATCGCCGAATGAGGGTCTTTGGAAAACATGTAATCGATTTCATGAACTTGTAATTGAACCTGCTACGTTTTCAAATAATAATGTCATACAACGAAGTTAAGGTTCATGCTAGCGAAAACCAACTTGCAAAAATAAAGAACACAATAAGAAATGAGGGTAGGGTCACACTCAAACTTTCTCCTGCAAACCTGACCGGGGATGACTCCTTGTTGTTGACTCAAACACAACTTAATCAACTCAAGACTGCCAAACAAAAGAAAACCTCGGTAACATTAAAGTTGTAAAGGTGAAGCCTATGCCAAAGAGTGACGGAATATTTCCATTCGTTGCAGCGATTCCAGCGTTGTTGGTGGCTGCGGCTCCTGCAGTTGCAAAAGAAAAAGGCAATAGTGAGACGCATAGCGTCTGGCGGAGCCTGTCTGTGATCTATAAAAAAAGAAAAAGTCTTCGATATTCCGTGACGACTCAAAAGGGAAGAGATCTTTGACTACTTGGACAACTCGCTTCTCGCGCTTCCTCTGACTAATTTTGATTTACTCACGATCGTAAAATCAATCAAGCGCTTCCGATGCGTCTTCATGCGGGATGAACTCGAAGCCATAGGTTCTCAGGCGATTATCCCCTGCACGTAGAAAACGGCATCGTCAACTTGAATTCGTCAACGGAACCTGGAACTCACTGAGTCGCGTATGTGGTAACATCTCGACATCTTTTGTATCTTGACTCGTACGGACTTGCACTGCCACGTGAAGTTGTTGATTATATACATAGACTCTTCCAGGGTGTCCGCGCTCCACCGCTATTTTATTCAACACTACTGTTGCAAACTCAAATGGACGGCCAAATAGGTGGGTATCTCGCCGTTGGAGCGCTGCGTGCTTCTTGATTCCATGTTGTCGAAGACAAAGTCACTTAGAAACTATGTTTGAATAATACAAAATGCCTGTTGATATTTACGGACACGCGAGTGCAGCGACCCGACGCGGCGCTGATGTGGATGCCAGGTTTGCTACCAAAGCGAACTTGACTGGGTTGAACAACTGGGTTATTCTCGGTGTCGACCAGGACGATCTTGTAATTTTTCAAGACAAAACTGGAAAACTTTAAGCGTCCAACGAGGACATCAGCGATGTTGTTTTGAAGCCGCGAGTATCCGTTGCGAAAAACCTGGCCGAAATCACTGAGAACTAGGGAATCAGAGACTCTAGCGTGTCGGTTTCTTTCATAAAAAAACTACGTCCATGCAAACACGGCATCGAAAGTTAACAAATTCTGTGATGAAATGAGCGGAGACCTTATCATTCATGAAAACCGAATCCAACAAATGCAAGAGGCCATCGACGATACTCATGCTGCAACGAAACAATACGTGGATAAAAAGGCTGCTCAAGTGCTATCAGCCCTACACTCACCAATACGCGTAGTAATTTCAATTGGAACAATTTACTGAATAGTAACCTGCGAGGCAATATTGCTCAAAAAGGGAGAGAACAAAGATGAAACCATAACAAGTGGCCGACTTACTTTCATTTATATCGGGGATGGTTTGTATTGGCCTAAATGTAATATTTTAAAAGCGCGCGAGTCTAGATCCTATTTGTTCATCTTAAGAGCATTGGTCGGGTAGTGGGATGCAATGATATGATTGATAAATAATCGCCAACGTGACGGACCATCTGTGATAGCCCCAGAGACGATAACGCTAAAACATTTTTCTTATATTCGATATCAATATAATTAGTCGCCGGAGATGAAATTCAGTTTGAAGGACTCAACATTTATCACTACGGACACTTGACTGTCTTTGGCGTTTGTGTCTAAGGTTCTTCCTTACGTATACATGATGGATTCTGAACAGCCACGCGATGATGAACACACAATATTCCCTAGACAGATATTTTCTACGATGAAGTGGCAGTAATTGGTTAGAAGTGCTTGTGCGAGTTGCACCTGAATGTGATGAGTCTTGACAAGCCCTACATTCCGGGCATTTGTACTATGCGATCACAATATTAATAGAAGAACTGTGAAGGAGCCCTCAAAGCTACCGACACGAAAAAATAATGCAAGCGGAACAGCAACTGCGAGATGAGATTGCCAAGAAAACTGTTTTACTAGCGAAATACAAACGCGTGTGTGTTGTCGCCGATGCAATTTGTGGAATCGCCGCGGCAACCACCGCCTGGGTGTGGCGTGAATCGCAACCACAGCAACTATCATACAACACCAATCGGAATTGTTGTTGGAGCTATATCAATAGCAACCGGTGTCGCGGGCGGTGCTGCTTAAATAATCTCGCTACGGTTGCATTCGTGAATACGAATTTTCGGAAATTCTCGAGGCCGCACAAAGCAGCCTCAGTACAATCAGTAATCTCTACTCTGTAGCTATCGAAGATAAAAAGATTATCACAACCAAGTGTAAGACGGTGCTAGCCGAAATGGAAAACTTCCGACGACTCCGCGCACAGATACAGAACCGGAGCAATAGCGCGGAGATAGAACAAAAAGCGGTAATTGATTTACATGCAGGAAAAATCGAATAAATGGTTGGAAAATACAGATTACAGCCAGAGGTGCTTGCAGGGGAATTCCCTTGCGCGAGGCGATCAAGGGCGATTGCCGCAGGAATACAATCGCGCTACAATCGTGAGTGATGCGAGGGTAAAGTTATGGGGTATAGAGGCGTTAACCCAGATCGGTAACAAAAGTCTCAAAGTCCCATTATCACGCTACTATTTTGTATCTTTTCTATTGGCACTTTATAATGCGTTGCACAGTTCTTTATTTTATGTTAGGCCATAATATAGTGGATTTTCCAATAGAAATAATTTTGATAATTCTCTCGGATGAATGATAAAAAATATTTGATCACTGCAGGTCAATAGACATCGACAACATTGTGATCAATAAATGTGATCCGTCATTTTGTTACTTGTTTGGTCTAGTGGTTAACATGGCAACCTCTTACACAAAAGTAGCATGTTCCAAACCACAACGGCATGCTTATTTATTATTTCTTTCAATTTTTAGTTTATTTGTGTGTGTGTGTGGGGGGGGGGGGAGGGGTCCTTCTTTTCCTCGAATTAGGAAATAGAAATATGTTAATATCGCTATTTTCACTACAAATCTGCACAAAACACAACATAACAAAAGCGGTCAACAGCTGACATTATTGCGCGGGATATCGTAAGAAACGTGCTACTTAAATCTATTATATATATATATATATATATATATATATATATATATATATATATATATATATATATATATATATATATATATATATATTACTATCCTATACGTTTAAGCATAAAATCAAAAGAAAATGTGCTTGTTCCTAGTAATTACCGAATATATTTCATCTTGCGAAGCCACTAGTGAAAATACTTGAGTGTTTCACCCACGCGATGAAATATATCTGTCTTTCTCGTGGATGAAAAACTCAAGTAATTTCACCCACTCGGTGAAATATTTTCGTTATTCACTAGTTACAAGAAAATATCATCTATGTATTCACTTTATAATGCCAATAAACTATCATCTACCTTTCTACACACACACACACACACACACACACACACACACACACACACACACACACACACACACACACACACACACACACCAGAGGAGACAAAATGCAGTTTCTCCACGGTGAAGAAATACAAATGTTTCAAAACACATAGGTAGAAACATTATGTTCTTTTGCGTTACAGTCGGTAACATGAAGGTAACTATTAATGAATAATATCTAATACAAGCACGTCTTGGAAGAAAAATGAAAATAAAATAAACGTTTACTGCCACATCCGTTATTTTATGCACCGGATTTCTCGATATTAACCAGTGAACGTATTGAATGTCTTTGTGAGTTCACGCACATGTAGGAATTTGGGCTTGTGATCCAAGAAAAAAATATATAATATATTAATGAGCTAGAGTCAGATCGATAAATGACTATGATAAAGTCTTACACTTTTCACACATTGCTCTGGTTTCTCTTCACAACGATGGACCATTTCATGAGTCAACGCGAACCAAAAGCATTGTAGGCAAACACTTTAAAGAGTGCTCTGCCCAATGAAACAAGTTGTTGCGCGCGTTGCAAACGGCACACATGCTTATTCCGCGACAGTACTTCTTTCTACTTTCCCTAACATGCCTCGACTCCCCCACCCCACACCCGAAAATCGTTTCATATATTATATATGTATGTATGTATAATATGATAACTGTATGTTTGATAAATCTAGAAAGTTGAGCTCTACAAGCATTGTTTAGCTAACATCTCGAACAGTGAAAGCTAGGACATTATCTCTCCCTCTGTCTCTGTCTCTCTCTCTCCATCTCTCTCTCTCTCTCTCTCTCTCTCTCTCTCTCTCTCTCTCTCTCTCACACACACATACACACACACACTCTCTCTCTTGATTTGTTTGGCAGTTTTACATCATAGGTCCAGGGAGACAAAAAGAATCTGGATCCATTGTGGAAAACATGACAGTTTGACTGACCAACCAACACACATCAGCCATTTAAATATTTAAAAATGATCTCTTTTAAAGCCTTGTTATAAGTATAAAAAAGACAAAAACAAAAGGAAGCATTAAACATAGTACAGTGTGTGTGTATGTGTGCGTGTGTGTACCACCTAGCCAAGGAAATTATTGTATGGCACTCACGTCTCGCAATGCTTTTACAACTTTGTATAATTGGTATCGTGTAACGCTCGCTGTATAAGCTTCCCATGGAAAGTGTACACATGTCATTATAAAACGACCCAGGTTTTTGTAGTTACTTGGTATAAATTCAAGATTTTCAACCAGCTCTTTCTTATTCTCTCACTCCACAGATTTCTACGTATGTTTGTTTCTTATCGTCAAAAAAGAGTACATTTCTTACCAGAATTTCGTTTTTGAGCGTACCAACAACATTTTATTACGTGACGCCATTACTTGTCTATGACATCACAGGGGCACCAGTTCGAACTCTTATCGGTATTGTAACATCTTATGATAGAACACACACACACATATATATATGTATGTATGTATGTATATATATATATATATATATATATATATATATATATGTATATACTCTCAAAGATTAGTTCGCTTTGAGACTATAATGAATTAATTGCCCTTCACCGAACATGTGCACGAGATTATTTTGAAGCTAAGTCGTTGATTTGATTTGCAATAGTCTCCTCGTTGCTTTGTTTTAGCTTCGAGTAAGTCAATGTACTATCGGATAGAGCCTTCAAACAATGGACCCTTACCGGAAGTGCTATTACAGCGGGGAACATATACTCAAGGCATGTCAATATTTTGAAACAAGAAAACAACCTCAAAAAAAACTAACTCGCTTGTCTGATGGGTTGGGCATTCTCTATTTAGATCTCAGAATTTTAATTTTGGATGTTGAATGGGGTTATAAGTGCTTTTTAGCTATACATCCAGCAATAGTGCTGGTGTTGCTATCCTGTTTAGAAACAATTTTGAATATCTTATTCACAGAAACAGATGTGATTGCCTCGGCACTAAATAACCTAGTCGTGTTGCTGTGCCGTAAAGCACCAAACAAACAAACAAGCATTTCTGGCTATAAGACAGATCATTCAGCAATAACGCTAAAATTGTCTATAGAGGTTCTGGGTACTGGAAATTCAATTCAAAGCTATTAAAGCAAAATGAATATAGTCAATTGGTGAATACTGTATAACCAACAGAGTAGAAGAATACTATTGTGAAGGTGATAAGAGAAACTAAATTCAAGTAAAACTAACTTGTAATGATCAATTGATTTTTGAAATCCTAAAAATGATTGTAAGATCAGAATCAATTAGGTATTCACCAGCTAAGGCAAAAAGGGAGAAACAAAATTTTAGGAAACTTGAAGCTGACAAACATACCTTGGATATTTTAGGGACCATGCATATATGACGTCACGCAAGTTTAGGCGAACAGTTTACACCCTCCCCCCTCGTCACATTTCGTCACAAAAACTCAGACTTCCCTAATATATGACGTCACAAAGCTTTGACCCCCCCAATAATAATTTTAAAAAATAAAATTGGTTTGAAATCACTTTGTATTTGAAAAACATACAACAATAAAACAATGCGTTCTGAATTCTGGTAGATGGCGCTGATGTTGTTATTGTGACGTCACATTTTAAAAAATACCCCTAGCCCCCATAGTCACACATCGCCACAAAAGTCAGACCCCCACCCCACCCCCTCGGTGCGTGACGTCATATATGGACAGCCCCTTTGTGAATCAAAATAACAACCCCGCTATTATGAAAGAACTGAACAAAGAACAAACAAAGCAAAACAAACAAAAAAAAAAACAAAAAAAAAAAAAAAAAAACCCAACACCTACAACAAAAAAAACAAGCAGATTTAGAAGAAATGAGTACAAAAAGAGTTGGAAGGTGTAACGTTAAGATCAAAAGCAAGGTGGTTCAGTGTGGTGAGAAAAAAATTCAAAATATTTTCTTAATCTTGGAAAAAGAAATTACACAAAGAAAACAATCAAAAATAATTACGGAAGATGAAACAAGGGTAACAGGTCAAAAGATCTATTAAATCAACAGAAAGATTTGTATAAAAAATTATACAAAAGCAAAAGCAACAATAATTTTCAAATTCGTAACCGCTTTCTCAAAATGATAAAAAACTTTCAGATTTTGAAAGAAGCACTTGTAAAGGTAATTTAACGTTTGAGGAATGTGGTTTAGCACTGACAATTATGAAAAATGAAACTAGCCTTGGTTCCGTTAGATTAACTGTTGACTTCTCCATTTTTTTTGGAAAGATCTAGGCGGTTTTCTTTTAGGTCTCTGAACGCCAGATACGATATGCGACATTTTACAAAATTTCAATCTCAGGGAATTATTACCTGCATTCCAAAAGAAAATACAATTTTTGAAAGTTGGAGACCAATCTCACTACTTAAAGTTGATTATAAAATTGCTTCGGCATCTTTTGCTAATAAAGTCAAGAAAGTCTTCCCTTTTATCGTTACTGAGAGTCAAATGGGTTTTATGAAAGGGAGATTTATTGGTGAAAATACAAAAATTGTGTTTTAACTTGATGCACTATCTGGAGGAAAAAAATGAATCTGGTCTTCTTCCATTGATAGACTTTGAAAAGCTTTCGACTCGTTTGAATGGAACTTTATGAAAAGTGTTCTCAAATCTTTTAACCTTGGAGAGTCCGTTTGTCGTTGGTTCAGAGTATTTTGCAATAAATCAAAAAGTTGTGTCCTTAATAATGGACATGTATCCCCATTTTTTAAATGTATAGTGCAGTTGTCGCCCCGGGAGACCCTTTAGTACCCTATTTATCTATAATAGGAATTGAACTTCTTGCAATTGACCTAAAAAAAGACCACAAATATTACAGGCATTTTCTATAATGAAATGGAGTTAAATTAGGGCTGTACTCTGATGATGTTTTTGGAATTTTAGATGGATCTCTTTTGTCCTTGAAGACAACCATGCAGATTTTAAATGACTTTGCCTTAGTATCAGGTCTTTTTTTAAATAAAAAGATATTTGGATTGGATATTTGAACAAATTCTAATGAAAAAATATACCCTGAAATTGGTATTAATTGGTCAATGTTAAGTTTATATTGCTGGGAGTAGATTTCTTTTTGGACTTGGAGGATATGGTAGAATCTAATTTTTCGATTAAGTTGAAGGAAGAAAAGAAATTGCTTGGCTGGGGGAACAAAAGAAATATATACCTTATTGCAAAAATTCCTTGGATAGAATCCTTGATTTTGCCTAAGTTCATTCTTCTTTTTGCAGCTGTACCAAATCCTCCACACCATAAGGAAAATGAACTTAATACATTATTTTTCCAGTTCGTTTGCGGTGGTAAAACTGAGAAGATTAAAAGAGACACTCTTACAGCTTCTATTAAGGAAGGTCGATTAAATATGATTCACTTACACTCATTTGTGTGTTATATAAAACTTTCCTGGATAAGGCGTCTGATACTAAACGAAGATGGTTTAGGGCAAAAACTGGTTTCTGATCAAATATTTGGAAAATTTGAAGGTACACTGTTATTTAAATTAGGAAAAAAAAAAACAAATTGAAAGAAAGCTTTTATCAATTAAAAGCGTTTTTGGCGTGATGTTATTTTTGCTTTATTGCAATGGAAAAATGAACCATCTAATGTTCATAAATACTTGTCTCAAGATATTCTTAATTTAGTTACTATAGATAATTTTAAATTATACACAAGGCGGAGAACAAACGGTGTTGTACTTATTCAACATCTTTTTGATGCACAAGGATCTCTGTTAAGTTTTGATGAAATAAAACAAAAAACACAAACTAATAATTTCATGCAGTACTTTGCTCTTCGATAGTGGAAATAGTTTTCATGTAGTTTTCGACAAAACATCACTCCTTAGGAGAAGAACAATATTACTTTCCTTTTTTAGAGAGATAAAGAAAAACAGGCAAGATAAAACACCTTGGGGTTTGTATGTAAGTGTGTCTTTGTGTACAATATTTGTAAATGAATGTGTATATGTGTGTGCATGTGTGTGTGTGTGGTATCTAAATAAGGGAATTAATGTAAAGATCAGAATGCAAAAGAATTTAAGGTAATGCCCCGTACACTAGGTCAGGTGGTGATGAATTAGAACATGTAAAATCCTGACAACGTATGTTCAATTTAAAAAGAAAAAAGATTTTTAAGTTGCGTTTAAGTTCAGTCTGAGATCTTATGTTTTAACTGAGGCCTGTTCCCTGTTTTATAATTCTGATGTGCCTCAGGCTCTTCCTATTCAGATCTCAGAATTTTGAGTTTGGGTTTGTAATCTCTTGAGATGGTGTTATGGAGTAATCTGACAATTCATCTTGGCTTTGCAGATAAACGTGGTTGAGGTCGTAATTAAAAAAATTAAGGTACATGTAATTTAATTGATTCTTCTTTCAAAACATGTTTGAATTATGCAATCGTAAAGGGAAAGTCCATGAAAATGTTTGAATTATGCAATCATAAAGGGAAAGACCATGAAAATGTTCACTCTTTATTAGTCAGTAGATACGAGACATTGAGACATCCTATTGTATCTATTGAATGACCTCAACCACGTTAGAACATTAGATACATTGAAAGTAAAAGCAGTTGAATTCAATCCCTTGTCCACATAGTATTACAATAGTAAAGACGAATATTTATAACTACTTATATCTAAGAACCTTGAGCCATGTGTTAAAGCCAATAATATTTGTAAACTACTTCTATCTTTACACATACGGAAATTTGTAGTGTACTGGGTAAACTGTTTCATCGTTATTAGAAGTATTTCCCAAGTTGGGTGGTATTAGTGGTTTAAATATATTTGATAAAATTGATTTGGTTTGGTTTTGTGGGGCTTAACGCCATTTTTCAGCACATATACTGCCAGTATATTCAGTGGAAGAAGAACCAGGGAAGAACAACCAACCCACGGGAAGCTGCTGGCAAGCTTTCTCACTTTAATGAATAATAGGCTTTATATTTTCATGCAAGTTCTGTGCAATCCTTCTGTGCAGCACTAGTGGTTTAATGAATTTGCGTTTCTCGTTATATCCGCACAGCCAGAACAAACTCTACGTTGCTTTTCATACTTTAGACTAGTCAAATAGTTACACCAGCAACAAATAGTATTTATTAAAAAAATCAAGTGCAGCATAGAACAACCACACATAAAGTGAAGGAGTGGAAAAGTATGGAAGGAATAAATCCCATAGAATGAAGCAACCCAAATAAATATTTAATTCTTTCATTCTATTTTATTTTTCAATCATATCTTCATAGGGGATGCAAATCATGATTTAAGAAATAATCATTGAAAAAAGCAGCCAAACATCCTCATCATAAACTCTATCACGTGACTGAAAACGGGTCATCAGAGATTTTCCTCGCAATTGAGAACAGCAGTTTTGCCTTCCAGAAGATCCATATCAGACTTGGACACGTCTTCCGGACGGAGTATGTTACAAAGATAGGTGCGAAATGTTCCCTTATTGTTTACATCTCCTAAGGGGATAGAAAATATATTACATATATACATTCATACTTTATTGGTACTTATTCCAAATCTTTCGCATTGTCATCATGGATGATCTTCGGTTCACAAGATGGAGCACAAATAAAGTACTAATCTACTACTGCTTTTCTGTCCAATGCAAGTATATATATGTATATATATATATATATATATATATATATATATATATATAATGAAAGAGAGAGACAGGAATAAGATAGATGAATCAATCAATACATTACTACAGCGGACATGGATATTCTTAAAGTCCGCTGACATTGTTACGAGACATGTTTTTACTGATGTATATGTATTTTTTGATGTATTTACTTTATTTAGCAATAGTTGAGCAATTGTATACCAAGCCTTACTAGATGAATTGGAGAAATTAAAGCAAGCATATGAACTAAAGACACCATAATACACAAAAGAAAATAAAAAATCGGTCCATAAAGCTGACGATACGGAAGAATGCAGTCATGAAACTTTAATGAGACAGAAACAATATAGGATGTACGATTCAGAAAACGAAAAGAAAATGAGGTTTACATCCAACTCATCAATACCAGAAGATGACATTATATGCAGTGTACAGACTATATAGACATTAACCAACAACAAGACAAATGACGGACCACCAACAATACCAGACGATGACATTATATGCTGTGTACAGACTAGACAGTCATTAACCAAGAACAAGACTAATGACCGACCACCAACAATACCAGACGATGACATTATATGCAGTGTACAGACAAGACAGCCATTAACAAACAACAAGACAAATGACGGACCACCAAGAAAAAAGCAACATCAAAATAAGGGGCGAAATTAGTTGTAATAGTTGAAAGATAAATATTTGCCATAAAGCATATGAAATAGATCCATGTATCATGAAATTAGCAGGCGTTTACAACATGAATGTTATTATGTGTTTGCCAGTCAGTGCTTTAAGCAGGCGTTTACAGCAGTAATGTTACTGCATGTTTGCCTGTCAGTGCCTTAAGCAGACGTTTACAACAGCAATGTTATTGAATGTTTGCCAGTCAGTGCTTTAAGTCTAACTGTTTGACAAGAATAAATAGACTTTTCAGTTGACAACTGCAGAAGTATTGGCCTCGAGTTTGGCTCTTCTTTTAGAAATATCTTAAGCTACCCTTTCTACATAGACCTGCATTTTAATACAATATTCAAATTTGTCTGCTAGACTATTTTTATGTTCACTCCCATCCAAAATATTAGAATTTACAAGCCTTTCCAACGACTGTACCAGTACTCTAAAAAAATAATAGACCTAACCTTTCGGATTGGCGCATTTTTTAGCATGAGTTCATGAGCAGGTAAGAAATTATAATCGAGCTCTTTAGTAGTTATGGGGCTAATATGACATAATTTGGGCTCGTATGGGATTTAATGGGAACTTAACATCACGGTTAGAGTCATTCTGGGACCCTAAGGAAGTTTAATCTTAAAAATGTCCATAGATTTAACATTGTGGACGAATATGGGGTGTAATGGGAACTTAACACTACGGTATAGGCTGGTATGGGGTTTATGGGAATTTAATACTAAAAACTTTCTATGGATTTAACATTGTGGGCCACGATTGGGGTCTAATGTGAATTTAATATCACGGGTTGGGCCTCTCTCACATCGTTTATTTGTCTGTTGTGCGTTTAAGCCTTTACAATCATGAGTGGGTCTGTAAGAATAGGTGTTAATCCTTATAACTCTCCACATACTTTATATCTCCTTAGACGTAAGTTTGTATGTGTTTGTGACTGTCGGTTAGAATGGGTAATTATAGGTCTGAAAGGATGTTTACTGGTTAGTAATAACGTATGTTGTCCAATAAGGGTCGATGGGTTTTCATTCTAAAAAAATAATTTATGTTTTTTATTCTTCTATATTTAGTATTTGCTACTTTTTGTTTTAAATTTGTATTTAAAGAAATCTTTTTTTTAAAATTTGTTTTAATTTGTGCTCTCGAATTTTTGTAATACTTTTTATATTCATTTGTTATTTGTTGTGAATTTTTTAATAAATTGTTTTTTAATTTTCAAATCTTGTTTAAATTTGTTTCTAAAATCATTTTGTAGCAATGCAATTTATAAGAACTTTCTTAGAAGTTTGATTTTGTAATTTTGTATAATAAAATTATAAAATTTGGAATCGTCTTCCAATTTTAATTTTCCTTTTGATTTAAATTCTTTCCGGATTTTTCTTTCAGTCTTGGATAAATTCCGTGTTAGTTTGGTAATTTTATCATCACTTTTAGTCTAGGACATATTTTTGAAAATAATTTTTAGGAATTTTAAAAATCACAACTAAATTATGTTTCAATTCCAGAGTTTAGTATTGTTTTTAGGATCGGTCATTTTAATAAATTATTCCAGGCTAATTGAGTCTCCGCTGAAATTAAATATCAATTTCAGAATTTTAATATTGCTTATAGTCTATGCCATTTTAACAAAATATTCTACTTTGTTTACAGTCTTCGCTAAATTCTGTGTCAGTTTCCTATTTAAGTACTATGGTTAGTCTAGACCACAGTTTAAAATATAATATTTCTGTGTTTTTCTAGTGCAAAATAAATTCCGTGTCAGTTTCGGTATTTTATTATTACTTTAGTTCCGACCATTTTAATTACTATTATTCGGCAATAAAGGTGACATTAGTACAGAATGGTCAATAGTTGATATTATTCTAACGTTAGTGTTGTTTTATATAGCTTTATAATCCTATCATACCAGTTTTATTTTGCAAATGTAACAAATTTAGAATTGCGTATAATATTGTATTCAATATGACTTAATTAAAGGTCCTTTCCAAAAAATCTAAAATATGCAATCTAACTGAATTGGTCGTAAATTCTATTTCTATTTTAGTTGAATTGTCACTAAGAGATTTAGGAAAAGCTATAATGTAGTTTATATTTAGTAACAAAACAGGCATAGAAGACCACAAATAATTATTCGAGTCAAAGTGAACATTATTACGATTTTCATACTTTATAGCTTTAAAACTTTTAACTTTATTATTTTGTCAGGTAATTTGAATGGGATTTATATACAATTTCGAGTTTAAGTTTTCAGATTTTTATAACAAGAAATTGTGCATTTAATAGCCTCTTTTATTTAAATATTTATTCTTTTTTCGAGACTTTTTTGGATTTTCCTAATGCTTGGTTTTGGTATTATTTTACTGACCCACACATTTACACTATTTAGAATTGTTAGTTAGCAAATATTAGTTTAGCTCATTGAGTATATTAGATTTCAGTTTAAAACTGATGTTATTTATGTAACAATATTTTTGATTATATGGATGGCGAGTAAATCACGAGTTAGACAGCTTCTTAACATTTCTGCATTATGATAAAATAAAATGTTCAGTTGCATACCAAAATATCAAACAATGAAAGAATCAGATTAAAAGGATACAAAAATGATCAAGAATACGCTGAAATAAAATAAATGGCTAAAATATCAGGAGACATACGCACAACATACACAAAAAAAGAAAACAAATTTCCATAGAGAAAACTTTATGTTACACACGATGATGATCAACGGCCAACATATATTGATGATATGAAAATATTTAAAAGGATGATAATAGATACAAGTTTAATTTAGTAGCTATAGATATTCTAACAATCTTAGCATATACAATATACTGAACAGCTTCAATACTAGTATACTGTGCGTGAGCCGCACCTGATATTAGCTTTCATATATTTCATTCATAATTCTCTGCTCTACTATATGTGTTCTCACAGATGTTGGTAACAACACATTTTTAAATATCATGAAAATATTGTAATTATTTATCTAAAAATAGCATCACTTCCATAATAAATTGTTAAATCTTAAACAAGTATTCTTCCTATATTATTGACAACATAATTATTAACATATGTTTTAACCTTCATATCAAACGAAACATAAAAGCTACAGGTACAACATTCACATTATCTCATAATCTAGGTATTACCACCTGCAACTAATGTTCAGGTTTAATACTACTCGGATTATATGTAATAGACTGATGAGTTCGATAAAGATATTTTACACCTTTTGGTCTTATTTCCTGTGTGTGTGTATTTATATATTTTCAATATGTTGCCATTTATTTACACACACATTTAGTTACAGAACTTGTTCTGTCACAGATATTTAAACCCAATATAAACTTCCATCCCAATTGCAAAATAAATAAATATTCATAAGTCATATGTGTACAAAAAGGACGGTTATCTAGGAATGTCAAGAACAGCTTCAGGATGAGATGAAAAATAATGCGAGAATACTTCATACATTTTTTAAAAAATTCAGAGTAAGAACCTTGATATTTTCATCTTTCATTTGGATAACATAGTGAGTTTGTTCTGTTTTCAAATAACTCATAAGTTTTGTTTTCCAATTTCTCAACTGCTATATTATATTTATATTTTACTTGCACCAATTGGATCAAATTAATTAAACAGAAAATTAATTCATATGACTATTAAGGCGTTAATAATTGCGCACCTAAAAAAGAACGTAAATGTTTCTACTCTTTTATGAATTTTATTCAATTAAAAATATTAAAGTTTGTTCTCTGAAAATTAGTATGATTTTTGTTATTCTTTTATATTTT
The DNA here is from genome assembly GCA_029931535.1 of Margaritifera margaritifera. NCBI lineage: Eukaryota > Metazoa > Mollusca > Bivalvia > Unionida > Margaritiferidae > Margaritifera > Margaritifera margaritifera. The sequence goes on along the minus strand of JAQPZY010001399.1, from coordinate 1,168,361 downwards.
AATTTTGTTACTTGATTTTTAGGTTGTCTATTGATATGTTATAAGTAAGAGATATTTAAATAATTCACATACAATCTAACATATAACTTAATATCAATTTATGATTCATTGTTCAAGTTTTAATAAAACCGCTATAAACTTAATTTGTTGAATTTGATAACATACGTATTGGTTACAAATAGAATGTTATATAACTTACACTCAATAATACGTGACGGAGAGTAGCCAAATCAATATATAAAAGTCGATGCTTGTGGTGTTGTGAGACTAAAGCAAATGAATAGTTTTTATCTGTTATAACACCTTTTTTCATATCTAGCAAAATTATATTTTCTAGAGTTAATTATTTTTATGTGCTAATCACAACACCAAGATGTATTGTATTTCGAAAATGATAAATTAATGCATAGCCAGATATTAGTTCCGTACCTAATTTATTAAAAATATGTTCACTTTTACTAACCTATTTTAATTTCTTCAAATTTAGTATTTATTGCAATATTCTTTATTCTGGTGTCTGCGTTTAATTAAGTTTTAAATGTTTTCTTTTATTTCCGATTTAAATGTCTCAATTTTTTCACTTAGTACTAAAGTTTTTTTATATCTACTTGAGTATTATTATTTTCTGTATTTGGTGTTATCATTGTACCATATCATTCCAATCTTTTCTTATTTGTTTTACCCTTTTTATCGTATTCTTCTATCACAGCGATGATAATCATCAGTTTTCGATCTATATATATGTATTAGTATGTGCTTGAACATGTTCGTCTCGCTGCTTGACTTTTTCTATGCCAACAGTAAATTCCTTTAGCAAAGTTGGTAAAGTTTATCATTTATCAAATTTAGTTTATCAATTGAGTCAATAATATATAAATCATGCGTTATTATAATAGATATAATCATAGTTTTACACATACTTATTTCGCTTTTATTTTCTTCGACCATTTTGGTTATTTCCGTTAAACCAATCTTTTTTCTGCAACTGCGATGAAGTATTAGTGTTTAGAGTTATATTATATTCCAATCTTACTACAGTACTTTCAAAATCATTAAATAAGTTTTAAATATTTTGTTCGTTTTGGTTTATTTCTTTTATTTTAATACCTTAGTGTCCCATTAAAATCCTTAACTGTGTTTTGTAAAACAAAATAGTTTTGTATATATTTCTTTATTATTTCCAAGCCACTGTCTAATGCATCTTATCTCTGAGTTTATCCTGTTGCACGTATTGTTGAACATTTGGTACTGGGTCAGCTCTTTCTTTAAAAGTTTGTGAGGTTCTTATCGAATTGTACAGGATAGTATACCAATGCTTAATTACCTCTTGTGCATATTTGTATTCTTCATCAATCTGGTTTTGTAAGTCTTCAGTTTTAGAAGCACTTTCTTTATATTCTGATCAACAGGTTTAATTTTATTATAAACTTGTTGTGTCCATGTTTTTACACCTCTCAAATTATTATATTCTAAAGTCTTAAGCATTTGTGCGTTAACACGTTTTCGTACAAAACCATGGGATTAGCCACACGTTAATCTATAAAGGTTCAAAGGGTTAGCTAAATTTAAATGCGGGTGTTGTTTAAGATTAGTTTACTATTTATTGGACAATCTAGAATGTGCGCCTTCGAGTCGCTTCTTTTACCTCTGTCGGTTGGAAACTAAAACCACTTGGTTCTCTTAATTATATTTCTCCATCCATTATTATTGAATGAACTTGTTTGCTTTGTTCTAGCTTACGCTATTTACTTAACCCGAAGAGAATATGTTACAGACATTCTGTGAAAAACTACTTCTTTTCCATCGTCATCTTTAATGCTGATATTGAATCAGCTTATTGTACCTATTTGTACATTTGTGTAGTTTGTATCTAACAAAATCACGTGAAAAATCATTTTTGACTGGTAAAAATTCAAGTAGAGTAGAGTAATCTTTCTTAGAATAATCTTTAGTATTCTTTCTATGGTCGAAGAAAATATATAAATTCACAGGTTTTAAGATCTCACAAACAGTATCAGATTCAATAGTTGTCTGTATATTTTTCTGACTATTAAATCATACTAGTTTAGAGTTGTGGTTTGTCATATACGCTGTGTAATTCTTACTCAGTTAAAAAACTTCTGAGTCATGTTGTAAACACTCAATATCAATATTTGCCTATCAAGTTCACCTCTATGTGGATCTTCCTTCTTTCGTAGAGTTACTTTAGTGGCATTAGAAATTATTTCAATGTTTCTGTCTCAATCTTCCATTTAGTTTATAACTAAAATAGTGAGTAAGCGAATAAGTTCTTATGATAAAATAAAATCAAGTTGAAATATGCCTAGAATAACTTTAAACTAATCTTAAAATTACACTTGTGTTATCTATAACTTTGTTCTCTAATAACGAGCTTGAGAACTTGTTTCTTTGTCTTACTTTATTTTTTTCTATTTAATACCTTGTATTACAAAATTTAACAATATGATAGTGAAAAATCACTTAATAGTTATACCAGCTGTTAGTGCAACAAAAATGTCCGTCGATTATGAAACAACCAGAACACATCATGAAATTCTGCAGTAAAATACTTATTATGGAATAATTTCAGTAACGTTCTCTCTTACTTTCTTCCCTCTTACTTTCTTCCCTTATTCTCCTCTCTCGCTTTTGTTCACTTACTCCTGTAAGCTCTTGTTCTAAATGTAAGTGTCTAGATTATATTAAACTTGCATCCAATACTGAGAGTGGTAATCCTAGCCTAAATGTTCAGAACCTAGTAAAGCGAACAAAACTCTTATTACTGTTGTACGAACAGCGTAGCAAAGGCAAACAATAGTTCCAACTGACATAAAATGCATGTAAAAATACAAATGAACAATTTCTTGAACAAACTATAGAAACAGAGACTTTAATAGATAACTATTATGAAAGAATTGGTAGTGAACTACCTGATAGATTATTTACACTGCATGAAGAAAGTTAATTAAGAGGTTATATTAGTTATGTTGAAGTAGTAAAATCAAAACTTATATAATGAGATTAGATGTAAGAAGGTAGAACAGGAAATCAAAAAAGATATCACAAGAGAAACAAATAAAACAATAAAGCTAAATTAAAACAAGTTTGCATGGTACTTAAATTAAAAGAAAACAAATAGTTGGCCATTTTATCAGATTTCGAAAAATTACTTTAGAGAAAATATTTACAATATAAATATGTTGGTTAGAGAAAGGTTACTATTAGGTAAAAAGTTAAAACAACAGTTTAAGGAAACAATGCCCACGATTTATGCAGCAATAGGTATGATTGCAAGAACTCTTACTTTATCCATAGCAAATTATGTAAAACGTTTAGGAGGAGGCGCAAAGCTGTTTGAATGGTGGCCGTAGTAGTGGAGGTGTACTTATTATATATAATTTCATTGAAGCATTAAAAAAGGTATTTGACTAATATTGCCAACTATTTGTTTGAGTTGACCTAAATATAGAGCAGCATTATCTGGTATCACAGACAGCGTGTTCAGCTGGCTTTTAGAATCAGCTGGACAGATTATCTGCGTTATATATGGCTATGTTATTTATTCTGTTGTTGCAATAATTTCTTTGTTGTTCACGATCATAGTCAAAGTTGTAAAAACAGCATCAAGAAATAAGAGACCAAGATCTAACCCAACTTAAAAAAGAAATTCTATCCTTTTATACATTCATAAATATAATTGTAAAAACTGGTTTATTTGTTTCATGAAAAATCTATTAATGTTTTTTTCAAAGTCTTTTAATGTTCATAAGATGCTTCTCTTGAAGGAATAACGTCTGCGTTTTTCCTGTCTGCATACTTATTGCTAACTTTAACTTCTTGATTTTTCTTTCGTCTATTGTTGCACTTATTATCAGCTGCTGGTATTAAAATCATTACAACGTCAGTATTTACTATTCATTCCCAAGAAGATAAATATCAGATAATTTTTGCAGATTTTTATTATAACCTACTATGGTACCTGTTTTCATCAACTTATCAGCTGGAATTAAAACTATTCTATAATCACCAACTGCATAATTTAGTCTAACTTTGGAAAGTGAAATATATTGTTTGACTCTTATTGTTATGTTTTCATTTAAGTTATATCCTTCATGAGCGAAATTGAAATTTTCATTTAAATTGTTACATTATCATGTACAGTTGATACATACTGCGTAATAGATGTTCTATTTTGTACCTGACCACGTAAAATACATATTTGTAAGACCATATACTTTGATTTATTCTACATATTCTTTCATCTACTAGTCAATTGCTGTTTTGTAGAAAGAACACGTTCATTCTATTTTTCATCACCTGAAAATAATGAATTTATTCTACAGCTCCATATGTATAATGTCGCTTGTAAGCACTTTCCACATTAGCTGGTGTTCTTTGTCCAATGTCTTGATATACAGTTTTATGTTCTTCAGGTCCATTATCAATCAAATATTTATTTTCCATTAATATAACTCCAGTCATGTTTAGGTGGAATATATAAGTTATTACAAATTATATAAAATTGATTTAAATTTATATTATTGTTTGTTTGATTAAAATATGTATTATCAGGCAATAGTACTTTACATTCAAATAATAGTGTTAGTATTTGAAAGTAGATGTGAAAGATATAAATTGATTTTGCTACCTCTGGTATGCTTTAATAAGTTAAATGTCAATAAGATATGTCACATCTTGATGTTGCCATCCATACCGCCCAGTTATACTGATTTTGCCAAACTTTCATAATACGCTGTGCTCAAAACCAGCTAATTGAACCGCTATTGTCAAATTTTAATGCGTAGGTAACAAAAATATACAATGATTTGTATCATGAATGGTTATTTTCTGTGTAGTATATATTTATCTATCTATGTTCGTTTGCTATGTCTTTATCAATTGGAACATTAAACTGAATTGCAGAAAGTGAATAAGGTGCAGTGCATGTCATTTATTTTATTAATTTTTTTTATAAATGTGATATCCTTTTATTTTGGTAAAATTAAGCGAATTGAATTGATTATTTAAATTACTGAATTAATATGTTACATTTGTGATGTAAGATGGAGCGTGAAAGTTCAATCTAACCAAGTTATTTTTTAATCTGTTGTTAAATTTTGGTGCAACTTTTATCAATAGAACTCTCCTGGATGTTTGCTATTTTAATATTTATGTGAATTTAATTAATTGTTTGAATTGTTGAATCAATAAGTGATTTCTATGCTTCTTCAGGGCATGAAGAATTCAGTACAACTTAATAATGTTTCATTTCATTAAGTTTTTAAAAACGTTTATCTCAGTTTCTATCTTCGATGTTTACTGTTTTTATATTTATGTGATAATCATGGTATTGTTTGGATGAATGGATTAATGAGTGCCTTTTGTGATATTTCAAGGCTCGGCTTTGTCAATATCACCTAGTAATCACTAATATCTTCCAATTTTGAAAGAACGTGATCGCTGTGCTCTCAAACGTTTATCCTGATACTTGAACATGGTGGATTAGGACTTTAAAAAAATTTGAAAATGATGTACGGTCACATGTGGTCTAGAGTTTTTTGAAAAATAAAAAATGGTGGAGGGTCATATGTTGGTTGTCTCGAGTTTTTAAAAAATGACAATAATAGTATCCATGTACCAGTCTTTGGAGACAAAAATTCACACCGAGTCTACTATGCATATTTTCAAAGAAAACAAAATATTAATACGAGGGTCGCATGTTGGTGGTCTAGAAAGTACACTTTATATCTACTGACATGGAGAGGTATGATTTTAAGAATACTGTTAAATCTGAGGGAGACACTTATGCTTTATGAAACAACGTGAATGATCTGTAAGAAAAGAGAAGTAGAGTCTTTCATAAATATATATATATATATATATATATATATATATATATATATATATATATATATAATACGCCATTATAAAGATGCATGGATGGTCTCTTCTATAAAATAATTGGGATCATTCAGAATCACTAAGTGGTGGAGTTGAGGAAAACCTCTGAGGTTATGAATTTGAGATATACAGATGATCTCAAACGGTTTGTTAATAATTGTTTACCATCGCACTTACAAACCTATCTGAAGATATATCTAATATATTGGAAGCAATAGAAGAAGATCAAATATTCATATAGAGTTAAATTATTTATGCTACTAAACTTTTCTCATAAAAGTTTGAAACAAACAATCCTATTTGCTGGAGTTAAAATCTCATTATCATAAAACGCCAAGGGAAATTTATTATTAGTCACAACGAATAATAATAGTTTTAATGGGCTTTCAATTATTTCAGAATTGAGACATATACAACATAAGATTAAATAAAGGAAACAATTCCTGCATCATTGCATCCACGCACGCACACACACTCATATATACACATTATATACATACCGGAAAGAATATAGTCGGTTCCTGGTTCCAAACTGTAGCCGCACTCCGATATTTCGCCTATTGAAACAATATAAAACATGCTATCTCTCGTAGATATTTCGTTGGGTCCCTTCTGACAAAAGATATGATAAAGTACAATATTAAGGTCAATCGGTGAAACTATTAGACCTTTTATAAACATAATATGTGAGTGAGGTGTAGGTTTGCACACCTAGCTAATTATAAAATAAATGATCCAGGAACTGGAATAAAAAACATGTAATTAATACTAGCATAGGTTATGACCAAAAGCAACAGAGGGGAATAAACGACCGTAAGTCGTGAAATCTCTTGTATTATTGGTAAGAAAATATGTTACATAGTCTGCGATATTTCATGTACATGACTGATAAAAGTGACTCCACTTTGAAAGAGATTTCGTCTTGACCCTATAATTAAATTTGTTTATGGACTGCATTTTATCATAGCTCGTTCTATATGAGTTAGGAGTGTGTTATTCGAACATACATACTTTGCACTTCTGCAGCTTTGAGTTTGATCTCCGTTACTGGTAAATGTGCAACCCGTTGTTTATGGTTTCCTCATGATTCCTACATTTAATCCACCTTAAGGACTACCCAAATCATCATCTTAGTCTTCGAGATTACATGATTATATGACTGAGGTTTGAACTCGACATTATGGAGGAAAAACTTTGTGCTGTCCCAAGGTATTGAGTATGAACCAGTCTATATTCACGCAAATGCACCCTTTCTGCTTCCTTCATAAGGTTACATTCTTGCTTTTAAATGAACATGTGTCCGGTGCAAAAAAATAAACAAATAATGATAATGAATGTTTGCATCAGATCCAATTGAAACGAACCATATTACCCTGATTTTGTCTCGAAAAAGATCAAATATTCTCAAACAAAAGCAACACAGACACACACACTTTCTATGCGAGTAGTGATTCTTTCATGTCTGATGAAAACAAATGCATATATATATATATATATATATATATATATATATATATATATATATATATATATATATATATATATATATATATATATATATATATATATATATATATAGCAAGTATCGATCGTTCCAAAAGCATTACATGCACCATCTGATAATACTTTTTCACTCACCTTAAACGTGGCTTGCAGTTGCATTTCGAATTTTCTTTGGGGCTTGATTTCTTCGTATAAGTGATTACCGTACACGCCTCCTCTAGTGTTTGTTCTGATTACACTTGCACGGATCACTGTATTGCAGAAACAAAGAACGGTCACGCGAGGATACCACTTGTCTTAAATGTCATTCATTGGTCAACCTTCCTCTCAGGCATTTATCAGTTTCGTGATTTAAACTTGTCTAAACAATTATTTACTATCTTTAAAAATCGAAGTTTAGAGTTAAAAATTATATTACAATTAAATGTATCAGTGTTGTTCCATTTCAAACAGAAAAGATTTTCAGATAGAATAACTTTGTATTAGAAGTAATGTTTTACAACTTGGAAATATTCTATAATTAAAGAAGATATGCAAATTTAGTTTGGGGTCTTCAAAGCTTCTAGCCGAAATTAACACCTTGCTAGCCACCAAAAAATCACAAGATCTGACAGTTGCCAAACTCCTAGGTCGCCATAAAAACCAATCAGATTTTGGTGAATAATCTTAAATATGCCTGGCATCCACATATTAGAGTTTGATTAAAATTAGCCACAATTATTACCCTTGGGTCAGTACCCACGAATACAGTTTCTATATTTTTTTAGCGTATTTTCCCTCTCTTTCTTTGTTGGATTTAGAAATTCTTGGTACTAATTTAAAGTAAATTGTTTCTTCTTTCGAATATATTGCATATTTAAGCTAAAAAGCACAATGAGTACTCAAGCACTGAAGTTGTCACGGAAGTGAAATCTGTGACCCATGGCACGATGATTTCTTTACACTTCAGCCTCTAAAAAATGCCGGATAACATACGAGAGGAACTAACTGGTAAGTTTTTGAAGAATGAAACGTTTGAGTCAAATATGATTTGTTTTTATTTGGACAAACTGAAAGGTTCAGTAGTGGAAATCAAAATATAGATAATATATAAGGAAAATAAAAATGTATGGAATCCAGAGCAAAGGATTACAATCAAGCATAGAAACCCAATTCGCTCCATCAATGATTAGGGTGATTAGTTCTTTTGTACAATTTATCCAGGATATATTATCGACAAAATATTCATTTCTCTATGCAATCTTGTTTGTACAAATACTACAACTATTACTACCACAACCACCAACGGCAACACCACTAATACTACCACTACTACTACTAAGGACAAAAACAATAATAATAATAATAATAATAATAATAATAATAATACCTTTTTGCACTTTCAGATAACAAAGACTGTCTGTTAGGCTACAAAATGTCCGAGAAGACAATTCTATAAAAGTCACATACAAATAGGCCAGACAGACGATGCCAAATCTCAAAATTCTATGAAAACCACATACAAATAGGAAAGACAGACGATGCCACATCTCAAAATTCTATAAAAGTCACATACAAAAATAGACCAGACAGACGATGCCAAATCTCAGAATTCTATAAAAGCCACATACAAATAGACCAGACAGACGATGCCAAATCTCAAAATTCTATAAATGTCACATACAAATAGGGCAGACAGAAGATGCCAAATCTCAGAATTCAATAAAAACCACATACAAATAGGCCAGACAAACGATGCCAAAAATCCGAATGCTAAAAATGGTTCTCTAAAGAAAAGACGTTGTAATACAAAATCGTACGCATCGAAAGGAAAAATTATTTATAGCTGATTCTCACAATGTTGTGAACCTCTCAACGGACACACTGACAGAGCCAGGGGCAATATTAGTTGGCAACATGGAAAGTAAAACCCAAATTACTTCGTCACAACAATCAACAATTTCCAGCATTCATTAAAGTTTATAGCTGAAGTTTCAAACACAAACCACTGTTTCTGGACACAAGAACAAAGATTGTCAAGACTAATGTCATTACAAACATCTACTTCAAACCAACAGACATACAAAGTATATCATCATATACTTACTGCCACCCTAAATATTGTATTCAGAACATCCCGTACAGGCAGGCACTGAGAATATAAAGGATTTACTCTGACAACAAAACGTTTGAAAGTATATCAGAATAACTGTCTCAGCAAAAAGAAAAAGGTTATGCTAAATATCTTATAGTGGAGGCAATTCTAAGAGTTGAACAAGCAAATCAAACTGATATCTTTCAATATAAAGGAAACAACATTTTTAACGAGAATCTTTCATCTACATATACCATCAAGATTGCCTTAAAGAAGGTGGCATCATTCATAAAATCTCGCACACTAGTGAATCGTACAAAGCTCTCAAGATGATCTTCCCAAATATATCTGCTACGGTCGACCGTACACCAAACGATCTAAGAGATATCATTGACAGTTCGAAACTAAAGTGAGCCACAAAACAAGCTCCCAATTATATTCGTATCATGTTAGGTAAAAGGAGCAAAATCTGCCAGCACATGCTGAAAATACAATACCTTTTCCAGTACAGTTTCGGGTGAACAGTGGAATATTCAAGGCTCTAATAATTAATTAGAAAGAAAAAGAAAAAAGAAAAAAGAAAAAAACAAGTAGTATATTTCATCACATGATTGATATGTGCTCTTCTGTATGTTGGAGGAACGGAGAAACTTAATAAAAGTATGAACCTCCACACATCTGATTGGACAATCCAAACATTTGGAAAGAAGCCCTGTGGCTGAACATTTCTCATCCCCTGGTCACAATTTTAATGACATTATTTTCTCTGAAATAGCTCACAACCACATCTGAAGTCCAGAAACTAGGAATGAAAAATAAACCAATCGGATTTGCCGCCTAAGGACACTCAAACCCAGCGGCTTGAACCAGGGAGAATTCAAACAGGTATCTGCACGAACATAATTCATTATTATTGTTACTAGTATTACAATTAGGTTTAGTATTATTTGTAGTCGTAGTAGCAGCAGTAGTGTGGTATTATTTTGGTAGTAGTGCTCTGACGTTGTTATCATTGTCGTTGTTGTTGGTATTTTGTACAAATAGGATTACATAGAGACATACATACTATCACAATAATATAACCCGGATAACATTTACAAAAGGATTAATCATGGTAATCATAGGTGGCGCAGAGCGGAACGTATCCTTGGTTCCAAGACTTTACTTACAGTTCCTTCAGTCGATTAAGATGTGTCACGAGCTTCAGAGATATCAAGTGTAAGATTTTGTGCTAACTATTGTCTTTGTTATTTTAGTTTCTCATAAGTGTGCCCCTTTTACAAAACGACACTAGTTTTTCAACTTTTTGTCATTTGTTTCATTTATATATCTTTTCATCTATCTGCATTAGTGATCACGGAGCTTACATTATAACATATTTGGTTTCGGGTCATTGAGCATATAATCAGATTTCCTGCATGAACATCGTTCTCGTCTTTTAAACTTTACCAATCTAGATTTTAATTAGATCCCTGAATTGCAGGCTAGGCATTAAGTCGGACTGTAAGTACTTCTGGTGAAATGGTATTTCCCATGGTACATTTTTATTTTTCGTAAAGTACCAATTTTCCTGGCTACGCGACAACCCAAGAAACAATCATCCTTCTGCTTAAATAATAGAATCTCTTTCCCAATCAACGAATTTAAGTATCGATGAAAATGTCATTTTACTCCAATCCAGGAACATTTATGCCCAAGAAAATAAGTAAACAATGCTTACAATGATGTTGTGATTTTGTTCCTTATTCCAGCATACTTCTGCTTTTAGTTGTGACTTTATTGAACTAAACAGGTCGCAAATCGTTGTGTTCTTAGTCATTTCATCCAATGCTGCAATTTGATTTTTTTTCAGTTACAAACTATGTTTGCATAGTTACTGTGTTAAGGAGATTAACGTCACTGTTTTATGTTGATTATCTCGAGCACGAGAAACTCGTCTTGAAGGACACATCCACGTTCAGTACTATTTCAGGAATCTCCAGGGAATAATTCTTGCATAGGTGTCCAGTATTTAAATGACATCAGTCTAATATGGGCAGAAGACACATTGATTAAATGTGTATTTCTTTTGATTGCATAAATAAAACCTTGTCAAAAAAATAAAATATGTAAACTATAAATAGTTGATATCTTTGCGTAACTTTTATATTATTGCAAAAATTTAATTTTAGGACTTGAATTAGGTTATTAAATATGTATTTGTACCATTAAATCTTGATATATAAGATGAAGGATATTTGTCAGAGACAATACAGCATTGATTTAATATGTGAATAAGGTCATTTCAATCTTCTTTCATATAAAGGACGCGTTTTACTTGTCACGTATAGGCAGGTTTCTGCTTTGTGAAGACTACTAATTCGAACGTTGCATGACTCCAAAGGTGAGGGTGATGAATCTAATTCTTGCCTCTTCTATTTGGAATAGACAGTTTTGTTACTCTTTTTATGTGGTGATGCTCTAAAGTTTCAAAAGTTTTATACATTTCAGACTGATGACTTAAAAACGTACTCATTTGTTCCTATTTTGAAGAACGACACGTTGTTCGGAGTAGAGGTCTCTACTATATTAGATAGTTGCTGTGATCAGTACATTTTGGGTGTCTTAAGTAGAAAACAAAATATAGTACTTTAAAAAGATGAAGTACATATATTAGTGCAAGTAGTTATGACTTTAGCGGATGCAGTAGTTTTAGCATCAACATAATCTTCATCATCAGTATCTCTATTGAAATTATCATCGTCGTCGCTATCATCATCATCATTCAAGTTTTTTGTCGTCTTTTTATACTGAATTAAGCGTACAAGACATTTAAGAGTTGCAACTTCCACTTTTGCTTACCTGTTGAGACTGAATCACACATAATGGAGTTAAAATCGAGTTGAGTACACGAGCAGCCAGTGGCAACATGGGCAGTCGCTAACAGCACCAGCAGAGATTGCAGAATAATTACGATCCTCTCCATGATACAAAAGACCTTTAAAAAAAAGTGATATAGATCGTGAGACTCACACTGCAGCTAAGTAACGGCAGTAGGTGCTATTAGTGTATATGCATGTAGATATACCCATTTAAACACAAACATTCACACTGTGGCTTTTTTATTATTGTTTGTATACAGTCGTTTTCACCACTGAGATAAAAGTACATAAAGAAAGCCCTAAATATTTTAAATAAGGACAAAATCCACAGCGTGCTGCGAATATGTTTTGTCTGCAGATAGGTAATGAAATGGTTGATGACACGAAGACATATTTTAGGCTATTGATAATTTACACCCATCTACTTTGGTCTACTGTGGGCTACTTTATAAGGAGGGTATACCCTTAAACATAAACAGGTATACCAGTTAGTAAAGATCTGGTATTCATCACGCATCTAACTACTGACATATGTTATTAGGGCTATTGTAAATTTAGTGTGACAAACAAATCGAGACTTTGAAATATGATAGTTGCAAAAGACATAACAAAATAGAAGAGATGGAGAAACGTCCAACAAAATTCAAACGATATCAACATTGCGAATATAGACTTAAGAGTGATTTTAAATATTTGGTGACTTATTATTACATACAAGAAATCAGTGAAGGTAGAAGATTTGAAGATAAATGTGGTGGGACTATAAAATTTACATCGTTTCAAAACATTAAAATATAAAAACACTCTAAACGTTAAAAAAACATGGAATAAACACAGAGAAACTATAATGAAAATGAATATATGCAACGCAGAGATAAAAAAGATATTGATGATTTAAGTAAACGATTGAAAGACGAATATAAACAACCCAATGAAACACAAGAGAATAATGTGTTATAGTGTTTGATTTAACTCATGTCTGAACATTTGTGACCATTTAATAATGAACCTCAGCATAAACAAGTAACACAAAGTGCATCTTTTCCTGTCCTGTAGCTCCGATTAACGCTCTATCAAGCCAGATATAGAACAAATATTTCAAGATATGAAAATCGGCGACACTGGATATACATATTTCATATAAAACATTATACGTTTATTATGAATGCACTTTAAGACCATAAAGCGTAGATTCTATTAATAGATACAGAGCACAGTGTGATATAAACGTCTGCAATAATCAACTTAATTAGTTAGTATGGATGACAACAGCTGGATGCGGAATATCTCATTGTCATTTATCAAAGTGTACCAAAGGAAGCAAACTCACTATGAGGTTTCATTCCTACTTTCAAATAAATAAAAAAAATTAAAAAAAACTTATATAAATGTGGAATAACTCTGACTTTCCATCAAATCATGGCTGGAGATACCTTAAAGAGTAGTGACCAGGATTAAGAGCTGGAAATTATTTCTTTCCAGTACAATACGATTACATCATATATAATGCTTTAATTAATTAACTAAAAAATACCAGAACTGAATTCTTTTTTTCTACGGCTAAATCCTTAGAGAGAATTATTGAAGTGACAGCTAATGAGCCTTTAACAATTGTCATATTTTATTCACCATGAGTGATTTTATAAAGAGTACTGATACTGTGAAAGAAAGACAGAGAAACTCAACCTAAAGCGTTTTCCAATCCAGCAATAGAAAAGATAATAATTACTGTGGGAGGATTACGAAATATGTTCTATTATCAGGGGTATTCAATTGATCAACATTTTACAGAAGCAACAAAATATTTTCTTTCGACAAGCAACAAAAACAGACGGAACTCAGTAATGTATGTGTTAACGATTTCTACGTGGATCACACCATTGTATCTCTCTTAATTTGCGATTTATGATAACAGATCTCATGGTAGTGGACATAGCTTTGCTGATGTTCAACAAGGTATCTATCTACATATAAACAGAAAAGATAACGAGGATATACACGTACTTTGTGTCTGATTCTCAGTTAAACATTCAGAACACCCAAAGTTAAATCTATACTGTTTTAAAGAAGGTTATTGGAAATAAAAGGATGATGTACACATGAGATTGCATATAGTGGTACTATCGCTGAGTGTGACAAATGTAATATGCATGACGTAGTTGAACGAGAAGGAATGTAAACGTGAGTGATTTGAGGCGTTGGCATTTTTGCAATCCCGGAAGGTACACCAAAGTTCAAAAGACATCTAAAAACAAATCACAAGTAAAAAAAAGAATGATACTTCTTGGAAATGCAATGGATTATCTGCTATCCAAACAATATTCGTATTAAATTATGAGACATTACAAATGAAGCGGAAGGTATAACAACCGATTCCAATGTTAGCTTCGACTAAATTACTAAAACGCTGGAAGATGATTATACAATAAAGGACTACTAATTGGTGTCATATACTGAACCAGTTGGTGGAGGTATTTAAGTCATTTATTGGAATCGCTTACAGTGATCAAACCATAAACTTTTCCTTCCGTTTAGACAACATATTGTACATGTAATTCTGCACAGCTACAAAACCCTCAAACACATACAGTCACGTCATAAATGAAACCAAAATCAATTAGGACGTGTGTGTGTGTGTTGGTGGGTGGGTGTTACAATTCGTCGAGGTTAACAAGAGGGCGAATTCTGATATTTGCTTTACGACAGCAAGAGAAACAAACACCATTTTTGATATGCATGCACAACTTTTATCTGATATTTAAATAGCGATAGAAAACGATGGATTTAAAAGTACCTCATAACATAATTGTTGGTGGTGGTACAAAGTTTGGAAATAAAAAGTTTGAAAAAAAATACAAAAGCTTTTGGCTATGTTGCCACCATCTGTCCAACCTTTATGCACAACAAAACTTATAGCAGTATAACGCTTGATAAAGACGACAATGCAATTGTGATAGATCCAGATGACAAATTAGATAAATTGTTGATGTTTGCAAGTGCACTAATACTCTGTTTGCGGATAAACGGTTGTAGTAACTTTTAAGACGCAAAGACGAAAGCAACTCGTCTAAGCAAGCAATAATTCCCTGTTATGCATTACGGACTATCTGAGTGCATGTTAGTTGAAAAAATAAAATTATATCATAAAGGACCTGCGTGAAAATGTTTCTAGTGATCTTCTACTCAAAATACAAGAAGTCGATGGAAACTGTGGAAAACAATGTAGTAATAGTAATGAGAGAAAGAATATTTGAAATGTTTAAACAAAACAAAAGAAATAATCTGTTAATGAGATCGGATAATCTCAATGATTACAGGAATGTAGATTAACCATGTGGAAGTGTACTTAATTTATTCACTAATTAACGTCTGTCGTCATAGGCAAAGAAACCTTTTTTTAGCGTAATATTGTATAATTCATGATAGTGACATCTTATTTAATTCAGCTGTTTGTAGTTTACAGTTTAGTTCAATTTGAGATTCGTTTTGGTCACGCACCTTTATTTTTTTTTTATTTTTTTTTTCTTTTATACATTTACATACTTTCCTGTGATCCTTGTCACATCTGATTAAATAGAGCTTGTTTCTTAGATCACAACATTCTTGTACTATACAGACGAACCACATGATTCATCTTTGAAATGATCAAAAACTTTCTTATTTATTTGAGAAACATGGAATATATTATCTTTTTCGTAACCACTTGCGTCATAAAACTACAAGTTATCCTTTATGTCATTGCAAATTATAACAGTACCTACATACACCTGAACATGATGGCATGTGGTTTATTTAAACACGTGTTTGATTTTGTCAAACATTTTAGAAACGACGCAAACGCTTGTCGGGATTATAGTATACAAAGAAGATATAAGTTAATGCTTTATTTAAATTCTCTTACTTTCAAATTTGCTAAGCGATTTTTGGATTTTTAAAACAATGGATCAAAATTATGACTCAAAAGTAGTCTGAGTTTGTTACTCGCAATACGTGTACTACTGATGTGTAAAGACCCGAATGAAACATTGTATACACCATTGATTTTCAGCTTTTTTTAAAACTATTATACCAGAGAATAATGATCGTCTTTAATAAATGATTAAAATTTAAATACACTTCACTGGTTATGACATGCAAAACAATATTTAATCATTCCATTATGCTTGAATATTCTTTAGCACGTGTAAATACGACAGAACCTACAGAATTTATCGGTATTCAAAGCAAATTCCTTGACACTATTCATTGTATAATCTCGAATGCAATATGCTTAATACCAATAAAAGACAATAGTAAAAACAAACATCGTCAAATAATAACACTTTTTACAATACATTGCTGTTTTTTAAATTTAGTCCGTATAATGCAGAAACCGAAAGGGGAGGTAAAATTACATCCATGTGCTTAATAATGTAGAGACCTGAAGGGGAGGTAAATTACATCCATTTGCTTAATAATTATCCTCTGGCCTATAAACGCGAGAGTAACACATTTTATTGACTCTTTCATTTTCTTCTATCATTAGTTGGACTAAATTTACAAAAGCCGAACTAGACAAAAGCCATTTGCTAGATGGTTGAGGAATAACTGTCACTTGGTAGCTGGCATACTTATGTATTTTCAAACTGTACCAAACTTCTTATAAAGTAGCCCCTAGTACCTGAATGTGGTTGGGTGTAAATTATCAGTAGGCAAGCGGGTGGGTGGCTGCAAGCCATCATCCATTTTACTGCTCACATATCGCCAGTAAGCTGACATATGAACACCATTCAACTTCGGAATTGGTATCAATACGTAAAGGCACATTAAAATCCAGAGTGCATGAAGGAAGCAAACAAGCAGGAAAGCTGGCACCTATTTATATAAACCCCATTTATTACTTCCGTCATTAATATACAAAATCCACAATGTATTTTTATAAGTTGTGATTTTAATGTGTTTTGAAATACTCGATGTTTGACATTTCCATAATTATTGCCAATCAAGTTCCATAATAATCTTACACAAGCAACAGATTCGACAGAAACAGGCTTTAGAATCAATGTCTTTAGAAACATACTCAAATACACTTATGCGCACGTTTTAATTTTTTTAAACTACGGAAAAAGAGACTGAAACAAGTTAACGGACTTTATGTTGTCTTGTACAGTTTTTAAGCATGCATACACTGAGACATATTGACTTTGTGTTGCCTTGTACAGTTTTCAAGTATGCATACACGGAAACATACTGACTTTGTGTTGCCTTGTACAGTTTTCAAGTATGCATACACGGAAACATATTGACTTTGTGTTGCCTTGTACAGTTTTCAAGTATCCATACACGGAAACATATTGACTTTGTGTTGCCTTGTACAGTTTTCAAGTATGCATACACTGAAACATATTGACTTTGTGATAGAAAAAAGGAAGAACATGATTAACAACATATACGGTTTAGTCAGTGTTTTATTGTGGTCAATTTATAAATCGTACAAAAATGAATGATTTAAGTGTTCGTGTAGAATTATTTCGTGTATACACTATAAATTTGCTTTGAATTCGATTCACAAATATTACTGTAATGTTCCTGAAATTCCAATCTAAAAATGTAGAATTGCTTTGTGGACATCTGATATTGACATTTCTAGGAACTTCAATTGATATAAGTGCTGCAGAGCTCAATAATATCTTTAAGAATTTGCACTGCTGGCCAATGAGGTCATAGTTACGGATTTTAATCATACGGATGATATCGTACATTCGCTTTCTTTAACATTATAAAAATAGGAAAACATGTTTGCGACAAGAAATGATCAACACTAAACTCGTTTATAGCGAAGACATAAAAAGATGCTTTTGTAGGCGATATTAATGAGAATACCTGTTAAAAGTATCTTTGTATTTTGAATGCATCATCCAAAATTCAGCTTCTTTACGGTTTGTGACAAAAATGTATAAATTTGATGTATCTCTTCTCTGACTTTGACAATTGCTTCATCTGTACAAATAACGTTACGTAATGTGTCTCTGTGTGATTGTGCATGAATAAGTGACAGCTTAAGAACGAACACTTTAAAATAAATCTAATGATAAGCACCGTTTACAGCCTGTACTTTTTGCTTTTAAGCTTGTCCAAGGACAAACAGCATATTTTACAAGTTATTTTAGGTTATCTATGGTGAATCTACTTGTTTATCAAGCAAGTTAAGTGCCTATTCTCCTTATTTTGTCCAAAAGTTATTTTACAGTCGAATCGCGCACTTGTTTCTGTCTTGAAAAAATGGAACACAAAAATATTTATAACACCAAATCCCCTTCTTCCAATCAACACAAGGTGACTAACTCACACAGCTCGAAATATGATCCCTCGGCGATTCCATGCTAATCTTCTTATGACGTCGGCACGTTCAGTCAAACGTAACTTATATCAACATTAAGAACCAAACTTTTTCCCCCATATACAATTTAAGAACTTTACTGATCATTTGAATAGCTACATTTTATGCAAAGTTCCTTCGTTGCTTCGTGCCCTGTGTACTTGGATCAAGTTTTGAGTGAATATACTCCTAGTATGTCTCGACGGGAATAGGCTGCTTTAAATTTTGACTGTTTGCAATGGTTAATACAAATCTATTCTAGTTCAGGGTATACAATAACAATCAATCAGGATTAAATAACCTCATAACTGGATCCAAGTAGACAAAGCGCAAAGCAGCTACGAAACTTCGCGTAAAAAATGGCGATTAAATGGTCAATATATTGTACAGCGGGAAAAAGTTTTATGTACAGTGAGGTCCTTTTTTAAATTTACTGAATTGCCTTTTTCAACAGTATTATTAAGAAATCTTGAAAAGTGGCTAGAATAAAGTCAGCCGAGTAGCATTATCATTATATTTTAGTTTGGTGCCTTAAATGATTCACTTTTTATTTCTCCAGTTCAAGTTACTTGAATATGTGTATGTCAAAACGTCTATTCAATAATGATTTGATCAAAATATTAAAATAATTTTGATCCAAAAAGTCACTACATGGTTTTCGGCTAACACATGACTTCTAAATATTTTCAATCTGCATGTAACAACAAACATTTTTCAAAAACTGTCTATGACAGTCTTTGTTGATATTGGATACACAGAAATATATAAAACAGGCAAGTATTTAATATATGAGCAAAACTTAATTGATATTTGACTTCCTGTATGAATAACTGACCTATCAATACCTGTCTTCTTGTATGAATAGTAAATATTTTACTTATCAATACCCGTCTTCGATTGTAATCTGAAGTATTACTTTAGAATATACTTGATCTGCATATTATGCGTTTAATATTGGAAAACACTCGTTACAACCGGTCTCTCAATTTAAGGGTTTTATTCGTACTCGTGTTACTACCAGTATTAGTGAACGCATGTACAAGTCCAGTGGTGCGTGGAAACGGTTGGCTGAGCTGGGCTAGTGAGTTTTTAAAAAAGACAATTCACAGGTAACACAATAGTTTGATGTCACAATAATGGATTAAGTATAAGTAATACAGTTTATCGCTTCCACACGAAAATCTTGCAGATCTCCAGACTGTGACGATACCTCACTGTGTGCATACAATCGAACATATTGCCCGCTTTTTCACCGATTCTACCACCTCAATTGTATGTTAGAAATATGTTTCGACTACATTTTTCGCTTATGGGTAAATAGTGTTATTTATTGGACGGAAAATAAGAAAGAAAAATATAAGAGTGACTCTTAACGGTAACAGTCTATTATACGAACTTTCTCCGACAAAATGATGATTCTTGTCTGAAAGTTTCAAATATTGCTATAATGATCTTTTTTTAACAATTTTGTTGATTTCTGCTAAATTGCTTCTCTCTCTCTCTCTCATATATATATATATATATATATATATATATATATATATATATATATATATATATATGTATATTGATGATATTTTTTTCAATAATGATATTACTTCTGATGCCTTACAACAAAAACTTCTTGTTCTAGCTTGTTCCAAACATTGCATCATCATAAACATAGTATTGATTGATATGGAAATCACTATCTAATATGACAAACATAACCAGAAAACTAGAAACTAACGAGGGAGATAAATAAATATGTTATTTTTAAATAACTAAAATTGATGCCCTTCCCTTTTTGGAGTAACATAACCATTGTCAACTAAAAAGGTGTAAATAATAGGAAATTGAAATTGAAAATCGGAAATGGATAACTTAAAAAAGAACTAAAATAGAGTGTCATCTTGAAATATTTTTTAATATTTATAGAAAAAGAATCACTCTGTGAAACAAAATGTCACGTTCTTACAGGTACCAATCTCATTTTAAATACTTGAAATAAAATCTAAGGAAATTTAAATTTGGAAACAATGATAAAATGTAAGGAAATAAATAAAATGTTTAAACAATAATTTATAAAAATGGGTGGAATTGAAATTTTTGAAATTATATTGAAATAGTATTCACTTACCTAAAAATAAAAAGAATCTGTTGCTAAACTGTTGATTTATTCGGTTCTTCTCACTAAGCAATCAGGCAGGGAATGACTTTGGAGGCCAAAACATGAGAGTTAAAATGGAGGCAATGTAGAGAATTAGTAAATTAGATTTCAGCATTCCTATACTATTTACCAATCAAAAATCTTGTTGACAGATCCAGTACTTGTTTTCCCCAAACAGGTACATAATCGTACTGTTATTTTTACCGATAAGTGCGAATTACACAACAAAAACGCAACTTTTATTCTTCAATGAATATCACTCAGTTTAAAGTTTCCAGTTGAAAATGTCGCAATGACTGAAATTAAAAGGAAGTTGAGTAATGTTTTAACAGGTGTTTCAACACTGTAATTCCTGCCTAATACTGCATGTAACTCCTTTTGTAGACACACTATGCATCTACAGTCGATTACCTAATTTGACACAATCAAGTTGGATTTATTATTTCCAGTATAAATTGATTATAAAGCTTTCATTGTGTACTACCTCTACTAAACCAATACTATTTGTGTAATATTTTGCTACTATTGTCTACTTTTTCTAAAGACACCCAAGTCGACTGCCTCAGTGTGCCCTTGGGATTGGCTCTTAGATCCCATTTAATCTGCATAATACAGCCAATAGTGTGTTAAAAGTGCCGTTAAAACCCACAAATCTTTCTAAAGCACGCGTAACTAACTATTGTAATTTCTTTTCAATGAAAATTTTGATGTCTATCAAACATTCTACTTTACCTTATCAGTCAAGTTGATGTCAACTAGGCGAAACATACACATTTCAAGCTTTAATTACATTAGAAATAGTCATGTAAGTCTTCACTAAATACCGTGTCAGTTTCCTATTTAAGTACATTGCTTAGTCTAGACACATTTCCAAATATAATATTTCTCTTTGTTTTTCTAGCGTGAAGTTAATTCCTTGCCAGTTTCGGTATGTTAGTATTACTTTTAGTTCCAACCATTTTAATTACTTTTATCCGGCGATAAAGGTGACAATAGTACAGCTTTCTAATGCTCTCATACCAAAATATTTTTTTTGCAAATATAATAAATTTAGAATTCCGTAATATTTGTATTCATTCTGACCTAATTAAATGTTCTTTCAACAAAAATCTAAAAGTATGCAATCTAACTGAACTTGCCGTATATTATATTTCTGTTTTAGTTGAATTATCACTAAGATTTAGGAAAAGCTATAATGTAGTTTATATTTAGTAACAAAACAGGCATAGAAAACCTCAAATAATTATTTGAATCAAAGTGAAAATTATTACTATTTTCATACTTTATAGCTTTTAAACTTTCAACTTTATTATTTTGTCAGATAATTTGCATGAAGATTTTATACAATTTAAATTTAAGTTTAAGTTACATAAAAAGACGATAATAGATACAAGTTTATTTGAATAGCCATAGATGTATTTTCTAAACATGTAATGTGCTGTACAATCACAATAACAAGAGAAGAATTACAAAAGCTTTTTATAAAAATTGAAAAATATAACCAGATAAATTACAATTTAATGTGGGAAGACATTTCCATAACTAAGCTGGAAAATACTTTCTTTATAAGGGAGATTGTGAATTTTGTTCTACATGTTTAGAGAAGAAAGCATCAATAATAGAGAAATTTAAAATTAAACTAAAAACCTGGCTGTGGAAATATTTTTAAAAAAGACAAACTAGAAAATGGAAAGATGTTTTGCAATATTTCATGAATGGATTGAACAATATTTATCTTTTATCTATAGATGAGACTAGTTGAAGCAATAAAATAGGAAAATAGCTTAAAAGTATGCAATAGTTTGCTTGAATTTTCAACAACTGATATTTTAACAAAAAAATTCAACATTCGACAGAACGTCATAATTTTGAGATATTAATTAATATTTCAGACTAAAGGATAGCTTCCAAATTTTACACAAGAGGTTTTAAAAGTTGATAAAATAATGTTAGGATACCGTACCATATATAATTAGAGGTTTTAGATTATGACAAAGTCATTTAGAACATTGTATGAGGTTGAGTTATCTCTTTACACCAAGGATGAAGATACTTTTAGGATTAAAAAAAGAGGAAAAAAAGGAGTAAAATTGCCAATGGTACAAAATATTTTTGCTTAAGTGGAAAGGATTTGATGATTCATTAACAGATGGGGGCCAAGAGACAATATCGATTTTAGAAACAAGAAAAAAGTAAAATAAACTGTGTAAATATAATAAATTCCTGGACAAAAACATTCTGAAAAATTCCTGACAAATATTTGAAAAGAATCTTTATGAACAAATGTTTGTAAAATTAAAGACCTGACTAGTACACAGTAAAATTTCAAAATGAGTGAACTATGCATTATCAGCCCTTTAATGAAGGTGCCTGGAAAACGATTAAGTAATGCAATAATTGATAAGAACAAACACTTAAAACACAAATAGTAAGAGATTCATTCAGAAGCAACGTAATCGAATATATATATATATATATATATATATATATATGTATATATATATATATATATATATATATATATATATATATATATATAAGGAAAATAATAAGTAGAAAGCTTAGGATATTTAGATCTGTTACTGTGCAACTCGATTTATCTACTTTGTTAGCAATGCGTGAGCAATATACTGATAATATTCTAAATTTGTAGCATAGTACAAGAGGAATAATATAATCCAAAACACTAAATAAGTAATAATTTAAATTGGGTATTCCATAGAATAAACTTATTAACTATACCTGTATATAGATATAGAACTCTAATAGCTTATTGAGATAAGACTAAGAAAAGCCAGCATTCATGTTTCAAATAAAGATAGCAATTTTTTCTTCCTTTTTCAAGCGATTGAATCTGTTAGCAACTTTCCAACTGATCATACAGACAGACCAACAACATATACATTAGACAAAATACACAAATTGGTTAACAGATGTCCAATTAAGATTGGAAATATTGATAGTTTTCAAGGTGAAGTTAATAAGCCATTATATGTATATGACATATTTGATGAGAACAAGACAGATACTAATAATAAAGTGAGCAGAAAGAGAAGTAAACAAGTTTGAAAATTTATAAGACCATTTAGAGTTTGTGATAGGAGTTGCACAAGTAGATATACAAATCGTAAGAGATGTGAAAAGTTGTCATTACAAGATTTGTCTAAACTAATCTCGTTACAGGCAAATACAATCAATTTATGAAAAACTTCTGTAAGAAAATGTTTTTTCTCATTATTATTCAGATTTAAGGGTATATTCTTAACCTTTAAGGATATATTTTATAGTGTCTACCACTAATATCTAGTCTTGTTGCATTCTGTTTATGTTATCTAAAATAGCACAGTTATAAATAAGAAAAAAAGTATGTGTTCCTTGATAAGTTTAATTAACAACTCAAACAGTTTATCTCATTTTTTACAAGAATCAATCTAGTGCATACGTTTGTTTTTACAATTAGTTACACCACATATGATCTTGTTATAAGAATTTTTCAAATACATTATTTACTTGTTTGAGAATATATACCATTTAAAAGTTCTGTTTTCATCAAAAACATCCAAAAAGAAACTCTTCGTGATAAATCAAATTAATCCTAGCTAGTTCATTAAAAATAATACAGAAATTTCTTTCACAAAAAATAGCAGATTATTTTCTTTATCTATTTTCTTTTTTCCTACCACATATTATGCATTCGTCATAATTAATCCGTTATTATTGAATATTACGCACAGTTTGAATATCGTGCCTGAAACCCATTCATCACTAGAACTTGTTCGAACGTGTTATATCATAGATATGTGATCCATTTTTTAATATTGTAACATTTTAAATAAACAAACCTGAGTGTTTGCTCGCATCACTCTCTAGAACATTATAGCAAAGTAGTTATTTTGAATATTTACATGTGCATCAGACACAAACTGAATATACATTTTATGAGCATGTTTGATTTCTTGTCTTCTTTTCTTCACGTGCATTCCTCGTTGAACATTTTATAATTTGTATCCTGTTCAATGTAATCTATTATCATGTGTACGTGTTAGATCTAACCATAAACAACGGTGATCTGCATCCAAATTGTAACAGTGATATTATTATTCTCCGTGTGTTTTTATTGTTCGTCAAAGAAATATTTATTTGATTTGTAAACTGCGGCTTCATTGTATACCCCCGTGAATAAAACATGCCTAGCAATCCTTCTAGAGTAATCATTATTTTATGATTTGAAATACTTTGCATGATAAGCCTCTATGTCTTTTCTGCATGATATCAGCAGCCCTTTTAAACTCATTCTTGGCGAATCAGGTATGATATTTGTCAAGATTGTATTAGCAGCTAAATCAATAATTCTGTTTTTTTGTAATGTGGTCATAAAAAAAGGAAGTCTATTTCAATACTTTTCGTTAGCAGAATTAGCCATTATGTCCGAAGTAATTGTATCATACTGAATACAAATATTGTCTAATTAATTATCCTTGTTAACGCCATCTATTACTTCAGATGTTTTCTCTAACGTAATCGTAAATAATAAGTTCTGAAGAAGAAAAAAGGATACAATGGACAATGATATGTTGTTATGCAGAAATCATGTGTTATTCTAAAACTCTTTGCATATACGATATAATGAACAGCTTCAATACTAGTGTACTGTGTTTGAGCCGCACCTGTTATTAACTTTTATAGATTTCATTCATAATTCTCTGCTCTATTATATGTGCTCTCACAGATGTTGGTAACAACACATTTTTGAATATCATGAAAATATTGTACTTATTTATCTTAAAAATAGCATCACTACCAAAACAAATTCTTAAATCTTTAACAAGCAATCTTCCTATATTATTTATAACAGAATTATTAACATATGCTTTAAGCTTCATATCAAACGAAACATAAAAGCTACATGTACAAGCATAGCATTATCAGATAATCTAGGTATTACCACTTGCAAATATTGTTCAGGTTTAATACTACTCGGATTATATGTAATAGACTGATGAGTTGGATAAAAATGTTTTACACCTTTTGGTGATATTTCCTGTGTTTGAGGATTTATATATTTTCCATATGTTGCCATTTATTTACGCACACATTTAGTTCCAGAACTTGTTCTATCACAGATACTTAAGCCCAATATGAATACTAACTTCCATCACAACTGCAATAAATAAATATTCATAAATCATATGTGTACAAGAAGGTCGGTGCAAATCATTTTAGCTTAGGTTATCTAGGAATGTCAACAACAGCTTCCCGATGATAGGAAGAATAAAGCGAGAAAACCTCATAATTTGTTTTTTAAAGTATGTGTAATCAAACCTTGTTACCTTCATCTTTCATTTAGATAATAAAGTGATTTTGTTCTGTTTTCAAATAACTCATAAGTTTTATTTTCCACTTCCTCAACTGTCATATTATGTCTTACTATTACTTGCACCAGATGGATCAAATTAATGAAACAGAAAATTAAATCCTGTGAATATTAAGGCGTTATAAACTGATCCCTCTGCCCCCAAAAAAACAAACAAAACAGAACGTAAATGTTTCTGCCGTTTAATCAATTTTATTCCATTAAAAATATTAGAGTTTAAACTCTCAAAATAAGTATGTTTTTGTTTTTATTCTTTGATATTTTAATGCTGTTATTTATTTTGAGTTCTATATTGATATGCTATGAGTAAGAGATATTTAAATAATTTACTTATAATTTAGCATATAACTTAATATTAATTTATGATTTAATGTTCAAGTTTTAACAAAATGGCTATAAACTGAATTTCTGTATTTGATAACATAAGTATTATTTACAAATAGAATGTTATATAACTTACACTCAATAATACGTGACGGAGCGTAGCCAAATCTATATATAAAAGTAGTGTTGTGAGATTAAAGCAAATAAATAGTTTATATCCGTTATAACACCTTTTTCATAAGTAGCAGAATTATATTTTCTAAGAGTTAATTATATTTCTGTGCTGACTACAACACCAAGATTTATTGTATTTCGAAAATCATAAAGTAATGCATAACCAGATATTAGTTCCGTACCTAATTTATTGAAAACGTTCGCTGTTACTAAATTATTTTTAATTTCTTCAAATTTAGTATTTATTGCAATATTCTTTATTCTAGTGTCTGCGTTTAATTCCGTTTGAAATTTGTGAATGTTTTTTTTTATTTCCGATTTTAATGTCTCAATTTTCTCACAATGCTAAAATCTTTTTGTCTACTTGAGTATTATTATTTTAAGTATTTGGTGTTATCTTTGTTCCATATCTTTGCAATCTTTTCTTATTTGTTTAACCCTTTTTATCCTATTCGTCTATGACAGCGATAATAATAATCAATTTTTAAATCGATATATATATATATATATATATATATATATATATATATATATATATATATATATATATATATATATATATAATTTGCTTGAACATGTTCGTTTCAATGTTGACTTTTTCTATGCCAACAGAAAATTAATTTATTAAAGTTGGTAAAGTTTATTATTTATCAATTTTAGTTTATCAGTTGAGTCAATAATACATAAGGCAGGGGTAGTTATAATAGATAGAATCATAGTTTGACTCTTACTTATTTCGCTTTTGTTTTCTTCGTCCATTTTGGTTATTTCCCATAAACCAATCTTTTTTCTGCAACTGCGATGAAGTATTAGTGTTAGAAGTTATACTATACTCCAGTCTTACTACAGCACTTTGAAAATCATTAAATAAGTTTTAAATCTTTTGTTCGTTTTGATTTATTTCTTTCTTGTTTTGTGCCATAAGGTAGCCTTAAAATATTTAACTGTGTTTTGTAAAACAAAATAGCTTTGTATAGATTTCTTTATTATTTCAAAGTCACTGTCTAGTGGATCTATGTTTGCGTTTATCCTGTTGTAAGTATTGTTGAACATTTGGTACTGCATCTGCTCTTTCTTTAACAGTTTATGAGGTTCTTATAGAATTCTACAGGATAGTATACCACTGCTTAATAACCTCTTGTGCATATTCTGTATCCTTCATCAATATGGTTTTGTAAGTCTTCAATTTTAGTAGCATGTTCTTTATATTCTAATCAACAGGTTTTATTTTATTATAAACTTGTTGTGTCCATGTTTGTACATCTCTCAAAATATTATATTCTAAAGTCTCAAGTATTTGTGCGTCAACACGTTTTTCTACAAAACATGGGATTAGTCACACGTTAAGCTATAAAGATTCCAGGGTTAGTTAAATTTAAATACGGTTGTTTAAGTTTAGTTTACTATTTACTGGACAATCTAGAACTTGCGCCTTCTCGTCTCTTCTTTTATCTATGTCGGTTGGAAACTAAAACAACTTGGTTCTCTTAATTATATTTCTCCATCCGTTATTATTGAAAGAACTTGTTTGCTTTGTTCTAGCTCACGCTATTTACTTAACCCGAAAACAATATGTTAGAGACATTATGTGAAAAACTACTTATTTGCCATCTTCATCTTTAATGCTGATATGTAATCAGCTTATTGTACCTATTTGTAATTTTTTTTAGTTTGTATCTAACAAAATCAGGCGAAAAATTATTTTTGACTGGTGAAAATTCAAGTAGAGCAAGTAATCTATGTTAGAATAATCTTTAGAATTCTTTCTATGGTCGAAGAAAATATATCAATTCATAGGCTTGAAAAACCCCAAAACAGTATCAGATTCAATAGTTGTCTGTATATATCTCTGACTATTAAATCATATTAGATGAAACAGCGGTTGTCTTATACGCTGTGTAATTATTACTCAGTTAAAAATATTTGAGTCATGTTTTAAACTCTCAATATCAATATTTTTCTTTTCAATTTCACCTCTACGTGGATCTTTCTTCTTTTGTAGAGTTACTTTAGTGTCTTCATAAATTGTTTCATTGTTTCTTTCTTCATCTGCCATTTAGTTTATAACTAAGATAGTGAGTAAGCGAATAAATTCTTAAGATAAAATAAAACCAAGTTGAAATATGCCTTAAATAACTTTAAACTAATCTTAAAATGATACTTATGTTATCTTTAACTTTCTTAACGATAATTAACGAGCTTGAGAACTTGTCTCTTTCTCTTACATTAATTTGTTTCTGTTTTATACCTTGTATTAGAAAATATTTAACTATGTGATAGAGCGAAACCACTGCAATAGTTATACCAGCTGTTAGTACAACAAAAAAGATCCGTTCATTATGAAACAGCCCGAACACATCATGAAATTCTGCAATAAAATAGTTACTATGGAATAATTCCAAAAACATTCACTCAAGAACGTCTTAAATGTTTCATTATGCTCTGTTGCTTTGTTCTCTTCTTCTCCGCTCTCGCTTTTGTTCACTTAATCCTGTACGCTCTTGTTTTAAATGTATGTGTCTAGATAATATTAAATTTGCATCCAATACTGATATTGGTAGTTCCAGGGGAAATGTTCAAAACCTAGCAAAGGTCATTGACTCTTGATCGCTTAAATTATCAACTACATAAATTTATTAATCAGAGATGCTGTCCTAAGTATAATTACATGTGAGAATCTGACAATGACTTTGATGTTTTTGTGGATCTAGTATTTGCAAAAGGTTTGTATGTTTCATTATTTGCTTTCCATCCATTTTTCCTAAATCATTTTTTGTTAAATGTTTACCAGTTATTTTTGTATACTCGTTGTGCAATATTAACTTTTACTTTCTGCTTGTATTCTTCTTTCTCTCTTACTTATGAACTTTTCCTCCTCTCATCACTGATGTCAAAAAAGACCCCCAAATCGTTTTCAACTTGTTTTTCAATTTTGAGAAAATGGCATAATTTTGTCGATAAGAATTTGGTCATTCTGTTCATAGTGATGATTATTGTGCTGATGCTAATGATGAACAATCGAAGAATGAAGTATTCCAAGATAATTATATTGATAATTTATAGAATGAGGAATTTATACCTCCAAGACACTTATCAATCAATGGAAATGGAAATGATTTATATAAATAGAATATTAAATATGGGTTAGCTATAGATGAAGATCAGTATAAATTAATTAAACCTCACTTTGCAATTGACACATACAATAGTTTGATAGGATTGAGGTGGTAAAGCAATACCAATTTCAAGGAAGGTTTAAACTAAATAGTATGTTATCTCTTAACTTCATAGCTATACGAAGTGCAACTGATTTTCTAAGGTCGTTAGGTTGGGTACGAGAAGTAAATATGTAGAAAACACCGAGTGATCATAAAGTAGACGAACTTGCTAAAGCGAATGAAGCTCTTATTACAGTTGTACGAACAGCTTAGCAAAGACAAACAACAGTTGCAATTGAAAGTTAATTAAGAGGCTATATTAGTCGTGTTGAAGTAGCAAAATCAAAAACTAATATAAAAGCGATTACTTGTAACAATGTAGAACTGGAAATAAATAAAGATAACGCAAGATAAACAAATACAACAATAAAGCTAAATTAAAACAAGTTTTCAGGGTACTTAAAGTAAAAGAGAACAAATAGTTGGGCATTTAATAGATTTCGAAAAATAATTTTAGAGAAAATATTTACAATATATTAGAGAAAAGTTAACATTACGTAAAATGTTAAAACAACTGTTTAAGG
The DNA here is from genome assembly GCA_029931535.1 of Margaritifera margaritifera. Lineage (NCBI taxonomy): Eukaryota > Metazoa > Mollusca > Bivalvia > Unionida > Margaritiferidae > Margaritifera > Margaritifera margaritifera. Next base: position 1,137,901 of record JAQPZY010001399.1, on the reverse strand, counting down.
AAAAAGGTGTAACAACGCTAAAGATGTATGCAACAATAGGTATGATTGCAAGAATTCTTACTTTATCCATAGCAAGTTATGTAAAACATTGAGGAGGAGGCACGACGCCGCTGAGTCGTGGCCGTAGTAGTAGAGGTGTACTTATTATAGATAATTTCCTTGAAGCATTAAAAGAAAGTATTTGACTAAAATTGTCAACTATTTGTTTTGAGTTGACCTAAAAATACAGCAGCATTACCTGGTATCACTGACAGCGTAAACAGCTAGCTTTTAAAATCAGCTGGACAAATTGTCTGCGTTATATGTGGTTATGTTATTTATTTTGTTGTTGCAATAATTGATTTGTTGTTCGCGATAATAATCAAAGGTGTAAAAACAGCCGTAAGAAATAAGATACCAAGCTATAACCCAACTGTACAAAAAAAAATTCTACCATTTTCTGCATTCATAAATAAAATTGTAAGAGCTCGTTTATTTGTTTCATGAGAAAAGCCATTAATGTTTTAGCAATGACTTTTTTTGTTCATAAGATGCTTCTCTTGAAGAAGTAACGGCTGCGTTTTTCCTATCTACATAATTATTACTAACTTTGACTTCTTGATTTTTATTTCGTCTATTTTTACACTTATTATCAGCTGCTAGTATTAAAATCCTTACAATGTCAGTATTTACTATTCATTCCCAGAACATAAATGAGAGATAATTTTTGCTGGTTCTTATTATAACCTACTATGGGGCCTATTTTCACCAACGTATCAGCTGGAATTAAATATATTCCATTTTCATCTTCTGCATAGTTTAGTCTAACTTTGGAAAGCAAAATATATTGGTGGACTGTTATTGTTATGTTTTCATTTGAGTAATATCCTTCTTGAGCGAAAATGAAATTTTCATTTATATTGTTACATTGTCGTGTACAATTGATGCATACTGCGTAATAGATTTTCTGTTTTGTACCTGACCACGTAAAATACATATATGTAACACCATATACTCTAATTTATTCTGCATATTATTTCATCTACTAGTCAATTGCTGTCTTGTAGAAAGAACACGTTCATTCTATATTTCATCACCTGAAAATTATGAATTTCTTCTTCAGCTCCAAATGTCATATCCTTTTATTTGCTAAAATAAAGCGAATTCAAGTATTTTAATTACTGAATTTTTGTAATGTGACCTGGAGCGTGAAACTTTAATCTACCCTCGCAACTTTTAATCTTATTTTTTTAAATTTTGGTGCAACGTTTATCGATAGAACTATCATGGATGTTTACTAGTTTAGTATTTATGTGAATTTAATTAATTGTTTGAATTATTGAATCAATAAGTGATTTCTGTGTTTCTTCAGGGCATGACAAATTCAGTACAACTTAATAATATTTCATTTCTTTAAGTTTGTAAAAACGTTTATCTCAGTTTCTATCTTCGACGTTACTGTTTTGATATCGATGTGATAATCATAATATTGTTTGGATGAATGGATTAATGAGTGCCTTTTGTGATATTTCAATGCTTGGATTTGTCAATATAACCTAGTAGTTACTAATATCTTCAATTTTTGAAAGAACTTGATCGCTTTGCTCTCAAACGTTTATCTTGATATCTGAACATGGTGGATAGGGACTTTAGACAAATTTGAAAATGATGTATGGCCACATGTGGTCTAGAGTTTTTTGAAAAATGAAAAATGGTGGAGGGTCATATCTTGGTTGTCTCGGTTTTTTTGAAAAATGACGATGGTAGTACTCTTAGCCATGTACCAGTCTTTTGAAAACAAAATTACAACGAGTCTACTATGCATATTTAAGAGAAAACAAAATATTGTTACGAGGGTCACGTGTTGGTGGTCTAGAAAGTACACTTTATATCTTTTATCATGTCTGGAGATGTATGATTTCAAGAATACTGTTAAATATGAGTGGCAAATATCCATTACGAAACAACGTGAATGATCTGGTACGGGAAGATAAGTGGCGTCTTTAATATATGTTTTAAAAAGTAAAATATAAAAATATAAAAAATTTAAAAAAACTATGCCATTATCAAGATACATGGTCTCTTCTCGAAAATAATTGGGATCATTCAGAGTCACTAAGTGGTAGAGTAGCGAAAAACCTCCGAGGTTACGAATTTGGGATATACAGATGATCTCAGACGGTTTGTTAATAATTGTTTACCATCGCATTTAATAACCTATCTGAAGATATACATAATATATGGGAACCAATAGAAGAAGATCAAAGATTCAGGTAGAGTTAAATTATTTATGAACAAGATTCTGCTATTAAACTTTTCTCATAATAGTTCTGAAAAAAAACAACCCACTTTGCTGGAGTTAATAACTCGTTGTCATTAAACGCCACGGGAGATCTTAACGAATGGTAATATTTTTAATGGCCTTTCAATTATTTGAGAATTAAAACATACACAATATAAGATTAAATAAAGGAAACAATTCCTGCATCATTGCACACATACACACACAAACACATGCACACACATACATATATATATATATACATATATATATATATATATATATATATATATATATATATATATATATATATATATATATATATATACATTACATACATACCGACAAGGATATAGTCGGAGCCTTCGTCCAAAATGAAGCCGCACATCGATACTGCACCTATAGAAACAATTTCAAAAATGGAATCCCTCGTAGATATTTTGTTGGGTCCCTTCTGAAAAAAGATATGATAAAGTAGTATATTAAGATCAATCGGTGAAACTATTCGACTCCAAATCAAATCAAAATCTGCGATAATAATTCGAATACTTAATGTAGAATTAGGAAATAACGAGATCGACAACAAGGAAACAGCTGAAATATCAATGAATATGACCACCTTTTATAAACACAACCATTGAGTGAGGTGTATTCTTGCACACCTAGTGAACGATAAAATAAATGATCCATTTTATTAATACTATTGTAGGTTATGTACAAAAGCAACAGAGGGAAATAAACAACCGAAAGTCGTGAAATCTCTTGTGATATTGGTAAGAAAATATATTAAATAGTCTGCGATATTTCATGTACATGATTGATACAAGTGACACCACTTCGAAAGAAAATTCGTCTTTACACTATAATTTATTTTTTATGGATGGCATTTTATCGTCGCTCGTTCTATATGAGTTAAGAGTGTGTTATTCCAACATACACACTTTGCACATCTGCAGCTTTGAGTTTGATCCGCGTTACTGGTAAGTGTTCTCCCATTAATTATGGTGTCATCATGATTCTTAAATTTAATCCACTTTAAGGACTTCCCAAATCATCATCTTAGCCTTCGAGAGGACATGCACGAGGTTTGAACTCGACGTTATGGAAGAAAGAACTTTGTGCTGCCCCAAGGTACTGAGTGTGAACCAGTCTATATTCATGCAAATGCACCCTTGCTACTTCCTTGATAAGGTTACAATTTTGCTTTTATATGAACATGTGTCCGGTGCCAAAAAATAAACAAATAAGGATAATGAATGTTTGCATCAGATCCAATTGAAAATTGTCATATTACCCTGATTTTGTCTCGAAAAAGATCAAGTATTCTCAAACAAAAAACAACGACACACACACACACACAGTTTTTATGCGAGTAGTGATTCTTTCATGTCTGATGAAAACAAATACAAATATATATAGTGAGTATCGGTCGTTCAAAAAGCATTAACTGTAGCATCTGATAATATTTTTTCACTCATCTTAAAAATAGTTTGCAGATGCATTCGGTATGTTGTTCTGGGCACGTTTTCCTCGGACGAGGGATTCCCGTACACTTGCACGGATCACTGTATTACAGAAACAAAGAAATGTCACGTGAGGCTACCACTTGTCTTAAATGTCATTCGTTGGTCAACCTTGCTCTCAGGCACTTAGCAGTTTCGTGATTAAAATTTGTCTAAAAGTTATTTAGTATGTTTAAAAAAACGTTTTAAAATTAAAGTTTAAAGTTAAAAATGATATTGCAATTAAATTTATCAGTGTTGTTCCATTTCAAACAATAAAGATTTTCAGATAGAATAATCTTGTATTAGAAGTAAGGTTTTACTGATTTTAAATATTCGATAATTAAGGAAGATATGGCGAATTTAGTTTGGGGTCTTCAAAGCTTCTAGTCTTAAAATAGCACCTTGCCAGCCACTAAAAAATCACATAATCTGACAGTTGCCAAACTTCTAGGTTGCCGTGAAAACTAATCGGATTTGGTGATTAATCTTAAATATGCCTGACATCCACATATTTGAGTTTGATTAAAATTAGCCACAACTATTACCCTTGGGTCAGTACCCACGAATACAGTTTCTATTTATTTTTAGATATAATTTTTCCTCTCTTTCTTTGTTGGACAACCGTGGCTTAGATTTAGACCTTCTTGCTATTGATTTAAAGGACTTTGTTTATTCTTTAGAATATGATGCAAATTCAGGCTTCAAAGCACAGTGAGTTCTCAAGCACTGAAGTTGACAAGAAAGTGAAATATGTGACCCATTTAAATAAAAAAATGCCGGATAACATACGAGACTAACTTACTAGTAAGTTTTTCGAGGACGATACGTTTGTTTGTTTTGTTTGTTTTTATTTGGACAAACTGAAAGGTTCAGTACTGAAAATCAAAATGTGGATAATACATAGGGAAAATAAATGTGTACGGAATCCAGAGCAAGGGAAAACAATCAAACATAACGTCCCAATTTGCGCAATCAATGATAATGGTGATAAGTTCTTCTGTACAATTTATCGAGGATATATTATTGACACAATATTCATTTCTCTATGCAATCTTGTTTGTACAAATACTACGACTACTACTACCACATCCACCACTAGCACCACCACTACCACTACTACTACTAAGGACAATACTACTACTACTACTACTAATAATAATAATAATAATAATAATAATAATAATAACCTTTTGCACTTTCAGATAAACAAAGACTGTCTGTTAAGCTACAAAATGTCCGAGAAGAAAATTCTATAAAAGCCACATACAAATAGCCCAGACAAACGATGCCAAAACCCAGAATTAAATAGCCACGTACAAATAGGCCAGACAAACGATGCCAAAACTCCGAATTCTATAAAAGCCACATACAAATAGGCCAGACAAACGATGCCAAAACTCCGAATTCTAAAAATGGTTCTAAAAGGTAAAGACGCTCTAATACAAAGTCGTACACATCGAAAGGAAAAATTATCTATGGCTTATTCCTACACTGTTGTGAACCTCTCAACAGCCACACTGACAGAGCCAGGGGCAATATTAGTTGTTTTTTTTTCTATGACAAGAATGTCCCTTAGATTTTGCGGTATGTGGTAGCCGACAACTGGATTATTAGTGAATATCATTCTGACAGTTACTCACTACTGAATAGTGGATTATCGCTTGTGAATAATGAGACGTGGTGGCTGTTTTCAATCACCCATCTTACTAATATGCATCGTACTAAAAACAACTATGTGAGTTATTGAGCCGTTGGATGAGACCCATGTATACACGTTGGCTTTCTACCTTCAGGACACAACATCTGTTCTAGCGAATAGAAAATCCAGTGAACCTATATTGCCCGACACAATGTTTCGTTTCACAAGACATAACATCTCTGCATTCCAATATTGCACACAATGATGAAATACGGGCCTGAAAACCATGATAAACAAAAATCGCGAAGAAGCCACCAACACTAATCCTCCTCAGACTACTGGAGCTCATTGCTAAACTAAATAATATCACGTTCAATTGAATTAACAATCTTCAAATCAATGGGAAGGCCATTGGAACGAAGATGACACCATAGCACGCATGCATCTTTATGGTAAAAATAGATGGTAAATTTTTGACTTCTTTCAGGTATATTCCTTGCCACTGTGTACGTTTCATAGATGCCATCGAAATAAAATGGCGACATGTAAAGTAAACGCCTAATGACTTCATCACAAAAATCAACAATTTCCAACATTCATTAAATTTTATAGCTGAAGTTTCAAACACAAAGCCCTTTTTCTGGACACAAGAACAAAGATTGTCAAGACTAATGTCAATACAAACATCTAATTCAAACCAACAGACATACACAGCACATCATCATATACTTACTGCCACCCTAAATATTGTATTCAGAACAGCCTGTACAGACAGGCACTGAAAATGTAAAGGATTTGCTCTGACCACAAAACGTTTGAAAGTAAATCACAATAAATGTCTCAACAAAAAGAATCCAACGTTATGCCAAATATCTTATATCGGAGGCAATTCTAAGAGCTGAACAAGCAAATCAAACTGATATCTTTTAATACAAAGGAAACAACATTTTTAACAAGTGTCTTTCATCTACACGTACCATTCATATTGCCTTAAAATAGGTGGCATTATTCATAAAATCTAGCACACTAATGAATCGTGCAAAACTCTCAAGAGGAAGAGGATCTTCACTAATAAATCTGCTGCAGTTGATCGTTATTCCTACACTGTTGTGAATCGTACAAAGCTCTCAAGATGATCTTCCCAAATAAATCTGCTACGGTCGACCGTACACCAAACGATCTAAGAGACATCATTGTCAGTTCAGAACTGAAGTGACCCACAAAACAAGCTCCCAATTATATTCGTACGATGTTAGATAAAAGGAGCAAAACTTGCCAGCACATGATGAAAATACAACACCTTTTCCAGCACAGTTTCTCGAGAAAAGCTGAATATTGAAAGCTCTAATAATAAATGAAAAACATAACAAAACAAAACAAAACAAAAAAGTAGTATATTTCATCACATGACGGATAAGTGTTCTCCTATATGTTGCAGAAACGGATAATCTTAATAAAATTATGAACCTCTTACACACTGGACTGGATAACCCAAACATTGAAAAGAAGCTCGGTGGCTGAACATTTCTCATCCCCTGACCACAATTTCAATGACATTCTTTTCTCTGAAATAGCTCACAACCACATTTGAAGTCCAGAACCTATGAATGAAAAAGAAACGAATTGGATTCACCGCGTAAGGGCACTCAAACTCAGCGGCTCAAACCAGGGAGAATTCAAAACAGGTATCTGCATGAACATACATATTTATTATTCTTACTATTATTACAATTAGGTTTAGTAGTAGTTGTAGTATTGTCGTAGTAGCAGCAGTAGTATGTTTTATTGTGGTAGTAGTAGTATGTCGTTGTTACTGTTGTCGTTGTTGTTGGTATCTTGTACAAATAGGATTACATAGAGAAATACATATAATCATAATAATATAACCGGATAACATTTGCAAAAGGATTATTTATGGTAATCATAGATGGTGCAGAGTGGAACTTATCCTTGGTTCTTAGACTTTACTGATAGTTCCATCAGTCGATAAAGATGTGTCACGAGCTTCATAGATATTAAGTGTAAGATTTTGTGCTAATTATTGTCTTTGTTGTTTAGTTTCTCATAACGGTGCATCTTTTACAAAACGAGACTAGTTTGTCAACTCTTTTGTCAGTTTTTATAGTTACAATGTTTTCATCTATCTGCATTAGTGATCCCGACGCATAAATTATAATATATTTGGTTTCGGGGCATTGAGCTTATAATCAAATTTCGTGCACAACAACATTTGCAGAATTAAAAAAAAGGTAATCATTTTCAACATCGTTCTCGCCTTTCAAACTTTACCAATCTAGCTATTAATTACAGCCCTGGATTGTAGGTTATGCATTAAGTTTGAACGTAACTACTTCTGGTGAAATGGTATTTAACCATGGTACATTTTATATGTTTCGTGAAGTACCAATTTTCGTGGATATAGTTTTGCTACACGACAACCCAACAAAAAATCATCCTTCTGCTTAAACAATAGAATCTCTTTCCCAATCAACGAATTTGAGTATCGATGAAAATGTCATTTTACTCAAATCCAGGAACATTTCTGTCCACGAAAATCAGTAAACAATGCTTACAATGATGTTGTGATTTTGTTCCTTTTTCCAGCATAATTAGTTTTTTAGTTGCGACTTTATTGAACCTAAACAGGTCGCAAATTGTTAGTGTTCTTAGTAATTTTATTCAATGCTGCAATTTGATTTTTTTTCAGTTACAAACTAAGTTTGCATAGTTACTGTGTTAAGGATATTAACGTCACTCTTTTATGTCGACTATCTCGAGCACGAGAAACCCGTTTTGAAGGACATCTCCACATCCAGTACTCTTTTCAGAAATCACCAGGGAATAATTCTTGTATAGGTGTCCAGTATTTAAATGACATAAGTCTAATACGGGCAGAAGACACATTTGTTAAATATGTATTTCTTTTGATTGCATAAATAAAACCTTGTCACAAAATAAAATATGTGAACTATCAATAGTGTATATCTTTGCCCAACTTTTATATTATTGCAAAAAAGTTAATTTTAGGACTTGAATCAAATTATTAAATATGTATTTATACCATTAAATCTTGATATATAAGTAGAAGGATGTTTGTCAGAGACAATACAGCATTGATTTAATGTGTGAATAAGGTCATTTCAAACTTCTTTCATAGAAAGGACGCGTTTTATTTGTCACGTATAGGCAGGTTTCTGCTTTGTGAAGACTACTAATTCGAAAGTTGCATGACTCCAAAGATGAGGCTGATGATTCTAGTACTTATTTTTTCTTTTTGGAATAGACAGTTTTGTTACTCTTTTTAAGTGGTGATACTCTAAAGTTTCAATAGTTGTATACATTTTGGAAGGATGACTTAAAAACGTACTAATCTGCTCACTTTTGAAGAACGACACGCTGTTTGTAGTAGAGGCCTTTACTACATAAGCTAGTCGCTGCGATCAGTAATACATTTTGGGTCTCTTAAGTAGAAAACAAAATATAGTACTTTAAAAAGATGAAGTACATATATTAGTGCAAGTAGTTATGACTTTAGCTGACTCAGTAGTTTTAGCATCTATATAATCTTCATCATCAGTATCTTTATTGAAATTATTATCGTCGTCGCTATCATCGTCATCATTCTAGTTTGTTGTCGTCTTTTTTATACTGACTTAAACGTACAAGACATTTAAAAGTTGCAATGTCAACTTTTGCTTACCTGTTGAGCTTGAATCACACAAAACAGAGTTATAATCGACTTCTGAACACGAGCAGCCAGTGGCAACATGGGCAGTCGCTAACAGCACCATCAGAGATTGAAGAATAATTACGGTCCTCTCCATGATACAAAAGGGCTTTAAAAAAGTGATATATATCGTGAGACTCACACTGCAGCTAAGTAAAGGCAGTAGGTGCAAAATAGTGTATATGCATGTAGATCTACCCATTTCCACACAAACATTCACACTGTGGCTACGGGTCAGAAGACTTTTTTGATTAATGTTTGCATAAGTCGTTTTCACCACTCACAAAAATTGCATACATAAAGCCCTGAATACTTTAAATAAGGACAAAATCCACAGCGTGCCGCGAATATGTTTCGTCTGCAGATAAATAGTGACATGGTTGATGACACGCAGACATATTCTAGGTTATTGATAATTTACACCCACCTACTTTGAGCTACTATGGGCTACTTAATAACGAGGATTATACCCTTGAACATAAATACGTATACCAGTTATTAAGGATCTGGTATTCATCACCCATCTAAGTACTGACGTATGTTATTAAGGCTATTGTAAATTTAGTCTGACAAACAAAAAGAGACTTCGAAATATGATAATTGCAAAAGAGATAAAAAATAGAAGAGCTGTAGAAACGTCCAACAAAATTCAAACGATATCAACATTGCGAATCTAGACTTAAGATTGATGTTGAATATTTGGTGACTTATTATTACATACAAGCAATCATTGAAGGTAGAAAATCTGAAGGTAAACTTTGTGAGACGATAAAATTTACATCGTTTTAGAAACATTAAGATACAAAAACACTCTAAACGTAAAAATACCCATGGAATAAACACAGAAAACATAAAATGAAGATGAATATATGCAATGCAGAGATAAATAAGATATTGATGATTTATGTAAACGGTTGAAAAACGAATATAAATAACCCCATGAAACACCAGAGAATAAATGTGTTATAGTTTATGACTTAATTCATGTATGAACATTTTTGACCATTTAACAATGAACCTTAGCATAAATAACTAACAGGTAGTGTACCTTATCCCTGTCCTGTATCTCCCATTAACGCTCTATCAAGCCGAGATATAGAACAAATATTTCAAGATATGCAAATCATTGAGACTGGAAATACATATTTCACATAAACAGTATACATTTATTATGAATGCAATTTAAGATTGTACACTGTTGACTCTGTTAATAGACACAGAGCACAGTGTGATCTAAACTTGTGCAATAATCAACTTAATTAGTTAGTATGGGTGACAACAGTTTAATGCGGAATATCTTATTGTAATTGACAAATCAAAGTGTACAAAAGGAAGCAAACTCTCTATATAGGTTTCATGCCTACTTTCAAATAATAAAAAACTGCTATATGAATGTGGAATGCCATTACCGAGTGAATAAGCTTTCAAGGCAACAAAGAACAACATGAATCTGAAACAAGTTAACATAATATGTAATAACTCTGACTTTCATTCCAAATCATGGCTGGAGATACTTTAAAGACAAACTGGAAAACATTTTGTCAACAACAACTTTATAGCTTTAAACTGATCTGAGCTCTGCTATAAATAGCGACGCGGTACAAACTTATTTTTCAAGCAGCTGATATACCGTCTAAAATAATTTGTCAAAATATAGATAATGGAATAGAAGAGAACGTTCACAAGTATTATGTAGATACAAACGAATAAAGTGCATACAGCTTGTAATCGCAACTACGCCTGATTTAAAAGACAACGGTCATGAAACAAACAAACAAACAACCATTAATACTCGTCATGATTTAATAATGTAGGGAAGGCTTAATTTACTTTCAAATAGGTTATATTTTATATCCTTTATGATGCTGTGTTTAAATCTCTGGTCAAATCTGCATGTGCTAAAACAACTACTGCTAGAATAAGAAAATTACATGATCTGCAAGGAAAAAACGGGCTGTCTAGTTATATTTAAAAGCCAGTTTGCTTACACTGACAGTGATACCATGTAATGCTGCTATTGTCCTTTTTGGATAGCTCGAAAACAAATAATGGCCATATTTTAAATGCCGTGTTTATCCTCGCCCGCTAAATCATTCTATGCTACCTTTTTTGATACCATTACTGCCAACACCTTGTCCTCCACCATCTCCTCTTAAACCGTTTCCTAAATTTGCTATAGACAGAGCAAGAGTTGTTGCAATGAAACTTGTAGCTCCACTGATCTTGGAATTTGTCTCATATTTCTCTATAAACAGTTGTTTAATGTCATTTAATTGTAACGTTTTAAAACTTTTGATTTTTGTTCGATGTTGTTTTAAAATTCCAGCATCGTGTGCACTTTTACATTCAACACGTTCCCACAGCTCGTTTAATGTCACTCTTTGGGGTCCTTCTGTTCTTTGCTAATATATTTGTTAATGTCCTCTATCTGTTTCTCATACGTTTTGATGTTTGATTTCATATGTCCTATTCTTTTAATTAACAACTATTTCTTTTGCATCAACTCTTAATTCTCTATCTTCTTTCATAGTAAATAATCGTCGCTCCCAAGGTGGAAGTTCTTCATTTTGGATTGTGACGTCGTAATACGTAATAGTCTCTCCTTCGTATAGTTACTGGGAAACTCGTTATTTTTGCCTTTGTTCAACAGTAGGTTCTAACGGTTGTTATATAGATCTGCCTAGTGATTGACCATTTTGTGGCATCCATTTATTTCCTTCTTTTGTACAGCCCAATAACATGAGGAAGTTTATTCAACCTTTCGACGCTATAGATTTACGTACTAACATCTTATCTGGGTGGGCCCTTTTGGAGATTTTTATTTATTCTTTCCCTACTTCTTGGTAATACAATGTTTTCACTGAATTTTTTAATAAGGTTTAATTAATTGATATTATTTATCATCTATGTTAGCGTGTTTAACATATTATTTGCATTCGTCCACTCAAGCTGCAGATAAAGGAGTTTGTTGGGGAGTTTTAAATCCCTGCTTAGATCAATATTATCAGTTACAGGATCTTCATTTATTGCATCCGTAAATTGTTCCTCCTAACCATCTTCATGGCAAGCAGTTTTGCTTAAATATCTGATCACACTCTTCTCAACATAAGTCTGCCCTTTTCACTCATTTTAAATTGAAACAAAAACAGCCTCTAATATATATGGGATTCACAGAATATAAAACTATAAGTAGATGTAATTCCATTAAGCTTGAAGAATACAGACAAGTGCTGTCTATGTCATATAAATGTGAGACAAAATACCAAGTGCACCATCTTTTGTACCATCTTTTTCACAGATACTGCCAACAGAAAATGGTATTAATTGCGGGTAGGAATATGTGAGCGAAATTAGAAACGTTTTGGTGAAAGACATAGATTTAAAAAGTGTCAGAAATAAATACAAAGCAGTATATAAGATTTTTAATTCTGGATAGAAGTTTCCATGGCAACTGTTTCCGGTAGAATGGATGTAGCATCTGCTGATGAAAGAGTTGCATTTCAATTATATATTGATGTACAGCAAGTTTTAAACCATGATGAGAGAAACTGACCTATGCTATTAATAAACCGAGCAGTATAGATGATATGGTGGGTGGTGCAATCAGTGATAATTAAATCAATCATGTAGAATTTATTTTAATATAGTTACCGAGCACACGAATAAAAGGAAATATAAAGTATGCACTCAGGAAGGAAATAATCCGTACAGAAAGCCAATAAACTGAGGAGCTACGAGGGGCGTGCAGGAAGTAAAAAGAGAACAAAAAATGCAAAAAGTTGCAGTACACAGTAACAACGTAAATTGAAAATCAATAATTTGTTTCTTTCGAAGTTGAATTGGATGAAACAATTCTTGCATTCAATATCAGCATTGATTAAATTTAAGTAAAACAATAGACGAAAACAAACAGTTAAAACTGAATCAAACCCAGAAATGCGTAAAAAAATGCCATAGATAGATTGGATCATGAAATGGATGTTTCGGAAATTTAATCTACGAAAAGCAAAGGAAATTAGATGATGAAATAACACTAATGGCTGGATATATATTGCTCTGTGTATTTAATGTACTAAATCTGGTGGACTAAAATGTCACTGTTATGTATATTAAAGGGGGCTCCTTTTTTGTTGCAAAGTTTGCTCTTTATTGCAAAGAATTTAAAAGGGGTTATTTCATATTTTGAGTGGTGAAAGTACACAACAAAACATGAAGTACTAATTATTGATTCAACTATATTCTATGTTTTACTTCGTGCATATTACGTACTTACAGTAACTAATTCATGGCAATATGATATTCAAATACAGAAAAATCAGGTTTGTATACAATGTGTATAGAATTGTATATTGAATAGTTCCATAACGTTCACTTTCATGTCGGCGTAGATGTAACAACCAACATGTTGCTTATACAATAGACTTTTTTAAATAAATTTAATGATTAAAATTATGGCCATACTCTATACAAGAGAACAATGTTTTAATTCTTAGGATTAAAATGTTATAGTAGAGGTGCACGTTGTACGATCACACCTGGAAGCAGTATACAATTTTGTTAGCCTTCGGATTAGGAAGCTTCAGCCCCAATTGCAACAGCAGCAGCTATAATTGGCAGTGCTATATCTAAAGGTCTAAGATTCACATGATGTAATTATGTGCTTCATTTATTTGATCCGAAAGCTACAAATGAAGAGAGAATCAGACACGACAAGCTCATAGTGTGTACTTGAGTTGCAAGTTTCTTTAAAGCTTAACTAGCTTTGTTTCTATTAACTTGAGCAAGCAGAGAAACAGCAGGATTTACACCATATATTCAATACACAGTGGCACGCACACAAGAGAAAACACCGCCCGATGTTAACCATCTTAACCCGACACATCATTATGTTACACACACTACCAGTAGTGAAACCTGAATACATATTTCCAAATGGTAATGCCCAAGGTGGGAGATAATGTCATAATTGTACTTGGCAGTTGTGCATGCTGGAACATAACGTTCTCATTACGTATAAATATTTGTGGTTTCTCGCTCCTGTATAAACATAATAGAACAAGGTACCATTAACGATAAATTGAAAAAGATAATATTAGGAGCGGGTAAAGCACAGTACATTGGAACAGACGGTGTGCAGAAATTTTGAATACCACTTTGTATTCAGATATTAACAGATTATTGTCCATTGTTTGTTTTCACTGGCGATTTAAGACTCACCATGATATTGACAAAAGCCTCAGAAGCTATAGACGGTCGAAACCAGGAATAAGAGCTGGAAATTATTTGTCTTCAGTACATTACGATTACATCAGATGTTATGAGTCAATTATATAATGAAAAAAACTCCAGAACGTAACTCTTTAACAACTGTAATATTTTATTCATTATGAATGAGTTTATAAAGAGTACTGATACTGTGTAAGAAACACAGACAAACGTTTTTCAATCCAGCAATAGAAAGAGAATAATTACTGTGGGAGGATTACACAGCATATTATATTCCCAAAGGTACTAAATTAATCAACATTTTACATAAGCATCAACATATTTTCTTTCGACAAGCAACACAATCATACGGAACTCAGTAATGTACGTGTTAACAATTTCTTCATGAATCACACAATTGTATCTGGCTTAATTTGAGATTGATAGATGACATCAGATCTCATGGTAGTGGACATAGCTTTGCTAATGCTCAACAAGGTATCTACCTACAAATAAACAGAAAAGATAACGTGGATGTACACGTACTTTGTGTCTGATTCTCAGTGAAACATTTAGAACGACCAAAGTTAAATATAGACTGTTTTAAAGAAGGTTATTTGAAATAAAGTCATGATCTACACTATGAGATTTCATATGGTGGTATTATTGATGAATGTGACAAATGTAATATGCATGGTGTAGTTGAACGAGCTGGAATGAAAACGTGAGTGATATGAGGCGTTGGCATATTTGCAAGCCCGAAGTTACACTAAAATTTAAAGACATCTGAAAAAAATCACAAGTCAACAAAACATGGATACATCTTGGAAAGGCAATAAAACATCTACTATCCAAACAATACTCGGATTAAATAATGAGACATATTACAGGTAAAGCCGAAGGTAAAACAACCGATTCCAATGTTAACTTTGACTACATTACTAAAACGCTAAAAGATGATTATACAATAAAGGAATACTAATTGGTGTGTCATGTACTGAACTAGTTTGTGGAGGTATTTACGTCATTTGTTAAAATCGCTTACAGTGATCAAACCATAAACTCTCCCTTCTGTTTAGACAACATATTCTCCATGTAATTCTGCACAGCTATACAACCCCAAAAACATAAAGTCTCGTCATCATTGAAAACATAATCAATTAGGACGTTGGGTGTATATTTCGTCGAGGTCAATATCAGATATCGGCGATATCTGATATTTGTTTTACGACAGCAAAGAAACAAATGCCGTATTTAATATGCCCGCACAACGTGTATCCGATATTTTAATGGCGATAGTACAAAACGATGAATTTAAAAGTACCTCGTAACATGATTATTGGTGATGCTACAAAGTTTGGAAAGACAAACTTTGAAACAGAATACAAAAGCTTTTGGATATGTTGCTACCATCTGTCCAACCTTTATGCATAACACAACTTACAGCAGTATATCGCTTGCTAAAGGCGACAATGCAATTGTGATAGATCCTGATGACAAATTAGATAAATTGTTAATGTTTGCAAGCGCACTAATACTCTGTTTGCGGATAAACGGTTGTGCTAACGTTTAAGAGGCAAAGAAGAAAGCAACTCATGTAAGCAAGCAATAATTCACTGTTAGGCATTACGGACTATTTGCGTGCATGTTAGTGCAAAAAATACATTTATATCATAAAGGACCTGTGTTAAAATGGTCTTAGTGTCTTCAAAAATACAAGAAGTCGATGGAAATTGTCTTCTACTCAAAAATACAAGAAGTCGATGGAAATTGTCTTCGAGGAAAACAATGTAGTAACAGTAATGAGACAAAGAATTATTGAAACGCTTAAACAAAACAGAAGGAAGAATCTTTTAATCAGACCGGAATATTTCATTGATTACAGGAATGCAGAGTAACCATGTGGAAGTGTGCTTAATTTATTCACTAATTAACGTATGTCGTCATATGCAAAGAAAACTTTTTTTGGCGTAATTTTGTATAATTCATGATAGTACCATCTTATTTAATTCAGCTGTTGGTAGTTTACAGTATAGTTAAATCTGAGATTCGTTTTAGTCACGCATTTGTTCTTGTTTTTATACATTTACATACTTTCCTGTGATCCTTGTCGGTTCTGATTAAACAGAGCTTGCTTCTTAGATCACAACATTATTGTACTATGATGAGAACTTTCTTATTTATTTGAGGAACATGGAATATATTATTTTTTTGTAACCACTTGCGTCAAAAAACTACAAGTTATCCTTTATGACATTGCAAATTGTATCGGTACCTACATAACCTGAACATGATGTGTTTTATTTTGTCAAACATTTCAGAAACCACAATAACGCTTCGAAAGATTATAGTATACAAAGAAGAAATAAGTTATTGTTTTATTTAGTTTTCTTACTTTCACATTTTCTCATTGATTTTTTGATTTTTAAGACAATGGTTCAAAAGTGTGACTCAAAATTAGTCAGAACTTGTTACTCGCAATACGTGTAGTACTAATGTGTAAAGTAACAAATGACCCATTGCATACCACTGATTTCCAGAGTTTTAAAAACTTATTGTTACCAGAGAATAATGATCGTCTTTAATAAATGATTAAAATGTAAATACATTGCTTACTGCTTGAATATTCTTTAGCACGTGTAAACACGACAGAAACTAAAGAATTTATCGGAATTCGAAACAAATCCCTTGAGCATGCTTACACTATTCATTGCATAATCTTATAAGCAATATACTGAACACCAATGAAAGACACTAGCAAACATACATCGCGCAAAAATAACACTTTTTACGATAAATTGCAGTTTTATAAATTCAGTCTCTATAGTGTAGAAACCGAAAGGGGAGGTAAATTGCACCCATTTGCTTAATAACACTATGTAACACAATTTTTGTTCCTGGGTAGTAAGTTTTATTTCCTAATTGCTTATGCCTCAAAAGTATAGAAAATGGCTATTATTCCCCACAAACTTTGCTTTTGTGACCAGGACAGTGATATTTTGAAATTTACCTATTTCCAATGAGAAAACGGGCGAATTTGTTTCTTTTCGTTCTCAAAGTCAGAAAAAACAACATTTGAATCCAAATTAACATGTATTTATACTAAAGTAATACAAAAATGACTATAAAAGATTTAGAAGGGAGTAGTTTTTCGAGATTTACGATTATACTGTAAATCACTTTCACGAATCAGCCCCCAAATGTAGTCTCCCATCATGTTCTCGTTATACTGTCCTTGGTAGCGGAGTTGAAAGTCCAGTATATCCTGGTTGAAGCACTCGCCTTGCTCCTCCGAGTACGCACCCATGTTCTCTTTGAATTTGTTAAGATGGGCATCAACGATATAGACTTTGAGGAACATCCTACAGAACATTTGGTGCCGTAGTTCTTCACCAGAGTCTCAACCAGCTCCACATAGTTTTCGGCCTTGTGATTGCACAGGAAGCCCCGAACCACTGCGACAAAGCTGCGACAAAGCTGCTTGCTCCTTACTAGTGAGCTTCTTGGGGAATTCATTGCACTCCAGGATCTTCTTTATCTGTGGTCCGACGAAGTCATCGGCTTTGACCTTTGCCTCAGACAGCTTAGGGAAGAAGTCTTGAAGGTACTTGAAGGCTGCCGACTCCTTATCTAGAGCTCTGACAAATTGTTTCATAAGGCCCAATTTGATGTGCAGTGGTGGCATCAGCACCTTCCGGGGGTCCACCAGTGGCTTCCACTTAAAGTTGTTCCTCCCCACACAGAACTCGGTCCACTGTGGCCAGTCCCACCTGTGGTAGTGCGCCTTGGTGTCCCTGCTGTCCCAAAGGCAAAGATAGCAGGGAAACTTGGTAAAACCGCATTGGAGACCCATCAGGAATGCCACCATTTTGAAGTCTCCTATGACCTCTCAGCCGTACTCATCATACTTCAAGGCGTCCAGCAAGGTCTTGATGCTGTTGGAATCCTCTTTGAGGAGCACCAAGTGAGCCAGGGGAAGAGATGGGTACTTGTTACCATTATGGAGCAGCACAGCTTTGAGGCTCCTAGATGAGCTATCAATGAAGAGGCGCCACTCATTCTGGTTACAGGCGATTCCGATTGCCTCGAACAGACTGATCACATTGTGGCAGAAGTAGAACCCATCTTGACAGGTGAAGAAGCTGGAAAAAGGTTGGTGACGCTTCCTCTGATGTGCGACTTGCACACTTTCATCCAACAAGTTCCACTGCTTGAGCCCAGACGTCAAAAGCTCGGCATTGGACTTGGTGATACCAAGATCTATAATCAAGTCGTTGAGGTCTTTTTGGTTGGGGTAGTATGGGTTTCTCTCATCAGTTCCACCTCTGAAATTGTCATCTGGATCTACAACGTCTTCCTCGCTCTCTGACTTGCTGCTCTCTTCTAAAGATGGCTGCTCTCTCTCCGGAGGAGTGGGTACGGTGAGCTCATGGCAGTGTGGCACCGGGGCGATGGATGAAGGAAGGTCCGGATACGTGATAGCAGGTGCATTCTTGCCAGTCCGACGTTTGGAAGGGTCCACCATACAGAAGTAGCAGTTGCTTGAGTGGTCAGTGGGTTCCCGCCAAATTCTTGGGATAGCGAACTTCATGGCTCTCTTTTCCATTCTGTACCATCCTATAAAAATTCATTTATTTCACTCATGACTAATGTGTAAGAGATTCTCGCAACATTTTTTATATATGATATATTTTTTAAATAACATTGAAAAGTGTAAAACATTTCAAAATTAAAAACTTTTACAATTTTAAAAATTTTAACAAATTTTATAACATAAAATTCCGAGCAACAATTGTCCATCTTACCTTCCAGAGTTTTTTTTTTTTTTTGCAGTGCTTGCAGGTGAAATGAGGTGCCCAGGGTTTGTCTTAATCCCCGACAGGCATGCCGAAATATGCCTTGTAGGCCTCACACATCTTAGCAGATGCTTCCACGGAGTACTTTTTCGCTCTTGTCTTCATAAATTGGCCGCAGACATAGCAAAATTCGTCTGCCGGATGCTTGCAGCCTCTTGATGCCATCTCAGAAAAATGCAGATATGTAACCACTTAGCAGCTGGAACTAAACTGAACTGGTGATCTTAAGGCCCCTGTATTTATACTACTATTTATATTACTGGAAAGTTCTAGAAGTTACTCCAAGTTTACTCAGCACTGAATCTATCTGGAATGTTCTGGAAAATAGGTAAATTTCAAAATAGCACTGTCCTGGTCACAAAAGTAAAGTTTGTGTGGAATAATAGCCATTTTCTATACTTTTGAGGCATAAGCAATTAGGAAATAACACTTAGTACCCAGGAACAAAAAAAAATTTGTTTGTTACACGGTGTAATGTAGAAACCGAAAGGGGAGGTAAATTACATCCAGTTGCTTAAAAATGTAGAAGCCACAAGGGGAGGTAAATTACATATATTTCCTTAATATCTAGAAACCGAAAATAGAGGTAAATTACATCCATTTGCTTAGTATTGTTCCTGCGAAGCCGTATAAACGCGGTAGTAACACATTTTATTGTCTATTTTATTTTCTTCTATCTTTCGTCAGACGAAATTTACAAAAGCCGAAATAGAGAGAAGTCATTTGCTAGATGGTTAAGGAAAAACTGTCACTTGGTAGCTGGTATACTTATGTATTTTCAAACTGTATCAAACTCGTTATAAAGTATTCCATAGTACATGAATGTGGTTGGGTGTAAATTATCAGTAGGCAAGGGGGTGGGTGTCTGCAAGCCATCATCCATTTTGCTGCTCATATATCGCCAGTAATCTGACATATGAACACCATCCCGCTTCGGACTCGGTATCAGTGAGCAAGAAGTCCTCACTCACTGTTTCAAAACGTAAAGGCACAATACAATCCGTCATTATATATTAAAATCCACAACGCATTTATTATAAGTTGTGATTTTGTTGTGTTTTTAAATACTCGTTGTATGACATTTTTATAATATTACCAATCAAGTTCCATAATAATCTTTCATAAGCAGCTTATTGGACAGAAACAGACTTAAGAATCAATGTCTTTAGAAACATACTCTGTTACGACTAGGGGTAATGTAACAAAAGAAAAGACTCAAACAAGCTTTCAAGATTTAACAACAAATATGTAATTTCCTAAAATATCAAAATATTTTAACAAACAATCAAAGTAAAAGAATTAAAAATAAATTACAGTATAGAATATCCTTAAAAGTCTTAAATTGTTCTAAAGTTCACTGATCCGGAAGTCAATCCAAATACTCCGAATGAAGTAGGTTCCTAATGAAACCTCCAAAGTGCTGATGTATTAACAAGAATCAGTTATATCCAAGTGGTATTAATTCCAAGTAATCCTTGTGAATATGGAATAGCACAAAAGTTCTAGAAATGTTTCCGATAATTCCACGGAACTCTATAATTCTTACAGTTGAAGTAGCAGTACTGAATCCAGAATGTACTGTGTAATAATAATATCACTGAAGCAGAATACCATACACACAATGAACCAATCTCGTTTATGACCTCTCGGGCTAATCGTACTATGAAAGAATGACGAACGCTCCAATACATCTTATTATATAGCTTCTGACTGCGGAAATCAAATAAAAAACCCATATATTCTACGTCTCAAACAAACACATCAGAATTGTGATCTTAAAGATAATTTAATCCTTCTAGAAAACAGCCTTCTCCGAACTAATCAGAAACTAGGTTATACATGACACCGCTATAGTATCTATGCACTGACGTTATTACCAGTCAACAAAGTATTGATTTCTTATTGAACATAGAATCCAGGTTAAAAGGACATTGAATGCAGGTCAAAAGGACAAATTCCGTGATATGACTCATGCATCAACCGACAATATTTTCCCAAGACCAATGTACTGAGTCACATTGAAATACCATATATGTACTTTCTGCAAGACGACAGCTGTTAGACTATTATGCAGAGATCATACAACTATATCATTATTTAAAAACAAAATGGTACATAATTCCGTAACAACTCAAATAAACTTATGCGCACGTTTCAATTTTTTTAAACTGCCGAAAAAGAGACAGAAACAAGTTAACTGACTTTATGTTATCTTGTACAGTTATTAAGTATGCATACACTGAGACATATTGACATTGTGTTGACTTGTACAGTTTTCAAGTATGCATACACTGAAACATATTGACTTTGTGTTGCTTGTACAGTTTTCAAGTATGCATACAATGAAACATATTGACTTTGTGATAGAAAAAAGGAAGAACATGATTAACATATACGGCTTAATCAGTGTTTTATGTGGTCAATTTATAAATCGTTCAAAAATGAATGTTTTAAGTGATCGTGTAGAATTATTTCGTGTATACACTATAAATTTTCTTTTGAATTCTACAAATATTACTGGACATCTGATATTGAAATTTCTAGTAACTTCAATTGACATAAGTGCTGCAGAGCTCAGTAATATTTTTAAGACATTGCACTGCTGGCCAATAACGCCATAGTTACGGATTTTAATCATACGGTTGATATAGTTGTTTTCTTTAACTTCTAAAATTAGGAAAACATGCTTGCAACAAATCATCGACAAGAAATAATCAACACTAAACTCGTTTATAGCGAAGACATACAAATATGCTTTTTGTTGGCGATAATAATAAGAATAAACAGGTTAAAGTATCTTTGTATTTTGAATGCATCATCCAAAATCAGTTTCTTTCCATTTGTGACAAAAATGAATAAATTTGATCTATCTCTTCGCTGACTTTGACAACTGCTTCATCTGTAGAACAAATGAAACGTTCTGTGTCTATGTGTGATTGTGGGTGAATAAATGACAGCGTTATAACTTATGACTTAAGTAATGAAGCTTAGGAACGAAAACTTTAAAAATAAATCTAATGATAACCTCCGTTTACAACCTGTACTTTTTATTTTAAAGTTCTGTCCAAGGACAGGCAACATATTTTACAAGTTATCTTAGGCTATCTATGGCGAATCAACTTGCTATCAAGCAAGCTAAGTGCCTATTCTCCTTATTTTGTCCCAAAGTAATTTTACAGTCAGATCGCGCACTTGTTTCTGTCTTAAAGAAATGGAAAACAAAAATATAGATAACACCAACTCCCCTTCGCCCAATGAACACAAGGTGAATAACTCACACAGTTCAAAATCTGACCCCTCGGCGATTCTGTGCTAATCTACTTATGACGTCGGCACGTTCAATCACACGTAACTTATATCAACATTAAGGATCAAACTTTTTCCCCATATACAATTTAAGAACTTTACTCATCATTGAATAGCCAGGTTGTATGCAAAGTTCCTACGTTGCTTCGTGCCTTGTGTACTTGGATCCAGTTTTGAGGGAATATACTCCCAATACATCTCGACGTCAATAGGCTGCTTTAAATTTTGACTGTTTGTAACGGTTAATACAAATCTATTCTAGGTCAGGGTATAAAATAACAACCAATCAGGTTAAATAACCTCGTAAGTGGATCCAAGTAGACAAAGCGCAAAGCAGCTAAGAAACTTCGCGCAGAAATAGCAATTAAATGATCAGTAACTTGTACAGCGGGAAAAAGTTTTATGTACATTGAAGTCCTTGTCGAAATTTACTGAATTGTTTCTTCATAAGTATTATTAAGAAATCTTGAAAAGTGGCTACAAAAAGTCAGCCGAGTAGCATTATCATTATATTTTATTGTTGTGCCTCAAATGATTCACTTTTTATTTCTCCAATTCAAGTGACTTGAATATGTGTATATCAAAACGTCTATTCCAAAATGATTTTATCATAATATTCAAATAATTTTGATCCAAAAGTCACTACATGGCTTTTCGGCTAACGCATGACGTCTAAATATTTGAAATTGTTAGTTATGCGGGCTTTAGAAAGATTTGTGCGTTTTAACGGCACGTTTAACACATAATAATGGCTGTATTCTGTCGAGTGAATTAGAGCTAAGTGCCATTCCCCAGGGCACACTGAGGCAGCCGACTTGGGCTGGCCTGGGTGGCTTGAGAAAACGTAGACAGGAAAATATTACACAAATAGTATTGGTTTAGTAGAGATACTAAACGATTGAAGCTATATTCTCAGTTTATACTGGAGAAAATAAATCCAACTTGATTGTGTCAAATTAGGTAATCGATTGTAGATGCATAGTGTGTCTATAAAAGAGGTTACATGCAACATTGGGCAGGAATGATAGTGTTGAAAAACCTGTTAAAACATTACTCAACTTCCTTTTTATTTCGGTCATTGCGACATTTTCAACTGGAAACTTTAAACTGAGGGATCTTCATTGAAGAACAACAGTTGCGCTTTCGTTGTGTAATTCGCACTTATCGGTAAAAATAACAGTACGATTATGTACCTGTTTGGGAAAACAAATACTGGATCTGTCAAAAAGAATTTTGATTGATAAATCACATAAGAATGCTGAAATCTAATTAGCTTATTCTCTACATAGCCTCCTTTGTAACTCTCATGTTTCGGCCTCTAAAGTCATTCCCTGCATGATTGCATAGTGAGAAGAACAGAATAAATCAACCGTTTAACAACAGATTCTTTTTTTAGGTAAGTGAATACTATTACAATTTAATTTCAAAAACATTTAAATTCCTTCCATTTGTATAAATTAGTGTTTAAACATTGTATTTATTTCCTCACATTTTATCATTGTTTCAAAATTTATATTTTCTTAGATTTTAATTCAAATATTTAAAATGAGATTGGTATCTGCAAGTGCTAGACATTTTGTTTCACAGAGTCATTCATTTACGCGACATTTTGTTTCACATAGTGATTCTTTTTCTATGAGTTTTACAAGATATTTCAAGATGACACTCTATTTTAGTTCCTTTTATAATTTATCCTTTTCCGATTTTCAATTTCAAAATTGTCATTATATCAATGCGTAAAAATTTCAAACAAGAGTCATCATTTTGTCGGTAAAAGTTTGTATAATTAACTGATATCGTTAAGACTCACTTATATATTTTTCTTTCTTATTTTCCGTCCAATAAATACACCAGGCTATTGACACTATTTATGCATAAGCGAAAAATGTAGTCGAAACATATTTCTAACATACAATTGAGGTGGTAGAAACGGTGAAAAAGCGGGCAATATGTTCCATTGTATGCCCACAGTGAGGTATTGTCGCAGCCTGGAGATCTGCAAGATTTTCGTGCGGATGCGATAAACTGTAATACTTATACTTAATCCATTATTATGACATCACACTATTGTGTTATCTCTGTATTGTTTTTTTTAACAAATTCACTGGCCCAGCTCAGCCAACCGTTTCCACGCACTACTAGACTTGTACATGCGTTCACTAATACTGGTAGTAACACGAGTAGGAGTAAATCCCTTGAATTGAGAGGCTTGTTGAAACGAGTGTTTCCCAATATTAAACGCATAAAATGCAGATCAGGTATATTCTGTACTAATGCTTCAAATTAAAATCGAAGACGGGCACTGATAAGTCAATTATTGACTATTCAGGCAAGAAGACGGGTATTGATAGTCAGTTATTGACTATTAATATAGGAAGACAAATATTAATTAAGTTTTGCTCGTATATTAAATACTTGCCTCTGCTTTACATATTTCTGTGTATCCAATATCAACAAAGACTCTCCTAGACAGTTTTTGAAAAATGTTCGTTGTTACATGCAGATTTCAAATATTTAGAAGCCATGTGTTAGCCGAAAAGCCATGTAGTGACTTTTTGGATCAAAATTATTTGAATATTATGATAAAATCATTTTGGAATAGACGTTTTGATATACACATATTCAAGTAACTTGAATTGGAGAAATGAAAAGTGAATTATTTAAGGCAAAAAAAAAATATAATGATAATGATACTCGGCTGACTTTTTTCTAGCCACTTTTCAAGATTTCTTAATAATACTTATGAAAAAAAAAACAATTAATTAAATTTAGAAAAGGACCTCACTGTACATAAAACTTATTCCCGCTGTACAAGTTACTGATTAAAGTTTCTTAGCTGCTTTGCGCTTTGTCTACTTGGATCCACTTACGAGATTATTTAATCCTTATTGGTTGTTATTGTATACCCTGACCTAGAATAGATTTGTATTAACCGTTACAAACAGTCAAAATTTAAAGCAGCCTATTGACGTCGAAACGTACTGGGAGTATATTCCCTCAAAACTGGATCCAAGTACACAAGGCACGAAGCAACGGAGGAACTTTGCATACAATGTGGCTATACAATGATCAGTAAAGTCCTTAAATTGTATATGGGGAAAAACGTTTGATCCTTAATGTTGATAAAAGTTACGTGTGACTGAACGTGCCGACATCATAAATAGATTAGCACGGAATCGCCGAGGGGTCAGATTTTGAACTGTGTGAGTTAGTCACCTTGTGTTGATTGGGCGAAGGGGAGTTGGTGTTATCTATATTTTTGTTTTCCATTTTTTCAAGACAGAAACAAGTGCGCAATCTGACTGTAAAATTACTTTGGGACAAAATAAGGAGAATAGGCACTTAGCTTGCTTGATAGCAAGTTGATTCGCCATAGATAGCCTAAGATAACTTGTAAAATATGTTGCCTGTCCTTGGACAGAACTTTAAAATAAAAAGTACAGGTTGTAAACGGAGGTTATCATTAGATTTATTTTTAAAGTTTTCGTTCCTAAGCTTCATTACTTAAGCCATAAGTTATAACGCTGTCATTTATTCACCCACAATCACACAGAGACACAGTGCGTAGCATCTTGTGTACAGATGAAGCAATTGTCAAAGTCACAAAATGGAAATAAACTGAATTTTGGATGATGCATTCAAAATACGAAGATGCTTTTTACAGGTATTCTCATTAATATCGCCTACAAAAGCATATTTGTATGTCTTCGCTATAAACGAGTTTAGTGTTAATCATTTCTTGTCAATGATTTGTTGCAAGCATGTTTTCCTATTTTTAACAGTTAAAGAAAGCAACTATACGATATAATCCGTACAATTAAAATCCGTGACTACGACGTCATTGTCCAGCAGTGCAATTTCTTAAAAATATTATTGAGCTCTGCAGCACTTATGTCAATTGAAGTTACTAGAAATGTCAATATCAGATGTCCAGTAATATTTGTGAATCGAATTCGAAAGAACATTTATAGTGTACACGACATAATTCTACACGATCACTTAAAACATTCATTTTTGTACGATTTATAAATTTACCACATAAAACACTGACTAAACCGTATATATTGTTAATCATGTTCTTCCTTTTTTCTATCACAAAGTCAGTATGTGTCATTGTATGCATACTTGAAAACTGTACAAGGCAACACAAAGTCAATATGTCTCAGTGTATGCATGCTTAAAAACTGTACAAGGCAACACAAAGTCAGTATGTTTCCGTGTATGCATACTTGAAAACTGTACAAGGCAACACAAAGTCAATTTGTCTCAGTGTATGCATACTTAAAAACTGTACAAGACAACACAAAGTCAGTTAACTTGTTTCTGTCTCTTTTTCGGCAGTTTTAAAAATTGAAACGTGCACATAAGTGTATTTGAGTATGTTTCTAAAGACATTGATTCTTAAGTCTGTTTCTGTCAAATCAGTTGCTTATGCAAGATTATTACGAAACTTGATTGGCAATAATTATGAAAATGTCATACAACGAGTATTTAAAAACACAACAAAATCTAAATTTATAAAAAAAGGCTTTGTATATTCTAATATTAATGACGGATTGTAATGTGCCTTAACGTTTTGAAACAGTGAGTAAGGACTTCTAGGTCATATGTCAGATTACTGGCGATATGTGAGCAGTAACATGGATGATGGCTTGCAGTCACCCACCCCCTTGACTACTGATAATTTACAACCAACTACATTCATGTACTAGGAGATACTGACAAAAGATAGAAGAAAATAAGAGACAATAAAATGTGTTACTTCCGCGTTTATACGGCTTTGCAGGCCAGAGGAACATTATTAAGCAAATGGATGTAATTTACCTCCCCTTTCGGTTTCTACATTATAGAGACTGAATTTATAAAACTTCAATTTATCGTAAAAAGTGTTATTTTTGCGCGATGTATGTTTGCTAGTGTCTTTCATTGGTGTTCAGTATATTGCTTATAAGATTTGTTTCGAATTCCGATAAATTCTTTAGTTTCTGTCGTGTTTACACGTGCTAAAGAATATTCAAGCATTAAGCAATGATTTGATATTGTTTTGCATGTCATACACAGTGAAGTGTATTTACATTTTAATCATTTATTAAAGACGATTATTATTCTCTGTTATGATAATTTTTAACAAATCTGGAAATCAGTGGTATACAATGGGTCATTTTGGGACTTTACACATCAGTAGTACACGTATTGCGAGTAACAAAATATGACTAATTCTGAGTCATAATTTTTGGCCATTGTCTTAAAAATCGAATAATCGATGAAAAAATTTGAAATTAAGAGATTTAAAATACAGCATTAACTCATGTCTCTCTTTGAATACTATAATCTCTAGAAGCGTTAACGTGGTTTCTAAAATGTTTGATAAAATAAAACAAATGTTTAAATAAACCACATGCCATCATGTTCAGATTTAGGTAGCTACTGAAACAATTTGCAATTACATAAAGGATAATTTGTACTTTTATGACGCAAGTGGTTACAAAAAAGAAAATATATTCCATGATTCTCAAATAAATAAGAAAGTTTATGATCATTTCAAAGATGAATTATGTGTTTCGCCTGTATAGCATAAGAATGTTGTGATCTAAGAAGTAACCTCTATTTAATTAGAATCGACAAGGATCGCAGAAAAGTATGTAAAGGTATAAAAACAAGAAAACAAATGCGTGACTAAAACGAATCTCAGATTTAACTAAACTGTAAACTACCAACAGCTGAATTAAATAAGATGGTATTATCATGAATTATACAATATTACGCTAAAAAAGGTTTCTTTGCATATGACGACAGATTAATAAGTGAATAAATTATGTGCACTTCCACTTGGTTAATCTACGTTACTGTAATGGTACTATCATGAATTATACAATATTACGCAAAAAAAAACGTTTTCGTTGCATATGACGACAGGCGTTAATTAGTGAATAAATTAAGTAGACTTCCACGTGGTTATACTACGTTCCTGTAATTAATGAGATATTTAGATCTCATTAAAAGATTCTTTCTTTTGTTTTGTTTAAGCTTTTCATCAATTCTTTCTCTCATTATTATTACTTCATTGTTTTCCTCGAAGACAATTTCCATCAACTTCCTGCATTTTGAGTAGAAGACAATTTCCATCGACTTCTTGTATTTTCAGTAAAAGACAATTTCCATCGACATCTTGTATTTTTAGTAGAAGAAAACTAGAAACATTTTCACGCAGGGCCTTTATAATATAATTGTGTTTTGTGCACTAACATGCACTCAGATAGTCCGTAACGCCTAACAGCGAATTATTGCTTGCTTACATGAGTTGCTTTCTTCTTTGCGTCTTAAACGTTAGCACAACCGTTTATCCGAAAACAGAGTATTAGTGCGCTTGCAAACATTAACAATTTATCTAATTTGTCATCAGGATCTATCACAATTGCATTGTCGTCTTTAACAAGCGATATACTGCTATAAGTTTTATAAAGGCTGGACAGATGGTGGCAAAATAGCCAAAAGCTTTTGTATTCTGTTTCAAAGTTTGTCTTTCCAAACTTTGTAGCATCACCAATAATCATGTTATGAGGTACTTTTAAATTCATCGTTTTGTGCTATCGCTATTTAAATATCAGATACAAGTTGTGCTTGCGTATCAAAAACAGTATTTGTTTCTCTTGCTATCGTAAAGCAAATATCAGAATTCGCCCTCTTCTTAACCTCGATGAAATGTAACCGCACCACCACCACCACCACCACACGTCCTAATTGATTTCGGTTTCAATTATGACGTGACTCTACTATGTGTTTCAGGATTTTATAGATGTGCAGAATTATATGGACAATATGTTGTCTTAACAGAAGGGAGAGTTTATGGTTTAATCATAGTAAGTGATTTTAACAAATGACTTAAATACCTCCACCAACTAGTTCAGTAAATGACACATCAGTTAGTTGTCCTTTATTGTATAATCATCTTTTAGCGTTTTAGTAATGCAGTCGAAGTTAACATTGGAATCGGTTGTTATATCTTTCCGCTGCATTTGTATTATGCCCCATTATTCAATCCGAGTATTGTTTGGATAGCAGATGTTTTATTGCATTTCCAAGATGTATCCATGTTTTGTTGACTTGTGATTTGTTTCAGATGTCTTTTAAACTTTAGTGTATAATCGGGGTTTGCAAATATCCCAACTCCTCATATCACTCAAACGTTCATTCCAGCTCGTTCAACTACACCATGCATATTACATTTGTCACATTCACCAATAATACCATTATATGAAATCTCATAGTGTAAATCGCACTTTTATCTCAAATAACCTTCTTTAAGACAGTATAGATTTAAATTTGGTTGTTCTAAATGTTTCACTGAGAATCAGACACAAAGTACTGTACATCCACGTTATCTTTTCTGTTTTTCTGTAGGTAGATACCTTGTTGAGCATTAGCAAAGCTATGTCCACTACCATGAGATTTGATGTAATCTAGCAATCTCAAATTAAGCCAGATACAATGGTGTGATCCATGAAGAAATTGTTAACACGTACATTACTGAGTTCCGGATGATTGTGTTGCTTGTCGAAAGAAAATATGTTGATGCTTATGTGAAATGTTGATTAATTTAGTACCTGTGGGAATATAATATGCTGTGTAATCCTCCCACAGTAATTATTCTCTTTCTATTGCTGGATTGAAAAACGTTTCTCTGTGTTTCTTACACAGTATCAGTACTCTTTATAAACTCACTCATGATGAAAAATATATTACAGTTGTTAAAGTCTCATTAGCTGCTACATCAATAATTCTCTCTAAGGATCTAGCCGTAATGGAAAAGAGTTACGTTCTGGTATTTTTTCGTTAAATAATTGAAGCATGACATCTGATGTAATCGTATTGTGCTGGAAACAAATAATTTCCCGCTCTTATTCCCGGTTGCTACCGTCTATAACTTCTGAGGCTTTTGTCAATATCATGGTAAATCTTAAATCGCCAGTGAGAACATGCAATGGATATTGATCTGTTAATATCTGAATGCAAAGTGGTATTCAACATTTCTGCACACCTTCTGTTTTCAATGTACTGTGCTTTACCCGCTTCTGATCTTACCTTTCTCAATTTATTGTTAATGATTCCTTGCTCTATTATGTTTATACAGACGCTAGAAACCACAAATATTTATACGTAATGAGAACGTTAGGTCACAACATTGGTAACTGTCAGGTACAAATATGACATTATCTCCCACCTTGGGCATTACCATTTGGAAATATTTTTTCAGGTTTCATTACTGGTAGTGTGTGTAACATAATGATGTGTCGGGTTAAGATGCTTAACATCGGGAGGTATTTTCTCTTGTGTGCGTGTCACTGTGCATGGACTATATGGTGCCAATCCTGCTGTTTCTCCGCTTGCTCAAGTTAATAGCCCCAAAACTTTTAACCCAAGCACACACTATGGTCTTGTCGTATCTGATTCTCTCTTCATTTGCAGCGTTCGTATCAAATAAATGAAACATATACTTATTTCATGTGAATCTTAAACCTTTGGATATAGCACTGCCAATTATAACTGCTGCTGTTGCCATTGGGGCAAAGGCTTCTTAATCCGAAGACTTGTTAATTACTAGTATAACAAACTTGTATACTGCTTCCAGGTGTGATCTTACAACGCGCACCTTTATTATGACATTTAAATCCTAAGAATTAAAATATTGTTCTCTTGTATAGAGTATGGCCGTAATTTATATTATTATAGTTTTAAAAAAATAAAATAAACTAAGAAAAAAAAATAACCAAACAATCTATTGAATAAGCAACACGTTGGTTGTTTACCTCTAATCCAACATCAAAGCGGATTTTATGGAACTATTCAATGAACAAGTGCATACACATCGCATATAAACCTAATTTTTCTGTATTTGAATATCATATTGCCATGAATTAGTTACTGTAAGTACGTAATATGCACGAAGTAAAACATAGAATATAGTTGAATCAATAATTAGTAGTTCATGTTTTGATGTGTACTTTCACCGCTCAAAGTATGAAACAACTCCTTTTAGATTCTTTGGAATCAAGAGCGAACTTTGCAAGGAGCCCCTTTTTATGTGCATAAAAATACTATTTTAGTGCACCAGATTTGGTATATTAAATAGACAGAGCAATATATATCCAGCCATTAGTTTGATTTTATCATCTAATTTCCTTTGCTTCGTGTCGACTGAATTTCCAAAACATCCATTTCAAGATCCAATCCATGGCACTTTATATGCATTTCTGGGTTTGATTCACTTTCAACTGTTTATTTTCGTCTATTGATTTACTTAAATTTAATCAATGCTGCCACTGAATGCAAGAATCTTTCATCCAATTCAACTTCGAAAGAAACGAATTATTGATTTTCAATTTACGTTGTTTCTGATATTAACATTATCGTAATAACCATTATGTGTACTGCAACGTTTTGCATTCTTTGTTCTCTTTTCACTTCCTGCACCCCCCTCGTAGCTCCTCAGTATATTTGCTTTCTGTACGTATTATTTCCTTCCTGAGTGCATACTTTATTTCCTTTTATTCGAGTGCTCGGTAACTATATTAAAATAAATTCTACATGATTGATTTTATTATCATGTATTGAACTACCCACCATATCATCTATACTGTTCAGCTTACTAACAGCATAGGTCAGTTTCTCTCATCATGGTTTACAACTTTGTTGTACATCAATAGTTCTTTGAAATGCAACTCTTTCACCAGCAGATGCTACAGCCATTCTACCGGAAACAGTTGCCAGAGTAACCTCTATCCAGAATTAAAAAACTTATACACTGCTTTGTATTTCTTTCTGACACTTTTTTAATGTATCTCTTTCAAGAAAAAGTTTCTAATTTCGTTCACATTTTGCTACCCGCAATTAATACCATTTTCTGTTGGCAGTATCTATGAGAAAGATGGTACAAAAGATGGTGCACTTGGTATTTTGTCTCACATTTATATGAAAACACAGGACTTGGCTGTATTCTTCAATTTTAAAGGATATAAATCTACCTATATTTTTATAATCTTTGAATCACACTTATTTTTTAGGGTGTTTTTATCAATTTAAAATGAGTGAAAAGGGCAGACTTTGTGAAGAAGAGTGTGATCAGATATTTAAACAAAAACTACTTGCCATGAAGATGGTTAGGAGGAACAATTTACGGATGCAATAAGTGAAGATTCTTTAACTGATAATATTGATCTAAGCAGGGATTTGAAACTCCCCAACAAACTCCTTTATCTGCAGCTTTAGTGGATGAATGCAAATAATTTGTTAAACAATCTAACATAGATGATATACAATATCAATTAGTTAAACCTTATTAAAAAATTCAGGGCAAACATTGTATTACCAAGAAGTAAGGAAAGAATCATAAACAATCTCCAAAATGGCCCACCCAAATAAGATGTTAGTACGTAAATCTATAGCGTCGAAAAGTTGAATAAACTTCCTCATGTTATTGGGCTGTACAAAGAAGGAAATAAATGGATACCACGATATGGTCAATCACTAGGCATATCTTTATATCAACCGTTAGAACCTACTGTTGAACAAAGGCAAAAATAACGAGTTTCCCAGTAACTATGCG
This sequence comes from Margaritifera margaritifera, assembly GCA_029931535.1. Classification (NCBI taxonomy): domain Eukaryota; kingdom Metazoa; phylum Mollusca; class Bivalvia; order Unionida; family Margaritiferidae; genus Margaritifera; species Margaritifera margaritifera. The sequence goes on along the minus strand of JAQPZY010001399.1, from coordinate 1,104,800 downwards.
AAGGAGAGACTATCACGACGACATAATCGAAACTGAAGAACCTCCACCTTTGGAGCGAAGATTATTTACTATGAAAGAAGAAAGAGACTTAAGAGTTTATGCAAATGAAATAGAAGCTGTTAATTAAATAATAGGACATATGAAATCAGACAATAAAACGTATGAGAAACAAAAAGAAACATTACGAAATATATTAGCTTATGAACAGAAGGAGCCCAAAAAGTTGCATTAAACGAGCTGTGGGAACGTGTTGAATGTAAAAGTGCACATGTAGCTGGACATTTTGAGACAAAATCGAAAAAAAATCAAAAAGTTTTAAAAAGTTACAATTAAATGACATAAAAACAACTGTTTATAGATAAATATGTGACAAATTCCAAGAATATTGCAGCTACAGATATAATTGCAGCAACTCTTGCTGTCTATAGCAAATTTAGGAAACGGTTTAAGAGGAGATGGTAGAGGACAAAATGTCGGCAGTAATGGTATCAAAAAAATTTTTTGCCTAGAGTGATTTTGTGGGCGAGGATAAACACGGCATTGGAAATATGACATTTTATTTGTTTTTGAGCTATACCTAAAGGACAATAGCAGCATTATGTGGTATCACTGGCAGTGTAAACAAACTGGCTTTTAAATATAACTAGACAGGTTGTTTCTTTCTTTGCAGATCATGTAATTTTCTTTTTCCAGCAGTAGTTGTTTTACTACTTGCAGATTTGACCTGAGAATTAAACACAGCATCATAAGGATAAAAAATAATAACCTATTTCATAAGTAAATTAAGCTTTCCCTACAACCGTCATAATTATTATTAAATCATGATGAGTATTAATGGTTGTTTGTTTGTTTCAAGACCGCTCCCTTTTAAATTAGGTGTGTTGTTGCGATTACAAGATGTCGGCACTTCTGTCGTTCGTATCTACATAATTCTTATGAACGTTCTCTTCTATTCCATTATCTATATTTTGACAAATTATTTTAGACTGCATATCAGCTGCTAGAAAAATAAGTTTTTACCAGTTCAGTATTTATAGCAGAGCTCAGACCAGTTTAAAGCTGTCAAGTTGTTGTAGCAAAAATGTTTTCCGTTTGTCCGTAAGGTATCTCCAGTCATGATCTGGTACAAAGTTAGAGTTATTACATATTATGTTAACTTGTTTCAGATTCATGTTTTTCTTCGTTGCCTTGAAAGTTTATTCATTCGGTAATGACATTCCACATTTATATAACAGTCTTTTTTATTTGAAAGTAGTCATGAAACCTGTATAGAGAGTTTGCTTCTTTGGTACACTTTGATTTGTTAATGACAATAAGATATTCCGCATCCAGATGTTGTTATCCATACTAACTAATTAAGTTGATCATTGCAGACGTTTATAGCACACTGTGCTCTGTATCTATTAACAAAGTCAACGCTGTACAATCTTAAAGTGTATTCATAATAAAATGTACAATGTTTTATATGAAATATGTATTTTTAGTGTCGATGATTTTCATATAATGAAATATTTGTTCTATATCTCGGCTTGATAGAGCGTTAATCGGAGCAACAGGACACGGACGAGGTGCACTACGTGTTAGTTGTTTATGTTGAGGTTCATTGTTAAATGGTCAAAAATGTTCATACATGAATTAAATCATAAGCTATAACACATTTATTCTCTAGTGTTTCATTGGGTTGTTTATATTCGTCTTTCAAGCGTTTACATAAATCATCAATATCTTATTTATCTCTGCGTTGCATATATTGCATATATTCATCTTCATTATAAGGTCTCTGTGTTTATTCCATTCTTTTTACATTTAGGGTGTTTTTGTATTTTAATTTTCTTGAAACGATGTAACTTTTATAGTCCCAACACATTTACCTTCAATTCTTCTATCTTCAATGATTTCTTGTATGTAAAAATAAGTCACCAAATATTCAAAATCACTCTTAAGTCTATATTCACAATGTTGATATCGTTTGAATTTTGTTGGACGTTTCTCCAGCTCTTCTATTTTCTTATGTCGTTGATGAATACCAGGTCATTACTAACTGGTATACCTGTTTATTTTAAATGGTATAACCCTCGTTATAGAGTAGCCCACATTAGCTTCGAGTAGATGGGTGTAAATTATCAATAACCTAGAATTTGTCTTCGTGTCATCAACCATTTTACTATTTATCTGCAGACGAAACATATTCGCGACACGCTGTGGATTTTGTCCTTATTTCAAGTTGTTAAGGCTTTTTTTGTTAATGCAATTGTATGTCAGTGGTGAAAACGACTTATGCAAAGAATAATAAAACGAGTCTTCTGACCCGTAGCCACAGTTGAATGTTTGTGGTGAAATGGGTATATCTACATGCATATACACTATTAACACATGCCGCCGTTACTTAGCTTCAGTGTGAGTCTCACGATCCATATCTCTTATTCTAAAGGCCTTGTGTATCATGGAGAGGACCGTAATTATTCTTCAATCTCTCCTGCTGCTGTTAGCGACTGCCCACGTTGCCACTGGCTACAGGTGTTCAAAAATCAATTATAACTCTGTTTTGTGTGATTCAAAGTCAACAGGTAAGCAGAAGTGCACGTTTCAGCTCTTAAATGTCTTGTACGTTTAAGTCAGTATAAAAAAGAGGGCAACAAATGTAAATGATGATGATGATAGCGACGACGATTATAATTTCAATAAAGATACTGATGAGGAAGATTATATTGATGCTAAAACTACTGCATCCGCTAAAGTCATATTTTGTTTTCTAAACAGCGTATAGTTCTTCAAAAGGGAACACATAAGTACGTTTTTAAGTCATCATTCTGAAATGTATGAAACTATTGAAACTTTAGAGTATCCCCACTTAAAAAGAGTAACAAAACTGTCTATTCCAAAATAGAGAGAGCAAGTATTAGAATCATCACCCGCACCTTTGGAGTCATGCAACGTTTGAATTAGTAGTCTTCACAATGCAGGAACCTGCCTATACGTGACAAATAAAGCGCGTCCTTTATATGAAAGAAGTTTGAAATGACCTTATTCACATATTAAATCAATGCTGTATTATCTCTTACAAACATCCTTCTACTTATATATCAAGATTTAATGGTATAAATATATATTTAATAACTTGATTTAAGTCATAGAATTATATTTTTGCAATAATATAAAAGTTGCGCAAAGACATAAACTATTGATAGTTCACATATTTTATTTTGTGACAAGGTTTTATTTAAGCAATCAAAAGAAATAAACATTTGACCAATGTGTCTTCTGCCCATATTAGACTGATGTCATGTATATACTGGACACCTATACAAGAATTATTCCCTGGAGATTCCTGAAAAGAGTACTGGATGTGGAGGCGTCCGTCAAGACGGGTTTCTCGTGCTCGAGATAGTCAACATAAAAGAGTGACGTTAATCTCCTTGAAACAGCAACTATGCAAACATAGTTTGTAACTGAAAAAAATACATCAAATTGCAACATATTATACAATGACTGAGAACACTAACGATCTGCGACCCGTTTAGTTCAATAAAGTCACAACTTAAAGCATAATTATGCTGGAATAAGAAACAAAATCACAACATCATTGTAAGCATTGTTTACTGATTTTCTTGGGCATCAATGTTCCTGTATTGGAGTAAAATGACATTTTCGTCGATATTCAAATTCGTTGATTGGGAAAGAGATTCAATTATTTAAGCAGAAGGATGATTGTGTCTTGGGTTGTCGCGTAGCAACACTATATTCACGAAAATTGGTACTTCACAACCAAAAAAATGTACCATGGCAAAATACCATTTCACCAGAGGTACTTAGGTTCAAACGTAATGCATAGCCTTCAATCCAGAGATCTAATTAAAATCTCGATTGGTAAAGTTTGAAAGACGAGAACGATGTTGACAATGAAAAACTTACTTTTTTATTCTGCAAATTTTGTTGTGCACGAAATTTGAATTTAAGCTCAATGCTCCGAAACCAAATATATTATAATTTATGCAGCATGATCACTAATGCAGAGAGATGAAAACATATGTAACTGAGAAGAAAAAAAACTAACAAAAAAGTTGAAAAACTTGTGTCGTTTTGTAAAAGGCACACACTTATGAGAAACTAAAACAACAAAGAAAACAATTAGCACAAAAGCTTATGCTTTATATATATTCAGCTCGTGACACATCTTAATTGACTGATAAAACTGTAAGTCAAGTCTTAGAACCAAGGAAAAGTTCCACTCTGCGCCACGTGTGATTACCATGATTGATCCTTTTGTAAATGTTATCCGGGTTATAATATTGTGATAATATGTATTTCTCTGCGTAATCATATTTGTACCAAATGCCAACAACAACGACAACAATAACAACGACATAATACTACTACTACCATAATAATACCATACTATTGCTACTACTACAACTTCAAATACTACTAAACCTAATGGTAATAATACTAACAATAATGATAATGTATGTTCGTGCAGATACCTGTTTGAATTCCCCCTGGTTTAAGCCGCTGGGTTTGAGTTTTCTTAGTCGGTGAATCCAATAGGTTTCTTTTTCATTCCTAGGTTCTGGACTTCAGATGTGGTTGTGAGCTATTTTAGAGAAAATAATTTCATTGAAATTGTGGTCAGGGGATGAGAAATGTTCAGCCACACGGCTTCGTTCGAGTGTTTGGGTTGTTCAGTACGATGTGTGGAAGTTCGTAATTTTATTACCTTTCACGGGTTCCACCAACATACAGGAGAACACATGTTCGTCATGTGATGAAATATACTACCTACTACCTTTGTTTTTTTGTTTTGTTTTTTTTTTGTTTTTTTGTTGTTTTTTTTCATTTATTATTAGAGTATTGAATATTCAGCTTTTCACCCGAAACTGTACTAGAACATGTGTTTTATTGTAATCATGTGATGGCATGTTTTGCTCCTTTTGCCCTAACATGGTACGAATATAATTGGTAGCTTGTTTTATGCGTCACTTCAGGTTTGAATCGACAATGATGTCCCTTAGATCGTTTGGTCTACTGTTGACTGCATCAGATTTATTAGGGAAGAGCCTCTTGAGAATTTTGCACGATTCACTAGTGTGCGAGATTTTATGAATGATGCCACCTACTTTAAAGCAATCTGAATGCTATATGTAAATGGAAGATACCCGTTAAAAATGTTGTTTCCTTTGTATTGAAAGATATACGTTTGATTTGCATGCTTTACTCTTATAATTGCCTCTGCTATAAGATATTTGACATAACCTTGCTTTCTTCATTGTTGAGACAGTTATTTTGATATACTTTCAAACGTTTTGTTGTCAGAGCAAATCCTTTATATTCTCATGGTTGTCTGTACGGGATGTTCTGAATTCAATATTTAGGGTGGCAGTAAGTATATGATGATAGACTGTGTATGTCTGTTGGTTTGAAGTAGATGTTTGTATTGACATTAGTCTTGACAATCTTTGTTCTTGTGTCCAGAAACAGTGCTTTGTGTTTGAAACTTCAGCTATTAACTTTGATGAATGTTGGAAATTGTTGATTTTTGTTATGAAGTCATTAGGCGTTTACTTCCCATGTTGCCATTTCATTTTGATGTCATCGATGAAACGTACACAGTGGCAAGGAATACACTTGAAAGAAGTCAAAAGTTTTCCATCTATTTTTACCATAAATATGCATGCGTACTAAGGTGTCCTCTTCGTTCCAATGGCCTTCCCATTGATGTGAAGATTTTTCATTCCATTGAATGCGAAATTATTTAGTTTATAAATCTGCTCCCCTAGTCTGAGAAGGATTAGTGTTGGTGGGTCTTCGCAATTTTTGTTTCCCATGCTTTTCAGACCCGTATTTCATCATTCTGTGCAATATTGGAATGAAGGAATGTTATGTCTAGTGAAATGAAACATCGTGTCTGGCACTATAGGTTCGCTGGATTTACTATTCGCAAGAACAGATGTTGTCTCCTGAAGGTAGAAAGCCAACGTGTGGACATGGGGTCTCATGAAACTGTCCCATTACTCATATAGTTGTTTATAGTGCGATGCATATTAGTAAGATGGGTGATTGAAAACAGCCACCACGTCTCATTATTCACAAGCTATAATCCACTATTGAGTGAGAAACTGTCAAAATGATATTCACTAATAACTCAGTTGTAGACTACCACATACCGCAAAATCTAAGGGGTATTCTTCACAGACAGAGAAAAAAGAATGAAACTAATATTGTCCGTGGCTTTGTCAGTGTGGCTGTTGAGAGGCACACAACAGTGTCGGAATCAGCCATACATAATTTTTCCTTTCGATGCGTACGATTTTGTATTACAGCGGCGTCTTTTCTTTTTAGGAGCATTTTTAGAATTCGGGGTTTTGGCATCGTTTGTATGGCCTATTTGGATGTGACTTTTATAGAATTTTCTTCTCGGACATTTTGTACCCTAACAGAGAGTCTTTGTTTATCTGAAAGTGCAAAAAGTTATTATTATTATTGTTATTGTTATTATTATTATTAGTAGTAGTAGTTGTAGTTGTTGTTGTAGTAGTAGCGGTGTTGGTTGTTGCGGTAGAAGTAGTTGTAGTATTTGTACAAACAAGATTTCATAGAAAAATGAATATTGTGTCAATAATATATCCTGGATACATTGTACAGAAGAACTTATCTTTGGTCTGGATTCCGTACACATTTATTTTCCTTATGTATTATCTACATTTAGGTTTTCACTACTGAACCTTTCAGTTTGTCCAAATAAAAACAAACCATATTTTAATCAAACGTATCGTCTTTGAAAAACTTAAGACTAAGTTCCTCTTGTATGTTATCCGACATGTTTTGAGAGGCTGAACTGTAAAGAAAACATCGTGCCATGGGTCACAGTGCCTGAGTACTCATTATGCTATTTTAGCCTAAATACGCATCGTATTCTAAAGAATAAACAATTTCCTTTAAATCAGTACCAAGAATGTCTAAATCTAAGCCACGGTTGTCCAACAAAGAAAGAGGGGAAAAATACTATCTAAAAATATATAGTAACTGTATTCGTGGGTACTGCCCAATGGTAATTCTTGTGGTTATATTTCATCAATATATGGATGCCAGGCATATCTAAGATTATTCACCAAATCTGATTAGTTTTCATGGCGAGCTAGGAGTTTGGCCACTGTCAGATCTTGTGGAGTTTTTGTGGTTACTAACTAACTAAGGGTCCTTTTCGTCCCAACTGGGACATAAGGCTGCAACCATCTTCCGCCATCTGGGTCGGTCCTGAGCAATGGCGTGTGCTTCGCCCCAGGAAAGTCCCATCTCTTCCAGATCCGTCCTCACTGTCCTTCGCCAGGTTGCCTTTGGCCGGCCACGCTTACGCATCCCCGCTGGTGTCCATCTGAGAGCTACCTTAGGTATCCGTTCTTGTGGCATCCGCCTTAAGAGTCCAGCTATTTGATTCTGCGCATCTTGACCTTCAGATAAATGTTTTATGTCTTTTATGTCCTTTTTGGCACCATTGTTGTTAGTAATTCGGCTACTAAGCGTAGGTGAAGTCGTCTATTTTTGTGGTTAGCAAGGTGTCTTCCTTAATTATAGAATCTTTCAAATCAGTAAAACCTTACTTCTAATACAAAATTATTCGCTCTGAAAATCTTTTCTGTTTGAAATGGAACAACACTGATACATTTAATTGTAATATAAACTTAAATTTAAAATTTTTTAAACACTTTTTACGCACATTTAAATCACGAAACTGCTAAGTGCCTGAGAGCACGGTTGACCAATGAATGACATTTAAGACAAGTGGTAGCCTCACGTGACCTTTCCTTGTTTCTGCAATACAGTGATCCGTGCACGTGTACTCCTTGTTTCAAAGACGAAAGAGGACTACACAAAATACGAAATGCGACTGCAAACTACGTTTAAGGTGAGTGAACACTTATTCTCAGATGGTGCAGGTAATGCTTATATATATATATATATCTGTATTTGCTTTCATCAGGCATGAAAGAATCACTACTTGCATATAAAGTGTGTGTGTGTTTCAATGTGTATCCTCGTTTTTTTTAAGAATACTTGATCTTTTGCGAGACAAAATGAGGGTCATATGGCACTTTTCAATTGGATTTGATGTAAACATTCATTATCCTTATTTGTTTATTTGTTGGCACCGGACACATGTTCGTTTAAAAGCAAAAATGTAACCTTATGAAGGAAACAGAAAGGGTGCATTTGCATCAATATAGACTGGTTCATACTCAGTACCTAGGGGCAGCACAAAGTTTTTCCAACATTACGTCGAGTTCAAATCTCCTGCATGTAGCCTCGAAGACTAAGATGATGATTTGGGTAGTCCTTGAAGTGGATTAAATTTAGGAATCATGATGAAACCATAAATATTGGGAGCACACTTACCTGTAACGGGTATCAAGCACAAAGCTGCAGAAGTGCAAAGTGTGTATGTTGGAATAACACTCTTAACTCATATAGAACGAGCGATGATAACATGCCATCCATACCAAAAATTAAATTATAGGGTAAAGGCGAAATTTCTTTCGAAGTGGAGTCACTTGCATCAATCATGTACATACAATGTCGCAGACTATGTAACATATTTTCTTATTAATAATACCAAAGATTTCAGGACTAACGGTCGTTTATTTCCCGCTGTTGCTTTTGGTCATAACCTATAATGGTATTAATAATCCTGTTCCGGGATCATTTATTTTATCGTTCGCTAGGTGTGCAAGCCTACACCTCACTTACAGATTGTGGTCATATTCAATGATAATGCTGCTATTTCATTGTTGTCGAACTCTATATTACCTAATTCTGCATCAAGTATTCGAAGTATTTTCGCAACATTTGATTTGATTTGGAGTCGAATAGTTTCACCGATTGACCTTAATATATTATTTTATCATATCTTTTTTCAGAAGGGACCTAAAGAAATTTCTTTCGAAGTGGAGTAACTTGTATCAATCATGTACATGAAATATCGTAGACTACGTAATATTTTCTTACCAATAATACAATAGATTTCACGACTTACGGTCGTTTATTTCCCTCTGTTGCTTTTGGACATAACCTACAATAGTATTAATGAAATGGATCATTTATTTTATCGTTCGCTAGGTGTGCAAGCCTACACAACACTCAACTGGTGTGTTTATAAAAGGTGGTCATATTCATTGATATTGCTGCTGTTTCATTGTTTTCGAACTCGTTATTACCTAATTCTACATTAAGTATTCGAATTATTATCGCAGATTTTGAGTTTATTTGGAGTCGAATAGTTTCACCGATTGATCTTAATATACTACTTTATCATATCTTTTCTCAGGAGGGACGTAACAAAATATCTACGAGGGATTCCATTTTTGGAATTGACTCTAAACACTCAACAGCGATGTGCGGCTTCATTTTGAACGCAGACACTGACTATTACATCTTCGGTATGTATATAATGTGTGTGTGTATATATATATATATATATATATATATATATATATATATATATATATATATATATATATATATATGTGTGTGTGTGTATGTGTGTGCGTGTGTGTGTGTGTGTGTGTGAATCCAATGATGCATGATGTTTTCCTTTATTTAATCTTATTTTGTCTAAGTTTCAATTCTCAGATAATTGAATGGCCATTAAAAATATTATTACTATATTATTCGTTGTGACTAAAAAAAAATTCCTTGACGTTTTATGATAATGAGTTTTTACCTCCAACAAAGAGGGTTGTTTGTTTCAGAACTATTATTAGAAACGTTTAGTAGCAGAATCTTGTCCATAAATAATTTAACTCTACATGAATCCTTGATCTTCTTTTGTTGCTTCCCATATAATAGGTATATCTTCAGATATGTTTGTGAATGTGATGGTAAACAATTATTAACGAACCGTCTGAGATCATCTGCATATCTCAAATTCGTAACCTCAGAGGTTTTCCTCTACTCTACCACTTACTGACTCTGAATGATCCCAATTATTTACGAGAAGACACAATGCATCCTTATAATGGCATATTTTTTGAAAAAGAATTTTAATATTTTTATTTTTTGTATTTTTAAACATATATTAAAGACCCCATTTCTCTTCCCGTACCAGATCATTCACGTGGTTTCATAATGCATAATTGCCCCTCAGATTTAACAGTATTCTTGAAATCATACCTCTCCAGACATGTTAGTAGATATAAAGTGTACTTTCTAGACCAGCAACATGTGACCCTCGTACCAAGTACCGACATTTTGTTTTTTCTTAAATGTGCATAGTAGACTCGTTGTCATTTTTTTTTCTCAAAAGACTGGTACATGGATAAGAGTACTACCATTGTCATTTTTCAAAACACCAGAGACAACTAGCATATGACCTTCCACCATTTTTCATTTTTCAAAAAACTCTAGACCAAATGTGACTATACATCATTTTCAAATTTTTCTAAAGTCCCTATCCACCATGTTCATATATCAAGAAAAACATTTGAGGGCAAAGCGATCAAGTTCTTTCAAAATTGAAGATATTAGTGATTATTAGCTTATATTTACAACTCTGAGCCTTGTTATATCACAAAAGGCATTCATTAATCCATTCATCCAAATAAAACCATATTTTCACATCGATATCAAAACAGTAAACATCGACGATAGAAACTGAGATAAACGTTTATAAAAACTTAAAAAGGAAACACTATTAAGTTGTACTGAATTGTGCATGCCCTGAGGAAACGCGGAAATCACTTATTTATTCAATAATTCAAACAATTAATTACATTCAAATAAATACTAAAATAGTAAATATCCATGATAGTTCTATCGATAAAAGTTGGATCAAAATTTTTAAAAAAAGATTAAAAATTACTAAGTTAGATTGAATTTCACGCCCATACTCACATCACAAATGTTGCCTATTAATTCAGTAATTCAGATAATCAATTCAATTCGCTTAATTTTACCTAATAAAAGGATATCGCATTCATCAAAATAGGAAATAAACAAAATGACAAACACTGCACCTTATTCAATTTCTGCAATTCAGTTTAATTCCAATTGATAAAGGGATAGCAAACGAATTTAAAAGATAACTATATACTACACAGAAAATAACCATTCTTGATACAAACCATTTTCTATTTTTGATACCTATGCATTAAAATTTGCCAATAACGATGCAATTAACAGATTTAGAGCAAAGCGTAATATGAAAGTCTGGCAAAATCAGTATAACTGGGCGGTATGGATGGCAACATCAAGATGTGGCATATCTTATTGGCATTTAACTTATTAAATCATCCAGACTATTATTTGAATGTAAAATGCTATTAGCTGATAATATATATTTTAATCAAACAAACAATAATATAAATTTAAATGAATGTTATATAATTTGTAATAACTTTAATATTCCTCCTGAACATGACTGATATTTGATTGATAAAGGACCTGAAGAACATAAAACTGTATATCAAGGCATTGGACAACTAATGCCAGCTAATGTGGAAAGTGCTTACAAGCGACATTATACATATGGAGCTGAAGAAGAAATTCATCATTTTCTGGTGATGAAAAATAGAATGAACTTGTTCTTTCTACAAGACAGGAATTGACTAGTAGATGAAAGAATATGTAGAATAAATCAGAGTATATGTTCTTACATATATGTGTTTTACGTGGTCAGGTACAAAATAGAACATCTATAATGCAGTATATATCAATTGGCTCAAGAAGGATATAACTCAAATGAAAACATAACAATAAGAGTCCAACAATATATTTTACTTCCCGAAGTTACACTAAACTATGCAGTTGGTGATGATGGAATATTTTTAATTCCAGCTGATAAGTTGATGAAAATAGGCATCATAGTAGGTTATAATACGAATCAGCAAACAATATCTGATATTTATGTTATAATAATGAATAGTAAATACTGAAGCTGTTAGGATTTTAATACCAGCAGCTGATAATAAGTGTAAATATAGACGAAAGAAAAATCAAGAAGTTAAAGTTAGTAATAATTATGTAGATAGGAAAAACGCAGACGTTATTTCTTCAAGAGAAGCATCTTATGAACATAAAAAGACATTGACAAAAACATTAAAGGCTTTTCTCATGAAACAAATAAACGACCTTTTCCAATTATATTCATGAATGCAGAAAATGGTAGAATATCTTTTTTAAGTTGGGTTAGAACTTGGTCTCTTATTTCTTGCTGCTGTTTTAAACTTTTGACAATGATCACGAACGACAAATCTATTATTGCAACAGCCAAATAAATATCATAACAACACATAACGCATATAATTTGTCCAGCTGATTTTAAAAGCCAGCTGATTACCCTGTCAGTGATAACAGGTTATGCTGCTGCATTTTTAGCTCAACTGAAAGAAATAGCTGGCAATATTAGTCACATACTTTGTTTTAATGGTTTAAGGAAATTATCTATAATAAGTACACCTATACTACTACTGCCACGACTCAGCAGCTTCGCAACTCGTGCTAAATGTTTTACATAATTTGCTATGGATAAAGTAAGAGTTCTTGCAATCATATCCATTGCTGCATAAATCATGGGCATTGTTACACATAATTAGAGCTTCATTCACTTTAGGAAGTTCGTCTACTTTATGATCACTCGGTGTTTACTATATATTTACTTCTCTTACCCAACTTAATGACCTTAGAAAATCACTTGCACTTCGTGTAGCTATGAAGTTAAGAGATAAGATACTATTTAGTTTACCCTTGCTTGAAATTGGTCTTCCTTTATCACCTCAATCCTATTAAACTATGTTTTGTGTCAATTGCAAAGTGAGGTTTAATTAATTTATACTGATCTTCATCTACATATAACCCATGTTTAATATTCTCTTTATATAAACCAATTACATTTCCATTTATTGATAAGTGTCTTGGAAGTATAAATTCCTCATTCTATAAATTATCAATATAATTATCTTGGAATACTTCATTCTTCGATTGTTCATCATTAGCATCAGCACAATAATTATCACTATAAGTAGAATTACCAAATTCTATTCGACCAAATTCGGCCATTTTCTGAAAGTTGAAATGAATCAAAAACAACTCGAAAAATATTTGTTTATTTAACAGCAGTGATGAGAGGAGGAAAAGTTCATAAGCAAGAGATAAAGAAGACAAATACAAGCAAGAATAAGAATGACGCATTTTCCCACCTAAGGGATTAGTCCCTCCCACCGGTAGATTTAGCTTCTATCATCCCTAATTGTTCGACACGCCTATCGTTTGATTTTCTTTCCGCCTGGGTCCAGGTTTCTTCACACCTTCTTGGCGCGCCACAGGGTATCCAGCCTGACTATGCCCTTCGGCATCAGCCACGCTATATAAGGATTAAATACCTTTGAAGCCAATTCGGAGATACAAAATCACGTAACTCTTAAGTAAGATGTCTGGCCCACATGCTATGATTTCAGCAAAATTCTGCTCGTTACAATCTTTATCCAACTCGTCAATCTATTACATATAATCCGAGTAGTATTAAACCTGAACAATATTTGCAGGTGGTAATACCTAGATTATGAGGTAATGTTATGCTTGTACCTGTAGCTTGTATGTTTCGTTTGATTTGAAGGTTAAAACATATGTTAATACTTATGTTGTAAATAATATAGGAAGAATGCTTGTTAAAGATTTAACAATTTATTATGGTAGTGATGCTATTTTTAAGATAAATAATTACAATATTTTCATGATATTTAAAAATGTGCTGTTACCAACATCTGTGGGAACACATATTGTAGAGCAGAGAATTTTGAATGAAATCTATAAAAGTTATTATCAGCTGCGACTCACGCACAGTACACTAGTATTGAAGCTGTTCATTATATCGTATATGCTAAGATTGCGAGAATATAACATGATTTCTGCATACCAACAGATCATTGTCCATTGTATCCTTTTGTTCTTCTTTGTAACTTATTATTTACGATTACATTAGAGAAAACCTGAAGTACCGGTAATAGATGATGTTAACCAGGATTATGAATTAGACAATATATTTATTCAGTATGATACAATTACCTCTGATATAATGGCTAACTCTACTAACGAGAAGGATAGAAATGGACTTCCTTTCTTTTATGACTCCATTACAAAAAAGACCGAATTATTGATTTAGCTGCTAATACAATCTTGACAAATATCATACCTGATTCGCCAAGAATGGTTTTAAAGTATCGTGATACTATGCCGAAAAGACAGAGTCTTATCATGAAAAGTATTTCAAGTCAGCAACAGATAAAATAATGATTACTCTAGAAGGATTACTAGGTATGTTTTATTCACGGGGGTATAACATGAAGCAGCAGTTTACAAAATCAAATATGTATTTCTTTGACAAACAATCAAAACACACGAAGATTAATAATATCACTGTTACAATTTGTATTCAGATCACCATTGTTTATGGTTGGATATAACACGCACATATGATAATAGATTACATGGAACAGGATACAAATTATAAAATGTTCAACGAGGAATGCACATGCAGAAAAGCAGACAATAAATCAAACATGCTTAGAAAATGTATATTCAGTTTGTGTCTGATGCACATGTAAATATTCAAAATAACTACTTTGCTATTATGTTCTAGAGATTGATGCGAGCAAACACTCATCCTTGTTTATTTAAAATGTTACAATATTAATAAATGGATCTCATATCTATGATATAACAAGTTCTAGTGATGAATGGGTTTCAGGCACGATATTCAAACTGTGCTTATTATTAACGGATTAATTATGACGAATGTATAATTTGTAGTAGGAAAAACGAAAACAGATAAAGAAAATAATCTGCTAATTCTTCTGAAAGAAATTTCTGTATTATTTGTAATGAACGAGCTAGAACTAATTTGATTTATCATGAAGAGTTTCTTTTTAGATGTTTTTGATGAAAAGATTGAGCTTTTCAATAGTATATACTCTCAAACAACTAAATAATGTACTTGAAAGATCCTTATAACTAGATCATGTGTGATATAACTAATTGTAAAAATAAACGTATGCACTAGATTGATTCTTGTAAAAAAAAAGAGATAAACTGTTTGAGTTGTTAATTAAAACTTATCAAGGAACAAAGATTTTGCTTCTTATTTATAACTGTGCTATTTTAGTTGACATAAATAGAATGCAATAAACTTAACAAGACTAGCAATTAGTGGTAATCTCTATAAAACATATCCTAAAAGGTTGAGAATATAATCTTAACTCTGAATAATAATGAAAAAAACATTTTCTTACAGAAGATTTTCATAAATTGATTTTTACTTACCTGTAACGAGATTAGCTTAGACAAATCTTGTAATGACAACTTACACATCTCTTACGATTAATATATTTACTTGTGCAACTCCTATCACAAACTCTAACTGGTCTTATAAATTTTCAAACTTGTTCACTTCTCTTTCTGCTCACTTTATTATTAGTATCTGTCTTGTTCTCATCAACTATGTCATATAATATACTTGCATATTAAATTCACCTTGAAAACTATCAATATTTCCAATCTGAATTGGAAATCTGTTTAACCAATTTGTTTATTTTGTCTAAGGTATATGTTGTTGGTCTGTCTGTATGATCAGCTGGAAAGTTGCTAACAGATTCAATCGCTTGAATAAAGAAGAAACATGAATGCAGCCTTTTCTTAGTCTTATCTCAATAAGCTATTAAAGTTCTATATCTAAATACAGGTAGAGCTATGAAGTTTATTCTATGAAATACCCAATTTAAAATATGACTTATTTTGTTTTGTGGATTATATTATTCCTTTTGTACTATGCTACCAATTTAGAATATTATCAGTATATTGCTCACGCATTGCTAATAAAGCAAATAAGTCGAGTTGCACAGTAACAGATCTAAATATCCTAAGCTTTCTGCTTATTATCTTCCTAAAATAAATAGTTCAAAGTCAGGCCTTTATTTTCACAAACATATTTACATAAAGATTCTTTTCAACATTAGTCAGGAATTTTTCAGAATGTTTTTGTCCAGTAATTTAATATATTTACACAGTTTATTTTACTTATCTTTTTTCTTTCTAAAGTTGATATTGTCTCCTGGCCCCTATCTGTTAAAGAATCATCAAATCATTTCCACTTAAGCAAAAATAGTTTGAACCATTGGCAATTTTACTCCTTTTTTTTCTTCTTTTAATCCTAAAAGTACCTTCCGCCTTAGTGTACAGATATAACTCATTCTCATACAATGTTCTAAGGAATTTTGTCATAATCTAAAGCCTCTTCCAATGCTAAATTTTGGTGTTCAAAACCAATCAGTTGTTAAAAATTCAAACAAAGTATTGCATACTTTTGAGATATTTTCCTCTTTTACTGCTTCAACTAGTGTCATATCCATTAATTAAATCCTGCAAAACATCTTTCCATTTTCTAGTTTTTTTTATATTTCCTAAACCATGTTTTTAGTTTCATTTAAATTTTTCTACTAGTGATACTTTCTTCTCTAAACATGTAGAACATAATGCATAACCTTCCTTTTTAAGAAAGTATTTTCCAGCATAATTATAATCAAATTGTAATTTATCTGGTTATGTTTTTCAATTTTTGTTTAAAAGCTTTTGTAATTCTTCTTTTGTTATTGTAATTTTACAGCACACGCATCTAGAAAATACATCTATAGCTACTGAAATAAACTTGCATCTATTATCGTCTTTGAAAATGTTTTCATATCATCAATATGGTCTTTGATCATCAGCGTGCGTAACATAAAGTTTTTTAATGGAAATTTGTTTTATTTATATGTTTATGTTGCGTGTATGTCTCCTGATATTTTAGCCATTTATTTAATTCAGCGTATTCTTGATCATGTTTTTTGGTTTTTTTTTAAAATTTGATTCTTTCATTGTTTGATATTTTGGTATGCAACTTGACATTTTGTTTATCATAATACAGAAAATCTTAAGAAGTTGTCTAACTCGTGAAATTACTCGCCATCCATATAATTAAAAATATTGTTACATAAATAAAATCAGTTTTAAAATGAAATCTAATATATTCAATGAGCTAAACTAATATTTGCTCATTCACAATTCTAAATAGTGTAAACTTGTGGGCTAGTATAGTAATATTACAAAAAGCCAAAAAGTTCTCGAAAAAAGTATAAATATTTAAATAAAGAAGCTAATAAATCCACAATTCTTTGTCATCAAAATCTGAAAACTTAAACTTAAAATTGTATAAAAATCCCATGCAAATTACCTGACAAAATAATAAAGTTAAAAATTTAAAGCTATAAAGTATGAAACTAAATCAGAAATATAATTTACGGCTAGATTGCATACTTTTTATATTTTTTATGGAAAGAACCTTTAATTAAGTCAGAATGAAAAACAAATATTATACTCAATTCTCAATTCATTATATTTGCTAACGTACTAATGTCAGATTCATCGCCGAATAATAGTAATTAAAATGGTCGGAACTAAAAGTAATACTAAGATACCGAAACTGACACGGAATTAACTTCACACTAGAAAAACACAGAAACATAATATTTTAAAATGTGGTCTAGACTTAGGATAGTACTTAAATAGGAAACTGACAAGGAATTTAGCGAAGACTGTAAACAAAGTTGAGTATTTGTTAAAAAGGCATAGACTATAAGCAATATTAAAAGTCTGAAATTAATATAGAATTTCAGTGGAGACTCAAATAACATGGAAAAATTTATTAAAATGTCCGATTTTAAAAACAATACTAAACTCCGGAACTGAAATATAATTTATTGGGGATTTTAAAAAATCATAAACATTATTTTCAAAAATATGTCATAGACTAAAAGTGATGCTTAAATTACGAAACTAAGACGGATTTTATCCAAGACTGAAAGAAAAATTCGGATGGAATTTAAATGAAAATTAAAATTAAAATTGGAAGACTATTCCAAACTTTATTTTTTTATTATACAAAATTACAAAATCAAACCTCTAAGAAAGTTTTAAAAAGTTGCATAGCTACAAAATGTTTTAGACACCAATTTTTTAAAAGATTTGAAAATTATAAAACAAGATATAAAAATAAGCAAATATAACAAATAAATATAAAAGGTATCAAAAAATTCGAGAGCACAAATTATAACAAATTTTTTAAAAAAAAACATTTCTTTAAAATAAAAATTGAAAACAAAAAGTAGCAAATCCTAATAATGGAAAGAAAAACCATAAATTATCTTTTGTAAAAATGATAACCCATGAACACTTGCTGGATAACATACGTTATTACTGACCAGTAAACATCCTTTGAGACCTATAATTACCCATACTAACCGACAAACACAAACACATACAAACTTACGTCAATGGAGATATAAAGTATGTGGAGAGTTGTAAGGATTAATACCTATTCTTACAGATCCACTCATGATTTTAAAGACAAAAGCGCAAAACAGACAAAGAAACAAGGTGAGATAGGGCCAACTCGTAATATTAAATTCACATTAGACCCCATTATGGCCCACAATGTTAGATCCATAGAAAGTTTTTATATTAAATTCCCATAAAACCCCATACCAGCACAAACCGTAATGTTAAGTTCCCATTAGACCCCATAGTCGTCCAAAATGTTAAATCTATGAACATTTTTAAGATTAAAATTCCTTAGGACCCCAGAATGACTCTAACCGTAATGTTAAGTTCCGATTAAATCCCTTACGCGCCGAAATGATGTCATATTGGCCCTCATAACTACTAAAGAGCTCGATTATAATTTCTTACCTTACTTGCTCATGAACTCATGCTAAAAAATACGACAAAGTGACAGATTAGGTCTATTATTATTTTAGAGTACTGGGACAGTCGTGTACACTCTAATATTTAGGATGGGCGTGAACTTAAAAATACTCTAGCAGTGAAACTTAAATATTGTATTAAAATGCATGTCTATAGAGAAAGGGTAGCTAAAGATATTACAAAAATAAGAGCAGAACTCGAAGCCAATACTTCTGCAGTTATCAACTGAAAAGTCTATTTTTGCTTGACAAACAGTTACACTTAAAGCACCGACTGGCAAACATCCAGTAACATTACTGTTGTAAACGCCTGCTTAAAGCACTGACTGGCAAATACACAATAACATTCATGTTGTAAACGCCTGCTAATTACATGATATATATATATATATATATATATATATATATATATATATATATATATATATATATATATATCAAATGTTTTATGGCAATTAGTTATCGTTCAACTATTACAACTAATCTCTCCCCTTATTTTGATGTTGCTTGTTTCTTGGTGGTCCAACATTTGTCTAGTTGTTGGTCAATGGCTGTCTAGTCCGTGCACTACATATAATGTCATCGTCTGGAATTGATGAGTTGGATGTAAACCTCATTTTCTTTCGTTTTCTAAATCGTACATCCTACATTGCTTCTGCCTCATTAAGGTTCATGACTGCTTTCGTTCTTATCGTAGACTTTATGGGCCGATTTTTTATGTCCTTTTGTATATTATGGTGTCTTTAGTTCATTTACTTGCTTTAATTTCTCCAATTCATCGAGTAAGGTTTGATATACAATTGTTCAACTATTGCTAAGTAAGGTAAATAAATCTACATATACATCAGTAAAAACATGTCTCGTAACAATGTCCGAGGCCTTTAAGTATACCCCTGTTAGCTGTATTACTGAATTGATTGCTTCATCTATCTTTTTCCTCTCTCTATCTCTCTCTCACTGTATATATATATATATATATATATATATATATATATATATACATATACTTGCATTGGACTGAAAAGCAGTAGTAGATTCATACTTTATTTGTACTCCATCTTGTGAAGCGAAGAGCTTCCATGATGACGATGCGAAAGCGCTGGAATAAGTACGAATAAAATGTGAATGTGCTACTGATTTTCAAATGATTCACATTTGTTTTTATTTGCATGGACTGAAGCATGGACTTTTTCACGCTTTTCTTATTTATGTAATATATTTTCTATCCCCTTAGGACGTGTAAACAAAGAGGGTAAACTTAGGACCAATATATGTAAAATACTCCGTCTGGAACAAGTGTCCAAGTCTGATATGGATCTCCTGAAAGGCAACGGAGCTAATCTCAATTGCTAGGAAAATTTCTGATGACCCGTTTTCAGTCACGTGATAGAGTATATGATGAGGATGTTTAGCTGTTTTTTTCCTCAATGAGTATTTCTTAAATCATGATGTGTATCCCATATGAAGATATGAATGAAAAATTAAATAGAGTGAAAGAATTAAATATTTATTTGGGTTGCTTCATTCTATGGGATTTATTCCTTCCATACTTTTCCACTCCTTCACTTTATGTGTGGCTGTTCTATGCTGCACTAGATTTTTTTAAATAACACTATTTGTTGCTGGTGTAACTATTTGACTAGTCTAAAGTATGAAAAGCACCGAAGAGTTTGTTCTGGCTGTGCGGACAGAACGAGAAATGCAAATTCATTAAACCACTAGTGCTGCACAGAAGGATTGCGCGGAATTTACATGAAAATATAAAGCCTATTATTCATTAAAGTGAGAAAGCTTGCCAGCAGCTTCCCGTGGGTTGGTTGTTCTTCCCGTGTTCTTTCTCCACCAAATACACTGGCAGTATATGTGCTGATAAATTGCGTTAAGCCTCGCAAAACCAAACCAAACCAAATCAATTTTATCAAATATATTCAATACCACCCACCTTGGAATATACTTCTAATGACGGTGAAACAGTTTTCCCCAGTACAATACGAAATTCCGTATGTGTAAAGATAGAAGTAGTTTACAAATATTATTGGCTTTAACGCATGACTCAAGGTTATTAGATATAAATAGTTATAAATATCCGTCATTGCTATTGTAATACTGTGTGGACAAGGAGTTGAATTCGACTGTTTTTACTTTCAATGTCTCTAATTTTCATGCGATAAAAGTGATCACTGCGCAAATACAATAGTTTCCCAATGTTTCGAGCTAAACAATTTCTTCGTCTGGGGAACAAACAACTTACATCAATAAAACAAACACTATACGAAAAAGTCAAGATAAATCTTCACTCCTACATGTTTGAATGACTGGGAAATATACAAACAAAGGATAATACATGAACAAATATAGAATTTTAAAAAATGAAAATTGTGTGTGTGTGTCTATATGTATATATATATATATATATATATATATATATATAGATATATATATATATATATATATATATATATATATTACCAATTTTCGTGGATTTTACTTCTGCTACAAGAAAAGAGTTTAAGGACACAACGAACAATGCTCATTCTATGGATACAATACGATGTCTCAACTAATCCACGATTCTAAGAGGTGACTAATACAAGATATAATTTCCCCGTCTGCAGACACGCACACACACATACACAAGGATATTTATCCAAAAATGTATACTTCATGCGCTGCTCCAGGCATTGCAGCCGAGGGCTTTCTTGGAGACTGTACAGACTTTGTGTCCCCGCTTATGTGGAAGAAAAATTTATAGATATTGGGGAAGAAAACTTTTGTAGACGTTTCGCGCATGCGTATGTGTACGTGCACTAGTGCGTGTGAAATGCGATTGCATATTAATCGAGGGGTGTAAGGTTGAATTGCATGATCCCACACCTTCAATCTCCAAAAACATTTTAATAGTTGGACGATGGAAGAAGTCTAATATCTGCAAATTGCATGAACCTTTAGCTTGTTGTCTAGCACATATTCAACATATTCTAGTCTTGTTGTTTGTTTGTTGTTTTTTTTTTTGTTTTTTTTTTTGTTGTTTGTTTTTTGTTTTTTTTTTTGTTTTTTTTGTGTTTTTTTTTTTGTTACATATAAAGATTGTATATCTTTATAGTTTGAAGTATGATTTAAATATAAATTTAATGTACATCACCGGGGTGGGGGTTCTGTGGTTTGTTGTTGTTGCTGTTTTTTTTTAGACGGGGAGGGGAATGAGATGCGATCAGTGTTGGATAGAGGGCAATTTAAGCTATTGCCGTTGCTGTGCTTGATATTGAACAGTCGAACTAATTAAAGCATGCAGCCGCACTCGTTCATACTTGGACTTAAAAAAAACAAAAAACAGTTTCGATTTAAGTTGTACGAATCTTTGCCTAAGTGACATTATTACATGGAAAAATCTTAATAGTTACGGAGCTTCTGCATGGACGATCTATTTAGTTGAACTGTGGCCTCTTTTTCGAACAAAATGTGTTTACTGTCTAGCTTACTATTTAACAACTGAAGCCAGATGACCATTGCATTGAAATATCATATAAGTAAGGGTTCCATGCACTCTGCAAACTAGTGGTCTTGCCTTTGTCAACTTTAACAAGCTTAATGACAGATAATGCTTACGACTTTCTAGATTTCTTTTGACAGACAAAGCGTAAGACTTTCTTTTTTCCTTTTTTTCGAGTAGGAAATCCTCACAGAATTAAGTCCTTGTCCGAAGCAATAATGGGAAGCTAAATTAAGATTCAAGATTCTTTATTTGATAATCTTAGCCACCGGCCAACAATACAGTAATAATATAATAATATATGTCCATCAACTGAAGCGCACATATGCCAAGCGTGTCGAGCTGACTTAAAAGCAAATATTGGTGTGGTTACAAAATTTATTTTATGAAAATATTTCTCTCCATTAAATTTCTTAGTTGTAGTGTGTATATCATCACAGTGAGCACAAATATACGTCACGATGCAACGAACAATTCGCAGATCCTTAGCTGTTTCCGTATTATTCATACATTTTACCTCAACATATAGTAGACAGTTAATTCTCTAAAGTTTAAAGAAAAAATATTTCTACTATCATGCTTTTTTCCAACTTCATTTACATTTTGTGCATTTATGAAGTTAATATCTATTGAATAATGAAGAGTGAACATTTTCATGCACTTTCCATTTATGATTGCATAAGTCAAACATGTTTTGAAAGAAAACTTAATTAAATTACATGTACCTTAATCTTTTAATTACGACCTTAACCACGTGTATCTGCAAAGCCAAGATGAACTGTCAGATTACGCCATAACAACAACTCAAAAGATTACAAAAACGTCCTCAGGCTCAAATGCAAACTCAACTCAAAATTATGAGATCTAAATAGCAAGACCCTGAGGCATGTCAGAATTATAACACAGGGAACAGGCCTCAGTTAAAACATAAGATCTCAGACTGAACTTAAACGCAACTTAATTTTTTTTCTTTTAAATTGAACATAAGTTGTCAGGAGTTTACATGTTCCCCTACATAACCACCTCACCTTAAATTGTTTTGCATCCTGATCTTTACATATGTTCCCCTATTTAGACACCACACACACACATGCACACACATAGACACTTATATTTACAAATATTGTACGCAAAGACACACTTATATACAAACCCCAAGATGTTTTTACTTACCCTTTTTTTCTATAAAAAAGGAAAGTAATATTGCTCTCTTTACCCACACCAAATGAAAGTAAAGAAAATGTAAAAGACAACTATAAAAAATCATGTACCAAATGTTGACAATAGGGTCCTTTTTTTCTTAAACACATCACATCTGTTATTCACTTTGGCTACATATCTTTCCAGCGTTTTATATGATAAAACAATTTTTATAATAGGTGAGATTTGGGATTTTTGATGCACAACGTGATCTGTATATAACATATTTTGCAAGCAAAGTTAGGAAGTTAAAAAGATCATCAAAGTTGTTATTTCCTATAAAGACATCTTTTCGTTTAATTCTAAAATTAGGATCGTAAATTTGGATCCATTCCGCAAATAATTTCAAAAGTGTTTAGTAACTGAACTAGAACAAGCGCTCAATATGTCCTATTCCCTCCTTACAATAGGCACATTTATCATTACCACTAAAATAAATCTTTTTCAAATACTGGAGAAATCTAAAATTAAAGTCAATCAGTTTTGTGTCTTTTGTACAAAGTTTAGGCAAAACAAAAGAGAAAAGCCATTTATCTGCACCAATTGCACACTCTAACTGTCTGGACCAAGCTTCGTGTTTACCGTTTTACTTTTGTATCTTGGTTCTTATCAGGTCTTTATAAATAAATGTACTCTTTGCTCTTACACTAAGGAGTGAAGTTGTGTCCAAAACTACATGAAAACTATTTTCACTTTCGAAAAAAAATTAATTTTATTTTTCCACTTCAAAGATATCTTGGAGATAAGAGCAAAGTACTGTATGAAATTATTAGTTTGTAGTTTTTTGTCTTATATCGCCGAAACTTAATAGAGATCATTGTGCATCAAAAAGAATAAGTACAACACCCTTTGCTCTCCACCTTGTGTATAATTTAAAATTATCTATAGTAACTAAATTAAGAATATCTTGAGACAAGTATTTAGGAACAGTAGATGATTCATCTTTCCATTGTGATAAAGCAAAAATAACATCACGCCTATAATATTTTTAATGGATTTAAAAATTTATTTTAATTTAGTTTTTTCCTAATTTAAATAACAGTGTACCTCCAAACTTTCCAAATATTTGTTCAGAAACTAGTTTTTTTTCATAAACCATCATCATTTAGTAAAATACGCATTATCCAAGAAAGTTTTATTTAACACACAAATGAGTGCAAGTGAATCATATTTAATCGCCGTTCCTTAATAGAAGCTATAAGAGTGTCTCTTTTAACCCTCTCAGTTTTACCGCCTCAAACGAACTGGACAAAAAATGTATTCAGTTAATTTTCTGTATGAGGTAGAGGATTTGGTCGAGCTGCAAAAGGACGACTGAACTGAGGCAAAATCAAGAATTTTATCCAAGTAATGTTTCCAGTAAGGGATAAATTTCTTAAGCTCCACCAGCCAAGTAGTTTCTTTAATTTCTTTCAACTTCGTCGAATAATTACGTTCTACCATATCTTCCAAGTTCAAAGAGAAATCTACTCCCAGTAATCTAAATTGGATATTGACCAGTTAATAGCAGTTTCAGGACATATTTTTCACTAGAAATTTTGTTTTATTTCCAATTCAAATACCTCTTAATTTAAAACATTACAGTACAGACCTGATATCAAGGCAAAGTCATTTAAAATCTGCATGGCTGTCTTCAAGGACAAAAGAGATCCATCTAAAACTAGAAAAATATCATCAGCGTACTGCCCTAATTTGAACTAATTATAGAAAATGCCTGTAATATTTGTGTTCTTATTTTAGTTCTATTGCAAGAAGTTAAATTTATATTTTAAACAAATAGGGTGCTAAAGGGTCTCCCTGGCGACAATCTCTTTCCAAATTAAAAAATGTGGATAAATGTCCATTATTAAGGACACAACTTTTTGATTTATTCGAAAATACTCTGAACCAATGACAAATGAATCTCCAAAGTTAAAAGATTTCAGAACACTTTCCAAAAAGTTTCATTCAACATAGTCGAAAGTTTTTCAAAGTCTATCAATAGAAGAAGACCAGATTCATTTTTTACCTCAAGATATTGCATCAGGTCATACAAAATTATTGTATTTTCACCAAGAAATCTCCCTTTCATAAAACCCCTTTGACTGTCACTAATGATACAAAGGAGGACTTTCTCGACCCGATTAGCAAAAGATGCCGAAGCAATTTTGTAATCAACATTAAGTAGTGAGATTGGTCTGCAATTTTTGTTAACAAATTTCCTGTATTTGTTTTCTTTGGAATGCAGGTAATAATTCCCTGAGACTGAAATTCTGAAAATTGTTGTATATCGTATCTGGCGTTTAGAGACCTAAAGAGAAAACCGACTAGATCTTTCCAAAAATATTTGTAGAATTCAATAGTAAATCGAACAGAACCAGGGCTAGTTTCATTTTTCATATTTGTTAGTGCTAAACCACATTCCTCAAACGTTAACTTACCTTTACACGAGCTTCTTTCAAAATCTGAAAATTTTTATCATCGTTAAAAAAGTGGTTATGATTTTGCAAATTATCGTTGCTTTTGCTTCTGCATAATTTTTCATAAAAATCTTGTTTGTGTGTGTGTGTGTGTGTGTGTGTGTGTGTGTGTGTGTGTGTGTGTGTGTGTGTGTGTGTGTGTGTGTGTGATCTTTAGAGAGATGGGGTCTTTAATAACACTCTCCACCTGAACTGGAGTTTCATTTTGCAAGGACCCCAGTTCCAAAAGACCCCACTTCCGAAAACCATAAAAATGAAATCTAATATGCCTATTTGATTTTTTTAAACAAAACATTTATTGCTCCGATATGTTCTCACATCGAAACATAACCATACCGTATTCTTATCAATATTGCTTTTGCAGCAAAAGAAATGCTATAAATGCTGTATTTCAATTGCACGTATAAGGTGCTCGTTCAGAAATAAATTTTGTTTATGTGTATCTGTTACAGTCTACTTTTATTGCAAATTGATGATGGGCTGTCCCATGGCGATCCGTGAAGAGTCGAGTTGAATCGGTGTTGGGTCAGAGTTCTCCCAAGCTTTGGTCATGTTGTTTTGTTCCGAGTTGTCTTTGCTCCAGGTTCTTTAGTCCGAGTTTCCGCTGACCCTTCCCACCCGATTTTAGATATCTTGATGTTTATGTTGGGGTGTGGGGTCAGAGCCAATTGCCTATCGAAAAGGTGGAATTCGCCGCTACCACATAGGGTAGTCGCTTACTAGCGGACCTAGCAAACTTAAACGATCTTTCATCGACCCATACCTGCATAAAATCGATAGGAAGATGATTTATATTCTCAGAAATTACGAGTATAAATATTTGTTATTTCTTTAATCCGCTGACAGACGAGATGAACCTAAAGCGTTGATGAAATTTGACCTGGTTGTTGCCATTTGCATTGCTAGTCACATGACTACCCAAATCTCACAAACCGCTTGTTCATGACATCCAAGGTTCAATACTCACGTGATATCAACAATTAAGCCCTTTGGATTGTTGTTGTATAACAAATTCGAAACTATTAAATGAGAGTCACGTAATGTTTGTAGGAAAACGAAAGGACCCGTAATTCTCAAAATATTGTAACCTCGTGGTTTGGAAAATTGATGCTCAGATTTTTCGACTTTGAAGCTACAAGGAGTCGGACTGATTCTAGCCGTATGGATGAAAAACAATATACAGAAAAGATAAAAACTCAGGACAGATTTATTCAATATTGTCTCATATTTATTTTGTCAGGAGCATATATAAAGACAAATATTCTCTTTACCATTTACATATTCAGTTTTAAACACATAAATAAAAATATTTAATTCCAACACATCAAGAGTTTCTCCCCTATTTCAAAAGTTTCATAAATTCCTATTTCATACACTGACTCAGCCTGTTTGTAAAAAATTAATAATGTGGGCAAATTGTATACTTTGAAATACACTGTTTTATTTTATGTCCAAAATATAAAAGCCTGAAATTCACAGGTCAAATTCGTCTACTTATATAATGAGAACTTTGTTGTTCAAATTTTTGGGTCAAAATTTATTGACGACGAAATTTTGATGTAAATTTCGTAGATAAAATGTTTCCCAAATTTTGAACGCCGACTCTGTTCATAAACGAGGCTGTCCTGTGTAAGTATTCGTGTAAACAAAGCATGGATTGGTGGATATTCCAATTGATCTGCCAATCAGAAACGACATGGCGTGGGAACATGACATCGCGACTGAAATACACACACAACTCCATGCTTCAAATCACCTAAATTCATACGATAATAGGAGATATGGTCTGTAACTACATACTTACCCAGATATATCGATATAATCTCTCGCTGTTTGTAGAGGTAATTTTCTTTGACGATCTTTGTTGTACAAAATATGCACAAGGAAAACGAGCATTTAGATGTACGAGGGGCCATTTCAAAAAGAAAGCGCACTACTTACAACGTGGTGCGACTAAAATCAGCTGACCGGAGGATACGCAAAGTAGGGGGTATAGCAATATTTATTCCGAGAACAACAGCCAGAAGCATGTCGCTGTTGCAGCAACCTGGAGAAAGCCAGATTTATTAAGCATAGAGCACGTGTCAACTATACTTTTGTTGTTATCACGTGACTACCGTGTTGACGTGTGCTCTCTGCTTCTCCAGATTGCTCAGTCTCAGAAACGACCTGCTAGTGATGATCATTCCGACCCTCAGACTCCAAAGAAACAGACAGTTAGTAATAATTTTGAGGAGAAAGAGAGTACATCTAAAGTTCTAAGAAAAATTAAGTAGGAATGGAAAAGTGAATTCCCGTGGGTTTAAAATGTTGTGAAAAATGGAAGTACAGTGATCATATGCGAATGGTCTAAAGACGCTGGAAAACCAAACACATTTGCCACTGACGGCAGGTCCAATCTTCAAAAATAAAGTCAGGAATGTACAACATTTTATAAAAGTGAGCTTGACCCAAACATAATATTCCAGCATGCGTAAAACAAATAGGATAAAACATGGGATACTTTAAGGAAAATCCTTTCCTTGTCTTAATAGGATAGCAGACTCATCTCATCAACTACATCAATAACAATGAAAGCTAGACTGTTGATAATTATTTATTTATACTTACAAGTGAAGGATTTGTGAACACTTCTTTTATCCATTTACTTAGCAGTTATCATCTAGTTACCTTGAAATCGGCAACATGCATCAAAATATTTTATAAGCCGACTTTTGAGATTGAGAACACTTATTTTTATCCAGGGATTTACAAATCCACTCGCCCAACTCCCGGGACAAGCTCAAATACGGTTCAGTCAAACTCCAGTTTGCAAGGCACATGCCCACGGGCAAGTCCAAAAAATTGAGAGAGGGATACAAGATACAAGAAATTGTATTTAACGTCGGTGGTCTGGGTAAAATACATAAACAATAGCTCTATGCGAGCTATTTACCAACAAGGGGTTGTGTTCAGTTCATAATGCTTTAAGTTCTGCAAGTTTTATATTCTGCGATCTCACCGCAGTACACATATCAGCACGTTTATTTAGCGTTTATATGTGGCGCATTCTTCTTCTACAAAATTGGCCACAGGTTATTTCATTTATTGTATGTGTCATGTCCACCTTGTAGTCAATGTCAAGATCAGTCTCGCATCTTCTAGCGCAGACGTGATGATGTGAATATTTACTATTTGAAGCAAGTTTTGACAAATAAGGAACCACTATTTATATTTTAACTTATCAGTTACATTGTAATCGTAATATTTGTACGTATCCGAGATGCACCAACTTTCAGATCCTAGCTTAACCTCGGGCAGTTGGCCAGATTGCAGACTCTAAACAATCAGCTTTTCAAAGATTGTTTCGACGTATGTCACCGATTTTATGGTGAGTAGGTGTTAATTCCTAATAATAGAACTCGTGAGATTTCTTTGACAGATGTGTTTAGAAATACAAGGCACTTATCTCTAACAATTAATCACCAGGAGGATTTCGTTCAAAGCGTGATTGATGTTAGGAGAATGTGGCACCCACAAGTGGTGTTTATGATCTGTTGTTTACGTGATAATTACAGGAGACCGATACAGGCTTACTGCTTAGCAAACAATTAAATCGACAAAAAAAAGAAATCTCAGATCATTCCCAAAAGTCGAATTTTCAAATATTTTGATGCATGTCGCCGATTTCAAGATGGCTAGATGATAATTGTTAAGTAAATGGATAAAATAAGTGTTCACAAATCCTTCAGTTGTGAGTATAAATAAATCATTACAGTCCAGCTTTCATTACTTTTAGTTCTCTCTCTCTCTCTCTCTCTCTCTCTCTCTCTCTCTCTCTCTCTCTCTCTCTCTTAAAATATAGCTATTTCCAAACCCTTTTCTACCTATCCTTTTACCTGTCTATATACATATACATATCTGCTTTTGCTCTTCTAACTATATCTACATTCTAAATTTTATAATCTACATATCTATCTACATGTATTATTTACAATAATAATTTTTTTTATAACTTTAATTATCAGCATATGGTTTTAAGGTGCCAACAAAGGTAACAAAATTTCAAGAAATATAACCAGATTTCCTGAAAATATACCATACTTTATTTTATCTTATTGTTTTACTCATGTTGGAATATTATGTTTGGGGCGAGCTCAAATTTTCCAAGGGGAAGTTCAATTTTCCAATCAGCTTGCCCTGGGCAAGCTGACTTTTACAATATTTGTAAATCCCTGATATGATACATCATGCTGTTGGTGGTGATGGAATACCCTTCTTGTTTAGTTTTCATGAAGATGGTTAGCATTTCTAGATACAATAATAACTTTTAAAATATGTCTGATAGCTTTATAATCGGGCTCAACACAGTTATTAATGCCTGCTTTTTGAAAATATGATTCAAGCATTTGCAGACTCTCAGTAAGTATTCGTCAAAAGATAAACAACGATGTAAAAGAAGATAACGTGTATAAAGAACTATGTAGATAAGGAGGAAAAAATGGCAATGGTATTGTAATTGCAACTGTGCATGATTTAAAAGACAAAGAACATGAAACAATCAGTTATGTTTCTGTTGATGGTAGTAGGAGCTGGCTTAATTTACGTTTAAAAATAGGTTGCGAATTCATAACCTTTTTTGCTGCAGTGTCTTCGCCTCTGACAAGAGCTGTAAAAGAAAAACATAACTGCAAGAAGAAATAAAATGACATGTTCAACTAAAAAAGAAACAGCCTATCCAGCTTTATTTAAAATCAACCAATTACACTTCTAATAATTGCAAGAAATGCTGCTGCTGCTTGTCTGGCTAATTATTTGTTTTTAAATGGTGATATTTTTCAAGCCTTGATTCATTATGTCAAAAAAGCCGATTTGCTTGGAAAAGGTGTAGGATCAGGAACCCTTATTGCATTCCAAAAGGTACAAATCCAAAATCAGGAATCCTTGTTGCATATCAACAGATACAAATCCACAATGTTGAAAAGATGTAGACGAAATTTTAGGAAAATAACTATAAAGGCATGAAACTCTAAGGAGGCCATTCACATAGGTATGAAAACATGCCTTTTCATGTGTCTACCGCGTGTGGTTTTAACTTAATTGTGCTAACAAGGGTTTTGTCCAAGAAAAGGTTTATGTTCAAAACGTTCCAGATGTGTAAATACTGCATAATTGCTGTACCGACCTGACAATCTATTCATATCATTAACATTTGAAAAAAATAATGTTTCAACCTAATATAATTTATGCATGAAAAATAAAATTAATAAAAGTTGTAATGACCTTAAAAATTATTTTTTTAATTTACATATAAGTAACAATATTCTTTTCAAATTGCAATTGTGTATCTCACGTAGATTTTGCAAAATTGCTTTTGTCAAACAAAACCTTAAAAAATGTTTGAAAAGATTGAACAATGTATCTAATAAGCCCAAAAATCTAATCAAGTAATTTACTAGTATATATAAATATGTTGTCAAAATTTCATTCGTCTACGTTCAGTGGTTATACGCAATCTTGCTAACAAGCATCTCTGGACGGACGGACGAACATGACAAAATCAAGATGCTATTGCTGCAAGCAGTAGAGACATAGCAAGGCATAAAGGAATATTAGTGGATATGAGATAGTACAGGCAAGCACTGAGACAATATTGTGCGTCCCCATTCTATTTTTTTTTCCATGAAGGTGCAAACGAAGGAAGAAAACTCGATGTTTTTAACTATTAACATCAAGTAAACAAACTGTCAGATACTTTAACGGAGTCTAACTCTTCCTCAGTATATTCTTAACGTAGGTTTTCATATCATAAATGCGAAATAAAGACCGACTTAGTGGACTCAATGCCTAGCATGTCGACCATTTTAAATTCCATTTAACACGTTTTGAAGGAATTGGATAAGTATTTTTCTTTCCATACAAGTGAAAACATTTGAAAGAATAATCTAATCTTCGTTTTCTTTTCTCATCTAATATTATTGTATAGCGCTCAGTCCTGGGCTATAAATCAAAGTCATCCTAAATTGTATGACGCCATTCCAGAAATGTTTTAAGGATAATTGGTAATTTTGTTTCAATAGCATTTCTTTGTACATCTAAAGGACAATATCATAAGTGCTCAGAAATTCTTCTCTTTATGTATATGTTAGCTTTGCCATTATGATTACGTTCTAGTGCCCATTTTCCTTCCTATTTTTTTATAAATCACATATCTTTACTGAATATCACATGTATCAGCAAATTATTTTCAACACACTGTCATTTGTATTTTAATTTTTTTTAGTGGAGGGGATCTACATCAGGTTAAGATTATCAAATATTTTCGTCTTCTTGGCTTTCCATATGTGTAAGGGAGAAAATAAATTTCGCAGTTTTCGTTTTGTTACCTTAGTTACGTTTTACTTCTTTGATATCTTATTCCATCATTTATCTAGCTTATGTTAGTAATATATTTGTAACAGAAGGCAAGAAATGGAAGGAAAAGACAAATACCTACTTCTGTTTTTAAAAATAACGAATATGGGTTGTATACGTAAGCCCGTGGAAAGTTCCAGGTACCGTTATGTCAAAATGTAAATGAAATTTTCCACCAATTTTGTAATCCTCAAATCGCAACATCAAGTCTTAATGGATCGGCATCGCTTGACGGTGCTTTTTAATACACAATATGTTGTGGGGACCACACTTACGTACGGCAGTATTTAGAATAACGGGGGTGGAAACATGAAGATGCAATTTTTCACTATCTCCAAAATTCTCTTTCAGTCCGTGACAATGACCTACAGCCACATAAGGCAATTGTTTTCCTGTCATGGACTTGAAACGAGCTGACCAAGCTCCATAAGTCTCACCAAGTGGCAGTGTGTCCAGTAACCGTTGCAAAAGGAGATAGTTCGCAGGAACTTAAAATTCGTGTCTATGTATGCATGTATATAGTAGTCCTTTACGGCACATCAGCACAAAAGTGGCTATGTAGATTTTCTCAGGTGGCACGTTCTCGTACAGTTTCTTTAACCAGTTTGCATCTATTGGGATGATGACAGTGAGATATACAGAGACGACAGCTTCTTTGGATTTCCTATTAAACGTAAGGAATGCAAATTGGTAAACAAAGAGGAGTCCTCTGTTAAGACTTGTAAAGATTTTGTGGAAAGCACGTTGTCAACAAGCACCGCAGTGTTGGCAACTGAAACTATATTTTTAAATTCAGAATGGTTAATGGGAAGATACTGTAACAATCCTAGGGTATGTGCGATTTGTATTTACGTCTCCGTTAATTTATTATTTGTTGATTATGGGGTTGTCGGTGTTGGGAAGACATTTCTCAACCTGAGTAATTAGCCAATTTCTAGGAGCAGACGTCATAATGTACAGCATTTACGAGACTTTATGACAGCATAGAGTAGTTGCGTAAAATGGACCAACCCTAATTTCTTAACATAGTGAAGTATCTATATATTTTTAGGTATACCGGTTTAGTAATCTGAGATAGGAAAAATTCTTTGTATTGGGTGTTTGACTGTTGTCTTGAGGTCCTTGGAAATAGGGGAAACATGAACTATCAAAGCCAGGCTCGCGCAGGTTTTTGATTCGCTCGGTACGAGACCCCTCATGTGTAAACGAGACCCCTCATGTGTAACACTACAGTAATCTTAAGGCGATGAAATTGTGTCTCGTTAGGAGCATTCGGTCTGAGGCCCAATAGTAATCGTGTATTGTGCTTTACTGCAGGATGAAAAGATACATCCATTTAAGAGAAAACCCATTTACGAAAACGTCAGCAGGGCAAATGTCGCTTCCTGGTGATACGAAAGACTTTTGATATGCATACAATGAGACAAGAACACTTTTTTAAAAATTCTCAGAAGCTGAAGGAGATTGGGACATTAATGTGGTCCGAGAAGGAGAAGGGTGGCATTATCATCTTTTCCGTTTATACACCTGGGAGGAGATGCTATCGGTTTTTTTTGGGGGGGGTTTTTTGGCTTTTTTAAAACTCTGCACATACTTTCGGAGTACGTTTTGTCTATATGGACTCACTTGATCTTGTGGACCCTGGTGCGTAGCAGAAATACCCTGATATAAATATTGAAGACGAGAGCCTGCAGGCATTTTCTTCCAATACAAGCACACATTCATTCATTCATGTATACATACTTACATGCATTAATACATATATACACACATACATGCATACATTACATACAATTGCATGAAGAATTGCATACAGGTTGACCAGAATGACCTGCTCATTTAACGTTTCAGTGGAATGTTTATAACGACCTACTCCACTTAAAAATGGGTGATTTTATTTTGAATGCAAGGCTTATTGAAACTATTTAGTTCAAATCCATCATGCACAATGCATGCAAAACCCTTTGCCGTTTTTGTCGGTTGACCTCGACTGTAATAACCTTGCTAACGAAAGGTCAAACGGACAGGCCGTGCTGGGCAAACCACACATACATACACACATGACATGCATACGTCAGTAGTCTGACATCGTTTCAGCCATCTGTTTCGATTTGTATGCCGTAAATCGTCATCTTCAACCTCCTCTATGACATGAAATTGCATAAACTATATTATATTAGTCAAAGAGTACACAGATGCAATCTCCACCGCATATGGTTGCATTTAGGTCAACTACCAATTACTCACCGTACTAATTAAAGCCCCAGACGGACAGGGAGGGAAATTACCAGATGGAGAGATGCACAGTCATATAGACGAATAGACCAATACGTAGATATACAGGGATAAATATAAAGCAAAAGTGAAATTGAAAGACGGTATAAAGTATCTTTAATGATCTGCATAGCCTGCTTGAAATATTTATATTCAAAAGAAAATGTTTTGCGGCTAATAGCGAACATATTTTACTGCTGTATTACGGTACAGATCAGTCATTACTGTTTCACATCTATCAATCATTAGACTGTAGCATGCAAGAGTAATTTCACACACATTTTACACTATACTTTTATCATGTTTCTAGTGTTTGTTCATTTTGTTTTTCCATCAATTAGATTCTGTAAGTACCTTGTCCAATCCCAATTTGTAAAAAAAGACTTCGACTTCATTGCATACATTTGTTTTAATCGCTGATAATCGTGCAAAAAATGAAAGCCTTAAATTTAAATGAAATGTTCATTTGTAAAATATAATTATACGTGTATGAAGCACGATGCCATAAATGTGTCCACTTTTCCAAAAGTCCCATAAACATTTATAGTAATTAAACAGTTTTAATATCTGCTCATTGTCTAACATTTATTGGTGAGTTTCACCCATTTATTCATTCATATTGTGTAAAGAAGGATAAAAAGTTCAGTTTTAATAAGGCACCTAATACATTATGATCATTAATATTTTAGCAGTTGAATATTCATAGGCTTCCATCTTGAACACTTTTGTATCATTTATACTCTGTAGTCATCTTCTCGTGATTCTTAACAAACATCACACGTTTATCTGGACTTTACTCGGATAATTACTATTTGAATACTTTAACGTTTTAACAATGGTTATATTAAAATTAACAAGTTAAATTTATATAGCTTTGTCAAAATATGTATATTACATAGAAGTCTGTGGGATTTTTAGAAATGTGGAATCATTTATATTACCCTGCTGTATATTGTAAAGGGACCACAAGTAACGGGCGGATGTGCATCATTGAGCAAGTTAAAATGCCTGGATGTTCCCAAATAGCTTTGTACATTTATACTATTGGATTAAGTTTTCAAGCGTAAAGTCAACGCATGGTACGAATCGTGCCCGTGGTGAAACCGCCAACGTTATAATGTCACTAGATTAGCAAATATTACATTTACTGCTATATTTACTGGTGATTTTCATTTCATCATCGGTTGCAAAATTTATTACATTTACGGGTAATGTTATGACATCTACGGTTATTACTTTCATGGTTTCAAATGATATCATATTTACTGGAGTTTTATTTTTACAATTCAAGATTTAGCAGTTCCAGACATTTTCGAAGAAAATATTACTATATAGACGATGTGATCCTACACGTCTGTTCGTTGAGTGTGCGTTCTTTGTTGTATAGTTTCTCTTTTACAACACAGACACAGATACATATAATTGTTGGGACTAGTTTAAATCCGCTTGCAGATGTGTCCAAGAGTATACGATCTGGACCATATGGAGAGTGGGAGGGAGAGAGGAGGTTAAGGGAAGAAGATGCAGAAGCAGAATGTATAACCGACTTATGGACAGACACTGATTCTCTACTGTGAAATTCTTATTTTTGTGAATTCCCTTGAGGGCTCAGTTCGGGTCGGCAACAATGGTGTGTCCTTGGGCAAGACAATTTAATCCAATTGCCTTGGTACTAAATAACCTAGCTGTACTGCTTTGTTTTAAAACACCAAACACCAAACTAATCTTATTTCCATGAAAACCTACATCAGTCTGTGCACTAAATAGCATTTGCACACACACAAACACACACACACACACCGTGGTCCAATACCTTCCAAATGAACTTGCCATGGTGTTTCAAATTATAACTGTACTACTAAAGCTTCTTAGTATTCAATTAGGTCACAATTGTCAAGTGAGAATTCTTAGCATTAAATTAGGTCACAATTGTCAAGCGAGAACACTTTGTTCCAAACCTTGTACAAATGCTTTCATTTTGTTTCTGTCACAAAATGCTAATGGTGGCGCTCTACAGTTTCGTATTTTGCATAGGGTTAGATTTTTAAAGAAAAATAATTTCACAGGCTTTCCTCGCTGGTTATCCTGGCTATTAAAAAGACCTTGTATATCTTAGGTATTATTAAAAGAACTTTTAATTCCCTTTTTTGTGTATGATTGATGGGTGTAATTTGGGTTATAGAGTATACAGTTTGGTCATGTTCACTTCCTGGACTTCAAAGATAAATTGTAAAAAAACGAGCCGATAACTTTTTTTTACTCTTGATATATTCTGTAATTCATTCCTTGGACTTCTAGAAGCTGGTATTGCCTACTCTGGCAAAATTCGTTTTCCCTATTTTAATAACTGCTAAATTTAGTGTACCTTGGACTAATTCAGGCTGATTTTTCGAGCACATGTGATTCTCTCCATTGTGCATGTTGCAAATGCAAACAACTTCCTCTTACACCTGTCACTCTCTCAGAAGTCCGTAATATCTGTAGAGCGCCACCAATAGCTAAGTTTACGGGTTGCAATTATTTACAAGCACATCCTAATATAAATATATTCCTTCTGTCATCTCAAAAGAATATTTAGCATATTATGTCTTCCAAGTTCACTCAGCAATGCAATCTTCAGTTTAACCGATTTCTCCTCCAATCTCAGAATCTGTGACAATTTCTTTAGCTGTCGTCGACTTATCTTCTGATGACCTTCAATAGAAACGTAGACATGTTGGTCTATTTTTCTGTACACGTACAACAAAAAGGGCAAAATATGCAACATTGTTGTTGTTTTATTTATTACAGAACGTTCCTATTCAAAAGCATTATATAGCGTTACTTAACAGCTTCACTTGACACACTATGACATAAAATTTATCAAAATCACCTACTCAGAGGAAATTATCCATTTGTTTATACCGTAAGCAAATTAATATTGATGACGGGTGACATTTTTATTCCTATGTTTTCTACATAAATCATGTTAGGGCTTTGCTTTTCTTTAAAGAAAATTATATTTTAAACAAACTTTTTAAAGCATTGTCATCAAATTTCCTTATTTACTAAGTCATTGTCTAAATATGTAATAAAACTCTCTCTCGATAATAATAATTAGTTTTTTTAAATGTTTCATAACAACTTTCACGAGTTTTAATAGTGTCTGTACTTTCGCACTCATATCTCATGCTCTAATGTTGAGACCGCACTCCTATCTCATACACTAATGTTTAGATCGAACTCTTATATCATGCACTAATGTTTAGACCGCACTCTTATATCAGTACTAATGTTTAGACCGCACTCTTATATCATGCATTAATGTTTAGACCGCACTCATATCACATGCAATAATGTTTAGACCGCACACTTATATCATGTATTAATGTTTAGACCGCAATCTTATATTATGCACTAATGTTTAGATCGAACTCTTATAATATGCACTAATGTTTAGACCGCACTCTTATATCATGCATTAATGTTTAGACCGCACTCATATCTCATGCAATAATGTTTAGATCGAACTCTTATATCATGCACTAATGTTTAGACCGCACTCTTATATCAGCACTAATGTTTAGACCGCACTCTTATATAATGCACTAATGTTTAGACCGCACTCATATCTCATGCAATAATGTTTAGACCGCACTCTTATATAATGCACTAATGTTTAGACCGCACTCATATCTCACGCACTAATCTTTAGACCGCTTTTCCTCTGTTTTGAAATTCGCGCATTATAGTGATATTTCAGTGCATAATTACAAAGAAATAGTTACTTAATAATTCAACATAGTAATAATAAATAAATAAATAAATAAATAAAATGTATAGAGAAGAAGACATGTTTGCATAGCTAATATGTTTAGTAATTCCAGAGTGCCGAAGATCACGAAACTCATAAGTGAGCGCAGTGAACGAGTTCCGTTTATCTTAAATACCAGTGAATTATTAAACATAACCGCTCTGCAAGTATACTCTTTGTAATTTGTACTGAAAAAAGAATCCATGTGGCCACATTGTTTTGGAAGTGACCGTTTGCATGTGCCACCAAAAGAATGATGTGATATAAATAATTTACATTACAAATTCGAAAACAAATTAAGATATTAAAATGTCTTTGAAATATAACCGAACTATTATGTCATAGCTTAAACATTCATTTTTTATTTTCACACGATGGATTTAAAAGACCCCCACGCATCGAAAGGTCTAAATGAAAGAATCCCGTTTATTCTACCTTCTTTATGACGTCACATAACTGCATTGACGTAAATGGAGTTGTTACTTTTGTAGCGGGTAGGACTTGGCGCGTCGGCTTGAACAGTGGTAGAGTTCCCGTCAAGAGTTAGGGAGGTAAGGGGTTAGAGCCCTGGTCCGGCAGTACATTTTTTCCTGTTACATTTTGCGTTGCGAACAGGATTCCACATATACACCTCCAACCGGCTAGGGAGGGTGCGTTAAGTGCAAGTTAGACGTTGAGACACAGGGACGTGTCTCAAATAGGCAGGGGAAAGTGTAGCGGATAGGACTGGACGCGTCGGCTCGGATAGCTCAAGTGGTAGAGCGCCCGTCTAGAGTTAGGGAGGTAACGGGTTCGACCATGGTCCGTCTGTGCATATTGCCTTGTTACAGTTTCGTTGCTGTTATGGTTTTCATGGCGGCGTAAATTCTAGTAATCTTTCTCTTTTTGTCGTGAAGCATCTACTTTTCTGTAAGTAGTCGTTAAGCATATAATTTTCTGTAAGTAGTCGTGAAGTATTTTCTGCATGTAGTCGTGAAGCATCTAATTTTCTGTAAGTAATCGTGCGTTACCGTTACTTACACATTATTCTGCTTTCAATTATGTGATCTCTGGTTCTGATACAAAATCAGCTCTAGATTATACTGAATATCTACTCTGTCCTTTCATGCGGTAGCTCTACCGACCTTTGCGATTTCATTTTCTTGTCAGTGAAATTATAACTGAGAAAAGCCCCAGTTAATAACCACTGTCTTGTCTACTATTCGTTGTGACCACTATATTGATGACATCGGTATGGTGTTCATTTTCTTCAAACATCTTATTTTATCAATCCTGCCATCGTGTTCTGACGCCATATTATGTGTCAATGAAAGTAGTCCTACCTTTTACTGCTGACAACAATACATGAAAACTTTTGGATACAATGTGACCTTATCTACCTTCAAAAAGGGTAAAATATTCAATAGTAATAATAATAATGAAAAATTAAATCGGAATCGGTCTAAACTATATACTAATAATAGAATATAACTATTCAATATTTTTAGGTATTGAAGTAGATAATATCATATTATAGCCGAAATATTTGACGTATCATTGCCAATCATGTAGCGTAGAACTAGTTATAGAAAAAATGGCTTCAAGAGACACTGATGACAAGATCAACAAAATAGCGAACTTTAAGATTTTTTAAGAAATTGTCAATGCGATGCCCAAGTCACCGGCTTTTGCGAATAGTTGAGCAAACTTTGATTATGAACCTAGTCATCATGCCAGTTTCAATTTCGCTGACAAGAAAAAAAAATCTCGAAAATTGGCAGAACTTCTGCTTCTAAAGGCATATGCACATTGTTTGTGCAATCTAGAATTGTCTTTGTACCAAAAACCAGAGGTGCACTACTTGAAAGCAATACGATATATTCAAATAACGATAACATGTTTAATTACATAACGTTAGTTCAAGATGGGTAGGGTCATTAACATTAATTCTCGTAAATATGAAATATTTAATTTTAAAGTTTTAATATTAGCATAATCGTAAATAATAAACAGGTTATCATCTTCAAGCTTTCCGTAAACACGTCTCCTAAACCGCTGGGTGGAAATTCATCAAACCTGGTACACAAACTACCCATGTGTTGATCATCTGTGAGAAGGTTATGACTTATATGCCCCTCTCCTTGGGTTCTTGTGAGGCCATCAAAGGTCAAATATACAAAAATTGCAATTACAACGACATTTTTTTATAGTTATTTTTACCAAACTTTGTACATACACTTGTTGGACGGGAGCATATCATATGTTTAACGGACTATGGTATATGACCCCTTGGTGGGATGGGGTGTCATGGTCCGGGTGAGTGGCGGGGATGACGTTTGGCGAAAACATAATAAAAATCCTAGGGATTTCCCATGGCGACCCCTAAAAGTATATCTAGTTGCATCTGTACTGAAAAATATTCCTGTAGATTCATTGTTATGGCGGACACGACTTCCAAAATAAATCGTCCACACGAATATTTTTCAGAACAAATACAATAGCTCATAAATATAATATAATATATAGGGAATATTTGCTTGTTTCGAGTGAACAGCGAATATATTTCATTAAATGGGTGAAAATACTAGATCAAATATATCCATATTTACCCGGAACAAGTATATTTTCATTTATTTTATGCTTCAACGTACTGGCTAGCTAAAGTGTATAACATATTTAAATAGCAGATTTCTTACGGCAATGTCAGCTATTAACTGTTCTATGTTCTGCTATGTTTTGTCTATATTCAGAAAATATGAATAGTAACTTAATTTTTCCCCTCACATTGATTCATTTTTGTCTGTTCGCAATTCGATGTTTTATTTAATTGTTTTCATGATAAACACAATTTGGTTTTACAATGTTGAACGTTTCATCTTATTCGTCGAATCGATTTCGAAAACCTCTCTCTCTCTCTCTCTCTCTCTCTCATTGCAGTTTAGATTCATCCTCTCGTTGACTCATTGTTGTCTCTCGCAAGTTCATATTTTCTTTCATTGATCATATAGACCGGCGTTGTGACATGATCCAAAACGTGTGACAGAATGATGTAGAATGGTCCTGTTATAAGAACAACACCGCACTGTTCAACAGACATGTAGAAATGAAGTGTTGATGAGAGATTTATATGATCACGTGAGCAGTCAAAACTGATTGGCTACATTTATCGTGATAGTGATGCAAGATTTAAAAATACAGAAACCGGATTCCGGTGAAAGAGGCGAGTAATAGAAAAAAAATAATTATGACATGGGTGAGAGTTTATCATATACAAATCGGAAAGAAAGCAGTGATCATAGAATAAATCAGTTACACAATATTATCTCGTGTACTTAATGTACCTATTTAATTTAAGGGGATACAAAAGCCATGCTAAGCAGTTTGTTAAATCATTCTTTATTCCATTTTTTATGGCCATAACCATTTATTGTAAATGTATTTGTTGTCAATTTGTTGTCATAAAGATTTCATATTGAACATTGCCCCTGTCATAGCAACGTCATTGGGGAACACAAAACCTTGCAGCTAGATGATAAATGGAATCTAACTAGTCTTCACTGAACACGAACTGTATGAAACTTGCCACTTTGCTCTTTGCAAACACAATTCATTCGTTTTATACCTCTCTTTATCTGATGAAATCTTATTATTGTTTTGGATTAGGCGTTGCAGCTGTTTCTTTGTCAAACATGACATGTCCAATCCCAAGCCACCGCCACCTTGTTTTGTCTCGGAGTAGCAAAGAAATTCCACAGTTAATTCTAAATAATAGTAAGATGAGATATGCTATTTACTCCATGGTAGTTCCATAACAATGTTAAAAATGTATGTAAAATAAAATCAGGGACATTTTGTTTTGAAATAAAATAACAGAATGCTTATTATACTAAAAGAAATCAATAAAAACATTTACAATATTTCAGTCATATTGTTACCTTTATGCTTTCGTCTACCGGTAACACGTCTTATTTTTGAGTGTTCAGTTCCCTCAATCTCATTGGATGATGTTTTTTTCGCATCTAAAGTAAGGAATTAAAAAATAAATAAATAATAGTTTCGCAATGAATTTTATTCTGAAATGGAATAGTTCCTTTCACATGTGGAAAATACAAAACTCTCTCAGGACCA
Organism: Margaritifera margaritifera; assembly: GCA_029931535.1. Classification (NCBI taxonomy): domain Eukaryota; kingdom Metazoa; phylum Mollusca; class Bivalvia; order Unionida; family Margaritiferidae; genus Margaritifera; species Margaritifera margaritifera. Next base: position 1,062,308 of record JAQPZY010001399.1, on the reverse strand, counting down.
CTCGTTATTTAACTCATTGTATACATGTAGGTCCATTCGTTATTTAACTCATTGCATACATGTAGGTCCATTCGTTATTTAACTCATTGTATACATGTAGGTCGACTCGTTATTTAACTCATTGTATGCATGTAGTACCACTCCAAAACTACTTCCTTTTAAAATGTTCATATTATAGTTCTCTCAATTTGATTTAAATCATCTATTTACAAACCAACGTTATGCTACGTTAATCAGACGTTATGTTACGTTATTCAGACGTTATGTCACGTTTATCAGACGTTATTTGGATCGTAGAGAAAACAGTTACCAGACTGATCGATTAATTAACACACAAATAAATTATAAACAATCGAGATAGTTTCCATTTTCTCTCTTTATTTTCAAAAAGAAGAGATTACTTTATTATAGAAGCTAAGGGATATTCGTTTACAACATAATTATTTATAATAATAAGTTCAATATAAACAAATTTATAGCTTTTCAAACAACCGTTGCACATTTTTTTTTTAAATAGTTATTATGAAAAATGACATTCTCCTATCTAAATATATCTATAGTTCTTTTCCTCCCTCAGTAGTACAGACGTTTCTTTTTAATATATATATATATATATATATATATATATATATATATATATATATATATATATATATATATATATATATATATATATACAGGCTTCATCGGATGACGTTGATTCGTGACACGTGACCGCATTGGGATCGCGGTCCCAAAATCTGGTTTCACCGCAATATGTACTAGCACCCTCTGTCACGTTTAATCCTGGGTCACACGTCAGCTGACAAATTGTATAGACGGGAATAAAGTAGCCATCAGAGGTTACGTTGTAAAAGAAGCTCGAAGTGCAGTTCCAGTGGCCATCTTTGGGCATTTTAAGTAAAGGACAAGCTGCAAAAAAGACACTGTATATAAAGACGCAGACAGAGTCAACAACCTAGATCTACATAGACGCCATATTCCCAAGAAGTTCAAAAAGAAACAAAACGGGAAAACAAACCAACAACACAACTATTATATAATGTCACAAAACGGCATGGAGAGAATAACAAAGTTTCCCTACGAGTCGAATTAGAGCTAGGTCGTTCACACACACACCCAGTGACACCGCCGTGCCGTGTGTGTGTGTGTGTGTATGTGTGTGTGTGTTCATCTATGCATGTATCATTCTCTGACAAAGGTTTAAATTAGTTCAACAGACATGCGTCACACTTGTATGCATCGAAACGGTTATTAGTTTTGCTTAAAGTATATTTAGTACTGGACTATACAAGGTTGTAAAATGAAAGATTTTATACAGGCAATCTTTTTTGAAAATAAATATATCGAACAATTGATTTATCATATATTTGTTTTTGCTCTCTAACATGTGTAGAGACCTAATTGCTAAATACCGAACTGTTATAACATCATAAAATGTGTGAACTTATGACCTGAAATCAAAGGAGATATGATTTTACGGGACATAACTCGAACAAAGAGCTGTCATTGCAGATGTTGAATTCACTTCCCTTGTAATCAAAAATCTAGTACACTGGCCCCGAATTAGCCCACCTTTGCTTATCGCCGATTTTAAAACGGCGAAATTACCCAGTTTTGCTGTAATATCATGCAATACAAAAATCGCTTGTCATTCTCTGTTCCCTCAATCCAAATATGATTTGGACAGATCCAAATATGTATATATATATATATATATATATATATATATATATATATATATATATATATATATATATATATATATATATATATAGATAGATAGATAGAGAGAGAGATACAGACAGACAGACAGACAGAGACAGAGACGGGGGACCTATTCATAATAGAGACAGGTCGGCGAATCATAAAACAACCAATGCCTGGCAATATTAATGGCCTCTTGCGATGTTGCATGTTATAATGTTGTGTATAGAAACCAAACAGGCAGGCAATGTAATTTTTCTTTAATTTTTTTTTTATTGAAGAATCTCGGGTGTTTAAATTGGGCAAGGGAGATATAAGGGATATAATGATGCTATTTATCAATTTAGCAATCGCGGTTTAATCGAGCCTCTCGAGTTTTGCCGACTGCACCACTAGGTATGAATTTCTGCCTCGGAACGAAATCAATACAGTGTGTAGGAAATTCCAACATAAGTTTAAAAAGACAAGAAATCAAAAAGATCACCTGCCAGTAGGCTTTCAGCAAAATGATTCCCTCCAAAATAGAAATAAGAGCATTTTGCGGGTTAATTATCAATAATATTGTTTTTTGGATTCCAGAAATAAACATGAATAATAGCAACATATTGCTTACAAGGTAGTGTCCCAGATTTACAAATAGGTCGTAGTTTCCTTTCCAATTCTTCCTGATCACATTTTTCTTGGAATGGGAAATTCTTATCAAAGCATCGCGGCTCCTGATATTTCATAATGTTCTCACTGTCGTTCATCGTTCCGGGTGGACAATAATGGCAGTATCTCTCGAACCCTAGGTCGTCGTTGTATAAGCTAAAGAAAAATCAGGAAGAAATTATTAAATTATTGAGAAAGTAATAAATAAATAAATAAATAAATAAATAAATAAATAAATAAATAAAAAAAATTTAAAAAATTAATAAATAAGCACACCTAGACTACAATGTATGAGAGAATAGTACGGGAGAAAGTCTCTGACAAATAATGAGAATCGGAGGTTTTTTAACACGTATGTTACACAGAAGACGAATGGTTTAGATTATTATTATTATTATTATTATTATTATTATACAATCAGGTAGTATTGTTGATAAATATTGCCTTTAAAGATATGCTAAGTCTACTGCAATTTCAATATTGAACGGAAGGGTACAGTTGCAATTTCAATATTGAAGGGAAGGGTACAGTTGCAATTTCAATATTGAACGGAAGGGTACAGTTGCAATTTCAATATTGAAGGGAAGGGTGCAGTTGCAATTTCAATATTGAATGGAAGGGAACAGTTGCAGATTTGCTCCGCATCAAGGCATTAAGTAAAATAATTTAGGAAGGTGTTTCAGACATTTTCATGTAAGTGTATCCGAAATCAGCATAAGAAAGCATACCTGAATGGCGGAGTAACAAAGTTACAGCTACAATACTAAATTAGTGTCTCCTTTCGATGTAGGCGGGGAATGCGGGATTTGGCTGCACCAGCTTCATTTGGCCAAGAAGCTGCCAATTGCACAACGGTGTAGAATTAAACTATTACATGCGCATTTTTCGTACACATCAACAAGGTATATATGTTGGCATGCATATTTGCGAGTCCATGTGATATGAATCGAAGTCCCATTCGGAAATTTATAATGTAGCATGATTTTAAGTGGGATTAAATTCGCAGGATCGGTATTGAGGGAATTTGGCAATAACTTCTAATTGCTGCGCATTATGCATGTACGATTTGTTCCAATTCCATTTGCAAGATATAACTGTGTAAGGGAGAGGATTTGCAATAGCACCAACCTATCCAGCCTGTGCATGCAACTGAGTCTGAAACATGTACCTACAATCCCTGGATCATTAAAAGTAGGTCACTGTCTTCACCTGTTGACAGATATAAATAGTCACCTTAAAACTAAATCACACACCTGCTCAACAATTAAATTATTTTGCTTTAAACAGATTATCTAACCTACCGATGTTGCCTCCCGCCACGAAATTGTTTGTAAATTTCTTTCTTTCCACACGAAACAATTAATTAAATATAGCGGAGCTTACAAGCTTTGGGGAAAGCTAAGACTTGGGTTACTAACGTTCCTTTCTACTTATTCTCATTACTAATAAACTAATAAACTTACTATCTACCATTTTCACCTTGTCGAAAAGACGCCGATATTTCCAGGAGGGAAAATATCTGGAAACGAAAAAAAAAAATCGGTCAGCTTGGATCAGTCATCAAAATTATCATTTCAAATTTAGCTCAAATAAATTTCGCGTTACATGCCATTGCTATATAAATAGAGTACATGTACATAGTTCAGAAAATAATCACATGATTTAGTAATTGAATGCAGATAGATAGATAGATAACAGACGATAAGTAAAGAAATTATTAAAAAAAGCTTCATTCTAATCGTCATTTACTATTCCTATCACATGTGGATTGATTGTTCACAAATCATCAAATACTTACATATAATATATGAATTTTATGAAGAAAACTGGGTTTGGGCCACGTATGGAAAGCATCGAAATATTCATCCATGATTAAACTGAAAGAGAAAAAATATCATTGGTCGCAATCTCTCTCTCTCTCTCATTTTGTATGCGACTTACTGCGTCTTTAAGACTGTTTTAAAACTTTTTCTTCTTTTCTTCAAATATTTCCATAAATACCTTTCTCTACAAGAGAAAACCATAGTTTACTAAGTTGTACATGATCGAAAGCTTTTGAAAAATCAACAAATAAACAGTAAAATTTACCACCAGATTTATATAAATACTTCTGAACAATTGCATGCAAACTGAATATTTTACCACAAGTTCTGTAGTGTTTTATAAAGCCAGCCTGAGACTCATCTATTAAATTATTGCTTTCTGCCCATCTATACAACCGTTTGTTCAAAATAGATGTGAATATTTTGCACAGTGCATTTATTAGAGAAATTCCCATGTAATTGCTAGGGTCGTTCATACTACCATTCTTAAATATCGGACATATTATACTTTTTGACCACTCCTTTGGAAATTCCCCCGTTTCAAAAATCATATTAAAGTGCACATTAAGAAATGAAACAATGCATGGTAAAGTCCACTGGTAACAAATGACCTAAATCTTGTTGGGACCTAGAGTTTTATTTTTCAAAAACCCAACGCTATTAATTATTTGTTGATTTGTAATTGGTTTATTCAATTCAAAATTGTCATGCTCATTTCTTGCAGTACCTCCATCGTCATCCATATTTTCATCTCTGTTAGACATTAATAAGGAACGAAAATAGTGAAACCAGTCATTCTTTGTTACTTTAGATTCTCTTACATTTACCCTGTTATAGTCTTTTCCCTTTAACACTTGCCAGAATTTTTTAAGGTCATTTTTCTTGATTGTACAAGTTTATCTCTCATTGACTTTTGATATAATAACTTTTTCAATTGACTCAATCATTTAAATGAGTATTGACTGTAAACGTATGCGTCTTGATGAATAATTTGGTTTGTAAATCTATGTTTTCTTTAAAGTTTAAATTTCCCATGCTTAGCATTATCACAGTCTTGATGCCACCATGGGTTTGTAACCTTTGCGGTAAAACTGGGAACCTCGATGGTTGCATTTTCATAACACATTTCCTTATATAAAGACCCAAACTTTGTTACACAATCGTTGAATAATTTGGTTTGTAAATCTATGTTTTCTTTAAAGTTTAAATTTCTCCTGTTTAGCATTATCACAGTCTTGATGAATAATTTGGTTTGTAAATCTATGTTTTCTTTAAAGTTTAAATTTTTCCTGTTTAGAATTATCACAGTCTTGATGAATAATTTGGTTTGTAAATCTATGTTTTCTTTCAAGTTTAAATTTCTCCTGTTTAGCATTATCACAGTCTTGATGAATAATTTGGTTTGTAAATCTGTGTTTTCTTTAAAGTTTAAATTTCTCCTGTTTAGCATTATCACAGTCTTGATGCCATCATGGGTTTGTAACCTCTGTGGTAAAACTGGGAACTTCGATGGTTGCATTTTCAACACAAATTTCCTTATGTAAAGACCCAAACTTTGTTACACAATCGTTGATATTTAAATGTAGTAAATGAGTTATCTCTTAGACATGTTCAATAAATTTCTGCTCAAAAAGTTGGAGAAAAGATTCCCCATTTGTGTCTTTCAATCGAAAAAATTGCTCATCATTATCGTCGTCATCATCGTCCTTAAAGTCGTCGCTAACGCCATCGTTACTGACATATTCATTTTTATACACAATCCCTTGTATTCTGATCTATTTTGCTTCAATTATTTACTTTATCAGCCATTTTTATGATATAATAGATCTGAAAAGGGGAGAATTCGTCTCTGTCAGCAATATCAAAGTTTAGTATAAAGGGAAACAACTCTGTAGAGACTACAGCATAATCCACTATGCTTAAGCTATTATTTACAATGCTTGTTACATTCCCATCCTCATCGTTGAAAAAGCCTATCATTAAGTACATGTATATTACATTTTTGCACATTTCTACAAAAGTCAAAACAAAATTGTAATGTGTTTCACAGTCTTTTGTATTACGTGGCAGGCGAAATTTATCACCATCGTACATGCCATCTACATTTAAAATAGTTTCCAATGTATCATCAGGTATAAAGTAAAACAAATCTTTAATAAAGCATTAAAATCTCCCACAAGAACTCAAGCAGCTCCTTGGATACACCGATTTTATTCTTTCTCATTTCTCAATAAATAAATCAATTCCATTTTCTTTAGGATCGTCATAAATTGGCGATCTCTCTGGTGAAATATATGCAAATATAAAAACTATCTCTTTGATATTATTCGGTGAAGAATTAGAAGAAATATGCAACACAAACCAATCTTGAATATCAATGGATATTCTTGACGCTACACATTCTTCTACTAGATGTGTCTTGACAAATACGCTTACACCCCTGAGTTCCTACCGAGATTTTTCATTTTACGAATAAAGCTAAAAGCTTTTAATCCCTCAAAGAAATTATGAAAATCTTAGTCAGACATACGCCATGTTTCGCAAACATCTACTAAGTCTAAACGCATTTCAAAGCTAAATTTTTATTTTTTAAGTCCTTCGATATTCCAACACAAGAAAGAAATGCATTTACTACACAAAACATTGTCAGTATTTACATTATAGTGGCATTGACCTGCTCTCTAATCCTGTTCATCACTGGTTACATTAGCTCCGTCCATATTTCGTCTGGCGCTTTGATCCACCCTATGTACAGTGTTCTGTGGTGAATATCTCCGCTCTGATATTCGTGCCGTGCTAACCGAACAAAGCTCCTCCTTCTCCCAATCATACATGTTCACCTGCCCTCTGAGAATCCAAACTCCGAGTTTGTATTATATAAATACCAATTTCCCAAAACGTTTTGGAAAGAAAACTCCACTGAAGCCAAGTAAATATATTTGACGAGAGACTATTAAGCATTGTTACATTCAGTAGATGTGTATTTGATTAAGGATGAAACTTATTCAGGAATTAGAAGAGAGTGTATATTGGAAGGGGGATGTGCAGTCGCGCCGAGAGGCGGGAGGGGGGGGGGGGGGACGATTTCTAGGGGCCAGCCGTCAACTTGGTTATAAAAAATAAATTAATCTTTGCAGAAGATATTGAAATTTGTTCCTCGCAAGAGACAAAGTTTTGGTTGGTTACTACAGGTTTTATAAGCAAAACTTTACACACCTTTTTATATGTTAAAAAACAATTAAACTAGTTTTGGGGCTCATGACTGTTCTGCCCAGGGGTCCGGAATTTCTGTTGGCGGGCCAGGGGATGTGAACTTCACAGTATTATCAACTTTTATATTGAATTAAATAAATGGCAAAATATGTTAAATTCCTTACAATAACTTTGGTAAAGGACATGAAAATATGTATAGACTTGTTTGTTTTCATCTGTTGTAGTGAAAGTTTATATTTGTTTGTTGGTTGGTTTTCTTGAGGCTGAATGAGATGTACTAACCTTTTCAGTTAAAGTACATTTGAAGTTTACTTTGCTTTAAAACGATAAATAATTGCTCTCCACCGGCCGATATGAAACGAAAAAAAAAAAAATACTAATAGTCGCAGAGTGATCACAAGATTACCCATAGTCGCAGAGTGTCCTCTCGATTACTTTGAAGCAGAGCCGTTGACTTAATTTGCGATTGTCTCATTGCTGCTTTGCTTCAATTTCAGTAAGTACATGTACTATCAGGTGAAATAGACCCTTCCATGAACTAGTAATGCAGCAACCCATGAAATCTACGAGCTCAATCATTTGAGAGTACCGTATTATAATTGTCACTTGCAGTCGCCATTAGAGACTGTTCGTGACGTCACAGGGTTGGCTTATTTATTCGGATCGGAAATCGTTGCAAACTTAAGTCATCGTGCCTAACAATAATGCGAAGTTGAATCAAAAGTAAATACTAAACTATGTGATGTTATGTTATGTTACAGCAAATCATGTCTGATGCATGTCAGAATTTTGAAATAGGGTAAAGGCATCAAAGTTAACAAAAAAGATTACTTTTACAGCAAAACCGTGAGGTATGCATTATTAAAAGTCGAAAGATAAATATTTTAGATATTCCCTGTGACTATTACCAGTAGCAGGATTTCTATATTTATATGAATAAAAAAGAAAAATCGATCACACACCTTTTCTGAAGCTTCCGTTTCCGCCATTTTGTTTCGTCACTGGTGCATTTTAAAATCGTTACCAGTGAACTGGCATTATTGCCGATGCGTTATAACTGACCAGTGTGATACTCCGCTCTGTGCATGAAACTAAATAAGCCATAATACGCCTTATAATGCAATTTGAATGACAGATTTATCAGTGTTTATCGTCACGTCAACACATGAAAGGTTATATGGTGCAGAGGCAATTGGAAGAAAAGTGTTTTGCACTGAACAGACTTCGATGGCTGATCCGGCCAGGTCTGTGCAGGATTTGAACCTGCACCTTTATAATCTCAAAGTCGACTCGATAACCGCAAAGCCACAACGACTCCTTTGAAAAGAAAAGAAAATCAATCGAGAAAGTTGTAAGTGTTAAATGGCAAAGAAGAAAAAACAATATAACATTAGTTTGCAGAGTGTCTGGAACCCTTGTTTGTCCATTATTTTGACAGTTTGCAGAATGACTGGAACCCTTGCTTGTCCATTATTTTGACAGTTTGCAGAATGACTGGAACCCTTGCTTGTCTATTATTTTGACAGTTTGCAGAATGGTTGTAACCCTTGCTTGTACATTATTTTGACAGTTTGCAGAATGGTTGGAACCCTTGCTTGTACATTATTTTGACAGTTTGCAGAATGGCTGGAACCCTAACTTGTCCATTATTTTGACAGTTTGCAGAATGGCTGGAACCCTTGCTTGTACATTATTTTGATAGTTTGCAGAATGGCTGGAACCCTTGCTTGTCCATTATTTTGACAGTTTGCAGAATGGCTGGAACCCTTGCTTGTACATTATTTTGACTGTTTGTAGAATGGCTGGAACCCTAACTTGTACATTATTTTGACAGTTTGCAGATTGACTGGAACCCTTGCTTGCCCATTATTTTGACAGTTTGCAGAATGGCTGGAACCCTAACTTGTACATTATTTTGACAGTTTGCAGAATGGCTGGAACCCTAACTTGTACGTTATTTTGATAGTTTGCAGAGTGACTAGAACCCGTATTTGTACATTATATTAACAGTTTGCAAAGTGACTTGAACACTTGTCTGGAACAATTGTTTGTACATTATTCTGATAAAATATGCATCTGGCTTCAGTGATTCTGTAGCATTTTAGACTTCTTGCACATTATGTACGGAAAAAGATGTCAGAGTTTAAAAATGAGATCGTCTGGGTAGGAATTTTGTAAATATCCAGAGTTTTTTAAATTGTATTTCCTGCAAGACTTAGCATATCTTGATTCGTTTGTTAGGTCCTTGGATAAATGAGCGTCACTGCATATTTAGAATAGTGCGACTGGTCAAAATCAAGCACACCTAGCCTAGCAGTTTACATTGCCCTCCATTCAAACCAGGTCCCATACTTTCCAACATTCCTATATGTCTATCATCATGTTTTCCAGTGTCGAACAACGGTGCAGGATAGCTTTATCCTATTTCACACGTGACCTGACTCGAGGACTATTTTGGCCGACTACTGCGAGAATAGTGCACATAATGTAGCAAATACTTCTCGATTTCCATCATCACTTGAACATTCTTTCACAATAATCGAGATAAACATTAATTGCAACACATTTAAGCACTAAAGTGGCTGAAGTTAAAGTGTCCCGCAAACCAGCCGTTTCGCTCTGAGCGACTAGATACATGTACGGTTTCCTTAGTGTGATTTCGAGTGGAAAAAGCAGTTGCTGTAAACGTTAATTTAAAAATAATTCTTATTCTCATTATTATTTCTATTGGGTTAAGTAATTTTAAATCAGAGTTGAATCTAGGTCTATTTCATTATTTTTCATCTGTCTCGATTTATTTTATGGATAAGAGTGGACATCACTTTTTGACCTGTTCACATTTGTATCATTGCGCAAGCTATCTGCAATAAACTATTCGGACGCTGTATATTGCCATTACCATAGCCGTTTCAAGCACTGTTCTATGATAGCTAAAATGTGTTTAAACGTCATTTGAAGTTTACACTGAATTTTTCAGTGTAAACCTAACTTTTAACGCTCTACCTTAAGGTAAGGACATTTTCAATGGATGTTTAGCTGTTTGAAAGTTACATCAGTATTCACAATAGGCCATTTTTACATAGTCCTCATTTTTTGTTCAGAAATATGAGGAATATAATCCTTCGTTATGCTTCATTGTAGGATAGGAATATTCTCACATTCCATTATGTGTATGATTATGTTTCCAGTGTGGAACACCCGTGAAGGATGGCTCTATCCTACCTCACATGTGCCCTCTATCCTGACCCGTGGACTATATTAACCGTCTATTGCGAGCATAGTGCACACAAAGTTGCATACACTTTCCGATTTCCATCATCACTTGAACATTCTTTCACAATAATCAAGATAAACATTAATTGCAACACATTTACGTACTAAAGCGAGCAGTGGTTGAAGTTAAGTATCACGCAAACAGACCGTTGTAATTGTTAATTGAAATTTTTTATATATATTTTCATTATTCTTTCTGAAGGGGAAATCTAGATCAAAGTTGAAAAGAAGAATTTTTTTTTTTTTTTTTTTTTTTTTGTTTGCCTGTCTCGATTAATTTTATTGATTAGAGTGGACTATCTGCAGTACACAATACGGACGCTGTATATTGACATTACCATAGCCGTTTCAAGCACTGTTCTTTAAACGCTAAACTGTGTTAAAGCGTCATTTAAAGTTTGCACTGAATATTTACTTCGATCTTCATTTTTCGTTCACAAATGTGAGAAAAAGAATCTTTCATTAGGCTTCATTGCAGGATAGAAAAATTCTACCCTCTGGATTCGGCAAAGCCTCGTGTTTGACGCAAAATTTTGACCCTCGGGTGGAATTTTCCTATCCTTTACCGATGGATATGAAGGATTCTATTATTCAACCCTTGCGATCAAATGTTGGCGTCAGACTGACTGACGCAAAGTTCTGACCCTCGGATGGAATTTTCCTATCCTACACAGATGGATATGAAGGATTCTAGAAATCTCCCACACATACACCCAGGTGGTGCATACTAAATTTATATTTAAATCATACTTCAAAACGATGAAGATGTGCAGTCTTTATATATGACAGAATTTGCATGACATGTTGTGACATATAGGACAATGAGTAGGGGGTTTGCCTTCACAAAGCCAGACATTAAGATAACTAAAAGAGTAGATGTTGCTAAATATGTACTAGCTATCTAGCTAAGGATTCGTGTGCTTTGCATGCAATTTGCACATATTGGATTACTCCATCGTCCAACCATTAAATTGTTCTGGAAATTGGTGGGGAATTTAACCTCACACGTCCAACTCCCCATTCTTAACGTGCCATTGCATTTCATACGCACGATTGTACGTACTCATACGCGTGAGCGAGAAAGCCCACACAGTTTTGGTTTTTTTTCCCTCTAAATTTATCCATTTTTATTCGATTTAAGCGAGAACAGAGTTTTTATAGTCTTCAAGGGTTAACCATAGTTGCGATGCCTGGAACACTGTGCCAGGCATAACTTTTTTAATAAATTAATTTCAGAAGCAAAATTTACACATAAAGAAATGTTTACTCATTTCATTTTCTTCTTGTATGTGTGTGGGTTGAGAGGTGGGTTGAGGTGGGGAGGGAATGAGTACGAAAATATTATAACTGTTTTATATAAGTCAAAGACAGTTGCTTGTCGTATTGTTTTCAAGTTCTTCATCTCCCTGTGTGCTCCTATTGGAAGGCATGGAATTTATGGTTTGCTTTAGTCGGTACTGAAATTCGTGGATTAGTGGAGAGATCCTATTGTATGCATAGAATGGTCATCATTCGTTGGGTCTTTAAAGCTTTGGCTTGTAACAACCATAAAATCAACGAAAATTGTTACGCACGTAAAATACTGAATTCAAAATCAAAGATACAACTTTCTTACGGCGTATAAAAGTATTGGATTGACAGAATATTAGCTATCAATTTTCCATTTTGTGGTACAAAAGTCTTCGAGTTAAATTGTCTGTGGCATTGTCCCACAAAATATCGCAATACTAAAGACGAAACGTGGTACTACTCTGATTTAAATTTAGAAAGGACAAAGTTGCTCAAGCTTTATAATTGGTGAATTAGTACTGGCACAGTAACGATCAGGTTTCACGTTGTTTCTACATGCGAGCCGTGATATGTTTGAAGCTACTTCAATCTTTACACATACGGAAATTTTATATTGTACTGGGTAATTTTTTTCATCCTGTTTGTTGTTATTAGAAGTATTTTCCCAGGCTCACTTGGATTTTCGGATGCGATCATTTTCGGTTTCAATTGATTTGAAACGAAATAAAATATTTTGTTGCTACTCAAGAGGAATGGCGCTGAGAAATAGAATCAGGCTGCAGATCAACATTTAAACGTGCCTAGTTCCCATGATAATCGTGGAGGTTTTCGTATACCTAGTTACCATGCTTAGTCGTGGAGGTTTTCGTGATTACAAATTAGGACGACGAGCAAAATAGCAGAAGAAAATAAAAAATAAGGAAATTAAAGTCTATCGAAGTTGGGGGGGTTTTTTTGGGGTTTTTTTGTTGTTTTTTTTTTTCATTGTCGTGTATCAGTTCATATCTAAGGTAAATATGTATTTAAGAAGAAAAAAAGAAAGAAAAAACTCCAGTGCACTCGCACCAAAATCCGCTGTAAATATTAAAAAAATAGAGGCTTTACTTTTGGCCATCAATTATTCGCCGAACTTTAATGAGCCGCCCAGTCACACAACGTAATGATGTCCATGAAGGGACAGTGGACGAATTCTATTAGGGCACTGCGCATATATCCGTGTTACATTTTTCTAAAAACATGTGAACAATGGAATTTATGAGAATAATTTTATCGTCTAACAATTCAGATACGAATGACGATTTTATTTGAGATCGTGAATACTGATGTATAAAATATTGCATGTAAAAATAATATGGTAACTATGAATATATCACGTAAAAATAATACGGTAACTATAAATATAGTACGTACAAATAATACGGTAACTATAAATATAGTACGTACAAATAATAGGGTAACTATAAATATATCAATTAAAAATAATATGGTAACTATGAATATAGTACGTAAAAATAATAGGGTAACTATAAATGTATCAATTAAAAATAATACGGTAACTATAAATGTATCAATTTAAAATAATAGGGTAACTATAAATATATCAATTAAAAATAATACGGTAACTATAAATGTAGTACGTACAAATAATAGGGTAACTATGCATATAGTACGTAAAAATAATAGGGTAACTATAAATATATCAATTAAAAATAATATGGTAACTATAAATATAGTACGTACAAATAATATGGTAACTATGAATATAGTACGTACAAATAATATGGTAACTATGAATATAGTACGTACAAATAATATGGTAACTATGAATATAGTACGTACAAATAATATGGCAACTATGCATATAGTACGTACAAATAATATGGCAACTATGCATATAGTACGTAAAAATAATATGCTAACTATGCATATAGTACGTAAAAATAATATGGCAACTATGCATATAGTACGTAAAAATAATATGGCAACTATGCATATAGTACGTGAAAATAATATGGCAACTATGCATATAGTACATACAAATAATATGGCAACTATGCATATAGTACGTACAAATAATATGGCAACTATGCATATAGTACGTAAAAATAATATGCTAACTATGCATATAGTACGTAAAAATAATATGGCAACTATGCATATAGTACGTACAAATAATATGGCAACTATGCATATAGTACGTAAAAATAATATGGCAACTATGCATATAGTACGTAAAAATAATATGGCAACTATGCATATAGTACGTACAAATAATATGCTAACTATGCATATAGTACGTAAAAATAATATGGCAACTATGCATATAGTACGTAAAAATAATATGGCAACTATGCATATAGTACATACAAATAATATGGCAACTATGCATATAGTACGTACAAATAATATGGCAACTATGCATATAGTACGTAAAAATAATATGCTAACTATGTATATAGTACGTAAAAATAATATGGCAACTATGCATATAGTACGTACAAATAATATGGCAACTATGCATATAGTACGTAAAAATAATATGCTAACTATGCATATAGTACGTAAAAATAATATGGCAACTATGCACATAGTACGTAAAAATAATATGGCAACTATGCATATAGTACGTAAAAATAATATGCCAACTATGCATATAGTACGTAAAAATAATATGGCAACTATGCATATAGTACGTAAAAATAATATGGCAACTATGCATATAGTACGTAAAAATAATATGGCAACTATGAATATAGTGCGTACAAATAATATGGTAACTATGAATATAGTACGTACAAATAATATGGCAACTATGAATATAGTACGTACAAATAATATGGCAACTATGCATATAGTACGTACAAATAATATGGCAACTATGCATATAGTACGTAAAAATAATATGCTAACTATGAATATAGTACATCACTTTGAGGTAAGTCTTATTCTCTATTATTTAAACATTAAGTCATATCCATTTTAAAATTTATGACATGGCTAAGACAAGATTTTCCAGTTGACTTAGAATTTTCACTAATTATTTATATTACGAAATAAAAATAATAATAATAATAATAATAATAATAATAATAATAATGACAAGTATATCATGATGCTTCTTCTTTTTCTGCTTATTATTAATATTGTTAACTTGCAACTATCATCATGATCGTGGTCTTTGTCATTACCATGTACTTTTATTTATAGCTTACACCATACAAGTTTTGGTTTTATTATGATGTTCATCAGTTTTCACGCGAAGCTTACATTTGAATAAACTTTGAATAAGCGTTCAAATTGTATGGGGATTATCTTTTTTTTTTTTTTTTTTTTTGGTCTTCTTATTTCGTCGATTGTTTCAATTTTGACATCATCAAGATGTAATAACCATACTGGGTCACTTCTGAATAATTTGTCCAAAAACGTACAAACCCTACCAGAAAACTCTCTTTTTCTCTTAAAGTTAAAAGATCAACTTTATGTGTGAGGTCCGGATTGGGTGTGGACAACCGCAAATATAGACTTACTGCCGCCGCCGTACACTAGCAAAACAATGTACAAGATACGACTGATACGACCATTGTTTTAGGATGACGAATATCGTTTTTTAACAGCAATTTGATATTTATCATTCACATTTTATTTGCGGTTTCTTGTTTGTTTCTTTTGCCCCTTTTATCGATCTTAGACAAAATTACTTCAATTTGAATTATTTTAAATTCCTACTTCACCTTTTTTTTGTTTGTCTTTTTCTTTTAAAATCTAAGATATAAGTATCATGACTAGTGTTTTATGGTCAGCACAAAGAGCAAATGGCATTACTTCTTTTTATTACATTTTTATTTCCCAGATTTTGCAATAGGCGGTTTAGTTTTGAGAGAGAGAGAGAGAGAGAGAGAGAGAGAGAGAGAGAGAGGCTTTATTTGCTAACTATCAGGAAAGCTGTACATATTTAATTATTGAAAACTCATGCTCCCTGAATGCCCTAGTTTCAAGCGTATATTATATGGAGAATGTGTGTGTGGGGGGGGGGGGGTGCAAAGGAGAGAGAGAGAGAGAGCTTTGAAAAGCAACAAAATTCCCTCGTAGGGGCTGAAACAACCTTTTACTTACAAATTCATCGACAGCCTTCGCCGATCATTGATGTTGTTAGAGGTGAATAAATCGAAACAATCTGAATATTTCATTTGTTATATGTAGTTCTGCCTTTTGTTTGTGTGGTGGTGGTGGTAGTGGTAGGGTAGTGATTTTATGACAATGCGGCCATCTTAAGTCGTTATTGAATTTTGGTTCCTTTTTTTTCGATTTTTTTTTAAGATGAGGAGAAGAAGAACTAGAAGAAGAGTTTAGATTTTGAAGATGATGGTGATGATGATATTGATGGCGGAGATGAATGTAATATTTACGTTTACTGTAGCAATGCCAACGATGATGACGACGATGATAATATGTTACAGAGTCTAAACTGTTGAATGAGAGAGAGAGAGCGCGTAATTCAAATTTAACCATTCATGCCGTACATACCTCTGCTGCAGTTTGAGATCTTGCTCTATCAAACCTCAGCTCTTCAATGATGAACAAACTGAATGAAACCAGCTCATTTATTGCATGTTGCCGCATCACTCGATGATTATATCAGGCAACCGGGGGCGGGGCGGGGGAGGGGGTGAAGAATTTACGTCGTCATATTAAGATTGCTCATCTATTAAATAAATCCAGTAAACCCTCCCCAGTGATCTCGACCGTATGTATTGATGTGGGTGGGGGTGTGTGGCGAACTGTAGTACACACATTAAGATTGTTTATCGATTCAGCTTCTCTGGCATTTGCAACTGAACAGAATGAAAACCTCTTCAGTGATCACGACAGTATGTATTGGAATACGAGTATATCTGCCGTTTTAAGTATATTCCTTAAACGAGTTCTCATTTGACATTACTTGATTCTATTAAAATGCGATAAACGTATACTTTTGAACAATTTAATGATTTCTGAGCCCAATATCATAACTATAGAAATATGATTAACGAGAGAGACCATTAGAATTTGATTGGAGACAAACACATTTCTACTTCAAAGTAAAAAAAAAGCATGGACGAAGAAACGTTCACTACTAAGGTGAACCATATTTTCAGTCCAGATATCAAATAAATGGAATAAGACCAATTCAAAACTATAGCAATGAATCTTCAAAAGAAAAATATTGCCTTGTGAGAAAAAAATGAATTCTCATCTAATTGTGATGCAACTCGGGCTAATTTATTCAGAGGTACTGTTCATAGCCATTTATTCAGGTTTCTCTCTCTCTTTCTCTCTCTCTCTCTCTCTCTATCACACACACACACACACACTCACACACACACACACACACACACACACACACACACACACACAGACACACATAAGCTCACTAACATACACTTGTTAATCTCTAACCAACATGGCATATTCACCGACCTTTTATTAGCATAATTATTATGCACTAGACCACTCAGTAAATATATAGTGTTATTGTGATTGCTGGATGTACATTACATAATTCATCCAGGTTATGCCATAAAGATGCTTGCAGACCAATATGCCTATTTTTGAATGGACTAGGTCCTCATGAGGATTCACTTTATATGTCCAACAGACAGGTCATTCTGACTGACCGAATACCATAGATTTTTTTTAGATAGAATTACGATTTATAACCGATCTTACATGAAAAAAACAATGTTTCAGTATTTAAGCTCTCACCCAGGGAAATTGCTTAAAAGGTTTGATTTCTTTCAAACTGGCCGATTCAATGCTATTTTAAGCTGTCCATGAAAATATTGCAAATCTTTTTTTTAAATTTTTTTTATTTCTCTTCAGGACTCACGGTACTAATTCAACTCCCGTAGTAAACATATGGAAACATCATGATATTAAAAATTCAATAACTTTACATTTCTAAATGCTAATGATCAAACCTATATTTATCAGTATAGACCCATCCTTGATGCAAGCTTCTGTGTTAAGAAAACCACATGAGCCGGGCCATATTTTGGATCTACATGTACATGAAACACGTGTTATCCATTCTGTTCCTAAGTCATGTCTATAAAAATACAAAAACTGCATCAATAGAATCTTGTTTCTATTTTTTTTAGGTACAGATAGGATAAGCTCTCAAAATAATTTTTTACTAAAATTTTACTTTTCATTATTAACCAATTATGGACCACCAAACCCTTATATACTCTATTGTATCTGAACCCATTTCTAGACTGGTTCACAGTTGTTCCCTATAATTAGTACCGTGAGTTCTTCAAGCTACCGGATGAATCTAATGCCACAACTACCGCCATATGAAACGTACTTTTTTCTGTTTTGAAATAGTGTTTACTACCTTCTATTTACATTTGTCTCAACTAGCCTTCTTATAATTTATTTTTATTTTTTTATTTCAACAGTAGAACTTGAACTTGAAAGACTCAAACTGATTCAGGCTCATTTTGTTTTCTTCGAGTTTTCGGTTGTTTTTAGTTTTCGGGATCGCAGACAAATAAATGTTCTACACAGTGACAAAGGAAACCATTCAAGCTAATGCCATGAATTCGAGTGATTGATGTTTGAGTCATCGACGCTTTATTGTATATAACTAACGTTTCCTACTTGTATTACTTCTATTACATTTGCAATACATGAACATTTTCAACCGTTTCACAGGCGACCATCTGTTACACGTGACAGATGCATGATTGCTACCCCTGATGGGTAATGTTAACTTTTATCTACTCTCCGGCTCTTCAGAAACTCCGTCATTTTAAATTACGAGTGGTCGTGAGCATTTATTGAACTCACCACAGTGTTTACCTTAACGGAGGAAAGACTGGTTTGGAATTAAGAAGATGTGAAGAACAGGAGTGCATCGCAGTCATTTTTCTTCATTTAAATAATAAGTAGGGCACTTTCAACGTATTAGTTATGGCGGTCGCTTGAAGACTCTCTTCACTGGCAGATCCAGAAATATCGTTTGGGGGAGGGGGAGGGCGTAAACAAGTATTCGAGGTTTCTGTGGGACGGAACCCTCTGTGAGGGTCCAGTGAGCGAAGCCCTCCGGAGCTGTTGCATTTGAAGCGTTTCCAGGGCATAATTGTGATCATCTAACTCTAATGTAAACTTACTCTAAGGAAACTTTTACTAGAAAAGATTTTGGTTCTTTCGCGCTTATATTTTTTTTTTCGGGGGGGGGGAGTAGGCTCTCACTTCCCCCTCTCCCCCCACCTCCAATCCGCCTCTGCTCTTTGATCCAACTTAGATAACTGTGTGAATGCCGCTTGAAGTGACTAAAATGGAAAATGGAGTGAGAATTGCTACAACTTTATATAGCATACGCACGTGTTTAAAGGTCAGGAAAAAACAACAAAAGAACAACATTTGAACACAACTTAGTGCAGATAAATTTGTATTGAAAGATTACCTGCTTGAATGACAAGCAAAATTCACAGAATATCAGGTAATATATAATTACCTCAGCTAAAACTAGTTTATCTGGCAGGTATCTATGTATTACCTGATATTAATTTATATTACAATATGATAATTAAAATAAGCGGATACTGCGAATTAATATATCTTTCACTGAGAAACTGAATAACATATATACAACGTACAATAACTGTACACAAGGCTATTGTGGTGATATAAAACATTGAATATGTGAAATTTTCTTTTATTTTGCAAATTCAATATCTTTTTCATGAGTTATTTTATGCAAATACCTATTTCCCGTGCTGATTATGAGTGAAATATTTTTTAACTTCTTGGAGGGAAAGGCAGTCTCAAAGTTAAAATTGATTGAGGTTTCCTCTTACACATATATTTTGCACACATATTTTGAACTATTTAATTTGTATCATTACGTGAGTATCTATAATTTATTGTACATAGGATATATATTGGTCTTCACCTCAACAGAGCATCGAGTGTACCTACTAGGACAAGGTTGCATCACGTCGTCAACAGATAGTGCGTTATCTGTTGTACATTTAAATATCAAATCTGTTCTCTGTAAATTATAGTTTATCGTTACATATCTTGGTGATTTTGACAATTTTACACTCGCAGAGACTCATCTAGATAATAAGATTACTGAAGATGATTTTCAAGTTAGAAGGGTCCCATAAGCCTATTAGGTATAAATGAACAAATCATGGAGGAGGTGTAATGGTATATATGTCGGACAATTTGAATTTCAAATCATGTAACACGATCAGTTGCCACGTGACCTTGAAGGGATAGGAATTCAAATAAGTGTAATAGGTACGAAATATATGTCAGTTGTAATCTACCGCCCTCCATCCGTATTACATTTCTGAGACTCACTAAATATCATCATGTCTCTTGTTATGTATCACATTTCTGAGACTCACTAAATATCATCCTGTCTCTTGTTATGTATCACATTTCTGAGACTCACTAAATATCATCCTCTCTCTTGTTAAGTATCAACCGTCTGAGACTCACTAAATATCATCCTGTCTCTTGTTATGCATCACCCTTCTGAGACTCACTAAATATCATCCTGTCTCTTGTTATGCATCACCCTTCTGAGATTCACTAAATATCATCTTGTCTCTTGTTATGTATCACCCTTCTGAGACTCACTAAATATCATCCTGTCTCTTGTTATGTATCACCCTTCTGAGACTCACTAAACATCATCCTGTCTGCTGTTATGCATCACACTTCTGAGACTCACTAAATATCATCCTGTCTCTTGTTAAGCATCACACTTCTGAGACTCACTAAATATCATCCTGTCTCTTGTTATGCATCACCCTTCTGAGACTCACTAAATAGCATCCTGTCTCTTGTTATGCATCACACTTCTGAGACTCACTAAATATAATTATGTCTCTTGTTATAAAAGAATTTCAAACTTTATAGAAAACGAAAATAATGCCAGTGTATACAAATGGAAGTGCCAGTGGGTTCTGGAATTACATATCTATTTCATTATTGAGTTGTGGTGGAAATATTTACTTTTAACATCTCTACCACCAGCTCTATCACCACCTACACTCTAATGATCTTATATTAAAAAATCAATCATGTTTTCTTCCAACAATTCTATAGTATTTCAGCTCGTAGATATGTACCATAGTATATGTACTACTCTTGATGATATGGATGACATGTGTGTGGTTTTGTGTGATGTCTCTCATGCATTTGATTGTATTTGGCATAATGGTCTGATTCACACATTAAAGTGTGTGGTTTTGTGTGATGTCTCTCATGCATTTGATTGTATTTGGCATAATGGTCTGATTCACACATGAAAGTACTATGACTTTTGTTATTTATTGTTTATGTCAATGATATCGACAACAACGTCTTGAGTGTAACGTTAATCTTTGCTGATGATAACTCGCTCGTATATTCATCAAATGATACTTACGAAATTTAATCTGTATTAAATACAGATTCACAATCGATTGACCATTGGTCAGGGTAGTCGTTGGTTGACATTAATCTAACCAAAACTGTTGTAATGCTCTTTCCGCTTAAGTTTGAGCCAGTTTTTCCTGAACTAAACATCAAAAATGAAATTCCATATTTTGCCGACTACCACACACATCTAAGCGTAACGCAATTAGACGAAACATACTGATAACATATTTCAGTAGACCTCTAAAGTGGTAAATGCCTTGAAAATACTTAAATATAAATGTAGCCGACTTTACTTGAATATGCTGCTGTTGCGTGGAATGGCTGTTTGGGTAAAGACTCTCAAATTAGAAACAAAAACTACAATTAGGAAATGGGTAAATTGTGACTCGTCTTACTAGAAGTGTATCTTGTCATAATATTGGTGAAGAAACAGGTTGTCCTGCCTTGGCAGATAGACAAAAATTTTCGCAAACAATATTACCTTCATGACTTTGTATATGGCCTCCTTCATATTTTGCTGACCTTGCATCACGATTTATTGGTGAGACAAACATGTATAATCTTGGAAATAGGACTAATTGCTCGAATTAATGCTATATTAGAAATAAGTAGAAATTAGTTTTGAGCACTCTTCAAAGTATCTCGGGATTACAATGCCTGATTAAATAAATAATGAAAGTTAATGATTAAATAAAAAGTGAAAGTGACTATTCTGTAGTCAGAAGTAAAACTGAGGTTAAGACCACACACGTGCCTGCCTATTTCCTAGCTTGTGACAGGAAATTTTAAATACTAGAATTAGAAATAACTATATTGATTTACATTATAATTTATATTCTAATCATTTGAGATATAATCCATTGTGTGCTTGAGGTGAAGATATATAAAATACATATCAGTACATGTTTATTTACAAATACTACATATAACAACATTGGAAATTGGTTCAAAGTCTAAATCATTTCTATATACCAATAACTACCAATATTTGTGTTATACTGATCATCTGATTTTACTTCGAATGTTAATATTCGTTTATTTGACCTTACTCAAACAGATACTAAAGACACGGAAAGCTATATAGTATTCAAGATATGATTTCTATACTCAATTTATCCATGTTTTATTTATAAACAAATATATGGCCTAGCTTTTTATTATTTCGTGTATTCTTTTTGATGTATTGATTCGGGTCCAATATCTGTTACATTTCAATCATTTATGATTTCAAAGATTTATGTTATCATTCTCTCTCTCTCTCTCTCTCTCTCTCTCTCTCTCTCTCTCTCTCTCTCTCTCTCTCTCTCTCTCTTCTTTTGCATGAATTATTTAGAAAAAAGTATGTGAAACCATATTATTTTTGGACCGCTATCGATGTAAATTTCTAATCATGGTCTTATTCAAAGTTCTGAGAAATTGTAGCCCGACCCCATTAGACAACATGTATAGCAATAAACTAACAGAATCGGAGCTCTCGAGCTTTTCCTTGGGTAATATATTGTTATCTGGAGATAATTCTAATTATGTCCAAGTCATATATACCTGCCAGAAAAAAAACAAAAATAGACCAGATTGGACCTTTGATTTACTCGGGTCTTTCCCTTTATCTTGTCTTAAAATAATCCAATTTTAATATCATAGAGTTTCTCAAGATTTGTGTTGTAAAACCTTGGAAAGAAAATGTTAACGTTGCTGGCGAGAAATATTTCTTCATTTTTTATTATTTATTTGCTTTTATTATCAAAATATGTCAGTCTAGAAGGATTTTATTAACCATCAAAAGTGAAAGGATGATAAACAACGAATTAGTCGCCTCTTCGAATGCACATGTAGCGGTGTCTGACTAGCTGAATGTCACTGATGACGTAAGCCAAAAAATATGGATACTTACGTACATACATATTTCGGTCAATCTTGATGAACGTACAAGATTCGAGTTTCAATAGTTTATTTCACACACACAATATGCTAATGCCATACAAGAGAGCAACAGATAATGGCATAAAAGATGGTAGCACACACACACGCGCGTGCGTCATTCCCGAGTTACCTGGCAAACGTTAACACACGGCAAATCGCATGTAATAGTTATTTATACTTCCTCAGTAATTGTAATGAGTAATTTTTCAGCAAACAGCAAAATAAAACACTCCATAATATGCGTCTCCCTGCACTTTTAACATAAAAATTAGCTCGCTAAAGTCTTGTATATTA
This sequence comes from Margaritifera margaritifera, assembly GCA_029931535.1. Classification (NCBI taxonomy): domain Eukaryota; kingdom Metazoa; phylum Mollusca; class Bivalvia; order Unionida; family Margaritiferidae; genus Margaritifera; species Margaritifera margaritifera. Next base: position 1,038,714 of record JAQPZY010001399.1, on the reverse strand, counting down.
GCTACTAGCAGGACCGGCTCAAGGGTTTTGGGTGCCCTAGTCGAACTATGCAAAAAATTCACTTCCATTTAATTTGGCGCCCCTTACCTTCTAATTTGGAGCCCCTTAAGCCTGGCGCACTAAGCGACCGCCTAGTTCGATTATATCAGGGGTGTCAAACATACGGCCCGTTAGGCTCATCATTTATTATTATTATTTATTATTATTTATTACTATTTATATCAAATCTGGCCCGCCATAGCAAATGAGTTTGACACCCCTGGCCTATATGGTCTGGCCGGCCATGGCTACTAGTCACTGAGGCTTACCTTGAGACTTTGCTCCCAGCGTACTTGTTTGTCTGCAATTCGCATGCCCCAAGTCGGCGTAGGTAAGATGAAATTCGCACCAACACAACACTCAGATTTGATCTTTCTGAGTACAGCTTACGTCATAAACATAAAAAACATGTGAAATCAACCAAAGCCTTCTCTGCTACTGTTATAATTTGCCTTTGTTTCATTTCTCAATTGAATTCTAGCTTTAAATAAATAGAGTTTTATCTTTCTTTCAGATAAAAAATAGAATCTTAGGTCGACATACATACGGTAGCTGTCGCCACAGTTTAAAACATTTTTGTCAGTTTTGAATGGAGATATCTGTGTCAATCTGTTTTCTGAAAATACACCCGGCACTGAATCCGTCTTATCTAAGAAGAAAAACAAATTGTTTTGTTTCTTTTCTTAACTGATGTAAGATGGTATAAAATTTCTTCAGCAGTATTTTCTTTTCTTAAGCAGTTTTAAATTATTATAGTTGGTTACTGATGTAGGCCGTTTTGACATCAACGTCTTGGATGTCACGCTAATGTCCGGGATTAAGAATTAATTTATTCTTTTCAAAGAATATGGGGATGCACAAATAAGTGATTGAAACTGTCATTGAGACAGCTATACAAAAATCAAATCTATGAAAGTTCGTTTAATTCCTCGATAGATAAAGCACTTCTTACATCCTGTATCACCTGTTTAAATTGCATAAACAGAATAATTATTTCCTCAATAAGTACACTTCCAGAGCATGTACACGCCTCAAAATAACTAAACATGCAACATGTAGGTATACTATCCCTGGCAATGATAAAGCAAAGCTGAAAATGGGCCACTCACTCCCTCTGTACTTAATCCTTTCGCCCAAATACATATCCACCACTTCTAAATGCCACATCCTGAGTCACATCATACTCATTGATATATTTTACACACTAGTCGAAATTCGCCAATAAACCGATAAAACCCGCACAAAAGATTATCACTAAAAAGCAAAAACCTATTTACACTGTTTAGTTTAAAACTGTGCGCTGATTGAGACTTTTGGTGTCAGGGGAGCGGGGGGGGGGGGGGGATCTGCGCAATCTGTGTGCCATCACAGAAGTCTGACGTTTCATCAATAAAAAACGACGAAAATTTGCGAAAACACGAACAAACTGTATCTCTACTATAAACATACACAAGGAGTGCAAGCGACACCCCACCCCTCCTCCATATTCGACTGTTTTCTCGCCTCAAAATCGCAAGAAGATTGAAAAACCTATACATATTTATTCAACAGACACTGACGTACCTACGCATAATTCTCGGACGACAATCAATTAAATATAATCCGGCAAAAACTAGCCTTTCTTTTCAGCATTATCCATCATAAAATCTTTCTACATGACTCCATCAGGCGGAATCTTATAAATATTATCATAATAAATAAATAAATCTGTAAGTAAAACGCCAAGTCTCATAAAACTAGAATCACAATAAGCAAATACAGTGATTTTTAATCCCCGCCCTACGTTGTGAGGTCACAAAAATTGTGCTGTGATGAACTCGGACTTCTTGTTACAGAGTTGCAGGGTTACCGTGCATACATGGAAAGTAACACAGAGTTGCCGTGCATACATGGAAAATAACACAGAGTTACCGTATATATCTGGAAAGTTACACCGTGACCTTGATCTGTGAGATATGACCATGACTGTGGCAGTGATATGCCAGCATAACTAATTCAATCCCACATTTTCAAAAGGCTCAATAATTATAAAGCACAAACTAAAAACCTAATGTTGACGGCATGACTGAAAGGGTACAAGGGGGAATCATTTTATTGAACATACCTGCTAATGGTGAAACATATGTGTTTCAAGTTTCACCACGTAAACACACAGCTGTAAAGCTATAGAGCAGAAACAGATAATATTATTTTTTACCTCCACCTTGAATACATGACCCAGCACATACTTTCTTTGTGATACATTAGTGTACCTAATTTCTTCTCTCTGTCTCAAAGGAATACAGAGTTAGATTGCAGTGAAACAAAATGGTTATGCTTAGCTTTTAACTAGATCTTGAAATTGATCTGAGATAAAACAAAACACATTTTCTGGTAGCGATACTATTCACTACCAGGTTCAATCTCAAAGGTCATAATAGTATTAGAGCAGATTGGGTTGGGGGGGGGGGGGGGGCATGCTTAGCATTGATCAGTGACGTTGACCTAGAAGACACGACCTTGTCTAAGGTATATGGCACGCCGTCAAATTCAAAAAGATAAAATGTACCTTCATTCATGTACATCAAACAACTTTCAAGTCTTCAAGCAGAGATAAGATAGTATGAATGGATTTACGATAACACGAATATTTGCCCCTGTAGATCAATGACAATTACGGAAGCAAAGATTATAATAGAAATGACTATGGTGACAAAAGATGGTCAAGGTCAAAGTAATTAATTAGGCACCTAAAGTCGACAATCTTTATGATTGGGCCACAAGCTGATACACGCCAGTACAAAACAAACAAACACACAAAAACACACACACCAAAAAAATTGGATGGCTAAGTGACAAGCTAATTAACTGCGTAGAAGAAAACATGTTTTAAATACCAGATGACGGTGATACTGGTTTTAATTTAGAAGCAGATTCGGGGATTCCATTACATATGCATGACTTTGCTTCAATTAAAAACAAATGAAAACAAAATGCTGGAGGGAGCAACCCTTCAACACCGTTAAGTTGGGATAACATTGAAGATAAACAGGTTAGGCGGACTGACCACACATACTATTCAAGACAGTATGCCGTGTGTGTATGTAACTTTTGCACGGCATTTTATGACTTCTCCTATGTGGCTCCGGAGATCTTCCACAAATATTGATTAATCTGGTAGTTTGTGTCTTTTAATTTCCTAGCAAGTCAGTTGTGTATTAATCTGGGAGCTTGGGTCCTTTACTTTGTCAAGAAGTCAGTTGTGCCTTAATCTGGTAGCTTGGGTCTTTTACTTTGTCAAGAATTCATTTGGTATTATTCTGGTAGATTGGGTCATTTAATTTGTCAAGAAGTCATTTGTGTATTAATCTGGTAGCGTGTGTCCTTTACTTTGGTAAAAAGTCATTTGTGTATTAATATGATAACTTGGGTCCTTTACTTTGTCAAGAAGTCAGTTGTGTATTAATCTAGTAGCGTGTGTCCTTAACTTTGGAAAGAAGTCATTTGTGTATTAATATGCTAGCATGGGTCTTTTTTTCTTCTATCAAGTCAGTTGTGTATTAATCTGGTAGCTTGGGTCATTTACTTTGTTAAGAAGTCATTTGTGTATTAGTATGGTAGCTTGGGTCCTTTACTTTGCTAGCAAGTCAGTTGTGTGTTAATCTGGTGACTTGGGTCCTTTACTTAGTTAACAAGTCAGTTGTGTATTAATCTGGTGCGTTAATGTTGTAATTGGGTCTTTAACTTTGTGTATTAATATATTGTCTACAGTATATTCTAAGATTAGACTCCAAAATCAAACTGTAAAAATTGACTCGAAACTCCATGTTGTACAATAAGTCTCAAAAAGCTGATAATAAGGGGCTGAATCAGCTTTTGATGGTATGTGATGGGTAAAGTTCCAAGCTGACCACTCGTCAGGATTGTACCGCAAATTTTTGAATTGCTTCCAGTCACTTCTGTGGACTTACGGTGTAAAGTCTATTCTGCAGATTTTTCAGGTAATTTAGACATAGTTGACAAAAATTATTGTAATTTAAAGTTTGCTGATATACACAAACACATTGAATTCCGCTGCTACTTCAGTGAACCATTTATCGCAATGAAACATTTATTATCTTGGACTATAATGTACATTATATAGCCAGAACTGTGCCGTTAAACCCTATACACTCTATTTTATTCAACTTGAACTGAAAAGCTGATTTTAAATCTTGTTCACGTTTTCATAAGGAAACTGCTGCTTGCCTCTGAAATTTAGAAGTCGCTATTTTTTCTGAATCAAGCTCGTCTATGCATTAATTCTCCATGTGGCGTTTTTGTACTATCTGCCGTTGGTTACTTTTTCTTGTAGTATATCATAATAACAAAGTCGAACTAAAAGATAAGCAGTCTAGAAATCCTCACAATATACCAACGTCAGTTAGCGACATACAAAAGGGAAGGGTGATTTTAAGCAAGCAATATTCTTATCATTTCTCTATTTAAAACTGCATTACTCAACTAAAATATATTATATTATAATCACATACCTTAATTAGAGTTTTTGAGTTTTTATCAGTACATTTTGGAAAAATATTCAGTTCCATTACAAAAGTGTTTTCTTTGTTGAAATCTTGTTGATTGATATCGAGGTCTAAAACAAAACTATATTTCTTGCATTAGATCACGCAGAAATGAAGAAAACATACCCTAACCCCACCCACCTCAAAAAACCACATTGCGCACACAGACCGAGATCTGCACTCAGTTTATGTCCCGAAAAATATCTCAGCGTGACCGTTGTAGCTGGAAATTCTTCTGTTGTTCCCAGTGGCGTAGCGAGGCAAAGTGCCGCCCAGGGCCAACTACCAAAATTACGCCCCCACTCCATTCGTATTATTTATGATATATACGGTACTCTTACCAAATTGCCGCCCCATAGAACCGACAAAAGAATCTACTAACCGAGGATTCCTGATGTACCCAAACTCATTTAACGCTGTTCATCCAGAAGAATCTAATGCGGAGGTGCAAAGTTCTCAAAAGTAACCCGTTCTCTCTCTGTTCTATCTTGTATTTTATTTTCCTTCTGGATTCAGATCTCTATGGTTGTTGATCTTCCACATTTTTTATGCTCGGAAATATCCTGTTGGAAATAAGGAGAAGCAGTAAAAGAAAAAATAGGACGTGTGTATTGATAGTTGTTCCTCTTCGGCTTTGACCTTTGATCCCGAAATTTGATAGATGGCTGAGCTCTGGTTCAATCGGTTTAACAAATTTGGATGTTTCATCGAGCCTAATATATTCAAATGTTCACCAGTCTTTGTGAAGCCTATATGTTTTGTGGTTACCGCGCTGTATTTGCCATTTCATAAATTCGTTCTATGTTTTTTTTGGTAATTTGAATACGTTTAGATAACACCATTTGTAAATAGAGTATTCAAGCTTTGAAAACATTATCTGCCACATCAGAGAGTTTCCTGCCTCGCTCGATGAATGCTGTTTTGTGAGCCCCCAGAAATGTAGTGCACATCTTTCAATTGTTCTTTTGACAGTCAGTGAGTGATTATGACATGAAAACATTCTATTTATATACATTCTACTCAGTGATCTCAAGATAAATGGTACCGTTTGTATGTATTTAGCTTCCCCTTGTTGTATATACCGTTAACATGGTATCCAAACATACTCTATAGTGATTCAACATCTCATTATCCCCAAGTTTAAGGTGGGGATATCTGTTAATTTCAAACGCACGGTGGATATTCACTAAACTTGGTACACATGTTTCCCAGGTGGAAGCCATCTGAGAGAGGCATATAGTTCTTGGGCCCATTTCGTAAGGTTCCTGAGTGAGGGTCAAAGATCAAATATACTAATGAGAAAACTACACTTTTTGTTTTGTTTTGTTGTTTTACTACAGTCGCAGCATGAGGGCACATCCTGTACGTAAATAGTAAGGAATATTTGTGTGTATCACCATCTTGTACCCCTATACTTATAATTAAAATTAAAAGTTACTTAGGCAGTACAACATTTTCGCACTAACATAAGCGATACTAGGATACCAAATTCAAGATAGCAATATTCACTAGTGCAGTTAGACTTTTAACATAATTATCGCAGCTGATTTGCTTCGAGCTGGTGCAAGCTTAGTGGAGAATCCTTGTCGCTGAGCGACAGCGCGGCGAATACGTGATTGAATGTCGTCTGCTTGCATATAGTTAAAGCTAAATAATTTATATTGACACTGTTAATAACTGATGCCATTTTGTCTACGCTTATATAGCAGATTTTGCAGATTGAAATGTCCGCAGGTTTTTTTTTTTAACTTAGGTGAATTTTATGTTTCTTTATAAATGAGAACCACTTCGTTTTATATAGCGGTCAATACATATTTAAAGCAGATCAATTACACTTCTCTATCAAATAAATGTAAGATCATCGATTAGGAAAGGGTTTGCTTGCACAATATACAACGCCCCCCCCCCCCGACCCATACACACATATATACACACCTCCCAAAAATGACACATTTGCATTGTGCGCCTTACTCACAAAACCCACGTGACACAGTCCATACAAAGTCTCATGTAAAAAATTAATTAATTAATTAATTAAATGTGACCAATTTATATTATGCTGCTTAGGCCAAGAACCGAGTAATACAGTTGCTATCTATACGCATACACTCACTAGGATGTAAAAGGGACCCAAGAAAATTCATACTTTATGGAGTTTAAAGTCCAGTCGGGGGAGAGTAAAGATCTGCTGTAATAAAGTTGCCTCTCTTTGCAGGTGGTAAGTTGTGCAGTTCCGATATAAATACCGCGCCCTTCACCCTCACCACCTCTTCGAGCAGAATCTATAAAAGCCTAGAAGAGTATTTTACTAAACTTATGACAAAGATCAAAGGTTAAATATTAAAGACGCATACAAAATCGTTATTACATACTGACATATTCCTACTTAAATCATAATGAAATACTTTGTTACTTAATATATGCCAATTAAAACGGGTTAAAAAACATTGAAACCACCAATAATGTTTTTAACAAGAGAAGATTTAAAAGGTGTGAATATATATAATTTAAACAGAATTATCACCAAAAGACTGAGTTTCATTTACCAGAACAGTTAATGAGTACATATTTTACGGTGGCATCAATCAAGATCTGTATGTTTTTAATGGCATTTGGCTATATTTAATTGTATTTGACTATATTTAATGGAATTTGGCTATATTTAATGATATTTTACTATATTTAATGATATTTGACTATATTTAATGTCATTTGGCTATATTTAATGATATTTGACTATATTTAATGGCATGTGGCTATATTTCATGGCATTTGGCTATATTTAATGATATTTGACTATATTTCATGGCATTTGGCTATATCTAATATCATTTTACTATATTTAATGGTATTTAACTATATTTAATGGCATTTGGCTATATTTAATGATATTTGACTATATTTAATGGTATTTGGCTATATTTAATGGCATTTGACTATATTTAATGGTATTTGGCTAGACTTGAAAAAGATCCTCACTATATAAATTCTGCAACATGGCATTGTGAAAGCTCATTTAAACAACGATCAGACTTATGAAACGAACCACCCAGGATAAAGAGCAAGTTAAGTATATTTTCTTACAACAGAACAAAGTCTCTAAATACATTAAGTAGAAGCAATGTGTATACTATCATTTTACTTTTATTCGATATTTTACCGATCACATTAGAACAGAAAAAAAGCGAAAGTACCAGATAGGTGTTTAATAGAATTCAATATCCGTTTGTGCATTTAGATAGATCTCCACCGCTCAGATGAACATAATACATAGGTTTGCCTAAATAGGTTCAGAATAAAAATGCTTGTATTAACGTAAAAGAAAGTACGGAAAATAAATATTTTTAACATGCCGTATAATCAATTTTATATACTCCCAAAATAGATCCCCAGCGATTATCAATGTACAATTTGAGTAGATGCAATCGTTGGTTTAAACGATATTTAGCAAATTTAGAGAACGATAACATATTTGAAAATGAATTTGATATATCTGTAAATGTACATATGATAGTTAAGCCATGTCACATCCTAGAGGTTAGAATAACTTAAATAAAGACAGAAAGGCATGTTAACATGATAATTATTTTTCATTATAGTGGTCATCATGATTATAAAGATGAAACTTATCACTATTTTGGAATAAAAGATTTTTGAAACTTGGTGTCATCACAGATAAATATACAGAAATATACACATCCGTAAAACAATACATGAATGTTTTCCATGCACCTGAACAATTATTAGAACACAAAAGAATATGTTAATCTGTAGGTAACTTGAAATACATAATGACAGAAGAAGGCTCAAAATATCAGCACCAGTTAGAAGTTCCATGTATAATTCAGTGTGAGTCACAAACAATCGTTGCAGCTATGAAAAGCAAAATTGACACACAACTTAATATATTATCCTGGACAATCAAAACAACCAAACACATTCGATCAGCGTTACGATTGTATGTTAAATCAATCCTCAAGGAGATATAACTCAGAGGTTTACAAAGAAAAAAATTGCATTTGAGTATTTAACGATGCGTTGGCTAAGATTACATGACGTGGGTACGAAGAATTAAGACCGAAAACCTCAAAATCTGTCGTGCTCACAGAGGACGATAAAAACATTTTAAAATTCAATAAATACATGACATATATTTGAGAAAGAAATATCTACAGACAAGTTTGCGATGACGACGCACATGCACAAAAAGTGATGGATAACAATCACTGATCAGCCAAGTATAGAGGTCCAGCACACAAAAAGATGCTGTTGAAATGAAAGATGTACAATCGACACACCATTCTTTATTCGCAATTTGTCTAGTTATGACAGCCATTTGTTCATCAAAACACTGATTAAAAATTATCCCGATCAACATGTGAAAAACATACCGAACAACGACAAGAAATATATTTAATTAGGGAAGGATTTCATAGAAGATATGTTGATAAAATTAAAACAAATAAACGTTACAAAGACAGTAAGGTTTCAGACAGCTTTGGATTGATGGGGAGACTAATAGAACAACCAGCAAACTATCTATGTGATGACAAATATACAGAAACACTAAAACATTATAGTGACATGAAATCTCAATATTTGAGGAATAAAGTTTACCATATGAATACATGTTTTACTCAACAGTTAACAGCACAACAGTTAAAGATTCGAACATATCAAATGATGCTTACCAAAACAATAATCTTCACACTGTTACATGGATGATATGCATCATTTTTGAGGAATTTAAAAATGTATGTATTAAAAATTATAATCCAGACCTGTTCACTTTTATAATAGACCAGGACCTGTTCCTGAAGCAAGTATAAAGATATCAGGTGTAGAAGTTGAAGTTGTAACAAACTATGGCATGTTCTTATTGATTGAGAATGTATGCGAGGTTAAATTAGCATGATACCGTACATGTATGTTGAAGAAAAGCATGCATATTACTCGGAAAAAGAATTAGACAAGATATGATGGTAAGAAGAAATGGTCATGGTCAAGATCATTCATTATGTACTTAGAAGCGAACTGTAAGACTTCAGGACCAGTATTTTTCGCATTACCAGCTCCTGATCAGAACTTCTGAATTTATTATTCATAATGACTTGCAGAATCATATTTCTTCTAAACAAACCAAGTATCCACAAATCTTTGTATGTCATGAAAATGTTGTAGTCTTTTAACTAAAAAGATCATCGATTCCACAAGAAATAGTGAAATGTTCACAAGCATTCAACCCAAATGATTTACTAGAGCGTTATTAGCATCATCTTTTACAAATACATCAAACGAGACATAAAGAATCACCTGAAAAATAAAAATATTCGGATTTAACGTTGGAAGTGCTATCTGTAAGGTTTGCTCTGGTTTAATGTTCTTTGAGGTATATTTGATAAAATGATGTGCCAGAGTGATGCATTTAACTCCTTGACAAATCTTTCTTGATTGTGAGGAGTTCTGTATTTGCCATCCGTTGCCATTTTTATGTTGAATATGCTCAGTTAGCAGCAACAACTTGCAAGCAATATACACACTAACACCCATCACATGTGCAATGAATATGTACTTGTTCTTTAGCGATAGAGAATATGCGTTGCATAAACCTTATTATTATTTACCTAGAGACATCAATATAAAAAGTCTGCTTTTGCAAAACATTTATCTAAAGTAAAGTCATTATATTTGAAAGTAATAATTTTAATGCTGCTTCCAGTTTGTAGCTCGCATCTTCTTTCAATAAAACTATATTTGTACTTCAATTGATTATTATAACATTCTTCTCTGCTAGATAGTATGTACGTGATTGTTCTATACCGTAAAGATGGTCACCTCTGGTCAGGTCGTATTTAACGGATCATGAGTAAGCAATGCGTTGGTTGCTTACCTCTAATCCAATGTAAATGTCAGTAAAAAGGGCCAAATATCTCACAGGTTCAATATTCAAGGTAATACGATTATGTATTATCCTCATGTTTTTAATTTTATTTTTTATTTTTCTGAATGACATATTTTCTGCGAAACAGCTATTATGTGTAGCTTGTATTCTGTAAAATGTATATGGAGCATAGTTAAATCCAAAACTATTAACTGATGTCTGTGACATAACTTCTGACTCAAAAAATATCGAACAACCCTTTTAAATATCTGTCATGAATAGCAGTTGTCTTTATCTTCTTTTTTTTTTTTGCACTGTTAAATCACTCTTCAGCATGCCGAACAGAGTATTAGTTTTAGCTGTTATGCTGATGCAGTAATTTGTGAGTTAAAATCATTCTTCAGAATTTTAATCTTTTTTTTCTGTTGTAACTTTTTTATTTCTGTTGGTTTGTTTGTTGCTTTGCTTGTTTGTTCGTTTTGATTTTATTGTTTTAAACCTCTCTGCAACTGTTTTAACTGTGATCATAACGTGTTATAGTCTGCCAGAGAAATATGTGTTGTTCTATTTCTCAGCCTGCAAAACATTTCACTGTTTATCGTGTGTTCAGTTGGTTGTAAATATTGCTGTATTGTACGTATCTCACCTGCTCTTTCCATCGCTGTGTAGAGGTCACGTACTACAGCAGATATGTATATATGTCTCTATGCAAACAAATCCTCCTGAGCATCTAAACCTTTTGTGTATGTTCTTGTCAATCTGCTTTTGTTGATCTGAGATTTTGTTAGCTCTTTTAGTACCACTCTGTTTAATAGCTGATAATATATTGTCAACTTGTTGATTGATTTGATATCTTTCAAATTATCATCCTACAAATTGTCGCATATCTGAATATCAGCATGTCTTTGCAGAAAACTGCAGCATTTAATTTAGCCAGATCACGTATGTAAGGGTGCAAATTTCTGTCGATCCATAAAGAGAACATTTAATTAGATTTATGAGGAAAGGGTGCGTATTTAATCGCTATGCTGGGAGGATTTTAAGGTCTGTGTTGTGAGAGGAACCGATTTTTAATTAAGCATTCGTTTATTTAACATGTAGAGAAACTGGAAGGGAAAAGGTTGACTCAATCTTTGTATCGAAAATGTCAGAGTTGAGATTGTCCAGAATCAGTTATTTGGAAATCTAGAGGGTCAGGATGACCGCAAATTTTGGCGCCTATTTATAAAAAGGGTGGTAGATATATTTAATCCTGATTGGCTACGCTAAATAAGGGGCGTGTTTCCCACACAAAATTTCATGGTTTTAATATGCCACATCGCAAAATTTAGTCAGTCTAAACTCCTGTAAGAGGAAGATATTTTTGGCTCCGAGATTGAATTTGCAAGAAATTATCTCGTTAAACAATAATCCAAGGGACTGGATGTCTGGAAAGTTGACGGACACAATTCTGGCGGTAGAAGCGAGCAAGGCTTGAAAGCACAAGGTATTGGCGTCAATCTCATGTAATTCGTTGATACCAATATAATTATTTGCTTGAATTTATTTACTTATATTTGCATGAATTTATTTGTATAAATTCGTAGATCAATTTTCTTGATATGAGTATAACTGTGTTTGTGTTCATTATCTGAATTCGTACAATGATCTTATATATAAGTTTGACAGATTGTTTGAATTTGTTGTCTTGAGTGTTATAGGAATTATGTATTCTAAGAATTTCATGCATTACTTTAGTTGATATGAGTATGAGAATCCGTGTGAATTCACCGATCTTAGATGATTTCATGTATGTTAAAAACTTAAATGCGTATCAACTGAAATTAACGTTGTTAAGCCATGAAGTGAGATTTCATGGACGCTAAAGACTTGAATGTGTGTATTCGCTGAAATTAACGTAGTTAAGCCATGTAATGAATTTCATTCATTCATTTGTATAATCGATAACGGAACTGTTATGTCTCGTGTGATGTTAATGTGAGTCAGCGATGAAATAGCCGTTAGGAAATACATTAATCTTATGAAACTAGGTTTGTTTGTTTATGGATTGCCGTGTTTGGCTTGACCAGATAGCCTTTGGTATCTGTTTGACTTCCGATAGGATGATATCTGACATAACGAGAGTGGAGTAATGATCTATTCCCAGTAGGATATCTGACAGAAGATTTAGGTTGCTTCTCTGTTTATTTTGAAAGGGGAAATAGCTCCACTGACGTAATCCACTGACGTAATCCACTGACGTATCCACGTACCTACGTATCTACATACCTACGTATCCACCTACCCACACAAAGTTTGAGGCCCGACAGAGGCAAGATAGTCAGAGTGAGAAGAAAGCGAAGGAACCAATTGAACAGCACGGTGAACAGGAGGAAACCAGGTTATGAAGCTGTACAAGGCAATGACTTCGATTGTTCACTCGATTCTATGATGAATTAATTCTATCATTTAAACAGATCGGCTATTTATATAAGTATATTTGTGTTTAAAATTCGGTGAATGATTTATTTCAAAAAGAAATGTATCTTCCTACTGTAATGTATAATCACAGTTGTTTATGTAATTGATTAAATTGTTATATTTCATATACGGGGGCTCGTTTTAGTCTGTTCTCTATATCTGCTCAGATCTCTATTCATTCCATCTATAAGTTTCACAATTTATATTATTATTTACTCGATCCGGGCAATAACACCGGGGTCGATCATCCTCTAGATAACGATAACCACAACCACCACCACCCACCACGCCACAACGTCCATTTATAATACGGTTATTATTGAGGTTTAAGTCACTGGTAATTGTATCGCAAAGAAAGACCTCGGGTCGCATTTCCCATTGTTGTACTTTGTCGTGATTTTGCAACCTCTCTTCGAACGCCATCAATATTTGAAGTAAAATCTAAGTCACTAGCACCTCTTAAGATATCTCAATTTCTGTCATCATTTTCACGCTATTTGTTTGACAAGTAAAACATATGTTACAGGCATACGCGTGAAAATCAAAAACATTATATCTTCATCCATGATGCAGAAATTAAATTTGTTAATTGTACAGCTCTGCAATTGCTTATAATGGCTACCATTAACAATATCTGAAAAAGTCGAGGTGAAAACCATATTTAACAGACAAATTCCTTATCAAAATTGATTAGTTACTGTTGAAATACTTTTCTGTGTTATTGATCGGATTAGGAAAATATTATACATTATTAGGTTTGAAAGAAAAAGAAAGTAAACTCCCACAAACTGTATCCGATTTAGTAGATCCCAGAAATATTCTCGGTGTAGTGAATTCTAGCAACTTAGTATTGTAGTTGGTGATATACACCGAGTAGCTCGTACTCGTGATGATTTTAATTTCTGAGTTGTGTCTCAAACATTTATCATCAATATGATCTTCGTTGTCACCATTTCCAGTCATTTCTTCTTTGATATTTTGCATGTATATTTGGAAGTTGTAAAAACCATTCAAGATTTCAATCAGTCCATGTTTCATTTATTTATTTATTTTTCGTTGCTGTAGTAAAAGTTATTTTCGAGTATGTCGGAAGTATTGTGGAAGCGAACAACGAAGACTTATTTTTTCAACAATATCCATATATTACATTATATGTTATCAAATGTGTTGGTAAAATAAATCTATTTTCAGGTAGACCATTCTGTTCTGCAGATACTACAATATTTATATAGCGATAAGGGTTCACTTATGCGAAGCATTTGTATAGAAAATGTTAAACAGGCAAGGCACTAGCTCCCGCCCTTATAGATTTATTTTCAGTTTGCACCCTTTTCCAAACTGAAGCTTTTTCCAACGCCTATCGAATCGCAGTCTCTTTTAATTTCTTTACCTCATCAAACCATTTTGTTTTTGTTTCAACTCTTCTTTATCGTAGCTTTCTGAAATGTTTTTTTCTTTATGAGTGAGGCTGTGTAAATCTCTGTACCTGTTGATGATTAATAAACTCTACATGGTTGATTTTGTTGTCACTTATTGCTTTGCTTATCATGTCAATACAATTTGAAATTTGAAATTAATATCACTTTCAGTTGGAAAGCGTAGATATAACGATCGATCACAAATTGTCTTTTCACTCTTATATATATATATATATATATATATATATATATATATATATATATATATATACATACATATACAGAGAGAGACAGACAGACAGACATAGATGTATATATGAGAAAAGGAAAGCTTAGAGTCTGAAGTGGTTAATCGGTTTGATTCACACTGTGGTGTAGGTTTTACTGTTGTATTGTACTTCAAGTACGCATTGGCTTTATCGCCGAAGGTGTGCAGAATCACGTGCTACCGTAAGGGCTGAGTTTAATGTTGCACGATCATCTGTGTCAAGAGTATGCTGCATGCTACCGTAAAGGGCTGAGTTTAATATTGCACGATCATCTGTGTCGATGATGTTCCTAGTTTCAGTCAACATTAGTCTGAATCTAAACGCTATACTATTTATTACCCAGAGAAGTTAGAGCATTTAGTAACATAATTTTGATTTTCCTTTTGCTTGCCGTTCTTAAAAATAAAATTCCGGTAAAAATCCACGTGCTATCAGTCACAATGCAATAATTAATTTTACAGTTTGTCCAAAGTCCATGTTTTATTGTGGACATCTTAAACAATTTCTTCAAAGCAATGTGAGAACTGATTTAAATGTTCCACGGTAAACAGAGTCAATAATAGCTTCTGTTTCACTCTATATTTGTCTATACGAAAAGATCAATGCTATTGGTTAACTAAAGACTTCAAGTTTTTCAGGACTTGGGTTGAACAAATTCCAGGCTTCGCCGCTATATGTAGATAACATCTTGTTTCGTTGCAATTCGTGTGGGATTTGCTCTTGTCCTTCAGTGGTGTCGAGTTTCTTAGTCTCTAAGATTTATTTGCACAGGGTTTGTCATTTTGTCAGCTGCAAAAACAGAATAATAAAACACTTTGCTTTTTGACTCAACGAACAAGATACCTATAACAGCAATACGACCACCTAAAAAATAATGTATTTTGTTTAAATGTCGGAGACTGTACAAAGTCCAAGTTAGTAAAATTTTTGATTTCCATCAAGTAGTGTGATTGCAGTATCTTGTGAAGTTTAAGAGTCTTCGTATTCTCTATTTAAACGTTCAGCTTTGAATCTTTTAAATTCATGTGAACGTTTTACCAATTTCTTTGCAAATTTCAACTATACGTTGATAGTTTGACCTTTGTGAAGTAACCTTTTCAGGTGCTTAGCTAAACTTGCTTTCATTTTCAGTTTTGTTTTATTCAACTGCCGTTTAGTTTACAAGGAAATTTAAGAGTTAGCTCAACCATATTTCAAAACATTAAAGCATTAATTACAAGCTATATTTCAATGTTGCTTTCTATTGTAAAAGTATTTTGATATTTAATTTGGTAAATCAAATCTGGACACAAATATATGTTCAAAATGTCAAGTAGAAAGAGAAATAACTCATCGCTACAGAAAGAGATGTAAACCTTGCAAAAAAGCATACACAGATACTATTAGATATTTTAAGCTTAATAAATTGCCTTTAGATGCCATCCAACTGGACGAACGACTACAAAGGGTACATTTATTTTTAGCAATTTCCAAATTTTCTTGAATCCGTTTGAACGTATGATTGATTTGACATTTACGTCACATTTGGATATTCATATGGTTCACTCTGTTAGAGTTACTTCATATGCTGATTTAGCATCTGCTGTTTTTAATCGAACTTTGTTATCCATAAAGTGTATGCGTCTTTTGTCCAACAGTCGTACATTGACTTTGTCAAGTTTGCAAGACCTTCAAAGTGAACTCTAAATGTAAGCAATTACAAATTAGTACATTTATCCACATCAAATACTTAATGTATTTCTTCTTTGTATTGAGCTTCTGTAAGCTTCTGGGCTGATGCTATTTATATTGGTTTTATCGTCATTGAAAGCAATCTGTAAATCGTTAACTTTTCTGAAACATCTTTTTAATGTTTGAAATCAACAAATAACATCATGCATGCTCCTGAGTGTTATTCTTCAACACAACTAGATTTTACCACGCTGTTATCCTATCCAAAGTTATGAACAAATGGGCATTATCTCTAGATACTGACATTGCTAGTTTTATGTTAAATTCGTTAAACATTTATATCACCTCTCTAAAAACTATTGAATTCAATATAATGTAGTTTTGTGTCATTATATGTGACATATATACATAGATAAATACATGCAAACATGCACACATACTTTCTTTCAAACGTATTAGGTTAAATTTTGCTATTCCTATGATTGATTCGAAGGCATCAACTTCGTATACTGAGTCACCATGTGCTGTTTTAAAGCAAAGTTTGTTTTCCATAAATTATATCTCTGGTTATGTCGAATCGTTGTTGAGACCTTCGAATTGTACTGTAAATTTAGCCAAGTACAAATGTTCATATTTATTCTGACTGATACTGCTCTGTTGTAACCACCCTACCATCAGGTCTGATACTAATAATCTTGATGTTATGATCAATAAATGTAATATGTAAATCTGGATCTTGCTCAATCTTGGATGTAATCATTTGAAATCAACAAATTAACACTATTATTCTCGTTAATGTTACTTTTCAACATATTGTCTTTGATCACACCTTTTTAACCATCCAAACTTATAAACAATTAGGTGCTATGTTTTATGAAAAACTCGTGAAATATTTATATCACTTCTCCGAAAATTGTTCAAATTTAATACAATTTAGTTTTGTGCCATTATTTAAGATATGGAGAAAAAAGAAACAAAATTAATGCTCTCTTCGCTATTTGTTATGTATGCCTTTGCCTTCACTATTCACACTTCAATTTAATAATTCTTGATTGTACTTCTCATTGTAGTTAAAGGTATAAGGTAAAGAGAAACAGTTAATCCATGAAAGAGGTTAATGGTTCATTCCAAGTCTTAATTCACAGTCTAGCTGAGAAATTTTGTTTTCTTCAAAATTTGAAATATTGTCTCTGTATTTAAATTTTTTCCCATTTTTATTCATTTTTTGTGCTAAAATGGAATTTTTTAAAAAGATAAAATATCACAATTACATTGTTGAAAATCTAATGTGTCTGTTTTCAAAATAATTTTTATTGAAACAACTTCACCATCCAACAATAAGTCATTTTAATCTTGTCATTTGGTTTAAAACTTTATGCTTATTTCTGTTTTATTTAATTACCGTGTAATAATATAGACATAATGTATTTGAATCGAGAGCTTGTCCTACAGTTTAACAGTTTATATTCTTCCCTTGCAGCCTCAGGGATGTAGAATCGGCCTGATGCATCCTCCTACATGTCGTAAAATTTGACTAATGGAGGCAACCTTAGTGACCTGAAAAGCGTCGCGTGATAACATTCACGCTGAAAGGGTCTTGGACTTTTTTCTTACAAAAAAGGCTTTCTTTGTGTTTTAAGGATTTTGCCCCTTTTTTCCTTTATCGTTGGTTTGTATGCCTTTTGGGGATGCATAAACTTACTCGGCAGTGTATATCTTGGATTGTGCTGATGCTCTGTTAAACACTATATATACATATACAATAATTTCTCTTTTATCCGTTGTTTTATTAAGTGGGCATATTTCAGAAAGTGGTGTATTTAGCCATTTGCTAGCTCAGTCACAATTAAAGAAGTTCCTGTTGAACCAATCCAAGATTATTCACTCGCCTGTGCGATACCCTAATTTAACTCTTTCTTATTCACCTTTTTCTTTTGTCTGCGTTAGTATATAGAGATACACATATATCATTTTTGCCTCATGGTCATCAACAACTTTAAGACTTTTGCGTTAATTATTTCCAGATTATATATCATGCATTACGCCGATTTTGTTTGACCTTGCTTCTCGCCTAAGTGAGCAGATACCAATATATGGATTTCTGGGCGTGACGGAGTTTGCAGCGATACAAGTCAAACAATTGGATGGTAGACCATGATGCGGTTCATGAGTGAAACATAATGTATTCAGAAGCTTGTTTTTATATAAGAAATTAAAGAGACTCGTTATCTGTTTATACCTAAATCTGCTTGCAATTTGTTTATTACAGAAATAAGAACAGATCAAATAAATTTATTGAAATGCTACAAATCAGCATCGCAGTAGCTAGTATTTTCTATCAATCTTAAGAATGTAAGAATACATTTTTTGTTTCTGTCGGCTTTATCAGTTAAGACTTTTTGCTCTGATCGTTTTGTTTTATTTTGTTAAGAGTTTCTATGAGGTATAATCTCTCTGTTAGATTATATTCTGACTCATATATTTCACATAGATAAATAGATATATAGTTTCTTTGGAAGAATCTATCGATGAATGAACAGATAGATGATTCAGAAATATATAATGATAGGTCAGGTTTGCACCAATAGAGCTAAGGTCGTTGGCAACTCTCCAGAGTAAATAAACCTTTGCCAGAACGCTAATAACATTAACGGAAGCTCTGCTCCACTTAGCAGTTTTGTTTACCATTATGTGCGATGTTTCATGGAAACAGAAAGTACATCCCATGCTATTGAAATAGGTTGTTCCCGTGGTTTGTTTGGAAGCAAGAATTTTTTATAACTCTATATCAGGTATCTGAATCAGTGGGAATGACGCATCATTATTGCATAATGGGGTGTGACGTCAATTACGAAAGGATTGCTAGATTAGGTCCAATTTCTGATCTAACAGAAGGTAGTTTATAAAGGTTAGTATTAGCCTTCTATTGGGTTTGGTGACTTAAAAAGAAAACAACAGAAAAATTATGATTTTATGTGTAAAGTGTCGTCACAATTTGAGAAGCTGAGGGTTTGGATTTTTAAAAAAATTATTCATAATCTCATGCCATGTCATATCGAAATATAAATATTAATATGTATTATCTATTAAATATTAATATCAAGGTGTATTATCTATTAAATATTAATATAAATATCAATGTGTATTATCCTTTAAATATGAATATCAAGGTGTATTATCTATTAAATATGAATATCAAGGTGTATTATCTATTAAATATGAATATCAAGGTGTACTATCTATTAAATATGAATATAAAGGTGTATTATCTATTAAGTATGAATAGCAAGGTGTATTATCTATTAAATATGAATTCTCTGATTACTCCGCGTCTGAGAATCACTTCATCGATAACGTATGATCTCACGAAGTCGGCACTGACACGCCGTCATGATATCAGACGTCATGAGCGGAGTTTGGAATAAATGCACACGTATTTTTATGCATTTCAAGCTTTTGATTTCTGATAAATATTCTTCGGCGCAGAAGTTCATTTATCGTTGATAGTTATCTTATTTCTACTTTTTGTTTCTTTGCAGTTAGATACTCTATGTGGAGGTAATGGGTTACATAAAATCTGGGATTTTGAAGCGTCGTGCAGGACAGAAAGTGATTACATTATTGAGTCAAGACAGAAATATTAGTGAATGAGAAATAGTATAGTTATATTCCGAGGAATAAACCATTTATTGGAAAATAGGAAGTTAGCATAAAAGCGTCAGCCTGCTAATCTTAGGTCATTCCAAACCTGCTAATATAGGGTCGTTCCATGCCTACTAATATTTGGTCATTCAATGCCTACTAATATTTGGTCATTCCAAGCCTACTAATATTTGGTCATTACAAACCTACTAATATTGAGTCATTCCATGCCTACTAATATTTGGTCATTCCAAGCCTACTAATATTTGGTCATTACAAACCTACTAATATTTGGTCATTCCAAACCTACTAATATTGGGTCATTCCATGCCTACTAATATTGGGTCATTCCATGCCTACTAATATTTGGTCATTCGATGCCTACTAATATTGGGTCATTCCAAGCCTACTAATATTGGGTCATTCTAATCCTATTAATATTGGGTCATTCCAAACCTACTAATATTGGGTCATTCCATGACTACTAATATTGGGTCATTCCATGCCTATTAATATTGGGTCATTCCAAGCCTATTAATATTAAGTCATTTCAAGCCTCGATTAACTCATGTTTATGAACAGGGGTATATATATATATATATATATATATATATATATATATATATATATATATATATATATATATATATATAAATATATATATATATATATATATATATATATATATATATATATATATATATATGAATTAAGTTTTGTTACAAAATTAGGAGGTAACAATATATTTTGTTTCATACTTGCACTTCAATGATAATTCCGATAAATCCAAGGTAATGTTAAAAATTGAGGAGGTATTGGGTTTATAATCCAAAATTTCAAAACTATTTCGATTTCAAACGACCTTGTAACTATAGTATATACCTTCTTTACAAACAGCTTCAACTATCGGCTATTTTATCATTAAAAGCTACTAAAATATGAAATAATTTGTCATATTTTCCTTTTAGATGTCGGTCATAACTAATAATCGTAAACAAGTAAAAGTCTTGAATACGTATGTTCAAACCGAATTATCTTTGCGAAATTAGTATTGGATACCATTGCGTCATCTTTATTAGCTTTAGTTCATTAAGACACGGGTATTAGATTTTAAGTAAAGAGTGCTTCCCTATTGGACTCTCCTTCTCAGCTTCATACAAAAAAGATTGACTATAATATGAGAATGATTTACCCGGCACGCACGATGTAGAGAACAGTGTACCTGTCAATAATAGCCTGGCCAACACCTACAGTATACCTGTCAATAATACCCTGGTCAACACCTACAGTGTACCTGTCAATAATACCCTGGTCCACACCTACAATGTGAGCAACAATTTAAACCCGTTCGTTCCTTCCCACTCACTGGAACAGTGCTAAGCATACGCAGCAATGCGTTCAGTGCTCTGAAGAGTTTGGATCGTCTTGAGAACATTGTGTACCAAGCAACAAAACGGTGTTTCAGTTTTTGTGTGGTTGTTGTTGTTGCTTTTTTCTTTTGGGGGGGGAGCTGATTTTTGTCTTTTACTGTTGTTTTCTCAAGATATTCATGACACTGAATGTGAGGGCTGTTTGTATTCTCTGACAGTAGAGAGTACACACTTGTTCGATGTTATTTACTACCCTTGCATCTTTGAGTTGTTGCACATCTAACATCTCTGCCTATATTTTTGTACATCCTACCAAACAACCTTGCAATTCCAAATGTCAATATATCTCCATCAAACCTGTAATTCCAAATACCAATATATCTCCATCAAACCTGCTATACATTTAACCTTGTAATTCCAAATACCAATATATCTCCATCAAACCTGCTATACATTTAACCTTGTAATTCCAAATACCAATATATCTCCATCAAACCTGTAATTCCAAATACCAATATATCTCCATCAAACCTGTAATTCCAAATACCAATATATCTCCATCAAACCTGATATACATATAACATACCTCACATACAACAGCAAGGCTTCAATGACATCTTCAAAATTAAAAGTAAAGTAGCTTTTCCATCCATCTGTATTCAATATTTTTGTTTCTGCAGTATACCTTTACCCAAATTGACTAGATACAAACTAAAGTATGGTGTGAAATTATAATGAATAACTCAATGAGCCTTAAAAAGTGTGTATTTTGATGAAGTGTGAAATCCAATAAAATGTATACCCATGTAGCCCAACAAATAAAACTGAAGGTAACAGCAGTCAGCTTCGTAAAAAAACAACATATAAGATGTTTTGGATTAACATTGTTGTTGCCATAAACAATACTGTTGTATGTACAGTCATGAAACTTGACATACGTATTAATACTGATGTATGTACAGTCATCAAACTTAACATACATATTATTCTTGGAGCATGTTTAGCGTGCATTTGGTCACAGCGGACTACATATTTCACCTCTCAGTGAATACGTTAAGTTTATGCATTTAGCTCAGTTTCACTGACATTGTCGTATATACAGTCCGGCTATCCATGAAACATAATTTTTATGTTTCATTAAACGTTTTCTTTTGTTGCCTTTACATGTAGCTCAGTTACCTACACTCTGTTGCATTTTAGTCAAATTTGATGTATGCATTCATCTTTATCACTTATGTTTGCATCCATAAAAAGTAAATAGTGGTTGTAATAGCCAACATTTCTTGCTAAACTGGCCAAATTATCCTTTTTCTTTTTTTGTAATATTTACAGGCGAAGCAGTTAAGACAGCATTCAACAGAAATTTTTATTGGTTCATTCTTAGCACAGACCTTGACATTTGTATCAATTCAGCATGAAAGAATAGACATATCTTTAATTTGCATTACTTTTATGTAGGGGAAAAACAGTACTCCGTTTCATACAATTTAACTTAAGTCCTTTCTTGGTATTTTCTAAAAAGTACCAAAGTTATTCTTGTGCTTCTACTTTTGCATGTCTCACTT
Source organism: Margaritifera margaritifera (assembly GCA_029931535.1). NCBI lineage: Eukaryota > Metazoa > Mollusca > Bivalvia > Unionida > Margaritiferidae > Margaritifera > Margaritifera margaritifera. The sequence continues at coordinate 1,015,855 of JAQPZY010001399.1, read as the reverse complement.
CTAAGAGAACTAGCAGTATTAGGCGCGTGTACAACATTCAATATGAACAGGTTAAAATCCCGAATCATGTAAATTTGTTTCCAGACTTACACTTTGGAAATCTGTATCACTGAGCGCCAGCATAAAGGCACACAGGGTACAAACCGTCTATGTGTTGCACCCTTAAATGTAAAAACATCTCGTAAATGTGAACTCCAAAAAAGTAATACACTTTACAGCCGTAAACATAATAAACTGTATTAAATGCAAAGTCAATTAAAGTCGCTCCTCAATAAAATAATTTCAGTAATCGTAAATGTAATGATTTTAACTCTAAATTAAGTTGTATGCCAATGTTTACCTTTGTTGAGTTGAATATGATTTTTTATGAACAAGAAAACGCATATTGACCAACACAAAACGAATATCAATATGGTGGGATTGCTGGTTAATACATATTCACCAGAACAAAGGTCTATAAATGTTTATTACATAATATATTGCCAAACATTGAAACTGAACTTATTTCAGAATAGTGAAAATGTTATTTTAGCTGCACGAAGCCATAAAAAGATAGGCCAGTGAAGTCACGCCGGTGCAATGTGATGAGCTCACGTGTTGTTATATCATCCAATGAATAAAACAGTTCCCACAAGAATCAAGTAATAATTCCAGATATGATTACATATTTCACTTGAATCTCAATTTGAGCAAGAATTGGAGGCATTCTTTAAGTGAGATAAATTTCTACAATTCTAAATGTAATTTGCAGAGTAATATAAGGATTGAAAAACCTCATATTTCTCAGTCATTGAAAAGTACTGGTTATAGCTCCTTACAAATTTTTCAACTGAAGATTAATTTCTTCATGCAAATATTTTTGCCCACACTGAAGTTAAAATAAAGCCTTTTCACATTTTTAATAGATGTTTCATGCTTACAGAAAAATTCTTTTACCTTATTTTAAAAAAAAAAAAAAAAAAAAAAAAAAAAATATTGCCAAATTAAACAAACATGAATTACAATTATTCAAATCAAAAGTAAAATGAACGGTGGGATACATAATCAGAGCTTCCATTATTACATTTACGGTTTATGGGCGATTTTCATTACACTTACGATTTATAAAATTAATTACATTTATGGGTAATAATGTGGCATTTGCGGTTATTTAGTACAATTATGGTTTAAAATACTAATACGTTTATGTGAGAAAATCACATTTAAAGGTTGAACAGTTCTGGCCATTTTTAAAGAAAATGTTTGTATGGAGAATGTGATCCTAAATGTCTATTGGTGAGAGTTCGCGTCCTTTATAGTGCAATGAGTCTGGTCCCACACAAAAATGTAATTTTTGGCATTAGCTGAAATCCGCTTGGAAAGTGGGAAGAAAGCAGGAAGTGGTGGGAAGAAGAAGGCAAAAGCATAATTGAGAAAAGCACAAGGACATTGCTGGTCGCTTGTAAAATTCATGTTCCAGCTAAAATATACATTACTCTGTGAATCAAACCGCAGGTGCACACCTTCACAAACAATTCAGTAAATTAATTCTGAAGTGATCTTGCCGTTACTTGTTGCAAAGTATTACTATAAGAGCATTCAGCTTCTTAGTTTTGAATCAGGTCACAAACTTCAAGTGAGAACAGTTTGTTCCGAGTCTGTACTCAGTCACTGATGTAGCTGTTTGTAACTTTTCATAAACACACACTGATATAATCATCTTAATAGAATATTTAATATATTCTGTCTTCTATGTTCACTCAGCATGGCAATCTTCAGTTTGACCAGTTTCTTCTCCAATCTCAGAATCTGTGACAATTTCTTGCGTTCTCCTGGACTTATTTTCAGATGACCTTCAATAGAAATGGATATATGTCGATCTGTCTATCTGTCTGTCTATCTATCTATCTATCTATCTATCTATCTACAAGTAAGAGGAAAAACAGTGTTACTTTTAATATATGTAACAGCGTTTGATTTTATTGCATACCGTTCCTATCTCAAAGCGTCATAAAACGTCACGTCATTGTGTAGTATGATACGCTGTAATATGATTTGCTAATGTCACATACTTATAGCGACTGACACGTTTATTTATACCGCAATCAAACAGCACCCAGGATACCTTAATCAAATAGCACCCAGGATAATGTAATAAAATAGCACCGAGGACAATGTAATCAAATAGCACCGAGGATAAATTATTGTCTTTTTTGTATGTCCTCTACATAAATCATGTCGGGGTTTTGCCTTTGTTTTAAAACATTGCTTTTTTAAACAAAATTTTAATGTATTTTCTCAACTATCTCAAATTTTGACTTTATTCAATATAAAATACCCGTATCTGCTAGGTCATAATTTAAATGTGCAATAATTCTTCCTCCTGAAGGAAAAAGTTGTCAACAATAATAATAATAATAACAATAATAATAATAATTATTATTATTATTTACTAAACTGTTTCATGATATCTTTAAAAGCTTTCAATGTATATGTACCTTCGCACTCGTATCTCATATAATTAACTAACACACCTCTTTTCCTGTATCATAAAATTAACTTCTTATAGGGCATTTTCTGTGCAAAATTTCCCGCAATAAAAAAATTAATAAATAATGTATGGAGGGCAAAATTGTTTGCGTTAAAGATTATGTCCAACCATTCACATGCGCATAAGATTACGGAACTCAGTGAGTGCAGCAAATGAGTGAGTTATATGATCTTATACAAGTGTGAAATATTAAACAAAATCGTTATGTAAACATGTACGAGTATGGGTAACTGACTTTTTACTGAAAAATATTCGTGTGGACGAATTGATTTTGCAGTGGCCGACGAGCGAATCTGACCTCAAATACATTGATCCAACACGAAGAGTTTATTGGTACAAATTCAGTAACCTGTTTAGTATATATTCTAAACATACAAAGGCTTAAAAACGTCATTTTGTACAACCGTCATTGAAATATAAACCGAAACGTAACGTCATATTTTAAAAATTCAATTGTTTCATCTTCACGCTGATGAAATTAAAACACTCCACTCAAAATCTTAGTAAATGAAAATGACGCCACATAATAGCGATGACGTAATTAAAGCTGTTACGTTTAGTTGTTGGTGAAATTATCCTGATAGCGTAAATACTAGTACTCTTTCTCGTTTTATTTTGAAGCCTTTTCATCTTCATAATTAAGCGTGCGTTAGCGTCATACAGCGACGGTTCGTGGGGGGGGGGGGGCGAGCACGTTAATTGCCCCCTGACAACCCTCACGCGGCACTGGCGTTATATCAACATATTATTTTCCTTTCTAGTATATAGTCTCTGGTTTGGGTACAAAATTAGCTCTATATTGTAAAAAATTCTGTCATTAGTCCTTTCATGCGGAAGTTCCCCTTATTTACGGTTTAATTTGATTGTCAGCGACATTGAAACTGAGATAGTAGCTAAATCATAAACCACTGTCTACTCTGCTATTCGCTATGGCCGGGAAACCGCCGACATCTGCATCGCATCAAAACTTCTTAAAAAATCTTAAATATCGCGATATTGGATACCTGCCATCAACGTCTGAGAAACAAATATTTTATGTAAACAAAAGTAGTCCTACGTCACACGGTTGACAACGCTACGTGCAAAAGTTTAACTTCAATATGACATTATCTGATGTTCAAAAGGGGAAAATATTTAATAGTAATAATAATGCAAAACAAAAGGAATCGGTATACAGAATATAAATAAAATAATGCGAATAGGAAAGATGACTTAGGTTGTGAACCTAATCATCACCCCAGTTTCAAGACAAGAAAATGAAATAGCAAAATTGGGTAGAACTGCCAATTAAACAATTAAAAGGACGCAGTCACATATTTTTCTTTTGATAAACTAGAGTTGATTTTGTACCAAACGCGAGAGATGCGCTACAAAGCAATGAAATATGTTCAAATAGTGATAACGCAATGGAATATGTTCAAATAGCGATAACGCAATGGAATATGTTCAAATAGTGATAACGCAATGGAATATGTTCAAATAGCGATAACGCAATGGAATATGTTCAAATAGCGATAACGCAATGGAATATGTTCAAATAGCGATAACGCAATGGAATATGTTCAAATAGCGATAACGCAATGGAATATGTTCAAATAGTGATAACGCAATGGAATATGTTCAAATAGCGATAACGCAATGGAATATGTTCAAATAGCGATAACGCAATGGAATATGTTCAAATAGCGATAACGCAATGTAATATGTTCAAATAGCGATAACGCAATGGAATATGTTCAAATAGTGATAACGCAATGTAATATGTTCAAAATAGCGATAACGCAATGGAATATGTTCAAATAGTGATAACGCATTGTAATATGTTCAAAATAGCGATAACCCAATGAAATATGTTCAAATAGTGATAACGCAATCGAATATGTTCAAATAGTGATAACGCAATGTAATATGTTCAAAATAGCGATAACCCAATGAAATATGTTCAAATAGTGATACAGCAATGGAATATGTTCGAATAACCATAACGAATGATTGCTCAAAAGGTGCTTAAGCGAGCTCTTATTATAACGTGTATATGAATATACAGATCTTCCAAAGTTTATGCTTTGAAAATATGTTCGTCAAATAGTGTTAAGCGTTGGGAAAATGCCGAAGATCTCCAATAATATGGCAAATTTCGATTTTATTCTTTGGCAAATCAATATTATATAACTAGTTATATAACAGACAAAAGGGGTTTAGAAAAAACAAAACAAAAATATTCTTTTTTACCTACAAAAATCACAATAATGGAGTAAACAAAATCAAGATATATGCCGTGCATTGTGGTATAGTTTCCTTTGCAAATTCTTGCGACGCATCTCCATAGTGTCACGCGCAATGCCAGTTGGGCTATTCTCACATCTGACCTTTTTCATAATATAATATAATATAATATAATATAATATAATATAATATAATATAATATAATATAATATACAGCGAAGTTCAAGACAGAGGAAACAAAGTCCTCTCTAATTTTAAGATTCAAGCTTAAGATATTTATCGCACCTATTGTCACTTGTTTTAGCATTGTATTTGTGGGGATACGCCAATCCCGTCAAGTCACTATACTGTGATATAATTCCTTATTTCGTCTTCATATACCCATAGCCATTTATTGGAAATGCATCCCTTGACATATCAGCGTCATTGGGAAATGTATCCCTTGTCATATCAGCGTCATTGGGAAACACAAAGCTTCGCAACTATGTAGCAAACAGAATCACTAACCCGTCTTCATTAAACACGAAATAAATGCAGCTTGCAACTTCCTGTTACAGCTCTTTGCAAACCCCATTGATTTGTTTTATACCGTTCTTATCTGACGACGACATATTATTATTTTGGATTGGGCGTTGCAGCGCCCACTGTTGTCAAACATGAAATTTACAACCCCATCCCACCGCTGTCGAGCACCAATAGGACAAAGCATTTCAATAAGATAAGTGCCTATTATAAAAATGATTGAAGAGCTAGTATGTGCATATTTAACTTATCCTGGTACTAAAATAAGCTAGAAAAGCACGCCAACAGTCCCTGGAATAGAAGTCGAATTTCAGTGCAATTTTTGCCTACCTCTCAGAATGTAGGCATATAATGTTTGGGTCTACTTTCCGTTGGTATAATAAAAATTGGCCATAATGAGGTAGCCGCTTACTAAATAAATAAGTCAGCGTGCATCCTCTTTTTACGAACAGTAATACTCATTTTTGTTGGCGCACTATTATATTGATTTAGTAAAGTTAACAAGCCGTTTAATAGTTGTATAATATTGCCGTTATCGAATGACGTTAGGCTTGTGCGGATAACGTAACTGACTCACCAATCAGGAGACAGAGATTTTACTAGTTGACGGCTATGATACTGATTTGCCAATTTAGGCCGTGTACCAGCGAATAAGTGTTGCCATCATCGAGATTATGACGTCGTAAAGTGAATGACATAAAATGTATATTTCTCGCAGTCTCATTGAAATCAGACTTTCACAGACCTAAGATACATTTATCAGATTTTTCGGATAGTAAAAGTAGTGAGTTACCAAATTGATCAATTACAAACAAACAAACAAAAAAATAGTTACAATCGAGACACTTTTCGTTGTCTTCACTTGATGTTAAAAAGATATTATTTTATATCGAAGCTGAGCGACATTCTTTTTAAACTAAATTCAGTACAACTCCACTTCAAAAGAATGTCAACATCTTTTTGTTTGGAACAGTATTCACGAATTGCACAGTTTTCTTGTTTTTCTTTTTTGTCTTTTTTCGTTACTCGGCACAGATGTTCTATTCATATTTCTTGGGTGGGGGTAGGGGTGTTACCTCTGTAAGGTGAACATACTTTCTGAAAACATAAGTCTAATACCTGCTTCATCGGCTGACTTTGACTTGTGACACGTGACCGTATTGGGATCTAGGTCCCAGTGCCTGTTTTCTCTGCAATATATATTAGCGATCCCTGTCGGCCTGAAGCCTAGATCACACGTCAGTTGGCATATGGTATACACCGGAATGTGGTAGCCGTCAGACGTTTCGTTGTAAAAGGAACTCGAAGAACAGTTCCAGTGGCCAGCTTCGGGCATTTTAAGCAAAGAACAAGCTGCAAAATAAGATATTCTATCTATCTATCTATCTATCTATCTATCTATCTATCTATCTATCTATCTATCTATCTATCTATGTGTCCGTCTATCTATCTGTCTAGGTGCCTTTACTCGTGGCACAGGTTCGATTCCTAATTGGAATGAATCCCGATTCTGCAGTTTATGCATTTAGCTTTGTGTTAACGTCAGCTTGCTTGGCGAGTTGACATAATAAAATATGTTCAGATGTGACCTAAATTATAACATTTAAGACATCTTGCTGTGATGATTTTTTTTTACCTCTCTTCAGCTCCTCTGATCGCTTTAAACCGACGTTTTGATGGTAAATTACTCGAATAAAAACCTGACCTTACAGATGTTAAATTTACTTCCCTTGTAACCGAAGTCTAGCACACTAACTATGAATTATCTAATTTCTGATTTTACCTAATTCTGTTGTAATATGATACAACACAGATAGTTTGGGTCCATTCGGGTCCATTTGCCCACAAATTTGGTTTTATGTGCAATATATATATATATATATATATATATATATATATATATATATATATATATATATATATATATATATTAAATACGCTATATAAAATGGTTGTGTTTGTCAATATTTATACTGAGAGTTTATGCCTCATAACACTACATTGGACCATATACATTTTTAGCTTTGTTTTTGTGATAAGTAGCGGTTATTATTTTTGCATCACTATCTTGTTAAATAGAAGAAATAAAACAGTCAATTATAATTTGCAAGTACTTATAGGCATTTTGCATACAAAGTCTTTTCTTTATTTTTCGATGACATCATTTTTGTTACGCCTGCAAAGCACGCCAATTGTGATTGATTAGCTTTGTTTCCAGAGTTGTTTTTTATGTGTGGTTTTGTTTTGTTTTTTTTTAATAGGGGAACTTGATATTGGGGCCCAAGCTGAAAAGCAAAACTCTCTGTATCGACAAAGTAGGTTATAGTGACCTACTTTTCATGATCCATCTAACTGTTTTATGTCTCTGTGGCAGGGTCCATTTCTCAGTCACAGCTGCAAGGGTGGTGGTTGGGGGGGGGGGGGTGGCGGGGGGCCAGGTTGTCTAAGTCGCTCGCCTTTACAGATCACTGACATCTCACCTCTCTCCGCGTGGGTTCGAGACTCGGGCCCGGTCAAGGTGGGTATGTGAGAAAGCTTGCCAGTAGATTCCCAGGGGATCGGTGGTTCTTCCCAAGGTTTTCTCGGGTTCTTCCTCCACCAGATATACTCGCCGCCATGTATAGCCTATCAAGTGCTAAAAATGGCGTTAAACCCACAGCAACAACTCTTGCAAACACAGTCTTGAATTGTGATGAGCATCTAATATATTAAAGTGGGTTGCTGTGATGTACGTTTGCACGTTCTGGTGACGATTAAGCTTCTGATATTTAAGTCCATTTTCAGATCAACTTGAAAAACATTCTGCTGAGTGGCGCTCTATACAAATCGCATTTACGTTTTATCGCTATGGATGAATCTTAAGAGTTCACTGTCCCAATTTGATCTGTGTAACGTAGGTCCCCGTGACATATATTTCATTCTACATGTTCACCTTTGAAGTTGGAACTAGTATATCATTTCTCTCAAACTCACATTTACTTACTTTGAAGTGTTCTTGTATATTAACTGGGAGGTATGCTAAGAACACTACATTATTTAAATATTTTAATTTTTCAGACTATACAGATTTCCTGAGCAGAGAAGGGACATATCGTTGAAGTCGTTGATTACACTGGAAACTAATTATATTTCAGTCCACTGGACAAAGTATGATTCTGGACAACTACTTCAGAATACTTCCTAATGTGACAATAAGAGTTTATGTTTTAAATAATAAAAATATGAATATATAGGAGTCACACATATAAACTAGCAACCATAAAGCTTTCCATTTTAATATCTTAATGCAATGTATTTATGTTTGATAAATGGTTTGTTAATAATGTGAACTAAGGCAGAAGTTTACAATCTACTTATCACAAGATTGATTTTCCCAAAACATAAATTGTGTGTATATTAATGCACTGTCACTTTCCTTTCCAGATTTGTCAATTAATTAGAGGAAACATTAGTGTATCATACCTATTAATACCATGACCCAAATTACCACAAAAATCAGTAAGAGGGGAACTTACTAAAACATAGCATTGTAGAAGTAACACAATTATCTAATGTGAAATATGATCCATCGAAATTATATGAAACAATTTTCTTATTCTCAACGGCATCCATAATATGTTGCGCATATAATAATAGCCCCAGCCCGATTTCCTCTACACTCACCACTACATAATAGCCCCAGCCCATTTTCCTCTACACTCACCATTACATAATAGACAGAGCCCGTCTTTCTCACACTCACCATTACATAATAGACAGAGCCCGTCTTCTCTACACTTACCAATACATAATAAACCCAGCCCGTCTTCATCTACATTCACCACTACATAATAGACCGAACCCGTCTTCTATACAACCTGACGTACATGGCCGAATGGCCGCACACGTAGTTAATCTAAGATTAGTTAGTTACTTCTATACACTCACCATTACAACATTATCGATTCAACTAGCCATAACATTGACAATTATACCAACAGAAACTAAAAGCACGTCTCGACTTTATCAGTTAAGACTTTTTGCTCTGATCGTTTTGTTTTATTTTGTTAAGAGTTTCCATGAGGTATAATTGCTCTGTTGGATTAGATTCTGACTCATATATTTCACATAGATAAATAGATAGATAGTTTCTTTGGAAGAATCTATCGATGAATGAACAGATAGATGATTCAGAAATATATAATGATAGGTCAGGTTTGCACCAACAGAACTAAGGTCATTGGAAACTCTCCAGAGTAAATAAACCTTTGCCAGAACGCTAATAACATAAACGTAAGCTCTGCTCTCCACTTAGCAGTTTTGTTTACCATTATGTGTGATGTTTCATGGAAACAGAAAGTACATCCCATGCTATTGAAATAGGTTGTTCCCGTGGTTTGTCTGGAAGCAAGAATTTTTTATAACTCTATATCAGGTATCTGAATCAGTGGGAATGACGCATCATTATTGCATAATCGGGTGTGACGTCAATTACGAAAGGATTGCTAGATTAGGTCCAATTTCTGATCTAACAGAAGGTAGTTTATAAAGGTTAGTATTTGTCTTCTATTGGGTTTGGTGACATAAAAAGAAAACAACAGAAAAATTATGATTTTATGTGTAAAGTGTCGTCACAATTTGAGAAGCTGAGGGTTTGGATTTTTTAAAAAATTATTCATAATCTCATGCCATGTCATATCGAAATATAAATATAAATGTGTATTAGCTATTAAATATTAATATCAAGGTGTATTATCTATTAAATATTAAAATAAATATCAAGGTGTATTATCCTTTAAATATTAATATAAAGGTGTATTATCCTTTAAATATGAATATCAAGGTGTATTATCTATTAAATATGAATATAAAGGTGTATTATCTATTAAATATGAATATCAAGGTGTATTATCTATTAAATATGAATTCTCTGATTACTCCGAGTCTGCGAAATCACTTCATTGATAACGTATGATCTCACGAAGTCGGCACTGACCCGCCGTCATGATATTAGACGTCATGAGCGGAGTTTGGAATAAATGCACACGTCTTTTTATGCATTTCAAGCTTTTGATTTCTGATAAATATTTTTCGGCTCATAAGTTCATTTATCGTTGATAGTTATCTTATTTCTACTTTTTGTTTCTTTGCAGTTAGATACTCTATGTGGAGGTAATGGGTTACATAAAATCTGGGATTTTGAAGCGTCGTGCAGGACAGAAAGTGATCACATTTTTGAGTCAAGACAGAAATATTAGTGAATGAGAAATAGTATAGTTATATTCCGAGGAATAAATCATTTATTGGAAAATAGGAAGGACTTTAGCCCATAAATATTTAATGAGCGAGCAAAACTTATATTTCGTAGACCTGTCTGGGGAAAATCAAGTGTTAGCATAAAAGCGCCAGCCTGCTAATCTTAGGTCGTTTCAAACCTGCTAATATAGGGTCTTTCCATGCCTACTAATATTTGGTCATTTCAAGCCTACTAATATTTGGTCATTGCAAACCTACTAATATTGGGTCATTCAAAGCCTACTAATATTGGGTCATTCCAAACCTACTAATATTGGGTCAATCCAAGCCTATTAATATTTGGTCATTCCAAGCCTCGATTAACTCATGTTTATGAACAGGGTTCTATATATATGAATAAAGTTTTGTTAAAAAAACTCGGAGGTAACAATATATTTTGTTTCATACTTGCACTTCAATATTCATTCGGATAAATCCAAGGCAATGTTAAAAATTGAGGAGGTATTGGGTTTATAATTCAAAATTTCAAAACTATTTAGATTGCAAACGACCTTGAAACTATAATATATACCTTCTTTACAAACAGCTTTAACTATCGGCTATTTTATCATTAAAAGCTACTCGAATATTACAATTTGTCATATTTTCTTTTTAGATGTCGGTCATAACTGATAATCGTAATAAGTTAAAGGTTTGAATACTTAAGTTCAAATCAAATTATCTTTGCGAAATTAGTATTGGATACCATTGCGTCCTCTTTATTAGATTTGGTTCATTAAACACGGGTATTAGAATTATTTTTTTTTTTTTTTTTTTTTTTAAAGTAAAGAGTGCTTCTCTATTGGACTGTCCTTCTCAGTTTCATACAAAAAAGTTTGACTATAATAAGAGAATGACTTACCCGGCACGCACGATGTAGAGAACAGTGTACCTGTCAATAATAACCTGGTCAACACCTACAGTGAACCTGTAAATAATAACCTGGTAATACTTACAGTGTGAGCAACAATTTAAATCCGTTCTGTCTTTCTCACTCACTGGAACAGTGCTAAGCATACGCAGCAATGCATTCAGTGCTCTGAAGAGTTTGGATCGTCTTGAGAACTTTGTGTACCAAGCAACAAAACGGTGTTTCAGTTTTTGTGTGGTTGTTGTTGTTGCTTTTTTTGCGGGTGTGTGTGCTGATTTTTGTCTTTTACTATTGTTTTCTCAAGATATTCATGACACTGAATGTGAGGGCTGTTTGTATTCTCTGACAGTAGAGAGTACACACTTGTTTGATGTTATTTACTACCCTTGCATCTTTGAGTTGTTGCACATCTAACATCTCTGCCTATATTTGTATACATCCTACCAAACAACCTTGCAATTGCAAAATCCAATATATCTCCATCAAACCTGTAATTCCAAATACCAATATATCTCCATCAAACCTGCTATACATTTAACCTTGTAATTCCAAATTCCAATATATCTCCATCAAACCTGATATACATTTAACATACCTCACATACAACAAACAGCAAGGCTTCAATGACATCTTCAAAATTAAAAGTAGCTTTTCCATCCATCTTTATTCAATATTTAGGTTTCTGCAGTATACCTTTACCCAAATTGACTAGATACAAACTAAAGTATGGTGTGAAATTATAATGAATAACTCAATGAGCCTTAGAAAGTGTGTATTTTGATGAAGTATGAAATCCAAGAAAATGTATACCCATGTAGCCCAACAAATAAAACTGAAGGTAACAGCAGTCAGCTTCGTAAAAAAAACAACATATAAGATATTTTGGAGTAACATTGTTGCTGCCACAAAAAAAACTGCTGTATGTACAGTCATGAAACTTAACATACGTATTAATACTGTTGTATGTACAGTCATGAAATTTAACATATGTATTAATGCTGCTGTATGTACAGTCATTAAACTTAACATACGTATTAATACTGCTCTATGTACAGTCATGAAACTTAACATACGTATTAATACTAATGTATGTACAGTCATTAAACTTAACATACGTATTAATACTGCTCTATGTACAGTCATGAAACTTAACATAACGTATTAATACCGATGTGTGTACAGTCATCAAACTTAACATACGTATTATTCTTGGAGCATGCTTAGCGTGCATTTGGTCACAGCGGACTACATATTTCACCCCTCAGCGAATACGTTAAGTTTATGCATTTAGCTCAGTTTCACTGACACTGTCGTATATACAGTCCGGCTATCCATGAAACATACTTTTTATGTTCTATTAAACGTTTTGTTTTATTGCATTTACATGTAGCTCAGTTACCTACACTCTGTTGCGTGCATTTTAGTCAAATTTGATGTGTACATTCACCTTTATCACTTATGTTTGCATCCATCAAAAAAAAAAAATAGCGGGGTTGTAATGGCCTACTTTTCTTGCTAACTAGCTATGCCAATTTTTTTTTTTTTTTTTTTTTTTTTTAATATTTACCGGCGAAGCCGGTGAGATAGCATTCAACAGAAATTCTTATTAGTTCATTCTTAGCACAGACCTTGACATTTGTATCAATTCAGCATGAAAGAATAGACATATCTTTAATTTGCATTACTTTTATGTAGGGGAAATACAGTACTCCGTTTCATACAATTTAACTTAAGTCCTTTCTTGGTATTTTCTAAAAAGTACCAACGTTATTCGTGTACTTCTATTTATGCATGTCTCACTTCTAAGAGAACTAGCAGTATTAGGCGCGTGTACAACATTCAATATGAACAGGTTAAAATCCCGAATCATGTAAATTTGTTTCCAGACTTACACTTTGGAAATCTGTATCACTGAGCGCCAGCATAAAGGCACACAGGGTACAAACCGTCTATGTGTTGAACCTTTGTAAAAACATCTTGTAAATGTGAACTCCAAAAAAGTAATACACTTTACAGCCGTAAACATAATAAACTGTATTAAATGCAAAGTCAATTAAAGTCGCTCCTCAATAAAATAATTTCAGTAATCGTAAATGTAATGATTTTAACTCTAAATTAAGTTGTATGCCAATGTTTACCTTTGTCGAGTTGAATATGATTTTTTATGAACAAGAAAACGCATATTGACCAACACAAAACGAATATCAATATGGTGGGATTGCTGGTTAATACAACTCCATATTCACCAGAACAAAGGTATAATATTGCTTATTACATAATATATTGCCAAACATTGAAACTGAACTTATTTCAGAATAGTGAAAATGTTATTTTAGCTGCACGAAGCCATAAAAAGATAGGCCAGTGAAGTCACGCCGGTGCAATGTGATGAGCTCACGTGTTGTTATATCATCCAATGAATAAAACAGTTCCCACAAGAATCAAGTCATAATTCCAGATACGATTAAATATTTCACTTGAATCTCAATTTGAGCAAGAATAGGAGTGTTATGTATGATGTTTATATAATATTATAAATATTTTAGGAAATTATAAATGTTTCTTCACTTTAATATTTGCTTCAATCTTAATGTTATCAGGAAAAACATGTTTAACTAGTGTCCTTGAATTAGGTTGTTTTGATCATTATGTTTTCTCAATTTGAAGGTCAAGGTTGAATTTTGTTTACAAGTAAAATTCCATTAAGATGACACACATTCTAGAACATTCTGTCATGTGACCAATCTTTATATATACCATGTTTGGTGGACATTTATTCAGTTTTGACATTACCATCAGTCTTGTAAAGAGCTATTACAGTTGTGAAAATTCATTCCAAATTCTAAGAGAGGAATTATTTTAAATATTCATTGGATTATAACAGTGCTCATAAACTTTGGATTTTGGATTTTTAATTGATGATTTTGGAATTTAACTGAACTTATATTCAGAGATTTTGGAATACTTCATTTTGACATCAGCACATCAAGATTTCTAGTACATCAGGACTTTGGAGACCATTAGCACATCATAACATTCAAGGACACAGACCCGTGAATTCGGAACATTCTATATTTAGGACTTGTGATTAGAACAATCATTCTTATTGGATTATTAGGATTTCAAAACACATTACTGTAAGTGACTTTTTGATTTTTTTCATTTTAATTATCTAGTAATAAATTGCTTGTTGATTTTTACTTGATTTGTTGGTTTCACTTTCTTTCTGTTACATTTTTCTTAGACCATAGAGTCGTAACAGGAGGCATTCTTTAAGTGAGATAAATTTCTACAATTCTAAACGTAATTTGCAGAGTAATAAAAGGATTGAAAAACCTCACATTTCTCAGTCATTGTAAAGTACTGTTTATAGCTTGTTTCAAATATTTCGACTGAAGTTGAAATAAAGTCTTTTCACATTTTTAACAGATGTTTCATGCTTACAGAAATATTCTTTTACCTTCTTTTAAAAAAGCAACAAGAAAAAAAAACAAAAAAAAAAACAATATCGCCAAATTAAAAATGCATGAATCAGAGTTATTCAAATCAAAAGTAAAATGGACGGTGGCATACACAATCAGAGCTTGCATTATTACATTTACGGTTTATGGGCGATTTTCCTTACACTTACGATTTATAAACTTAATTACATTTATGGGTAATAATGTGGCGTTTGCGGTTATTTATTACATTTATGGGGAATATTGTGGCATTTGCGGTTATTTCTTACAATTATGAGTAATATTATGGCATTTGCGGTTATTTAGTACAATTATGGTTTAAAATACTAATACTTTTATGTGAGAAAATCACATTTAAAGGTTGAACAGTTCTGGCCATTTTTAAAGAAAATGTTTGTATGGAGAATGTGATCCTAAATGTCTATTGGTGAGAGTTCGCGTCCTTTATAGTGCAATGAGTCTGGTCCCACACAAAAATGTAATTTTTGGCATTAGTTGAAATCCGCTTGGAAAGTGGGAAGAAAGCAGGAAGTGGTGGGAAGAAGAAGGCAAAATCATAATTGAGAAAAGCACAAGGACATTGCTGGTCGCTTGTAAAATTCATGTTCCAGCTAAAATATACATCACTCTGTGAATCAAACCGCAGGTGCACGCCTTCACAAACAATTCAGTAAATTAATTCTGAAGTGATCTTGCCGTTACTTGTTGCAAAGTATTACTATAAGAGCATTCAGCTTCTTAGTTTTGAATCAGGTCACAAACTTCAAGTGAGAACAGTTTGTTCCGAGTCTGTACTCAGTCACTGATGTAGCTGTTTGTAACTTTTCACAAACACACACTGATATAATCATCTTAATAGAATATTTAATATATTCTGTCTTCTATGTTCACTCAGCATGGCAATCTTCAGTTTGACCAGTTTCTTCTCCAATCTCAGAATCTGTGACAATTTCTTGCGTTCTCTTGGACTTATTTTCAGATGACCTTCAATAGAAATGGATATATGTCGATCTGTCTATCTGTCTATCTATCTATCTATCTACAAGTAAGAGGAAAAACAGTGTTACTTTTAATATATGTAACAGCGTTTGATTTTATTGCATACCGTTCCTATCCCAAAGCGTCATAAAACGTCACGTCATTGTGTAGTATGACACGCTGTAATATGATTTGCTAATGTCACATACTTATAGCGACTGACACGTTTATTTATGCTGTAACCAAACAGCACCGAGGATACTGAAATCAAATAGCACCGAGGATAATACAGTCAAATAGCACAGAGGATACCGTATTCAAATAGCACTGAGGATAATGTAATCAAAAAGCACCGAGGATAATGTAATAAAATAGCACCGAGTACAACGTAATTAAATAGCACCGAGGACAATGTAATCAAATAGCACCGAGGATAAATTATTGTCTTTTTTGTATGTCCTCTACATATATCATGTCGGGGTTTTGCCTTTGTTTCAAAACATTACTTTTTTAAACAAAATTTTAATGTATTTTCTCAACTATCTCAAATTTTGACTTTATTCAATGTAAAATACCCGTATCTGCTAGGTCATAATTTAAATGTGCAATAATTCTTCCTCCTGAAGGAAAAAGTTGTCAACAATAATAATAATAATTATTATTATTAGTAGTAGTAGTAGTAGTATTTACTAAACTGTTTCATGATAACTTTAAAAGCTTTCAATGTATATGTACCTTCGCATTCGTATCTCATATAACTAACTAACAGACATCTTTTTTCTGTATCTTAAAATTAACATCTTATAGGGCATTTTCTGTGCAAAATTTCCCGCAATAAAAAATTAATAAATAATGTATGAAGGACAAAATTGTTTGCGTTAAAGATTATATCTAACCATTCACATGCGCATAAGATTACGGAACTCAGTGAGTGCAGCGAATGAGTGAGTTATATGATCTTATACAAGCGCGAAATATGAAACAAAATCGCTATGTAAACATGTACGAGTATGGGTAACTGACTTTTTACTGAAAAATATTCGTGTGGACGAATTGATTTTGCAGTGGCCGACGAGCGAATCTGACCTCAAATACATTGATCCTACACGAATAGTTTATCTGTACAAATTCAGTAACCTGTTTAGTATATATTCTAAACATACAAAGGCTTAAAAACGTCATTTTGTACAACCGTCATTGAAATATAAACCGAAACGTAACGTCATATTTTAAAAATTCAATTGTTTCATCTTCACGCTGATGAAATTAAAACACTCCACTCAAAATCTTAGTAAATGAAAATGACGCCACATAATAGCGATGACGTAATTAAAGCTGTTACGTTTAGTTGTTGGTGAAATTATCCTGATAGCGTAAATACTAGTACTCTTTCTCGTTTTATTTTGAAGCCTTTTCATCTTCATAATTAAGCGTGCGTTAGCGTCAAACAGCGAAGGTTCGTGGGGGGGGGGGGGGGCGAGCACGTTAATTGCCCCCTGACATCCCTCACTCGGCACTGGCGTTATATCAACATATTATTTTCCTTTCTAGTATATAGTCTCTGGTTTGGGTACAAAATTAGCTCTATATTGTAAAAAATCTGTCCTCGGTCCTTTCAAGCGGAAGTTCCCCTTATTTACGATTTAATTTGATTGTCAGCGACATTGAAACTGAGATAGTAGCTAAATCATAAACCACTGTCTACTCTGCTATTCGCTATGGCCGGGAAACCGCCGACATCTGCATCGCATCAAAACTTTTTAAAAAATCTCAAATATCGCGATATTGGATACCTGCCATCAACGTCTGAGAAACAAATGTTTTATTTAAACAAAAGTAGTCCTACGTCACACGGTTGACAACGCTACATGCAAAAGTTGAACTACAATATGACATTATCTACGTTCAATAGGGCAAAATATTTTATAGTAACAATAATGCAAAACAAAAGGAATAGGTATACAGAATATAAATAAAATAATGCGAATAGGATAGATGACTTAGGTAATGAATCTAATCATCATCTCAGTTTCAAGACAAGAAAATGAAATAGCAAAACTGGGTAGAACTGCCAATTAAAAGGACTCAGTCACGTATTTTTCTTTGAATAAACTAGAGTTGATTTTTAACCAAACGCGAGAGATGCGCTACAAAACAATGGAATATGCTCAACTAGCGATAACGCAATGTAATATGCTCAAAAAGCGATAACGGAATGGAATATGTTCGAATAGCGATAACGCAATGTAATATGCTCAAAAAGCGATAACGGAATGGAATATGTTCGAATAGCGATAAAGAATGATTGCTCGAAAGGTGCTTAAGCAAGCTCTTATCTTAATGTGTATATGAATATATAGTACTTCCACAGTCTATGCTTTGAAAATATGTTCGTCAAAAAGTGTTAAGCGTTGGGAAAATGCCGAAGATCTCCAATAATATGGCAAATTTCGATTTCTGTTTTTTGGTAAATCAATATTATATAACTAGTTATACAACAGACAAAAAAGTTTAAAATATACAAAACAAAGATATTCTTTGTACCTACACAAATTACAATAATGGAGAAAACAAAATCAAGATATATGCCGTGAATTGTGGTATAGTTTCCTTTGCGAATTCTACGAACGCTCGTGAATCGCATTGCGATGCATCTCCATGGTGTCACGCGCACTGTCAGCCATTGTCGTCACGAGAAGTCAGGTAGTTGGGCTATTCTCACATCTGACCTTTTTCATAATATAATATAATATAATATAATATAATATAATATAATATAATATACTACGAAGTTCAAGACAGAGGAAACTAAGTGTCGCTAATTTTAAGATTCAAGCTTAAGATTTTTATTGCACCTATTGTCACATGTTTTAGCATTGTATTTGTGGGGATACGCCAATCCCGTCAAGTCACTATACTGTGGTATAATTCCTTATTTCGTCTTCTGATGCCCATAGCCATTGATTGGAAACGTATCTCTTGTCATATCAGCGTCATTGGGAAACACAAAGCTTCGCAACTATGTAGCAAACAGAATCACTAACCCGTCTTCATTAAACACGAAATAAATGCAGCTTGCAACTTCCTGCTACAGCTCTTTGCAAACGCCATTGATTTGTTTTATACCGTTCTTATCCGACGAAGACATATTATTATTTTGGATTGGGCGTTGCAGCGCCCACTTTTATCAACCATAAAATTTACCACACCATCCCAACCGCTGTCGAGCACCAATGGAACACATCATTTCAAAGATAAGATTATTAAATATTTATACTCATGGGAACACGTGACAAGTGCCTATTTTAAAAATGATTGAAGAGCCAGTCTGTGCATATTTAACTTCTCTACGTACTAAAATAAGCTAGAAAAGCACGCCAACAGTCCCTGGAATAGAAGTCGAATTTCAGTGCCATTTTCGCCTACCTCTCAGGAGGTAGGCATATATTGTTTGGGTATATTTCCGTTGGCATAAAAAAAATGGCCATAATGACGTAGCCGCTTACTAAATAAATAAGTCAGCGTGCATCCTCTTTTTACGAACAGTAATACTCATTTTTGTTGGAGTATTGTTATATTGATTTAGTAAAGTTAACAAGCCGTTTAATAGTTGTATAATATTGCCGTTACCGAATGACGTTAGGCTTGTGCGGATGACGTAACTGACTCACCAATCAGGAGACAGAGATTTTACTAGTTGACGGTTATGGTTCTGATTTGCCAATTTAGGTCGTGTACCAAGCGAATAAGTGTTGCCATCATCGAGATTATGACGTCGTAAAGTGAATGACATAAAGAATACCTTCAGCAAATATGCATCTAAAGCGATCTTACGAGGTTCTTCCTGACTGATTTAGATTTTACATTCATAGTTTGTACTGGCATGCTTTGCTTTTCATTTTTAGCTTAATTTACCTTTGTCAACACATACAACGTCGCCTTGTGTAACACATTTTGGGGCGCTTCGTTTTAATTTCACCACCCCACCCCTCCCCCCAGGCCCTAGTTTGTCTTCCCATTGCATAGAGATGGAAGTCGAAACAGACCGGATGACCAAGGAAATGCAAAACAGTGACGATGCTTACCAACATCTTTAAATTCACTTAGCAACTAAAAGAGAACAATGACATTGTTGCACATACAGCAGGTCTATTCAGTGACATGCATGTTGGTAGCTGTAAAAGGATCAGTAACTTGGAAAGTAATTAAGACTTATTTGCTATGTAAATGCATATTTTGTTCTATCCAGTGTGCAAACCACTGTAAAAAAAATGATATAGGTAGGCATGCTTTTTTGGAAAGCTTATACTTTTGTTTTAGTTTCGATAACAAACTAACGTGTAAGTGCACTGTCGCTGCTGCAGTGTTTCGTCTCAGAGTGGCAAAGGAATGCCGCGGTCAATGATACTATGTAAGACACTCTATTTGTACAGTATGGTAGCTCCAAAATTGATCAAAGCCTTTGAAACTAAACAATAATAAAACCTTCTTTTGAAATACAATAATAGAAATACTTCTTATACTAAAAGAAATCAATAAAAACATTTACAATATTTCAGTCATATTCTTACCTGTGTGCTTTCGTCTACCGGTAACATGCCTTATTTTTGAGTGCTCAGTTCCCTCAGTCTCACTGGATGAATTTTCATTTGTATCTTAAAAAAATAAATAAAAATGTCTTACTCATTTTTATTTTGAATGTGGGAGGTTGCTCTAAAAATGAAAAAAAATGAAATAATCTTTCAGATCTGTTCAGTGTTTAGCTAATATTAATCTATGTAATAAAATCACAGAGTTTCTGACTTTTCAAAAACATAAATATTGATGTATATTCCTCGCAGTCTCATTGAAATCAGACTTTCACAGACCTAAGATACATTTATCAGACTTTCATAGACTTAAGATATATTTATCAGACTTTCACAGACCTAAGATACATTATCAGACTTTCACAGACATAATACATTATCAGACTTTCACAGACCTAAGATACATTATCAGACTTTCACAGACCTAAGATATATTATCAGACTTTCACAGACTTAAGATACATTATCAGACTTTCACAGACCTAAGTTACATTTATCAGACTTTCACAGACCTAAGATATATTTATCAGACTTTCACAGACCTAAGATATATTTATCAGACTTTCACAGACCTATGATACATTATCAGACTTCCACAGACCTAAGATACATTTATCAGACTTTCACAGACTTAAGATACATTATCAGACTTTCACAGACCTAAGTTACATTTATCAGACTTTCGCAGACCTAAGATATATTTATCAGACTTTCACAGACCTAAGATACATTATCAGACTTTCACAGACCTAAGATATATGTATCAGACTTTCACAGACCTAAGATATATTTATCAGACTTTCACAGACCTAAGATACATTATCAGACTTTCACAGACTTAAGATACATTATCAGACTTTCACAGACCTAAGTTACATTTATCAGACTTTCACAGACCTAAGATACATTATCAGACGTTCACAGACTTAAGATACATTTATCAGACTTTCACAGACTTAAGATATATTTATCAGACTTTCACAGACCTAAGATACATTATCAGACTTTCACAGACCTAAGATACATTATCAGACTTTCACAGACCTTAGATACATTATCAGACTTTCACAGACCTAAGATATATTTATCAGACTTTCACAGACTTAAGATACATCATCATTCTTTCACAGACCTAAGATACATTATCAGACTTTTCGGATAGTAAAAGCAGTGAGTTACCAAATTGATCAATACAAACAAACAAACAAACAAATAGTTGCAATCGAGACACTTTTCGTTGTCTTCACTTGATGTTAAAAAGAGATTATTTTATTATCGAAGCTGTTCGACATTCTTTTTAAACTAAATTCAGTACAAATCCACTTCAAAAGAATTTCAACATCTTTTTGTTTGGAACAGTATTCACGAATTGCACAGTTTTCTTGTTTTTCTTTTTTGTCTTTTTTCGTTACTCGGCACAGATTTCGTTTGTTAACATTTCTTGGGGGTTTTTTCGGGGGGGGGGGGAGGGGTTACCTCTGTTAGGGGAACATACTTTCTGAAAACAAAAGTCTAATACCTGCTTCATCGGCTGACTTTGACTTGTGACACGTGACCGTATTGGGATCTAGGTCCCAGTGCCTGTTTTCCCTGCAATATCTATTAGCGATCCCTGTCGGCCTGAAGCCTGGATCACACGTCAGTTGGCATATGGTATACACCGGAATGTGGTAGCCGTCAGAAGTTTCGTTGTAAAAGGAACTCGAAGTACAGTTCCAGTGGCCAGCTTCGGGCATTTTAAGCAAAGAACAAGCTGCAAAATAAGATATTCTATATATCGGTCTGTCTATCTATCTATCTATCTATCTATCTATCTATGTGTCTGTCTATCTGTCTGTCTAGGTGTTGTTACTCGAGGCACAGGTTCGATTCCTAATTGGAATGAATCACGATTCTGCAGTTTATGCATTTAGCTTTGTGTTAACGTCAGCTTGCTTGGCGAGCTGACATAATAAAATATGTTCAGTTGTGACCTAAATTATAACATTTAAGATATCTAGCAGTGATTAATATTTTGACCTCTCCTCAGCTCCTCTGATCTCTTTAAGGTGACGTTTCTCGATGGTAAATTACTCGAGTAAAAACCTGGCCATACAGATGTTAAATTTACTTCCCTTGTAACCGAAGTCAGGTACACTGACTATGAATTGTCTAATTTCTGATTTAAAAAAATACTTCTGTTGTAATAGGATACAACACAGATAGTTCGGGTCCATTTGCCTAAAAAATTTGGTCTCATGTCCATTTAAAGTTAAAAGCAATATATATATATATATATATATATATATATATATATATATATATATATATATATATATATATATATATATATATATATTAAATGTGCTATATAAAATGGTTGTGTTTGTCAATATTTATATTGAGAGTTTATGCCTCATCACACTATGTTGGACAACGTGCATTTTTAGCTTAGTTTTTGTGATAAAGTTGAGGTTATTATTTTTGCATCACTATCTTGTGAAATAGAACAAATAAAATAGTCAATTATATTTTTTAGGTACTTATAGGCATTTTGCATACAAAGTCTGTTCTTGATGTATCTATGATATAATTTTTGTTACGCCTGCAAAGCACGCTTTGAAGTCCTTGCGACAATTGTGATTGATTAGCTTTGTTTCCAGAGTTGTTTTTATGTTGTTGTTTTTTTTATTTATTTATTTTTTTAATAATGGGTCTTGATATTTTAGGTCCAAGCTGAAAAGCAAAACTCTCTGTATCGACAAAGTAGGTTATAGTGACCTACTTTTATTGATCCATCTAACTGTTTTATGTCTCTGTGGCAGGGTCCATTTCTCAGTCACAGCTGCAAGGGTGGTGGTTGTGGGGGGAGGGGGCGGGGGGGGGGGCCGAGTGGTCTAAGTCGCTCGCCTTTACAGATCACTGACATCTCACCTCTCTCCGCGTTGTTTCGAGTCGCGGGCTCGGTCAACGTGGGTATGTGAAAAAGCTTGCCAGTAGATTCCCGGGGGATCGGTGGTTCTTCCCAGGGTTTTCTCGGGTTCTTCCTCCACCAGAAATACCCGCCGCCATGTATAGCCTATCATGTGCTGAAAATGGCGTTAAACTCACAGCAACAACTCTTGCAAGTACAGCCTTGAATTGTGACGAGCATCTAATATATAAAAGTGGGTTGCTGTGATGTACGTTTGCACGTTCTGGTGACGTTTTTGCTGCTGATATTAAAGTCCATTTTCAGATCAACTTGAAAAACATTCTGCTGAGTGGCGCTCTATACAAACCTCATTTACGTTTTATCGCCATGGATGAATCTTAAGAGTTCACTGTCCTAATTTGATCCGTGTAACGTAGGTCCCCACGACCTATTGTTCATCCTACATGTTCACCTTTGAAGTTAGAACTTGTATATCATTTCTCTCAAATTCACATTTACTTAGGTTGATGTGTCCTTGTATATTAACTAGGAAGTATGCTAAGAACACTACATTATTTAAATATTTTAATTTTTCAGACTATACAGATTTCCTGATCAAATGTTACGCAAGCAGAGAAGAGACATATCGTTGATGTCTTTGATTACACTGGAAGCTAATTATATTTTAGTCCACTGGACTAAATAAGATTCTGGACAACTACTTTAGAATACTCCTTAACGTGACAATAAGTGTGTATGTTTTAAATAAGAAAAACAAATGAATATATAGGAGTCACACATATAAACTAGCAACCATAAAGCTTTCCATTTTAATATCTTAATGGAATGTATTTATGTTTGATAAATGATTTGTTAATAATGTGAACTAAAGCAGAAGTTTATAATCTACTTCCCAAAAGGTTGATTTTCCCAAACATAAATTGTGTGTATATTAATGCACTGTCACTTTTCTTTCCATACTTGTCAATTAATTAGAGAAAACATTAGTGTTTCATACCTATTCATACCATGACCCAAATTACCACAAAAATCAGTAAGAGGGGAACTTACTAAAACATATCTTTGTACACACTATACTCTGTCTATCATAAAGCATTATACAAGTATCACAATTATCTAATGTGAAGTATGATCCATCGAAATAATATGAAACAATTTTCTTATTCTCAATGGCATCCATAATCTGTTGCGCATATAATAATAGCCCCAGCCCGTCTTCCTCTACACGCACATTACATAATAGCCCCAGCCCGTCTTCCTCTACACTCACCATGACATAAAAGACCGAGCCCTTCTTCCTCTACAGTCACCATTACACAATAGACAGCCCATCTTCCTCTACACTCACCATTACATAATAGACCCAGTCCGTCTTCCTCTACACTCACCATGACATTGAGCCCTTCTTCCTCTACAGTCACCATTACACAATAGACAGCCTATCTTCCTCTACACTCACCATTACATAATAGACCAAGCCCATCTTTCTCTACACTTACCATTATATAATACACCGAGACCGTCTTCTATACAACCGGACGTACATGGCCGAATGGCCGCACACGTCGTTAATGTAAGATTAGTTAGTTACTTCTATACACTCACCATTACAACATTATCGACTCAACTAGCCATAACATGGACAATTATACCAACAGAAACTGAAAGCACGTCTCGTCAGAATGAACGAAATGTTTAAGACAATAAATTGCAGTTTGTCATGGGTGTCAGCAATCACTCTGACAGTAAGCTGTCCTACATGCGTGTGTGTGTTGTTGTTGTTGTTGTTGTTGTTGTTGTTGTTGTTGTTGTTTTGATACCCAGAGAAGCTACGAATGAAGTTCAGAAAGGAAACCTCACTTGCCATAGATGTATTATTCTACATTGTGTCACATGATTTTGCATACGGCTAGACCTCGTACATAATAATATAAAACAACAATCTAGTGTTCGCTTTTGGGAACACTAACAATTTTCATATTAAGCTTGCTGGAATATTCATCAAATAAACGAAAAGAACACCATTGTCTCGTAAAGACGTTTTGATCTATTTGGCACTTCAGGTTTATGAACTACATTCCATATTTCGTAAATTTGAACTACCGTTAAATAACTAACAAATTATGTTCAGAAGTTAATTAATACTCTAATTCAGTGGTCAAATAAATCCATCCAGAGCAAAACAAATAAAAACGTGCAGTTAATGCTTGCAACATCTTAATGAGTGTAGCATTTGTTAAGGTGTACTGCTAGAAGCCGAGAAGCAAAGTTACACAAATGTATTATTAAACTTAATTATTTAGTTTTGAATATATCCTACATGACTGAAGGGAAAACAAATGCCAAGATTTTCCAAGGGACTTGATCGTATGCGCATGTGCAAGGCGAATAAAGATTAGAACAACTATTTACGTTCAATATCTTCAAAAGAAATAATACAAAACTGTGCTTTGTAAAACAACGTATGTGCATTCAAACTTCTTATTGCATCATTTCAAAGTTTTAAATGTTTTGAAGGCCTGCCGTTGCTAACCTCAAAACATTTCAGTACAACCTTATTGTCTGGAGAGGGTCAGTACAACCTATATTTCTTGAGAGAGGGTCAGTAGAGCCTATATTGTCTGAGAGAGGGTCAGTGCAGCCTATATTGTCTGAGAGAGGGATATTTTAATAAAACATTCTGAATTGTGATGGTATAATTTCTCCAGAAATACTTTGGTATAGTAAAACGTGTCCCAAATTTAGAATCCCTGCGTTTCATATGCAGAAATGTATGTGGGTGATGTGCAATGTATGGAAGATTGCTTCAAACCATGTCACTACATCCAACTGCACCTGTAGTGAATTTGATGTCATGAATATGTGTATGCAAGATACATTGAGGAAGCAGTAGCCACAGCTGTTTTGTTAGAAAAATCCATTAATTTTCTATTGTATTAAGATCATTTATTTGTTTTAAAAATAAATCCATTAGTTCTATCAAATGGTAAAGAATACTGTGTTCTTCAGGAGGAACCTAAAAGACGATTTGATGATGATTGAATTGTACATACATTGTCTCTCTCCAATATATATATATATATATATATATATATATATATATATATATATATATATATATATATATATATATATATATATATATATATATAAGTTTTAGACACGAACATGTACTAAATTTCTACCTTCATGAAAACTATTGTTTTTTCTCCGGTAAATGAGCAGTGTTAAACTTTCAACTCTAATACCGTTATTGTTGCTGGTGTATTTGCTGAATCGTAACATAGTTCTTTACTATAAATTTGTGTTCTATGAACCTCAATGTTAATATGAGATTTCGGAATATTGTAGACTTCAAACTGATGTATGTTCTCTCGGTATTTAACCTAAATTCTGCTAAGTACTGCGTATTCCTACCATTTGCTTCTTTTGTGACATGGATACTATTTATTTTAAACTGAGTCTGTCAATTCATTATGCATAACATTAACATGTCCTTATCATTCTTCTGGAATACAGAAATACACTGAGTACAACAGCGATACGATATGAAGACATTCTAAATGTGAGTGTCACAGGAACAAGAACTGTATGTCACCTTCTGAGGATGGGGGTCTATAAACCTCACATAGATACATACATAATAATATACCTTAGGCGAGAGAAACTTTTACAATCAAACTGCATCAAGTTACAGGCAGTGGAGACTTTGAAACCAAATAGACATACATGTATACATCTAGGCATTCTACTCAAGTATGAAACACAATATCGTTGTGTAACTCTTAGAATTCCACTCAAGTATGAAACAAAGGTGGCTGTGTACCTCTTAGAATTCCACTCAAGTGTGAAAGATAGGTCACATTGACCCGCTTTACCTGTAGTACATTTATATTATGTAGTTCTGCTTAAGATGAATAAAAAAGTCACAGTTCATCACTGTCCATGGAGTCATTGCTCGACAATGGACCCAATTTGATACGTAACATGATAACTAGAACATGACAGATCCCAATACCAAACTATGTTACCGTACAGTATAACAACATTTGAAGCGAAGTTAGCCACTTGACAGTGTCATATGGTTATCCGTGTATATTTTGCATGTGAGACAAAAATTATTTCATCGAGACATTCACATTGATGCAGCCATTTATTTCCAAGCCAAATCCCTAGAAGTACTTAAAAATTATAAATAGTAATTGTGTGATTTAACAAAAAAATGATGGCAAAGGTACTTTACCGCGACTTCAGAAGCACATAAAGGCAAAAATGAGACTTGGTCCAATTTGACGTCATCATGGCCTTAAATCTAAAAACAAACAAACAACAACAACAACAACAAATTAAACACATGCATTTTATCTAGAAAACCTAATAGTATGCATTCCAGGTGTTGGATTGCTTTTAACTTTCAATGTCTATGGGCATACAAATAGATACCTACTAAGAAATCTCCTGTCAGTTGCCACATCCGAAGTAATACTAAAGTACTAAAGTACGACCCACAGATCTTTATCACTGACAGTGAGATAAGGAGACAACTCTGATATATATCCTATTACATGAATTGCTACCAATGCCTAGAAATCTTAATGGTCTCTTGCCTCAGGGGATATATAAACACCAAACACGCAGACACTGTTATCTTTGTATTATTATTATTGAAAAAAGAATCCGATTTAATTCGGCAAGGGAGATAATGATATTATTTCCCAATCTTAGTTTAATTAAGTCTGTCGGGTTTTGTTGACTTCACCACTGCGTTGGAATTCGAAATGATACAATACAGTACAAATTACAAATGTCAGCATAAGTAACACAAACAATAATGACTTTAATTCTGGTCAATTTTAAGCAAAAGATGCCTCTAAAAGTAGAACAAGAATCTTTTCTTGAGAATGATTTTTGTTATTTGGATTCCATAAATAATGTAATGAATGGCAACATATTACTTACTAGGCAGTGTCCCATATTTACAAACAGGTCACTACTTCCTAGGTAGCGTCCCAGATTTACAAAAATAGGTCACTACTTACTAGGTAGTGCCCCATATTTACAAATAGGTCGCTACTTACAAGGTACTGTCCCAGATTTACAAATAGGTCGCAGTTTTCTTTCCAATTCTTCCTGATCGCATTTTTCATGAAACGGAAAATTCTTCTTGAAACATCGCGGTTCTTGATATTTCATATTGTTCTCACTGTCGTGAAAAGTACCGGGTGGACAATAATAGCAGTATCTCTCAAACCCTACATCGTCCTTGTACAAGCTGAAGAAAAATCAGGAGAAAACGTATAAATTAGTGAAAAAGTAATACATAAAAAATAAAAATAAATCAGCCAGATTAAACTGGAATTCATGAATTAACAGTAAGTACTGGAAAGTCTCTAACACATCAAAAAATAAAAATAAATCATCCAGATTAGACTAGAATTCATGAATTAACAGTAAGTGCTGGAAAGTCTCTAACTTTTAACGTATATAGGAGGTTTTAACATTTATGTTGCACATCTAGATCGGTCACCTCAAAAAATGATTCATTGTTTGATTGCTGGACTGATTGATCGATCGATTTTCCTCATCGATAAATTGATTATGATTCCACTGTTTGGTCTATGTATTGCTCGAATGACTGAACGGAGGCGGGAGGGGCAAAATGGGATAAAGATGCAACACTATAACAGAATCATTTCGTTATTATTATTATTATTATTATTATTATTATTATTATTATTATTATTTAACTGAACAAAAGATTATTCCTCAGGCAGTATAGGTGATCAATATTTCTGAACATAAGTAGACAGCTTGCTGAAAAATTTGCATTTTCATTATTAGAGGCTAAATTTGCTGATGTTACTAAAGTTCCTTTAGTACATATTCTTGTTACTAAGAAATTGGTAAACTTACTATCTACCATTTTCCCCTTGTCGAATACATGCCGATATTTCAAGGAGGAAATATATCTGAAGAACAAAATAATGGTTAGATTGCAGTAGTTATACAAATTCATATTTCAATTTAAGTTTTCAATATTGTAATAAAAGGAAATTTTTTGCCTTACATGCAATTGTGATATAAATAGTGTGCATGAATATAGTTCAGAAAATTATCACGATTTAGTAATTGAATGCATACACACAGAGAGAAAGACAGACAGACACAGAGATAGACAGATAGATAGATTTTATTTTATTATTATTTATTATTCATATCACATTGTTCATAAAAAATATCAGATACTTACATATAGTATATGATGTTTATGAAAGAAACTGAGTTTGGACCACGTATACAGTGCTGTGAAATATACGTCGGAGATTAAACTGAAAGAGAAAAAAATATATCATTGATCAAATCTCTCTCTCTCTCTCTCTCTCTCTCTCTCTCTCTCTCTCTCTCTCTCTCTCTCTCTCTCTCTCTCTCTCTCTCTTGGTCGCGAATGGAAAGCAGTGAAATATAGGTCCATGATTAAATTGAAACAGAAAAAAGTATCAACGATCAAATCTCTCTCCCTCTCTCTCTCTCTCTCTCTCTCTCTCTCTCTCTCTCTCTCTCTCTCTCTCTCTCTCTCTCTCTCTCTCTCTGTGTATGCCAGTGTATATGTGACTCCCTGCGCCGTAATATACACAATAAACATTATATAAGTATATAGATAGTCCGAAAAGAAGTTATGATAAGTGTACCTCAGTGACAAATATGGCAATGATTATCCTTGCTATTGCATATCTCTAGGCAATGAGTATCCTAGCTATTACATATCTTTAGGCAATGAATATAATATCTATTGCATATATCTAGCCAATGCATATTCTATCTATTGTATATCTGTAGGCAATGAATATAATATCTATTGCATATATCTAGGCAATACATATCCAAGCTATTGCATATCTGTAGGCAATTAATATCGAAAGTATTGCATATCCGTAACTATTGCAATGAATGATTATCATAGCTATTGCGTATCCGTAGGCAATTAGTATCCTAGCTATTGCATATCTCTAGGCAATGAGTATCCTAGTTATTGCATCTAGGCAATGATTATTCTACCTGTTGCACATATATAGGCATGTTATTTCATACCATCACCGTCTTTTTTATCTTTTACATTTAATGTCTTATTATCTTTTGTCTGCATTTATTTTGCTAAATGTTACAATGGAAACAAAGTGTAGCATAAGTAGTATATAAATTGAAAGTACTAAGCCATAGGGTACTAGCATAAAAAAGATACAAAATTGAGAGTATCTGACCATATATTACTTTCAGTATGAGTCCTTACGTAAGCATGAGACTGGGTAAATATATAATCTATAGATTAATCTTGTTGTGACCTTGTTTTACGGCATCAGGACTCGTAGAAAACGCCTACTGACATATATACCGGTACCCTGAGCAAATTTTTAACTACGGAAGTTATGTCTCACGTAAAAGTCACGAATTGTGATGCCAGAGACCTAAATGCACTACCCTTACATATTCTGTAGTAAAAGTCTTTTGGGCCGGGAAGTTATAGGTATGGTTTGCCTATCGACCTAAATAATAATAATAATAATAATAATAATAATAATAATAATTAGAAGAAGAAGTAGTAGTCGTGGTAGTAGAAGAAGAAGAAGAAGAATGAATGAATGAATGAATGAATGAATGAATGAATGAATGAAGAATAATAAATGAAACGGTTCAATAACAAAGAGACCATAGCTGATAGCAACGAGAATAAGATGACGATGATGATGGTGCTGGTGATGATCAGTGGCAGTGCGAGGGTCTGAGGCGCTCGGGGGCAATGTTTTTTTGTGGCACCACTATTTTGCCACAGAGGACAGTTTTTATGTCAGTTGCCAACCTCCAATCCCCCCCCCAATCAAAGCCCTGAAAAACCGGGGGCTTAGATGGGGGTGGGGGCGCTAAAAAAGTTCCTTACGGTGCCCCGATCCCCCTCGCAGGGCGCTCGGGATCAATTTCCTTCCCCCATCTCCCTCGCGCCGCCACTGGTGATGATGAAAAATTGGCTGTAAAATTGTGTACAAAATGTGCAAGTTACTGTTTTATGAAAAACCGTTGCCGCCGGTGAACACTACTCCTCTGAAAATTCAAATTTGATTTTAAAAGTGTCATCTATTTCCCCCCCCCCCTCTCTCTCTCTCTCTCTCTCTCTCTCTCTCTCTCTCTCTCTCTATCTCTCTCTCTCTCTCTCTCTCTCTCTCTCTCTCTCTCTCTCTCTCTCTCTCTCTCTCTCTGACACACACACACACACACACAAACACACACACACACACCACAAAAACAATGACATATCTCGATACTGGTTAGATTCTTTACGTTCTTCAATACGACTTAATGAATAAAGGTATGGAATAACCTACTGCAGTCTTCGAACTCACACTAAAATGGCGGGGGGGGGGGTTGAGAAGAGAGGGTCTAGTCGAGAAACAACGGTCCAGTCCATTGAATTCTGTCATTCTAATGCAGTCGCTGATGCGTTATTTGCCTTGCAGGAAATATTTTCAGCTCTTTTTTATTTTATTTCACGAATCAGAAAAATAATGGCCGAAGTTAACTGGAATCTAAAAATAATGTTGTACTATTGCCAGTTATTGACCAAGCACAAGGAAAAAATATGGTCGAAGCTGATGAAGACAATAATAATAATGACAATGGCGTCGCAAACGATTAATTCGCCACTATAACGAATATGATAATAAAGAAAAGAAAGAAAGAAAGAAAAAGAAAGGATCAGATACCATGATAACCTTTAGTAGTAAACAAATCGGCGTTAGGATTCAGGGAAAGATCATGGAGAGAGAGAGAGAGAGAGAGAGAGAGAGCTTTGCCTCTCAATCCTGGATGTGTGATTTCCTTAATGTTTGTTAATGCACTGCATTATGATGATTAATAATGAACAGACTTGAAGCCAAACATATACAACGGACCGTTTGGTAAGAATAAGCGATAACAAGATTTTCAAAACAGCGTACATGTGGAGATGAAACGGCATTATTTTCATTCAGGACCATTTAGGTATTATAAGAAGTACTTTTTGTGAAAATCCAGTGTCTGCATGACCATCCGTTTAGTAGGACTAGCGATATCAAGATTTTCAAGATGGTTGGCTCAGAAAGGGCACCATTTTCATTTAGGACCAACAAGATCTCAGAATGAAAGTGTATGCTCAATTTCATTGTGTGTATCCAAGGAGTTTAGAAGTAGTAGCAATTAGAAACAAATAGCTAATGAAGACTAAGCGTATGGATGACAGATGAGCTAATGGACACCAAGAGTATGGATGACAGATGAGCTAATGGACACCAAATGTATAGATGACAGATGAGCTAATGGACAGCAAGTGTATGGATGACAGATGAGCTAATGGACACCAAATGTATGGATGACAGATGCGCTAATGGACAGCAAGTGTATGGACGACAGATGAGCTAATGGACACCAAATGTATGGATGACAGATGAGCTAATGGACACCAAGTGTATGGATGGCAGATGCGCTAATGGACAGCAAGTGTATGGATGACAGATAAGCTAATGGACACCAAGTGTATAGATGACAGATGAGCTAATGGACACCAAGTGTATGGATGGCAGATGAGCTAATGGACAGCAAGTTTATGGATGGCAGATGAGCTAATGGACAGCAAGTGTATGGATGACAGATGAGCTAATAGACACCAAGTGTATAGATGGCAGATGAGCTAATGGACAGCAAGTGTATGGATGACAGATGAGCTAATGGACACCAAACATATGGATGACAGATGAGCTAATGGACAGCAAGTGTATGGATGACAGATGAGCTAATGAACACCAAGTTGCGCGTGACTAGCAGCAGATATTTAAGACTTAAGCGAGCTAATTCTTATGTCAGCAGTGCGGGGAGACGCATATTATAGAGTGTTTTATTTTTTTGCTTGTTTTTGAAAAATTACTCATTAAGATTACTAAGGAAGAAAAAAATAACTATTACATACGGTTTGATCTGTGCTAACGTTTGCTAGATAACTCGGGAATAACGCACGCGCGCTTGTGTGTGTGTGCTACCATCTCTTATGCCATCCTCTGTAGCTCTAGTGTGCGACATTAGCGTATTGTGTGAGTGAAATAAACTGTGGAAACTCGAATCTTGTACGTTCATCAACAATTCTGTGACACTATGTAGGTGAAAAACCAGCAAAGATTTTAAACTAGAAGCAGAAAAAATAAAAATTAAAAAAATTTTTAAAAAATAAACGATATGTTTAATTTGCATTTCAGTTTTGACATTGGAAGCATAAATTTATTACAACAAAAGGCTGGAATAAAAAAAATGGAATCATCATCAACCATCGATCGAAATGATGCAAACAAATGACGTCTGAAGCAGTTATAAGTATTGAAAGGCAGACCAGGCGATTGGCGTCCATTCACCAAGTGCAAGAACGCACTCAACCTTCATTTTGTATACTTAGGGAAGTGGATTCATAATCCAAATCATGATAAAAATAAATCCTTCTCTTTTTTTAATTTAATTGATCAACATCAATAACAGAAGTTAGACTGCGCATTATCAGACAGAATTCGGTTCCTCTATGAAACGGACGTTATGGGCCTAACATGGTGACACGTCTCTCTCGCCAGTCAGTGTTCACATACCTTTATTTTAACTGTCTGTATATAAACATATCGAAACTGACTTCGGCCTCGAGGGTTATTTCAAATTCTTGTGTAAACATAAATATCGATCAGCTTTGACAAAACTCCGAGTATCTTCCGATAATTTAAGAATTGAAACTGGGAGATATGGAAACAATAGAATCGATAGAAGTGAAATATATTGTATGCTATGATATTGAAGATGAATATCATTTTCTTGTAGTGTGTACAGTATATACTAACTTACGTGTACACCTAATTAAAAAATACTTTTGGAATAAACCATCCACACATAAGTACATTCAATTGTTAACTTATAGTAATAAGAAAACAGTATGTTCACTAGCTAAATTTGTTTATGAAGCGTTTAAAATAAGAGATAAAATAAAATTTGTACAGTTATTTGTTATAAAAATTGTTTATATTTGTCCAGCCTGTTCTTTCCAGCTCTTGACGATTACCGTTTCTAACTTTCTGTTTAAAATTGTACATATAGCATTTGATAACCACGCAATATCTGTAGCATGTATTCAAAAGCATGTACATGCTTATGACAATAAACTATTGAATTGAAAACTGTAATGGGCTCGCGCCATGTCGAATTCTGCTATTAATCTACTAGAAGATATATTCCTTGAGTTAAACTGTATGCCCAGAAATCACTAGGTCATCTGACTGAAAATCACAAGATTAGTAATGTCAATATACTGTGAGTTAATGACACATGATGGTAAAATCATTTACAAATTACGCAAAACAAATGACTTTTGCATGCCACAAAAAATGGGAATAATAATAATAATAATAGCTTATCTCTTTTAAAATGTTGTTATCTGCTGAATGATCTGGAAACAACTCAGTTAAATGTTAAAGAAAAAATAATAAACAAATAAATCTAAGAAATGTTTTAACCTTTCGAGTATAGCAAACAGCAATAAAACAATGATTCTAGAAAAAAACATTGAAACCTTACTTGTAAGTCATTTTCATGAAGCAAACATCTGGTATTCGTAGATATGTACCATTTTAGGTCTCGTGTACATTTTATATGGAGTCGTTCAGCAAAGCTCCACCAGTCTCGATTTATTTTCCGCAAACCTTTGTAATCATTCGAAACTATTATTCACTTTATGTCCTTAACAAGTCACATATTTAAAGTGAGGCAACTTTTTTTTAAATAAGGCAAGCACACCTAACCCAGTAGATTATATTGCTCTACATCCATCCCCAAATCTCATCCTATCCATCCCACCCCACCCCCAAACACACCCCCTCCCCACAACGAGTAGTGCACATTCAATTTATTTTAAATCATATTCCAAGCTATGAATGTCTTAAATCTTTAAACATAAGACAATTTACATGACATGGGTGGGAAGGGGGGGGGGGCATTAATTAGTAGGTGGTTTGAATAAATAAAACGAGCAATAATGCGAATATGTGGAATTTTCAAGTTATCAAGCTAAGGATTGTTAATGCAGATTGAGTAAGGGGGGGGGTCAACCTTGCACCCTTACTCCCCACCCCCAACCCAGGATATAAAAGGATTTTTATTACATCAGAAGAGATAACTCAATGAAGATTTGGGCCGATACTTTTCTCCTAAGGGTTTCGTTAAAAGCTGGATAAAAGACAGTGGTAAAGTTTGATAACAGGCTGTGGTTAGGCTGGATAACAGGCTGTGGTAAAGCTGGATAACAGGCTGGGGTTAAGCTGGAGAACAGGCTGTGGTAAAGCTGGATGACAGGCTGTGGTAAAGCTGGATGACAGGCTGTGGTAAAGCTGGAGAACAAGCTGAGGTAAAGCTGGAGAACAGGCTGTGGTAAAGCTGGATAACAGGCTGTGGTAAGGCTGGATAACAGGCTGTGGTAAAGACTAACTGAATGTTTGGATGATAATGCATAAAGAACACATATCTGATTTTACTAGGACCTTGTTATTACTTTAATCTTAACTGTTCAAAAACAGTAACCGAAGAAAGCTACTGAAAGGGACCGTTTTTAAATAGATCTTTTATATACCCATCTAATTATTTACTGCTGCATGTATTTTCACACAATTTGGGAATTAACATTGGTGAAGATATTTCAAATTTAAGTACAACATACCTTGTTCTTCTTTTTTTTTTTTTTTTTAAATGCCCATTTTTCACTCTTACTGTCGTTCTATTTCTATGCACTGTGTTTACTATGCAAACTAGGTCAGCTGGTTCGCATAAAAGAGTGATAGCCGCAGAACTGGGAGGGGTGTGAGCTTTAGGGTCAGCAAATCTATGTATGAGCGTTTAACATTAGCCCCATTCATGCTTTAAGTAGCGTAACCATACTTTATGAAACCTTATTTAATGGTTTGGTCAGAACAGTCTCCTGGTAGCGCTAGAAAGCATACTTTAGAAAATAAACTAATATACAATTTTGAATCTCATCGGCTTAGAGCTTTGTTTGATAAAGCCATAGTATTTGTAACTACTTCTATCATTACACATACGGAAATTCATAGCGTACACTCTTTATATCCTGTTTTTTGTTATTAGAAATATTTCCGCAAACTGTCAGAGTCATTTGGGTGGGATCGTTTCAGGTTTCAATAGATTTGAATAATTGAAAAGAATGATGTTTTAACACCACTTAAGAGGATCGGCGGTCTTAAATGAAATATTGGTGCAAAACTAGATTTAGGGTATAAAAAACACAAAACGTACCTGGTTTCCAGGCTGGTTCTGGAACTTTTAGTGATTACAAATTAGGATGACAAGCAAAATAGCAAAATTATCAGAAATTTAAGGTGAGGTCAGGATTGGGGTGGACAACTGGGTGCAGAGTGACTGCTGCTGACGCAAGATGACAGATCAGTGTACATGATTACATTTGACGGTAGTGTCCATTGTTAGGGTGTGACGATTTAAAAAAATCAAATAACGTGTCCATATATAAATTGTCATTCACTTTATGTATGATTTTTTTATTTATTTGTTTTGTTTTGTATTTTTTTAACTGAGATTAAATTGTCCTAAATTTTCTTTCTCTTAACAGTTTGCAAAATTCACATAAACAATTCTTTTGCAGCATTTTCATTATAGAGAAAAGGGGAGAAAAAAAAGCCAAAACAACAAAAGCGTGGGAAAGAAGTTTTTACTCGCTATGGACAGATCTATTAACTCTGATTTCTTGGCCACCTGCTCTTGCATTTAGGTATTAGGCAGATGATTGACTCGTGAGCAATCACATGAGAACCTGGGCCTCTTGTTATTATTATTATTATTGATATGTAGTACGTGCAGGATATAATGGCAAAATATGGACTAGACTTATTACACGTACGGGTTGAAGGTTCGTTGATTTCAGCTACACCCAATCTTGTATTGATTTTTCTTACGCCATTCTATACCCTAAAATACTCAGTCAATTAATCAATCTTTATTTTCACCATAAGAAGAGTTCAGTTTACAAATGTAAAATAATAGCACAGAAAGATATTTAATTATTTACATTTATTATTACGGTAAACATTCCAGAAAGTCAATGATACATATTAAACTAATACAGACGAAGAAGTAACAAAAGGGATATCAACAAATAAAAAGTACACACAACAATACATAGTGGCACATAATCGGTGTACATAAAACTCATGGGATTTTATTATTACAGTTCGAGTCCATTAATGTAGAAGGCTTTTTTTTACAAGGAAGTCTTATAGGTTGAAAAGTTCTGGTACCAGATGATCTTTCAGTCGTCAGGCTAAGAGATACACTCGTGATACAATGAAGAGAAAATGGAATGAACCGAACAGAAAATGATAAAGTTGTGTTTTACCCAGTCTAGTTTTGAGGTCGGTTCTAAAGGTTTTAGTAACTGTTACTCGTCATTACTTTTGCAGAGTTGTATGCGTAGCTCAGGTCTAAACTTCTCAAATTACATATAAACACAATATGCAACAGTGGAATATCAAAGTATATAGCTATTTAATGATAGCAAAATTTTTTATCGAATAGAGTATTCTGACATGAACATATATTGTTATCCATGTTAAAAATGTAGAGTTTGACACATTACAACTGCTGTAGCTTCAACAGATAGATGGATAGGAGGCTTCTGTAGTTTGTTTTTTCTGGTGACAATGTTAGCCAGGCAATAGAATTATGTCAAGTTAAGAAACCAAACACACACACACACACACACACACACAGAGAGGTTAGAGAATTTTGTTTTCATATTCTACGGAGGTTCGCGGGTTTTGGCATCAATCGCCTTGCCTGCACACACCAACTCCTATACCCCCTTGACCATGCACATATCACCAAAATTGATACGTGCAGGCAAAGCGATGGGTGCCGTAACCCGCGAACCCGGGTTCGCATCTCCGTAGAGTACGAATTAAAACTTCTGTAACCTATATGATAATATTATTTCTTCGTATTAAAAATTCTGTTAATGTTATCCTATAACGTAGGATCCAGGGATAGCACTTTCCGCTCTCTCTCTCTCTCTCTCTCTCTCTCTCTCTCTCTCTCTCTGTCTGTCTGTCTGTCTCTGTCTCTGTCTCTCTCTCTCTCTCTCTCTCTCTCTCTCTCTATATATATATATATATATATATATATATATATATATATATATATATATATATATATATATATATATATATATATATATATATATTACGGGAGTGTATAATGGAATTCCCCATACCTAAGTATTACCTATAGGCACAGAAACTTATATCTCATTCTTCAATGAGCTGAATGACTTTACGACGTATTTCCAAACCTTCATAATTGTCAAAAGATCCATTTCAGGTCAATTTCATGCTACTCTTTTTGTAAACTATATCTAGGAACTTGGTTGTTCTACTAATATCTCTCTAACAACAGATGATGTCAGAGGTTTACTTGCGCAGATGTGTACCGCACCATCCTATTGACTGTTCTTTTTCCTTGATTTAGATTCTGTATAAATTTAATTTGATATTTTTCGTGTCCATTTTGGGGCTACAAGGTTGACGGTTTATCACTAGGAAATGTACGACGCATATATTAGTTTCCCAACCATGTACATTCTTTTGTATGTTTTCAGCTCTTGGGAACCTTGTATCTACTATCTACATGGCTATAGGAGATTCCCAAACGTTCGGCGAAAACACAGTCGAGAATCTTTAAAATATACTGCACAAACTCAGCACGACATACCAGTCCTACGACAAAGGTACTTTACTTAGTCTGCTCAGGCTGAATCAGACTCTGTTATCATCACCTTGTCAAATAAATTACACAGTACCATTAATCTAAACATTTTTCTCCGCCAATTCTGTAATAAGATACCTCCACACATGGGGATAGAAAGTTTATGTGCAGGCATTCTAGTACAAGAGAGAGAGAGAGATATATATATATATATATATATATATATATATATATAGAGAGAGAGAGAGAGAGAGAGAGAGAGAGAGAGAGGCCTAAATATGGAAATACAGGTCTGAATAACACACATAAGGGCAGATATGCTTCCTAAATGGCAAAGAAAGTAGTTCCAACAGTAATATCGCCACTGTGGTGATATCATTGTTCTCCCACTGAAAGATTTCAACATATCATTATGAAATATATCATAAAATTCCATACTATTCGTCTATTTGATTTGACAAACCATGGAATGGACATAGAACTACTTACAGCAGAGGGGTTTATTTTTCATCTTTGAAATTAATTCAAGCTAAATACTGCGCTAATGCTTCTTATGTTGGATTGCTTCTACCATTTTATTCGTAATAATATTCTATACATGTTATGTACTGCAGTCTTAAAAGTAAAATCTCCGATATTAACATTGAATGCACGTATATCTTAATTTTCAGGGAAATTAGTTCCTTTTTTTTGTATATGTTACAGGCAGAGACAGCGGCTTCGGTTCAGGTTCGCATATGCCATTCTTGCCATTTATGATTATATTGTATGCCTCTGATATATATCTATCTATCTATCTATCCGATGTATAATATAATATTTTAATTCAGTAATAACGATATAAGATTGTAACGATTAACGATATGACTTTATCGAGTGGGCATACTGTGTTACCCATCTCCGTCCTTCCCTTCCCGTCCCGTCCAGTCCGTCCACCTGTCCGTCACAAATGTCGTTTCCGCGTAATAACTTTTAAGGACTTCATCAAACGTAGTATGAGGAATTATTTTAAGAAGATCTAACTTTATTCTGACAAAATTTGACAAAGTTAATAACCCTGTTTGACTTAGAAATGTGGCATTACTTATTGCACCATTCTGGTGGGGACACCTGTTTCTTATGTCCCATATCCATTCTAACTTAAAACACGACCCTACATGAAAGCTGAACATAAACCATATGACCACCGGTGTTTTGGAAGAGTCATTATCTACAATGGCACGTGTCTGCTGTCAAAGACACGTGTCTGCTGTCAAAGGCACGTGTATGCTGTCAATGGCACGTGTCTGCTGTCAAAGACACGATCTTCAAAGGTTTGAAAATTTCGGCCTTCATTAAAAAGTTTTTGGTGACATTGTTGAAAATAATTCGTCCAGTAAAAAAAGTAAACGTTTAATTTTAAAATCACTTGTTCATACATCCAGCCAGAAATTTCTGAATTTCTGAATTTTATTGTATTTATTACCTACATCAAAAGGTAAAAACAAAAGAAATATACAGGACCTGACCATGGATTGTATTAGATTTCCATGGATTGAATTAGATTTCCATGGATTGTATTAGATGACCATGGATTGTATTAGATTTCCTAAAAATCTAGCTCTGATTTGCCACATTTGTAACTACTCAGTCTTTCCCGTACTCCGACAGTAACCTCCTATGTGTCAGGTGTAGTGATATGTTTGATTTTCAAAGATTTTGTTCCAACGAAAATATCGCTTCACTGTGACTCATTACGCAGATATAACCAAAATACTATGTGGTTTTCTGGGAAACTAATTCAAGTAAACAAAACATTCCAAGAACTAAACAAGTAGATTTAAAGGGTTGCCTTCCTAGAATTCCGCTTTTGTAATTGTTTTATCACATAAACATTCTGAGCCGATATCCGCAGATGGTTCCTGCTGGGGTTTTTTTTTCCCCTCCCACACGCCGTGTATCTCCATAACCTTATCTAGTTCCCAGACAAAATGTCTACCCCTTTGGTGCCCTTTGGTGGAGCATGGTTTTTACGATGGGCGCCATGAAAAAAAAAATCAAATGATTATTTTTTATTCGCTGCGTTAGTGTGCTAGTCATTTTTAAAATTTATTTTGATGCTGTCTTATAAATATAGATGCAAAAACAAAAATATGAGTCGCCTGCTTCCGCATGTATCTATCGGAGTTATAATTTAGTGTACTCGTATCCCTTACACGAGAAAAAACACAACACCGCCCATATATGTTACTTTGATGTTTATAAGTTTGTGGTACACATTTCATTTTACCAGATATTTCCCAACTATTTATTGACGTTTCCATGCTTTCTTACATTGATACTATTTACAGCTGGAAGTGTTGGGGTTATTTTGCAGGGATCTACGCTCAGGAGACTAGAGCTGACGGCAATTTTATCTCACCTGTAAGAAATAATTATCGCGATAGAAAGTCAAAACTATAAAAAGACAAAACAACAGAAGATGTATCAGTGTTATGAGAAGTAGTATTTGCTGAAGAGATTTTCGCACATCGTTATTAGTCATCGTAGTAGTTGTTGTTTCCTTGTTTTGTTGTTACTATTGTTATTGTAGGAGGTGGTGATGGTAGTGCTGGCGGTGGTAGGGGTGTCGTAGCACATTCTTTACTCATCCTACCAGTGCCATAATGTTGCTACAGCCACTGCTACCACTATTACTGAGAAGAAGAAAATGAGACTTTAGAGTGAAAATTTAAATAATATCGGCCTTCTGAATTCTCGCCTCGATATGCCATAGATTTGGATTGAGCGTAGGAATAGCTGCTACTCTGTCAAATTTTAAACATAAAACGTACTATGATCGTAGCCACCCACTTTGGTAACTATAACTCGTTTCAGAGAGAGAGAGAGACAGGGAGACAGAGCCGGATTCTCAAACGTCATGACTTATAACAACTTCAGACTGAAAAAAAAGAACAGAAACATTAAAGGAGGAGTTATCATGACTGTTGCTGCTGAACTACTAAGAATTGAGGGCATACCGTTGCCTCATAGTTTAATCTTGACTGAAATAAGCACGAAACATTCTTAAGACATCCTAACTATCGGGCAATCTATCCCAAGTCCTGTTTCTTTAGCTTAGCTAGTTTCAAAAACAAGCTATATCCTATTAGCACAGCGTCGCTCCATGTAAAAGGAAGTTTTTTTTTTTCTTTTCGTCTACGCGGCAGAGGAACGCAACAATAGACCTGAATCGATATTAACTGATGAAAAATCATCTTTGCTACTTGTCTTCCTTTGCTTTGATAGGCAAATAATTATCATCTCTGACAAGGAATAAAACTTAATTTCAAAATGTTGGTTGAGGCATGCGGTATTTAAGTATTTGATGTGCATTTGTCTTGTCCGGCGGATCATTCTTCTAGATTTTTAGAACAAATAAAAAAGAAGTTCTAACATGTAGTCCTAAAACATTAATTTATTTGACACTTATTTACTGATGTGTTTTAATCTTCTAAGATCTCTTGTGTCGTTAACTTGCAAATAAATATACAGATGACAAAATGGATCATACAGTTATATTGATGGTGTTTTGTCTGCTTGTAGAAAGCTTCATAATCTTGCATTTCATTTTACTGGCTGGAAACTCATGGCTCTTTTCGTGTCCAGATTCCAAGTTTATTTATATCTTGTTGTATTTGAAGACATTCTCTTTTAGATCCAATTTTCCTATAGCAAGCACAGTCATCTGAAAAAGTCGAAATTCAGAAGCAATTTCACTAACAATATTATCTACGTAGAAAGAGAAGAGTATAGGTCCTAGAACAGTTCCTTGTAGTACTCCTAAAATTGCATCTGACCATAAAGATTTAAGACTCGATTCACGATTACTCGTTGTCTCTTGTGACAGAGAAAGGAGTCAGTCAGTGAAGTGTGTTGCCAAAGGTTCAATAGACATTGAGTCTGCATTTAGAACGACCACGAGGAACTATTTCAAATGCCTTTTCAAAGTCTAGAATGAATATATCTGTTTGATATGAACGTACTTCTGAATAAATACTAATAATCTACAATGCCCAGTGAATATAATATGTGATTTATTTGATTCTTGTGTATCTCCAATTTTGTCTTATTGCTGTGAAATTTGGGATTTTTGAAAGCAGAAAATATAGAACGGGTACATAGAAAATATTGCAAGTGGTTACTAGATGTAAAACTATCTACCAACAATATATTTGTGTATGGAGAGTTGGGACGATATCCAGTTTATGTAAATAGATATGTACGCATCATTAAGTACTGGTTCAAATTGCAAAATACAAAAAGTTGTATTCTCCCAAAACTATACCAATTAATGCTTACCGATTGCGAAGGAAAGAATAATTTTAAAAAAATGGGTTTATAATGTGAGAACGACACTACTGATCTCAGACTTTGGAGAAGTATGGTATTACCCTAATTCAGTCTAGGTACCTTCCTTTTAGCCGCCTTTTAACCAAAGACTAAAATACATATTTCATTCTGACTGGAGTTCTGCAATTGCTTCGAAAACTTCATATGTGTATAAAGATATATATGATATCTTGGAAACCGCTTCCTATCTTAGAATAATTGCCAATGCCAGCCACAGAAAGGCTTTAAGTAAATTAAGGATTTCATCACACCCATTAAATATCGAGACTGGTAGGCATGTAGGAAACGAACGGCATGAAAGGAAATGTGAATTTTGTGTAAATAATGAGGTTGAATATGAATATCATTTTGTCTTTATTTGTCCTTTATACCTCTCACTTAGAAAATCTTATATTGGTCTTTATTATTGGCAGAAACCAAGCATGTATAAACTATTACAATTATTTAATAATTAAGATAAAACAAATGTAAAATACCTAGGTAAATATGTACATAATGCACTCCAACTTAGATTTTCTTCTCTTGCTATCTAGTTCTCTCCAGGGCGGGCCTAAGAGTACTTGGCGCCTTAGGCGAACCTTTAGCCTTGCGCCCCCCTCCCCCACAATTACCTTTCGAAAATGAATATTGTGCATTATTATTCTCTTCTGTTTTTCTCTTTATATTTTTACACGCATATTATCTTCAATTTTACTCTATTTCTCTTCCCATTTTTATTAATTCAGATTTTTGCCGCTCCCCACATTTTGTCGCCCTATGCGACCGCCTAGTTTGCCTAGTGGTTAAACCGGCCCCGGTTCTCTCTCTCTCTCTCTCTCTCTCTCTCTCTCTCTCTCTCTCTCTCTCTCTCTCTCCGAGGATTTATGTGTACACGTGTTTCTATCGCCATTATTCATTAATGTATGCAACAATGTATTGTATATGAATTATGCATTGTATTGACTATAAGCTTTTTTGCATAAGTCAAATCAATCAAGTTCTGTTCTGATGTTGATATTCTAAAACTTTTGTCTAACCATTAATGACCACAACGTTTTTTTTTTATATACTTAAGTGTTAAATATAAAAACTTATTGGCCAAATTATTTTCATATTATTTCATTCCTATATTTTCAAATGTGAAAAATATACCCTTATATTTTCACATGTGAAAATATAAGATTTCCCATCATGTCATGTGACGCTTAAGGGTGTGTGCCTTCAGAAGTTAT
This sequence comes from Margaritifera margaritifera, assembly GCA_029931535.1. NCBI lineage: Eukaryota > Metazoa > Mollusca > Bivalvia > Unionida > Margaritiferidae > Margaritifera > Margaritifera margaritifera. Next base: position 971,077 of record JAQPZY010001399.1, on the reverse strand, counting down.
ACCTGAAGCAACAAAAATAAGCACTTTTGAGCTAGAACAAATAATTAGAAAATGCATTACCTTTTAGATATGAAAATTAATGTTTCCTGAAGAATTTTGACTCGACGCCGCTCGCGTCTTGAATTTATTTCCCTTTACTTCTTTGACAACAGTGATAAACCCGCTGTGATGCATTGCTGAATCGGACTTGCTTTGTGGTCAGATATGATTAAATAGTTTACAAAATGTCAAAATGTAATTTAATGCGACAAATTAGGTCATCCCAATCCTACCGCTCTCTTAAGTCACTGATATTTATACGATCAGTATGAAAGTGAGGTGAATTGACTTCGGCTCGTATTGTTGCTTACAACTTATCTATTAGTCATACATGTACTATATAATACTACAAGGGAGGACACTTCTCTCCTTTCTGGCCCGACCTATTTAAGAATCGACGCTGATATTTAGAGCTACACATCGCGTGGCGTAATAAATTTGGTACCGATATTTAGCTCAGGCATTCGACCTTTTATGCCTAAAAAAAATGTTTGACTTACTACCACACCTTTAAGGAATGCCAGACAATTTTCCCACGCTACCGGTCGACGCGGCCATGATCGCGCCCGCTTAATATGCCACTACAACGCACTGAATGGCCCCTTATTAGTTGAGTGAAAGTCAGATAATGTACGTCATATTCGGTCGACGAATGAGAGAGCTGTAATAAATTCGGCTCGTTGCACTTGCATGAATTGTTACTTTACTTACAAGAAGTACCAGAAATGAAAACCTCTATTGGAAAACAGGTTATCCAAACTTATGCGAAAGTCGAAAATTACATACATTATCATATACGTTTTAAAAAATTAAAGATTGTCAATGCCCAGTTTATCTTTATGATTTATTACCACCTCTCACTGCCGACCTATGAAGATATAACTGGAAAAATGGATTTAATTTTGGAAATTCCAAACTTTAGATTAGAAATATCAAGGAGGTCATTTATCAATTCGACCCTATCCCAATACTATACATATTATGAGAGGAAATATTCTATCCTTCATGCCAGAATTAAAAATAAGTATTGTTCTTTAAATAATGACTTATTTACTTACTATATAATTCAATCGTCATTATGTAAGCGTGGAGAGGCACCTGAAACTGCATCTCATTATTTTTAGAGTGCAACCGTTGTGTAGATCAACGCATGAGCTTATTTCTAAATCTAACTCAGCTGCTTTTGCCAGCAACGATTGACTTGCTACTCCAAGATTCATCTCAGCTATCTGATGGTTTACATTGTAAAGTGTATAAAGCTGTTCAAAATAATATTTTTAAAACACCTGGTGGTTTTGTTCATATGTATGTAAACGATTCCTTATAGTACCTATGCAAATATTATTATTTGTATCACCCATATTAACGTATTTCACTCAATTACCCCCAATTGACATATTACTATAGTGACATATGTAATAACTACTTAGGACCTACCATTGACATATTACAGTAGTGACATATGTTATAACTACAAAGGACCTACCATTGACATACTACTCTAGTGACATATGTAATAATTACTTAGGACCTACCATTGACATACTAATGTAGTGACATATGTAATAACTACTAAAGACCTACCATTGACATATTAATGTAGTGACATATGTAATAACTTCTAAGGACCTACCATTGACATACTACTGTAGTGACATATGTAATAACTACTTAGGACCTACAATTGACATACTAATGTAGTGACATATGTAATAACTACTAAGGACCTACCATTGACATACTACTGTAGTGACGTATGTAATACCTACTAAGGACCTACCATTGACATACAACTGTAGTGACATATGTAATAACTACTAAGGACCTACCATTTACATACCAATAGTGATATATGTAAAAACTACTAAGGACCTACTATTGACATACTACTGTAGTGACGTATGTAATAACTACTAACGACCTACTATTGACATACTACTGTAGTGACATATGTAATAACTACTAAGGACCTACGTTTGACATACTAATGTAGTGACATATGTAATAACTACTAAGGACCTATTATTGACATACTACTGTAGTGACATATGTAATAACTACTAAGGACCTACTATTTACATACTAATGTAGTGACATATGTAATAACTACTAAGGACCTATTATTGACATACTACTGTAGTGACATATGTAATAACTACTAAGGACCTACCATTTACATACTACTGTAGTAACATATATAATAACTGCTAAGGACCTACCATTGACATACTACTGTAGTAACATATGTAATAACTACTAAGAACCTACCATTTACATACTACTGTAGTGACATATGTAATAACTACTAAGGACCTACCATTTACATACTACTGTAGTGATACATGTAATAACTACTAAGGACCTACCATTTACATACTACTGTAGTGACATATGTAATAACTACTAAGAACCTACCATTTACATACTACTGTAGTAACATATGTAATAACTACTAAGAACCTACCATTTACATACTACTGTAGTGACATATGTAATAACTACTAAGGACCTACCATTTACATACTACTGTAGTGACACATGTAATAACTACTAAGGACCTACCATTGACAAGTTTAGTGCTCCATACAATGTCGAATTTTGTAGATCGAGCAAAATACATTTATCAAAGTTGAATAGTGTCCTACATGTAGACAACTAGCTTAAAGGTCTCAAGAAATCAAATAGTATTATTTCACCTTTTTCTAGAACATTCTGTATTCGATCTATACATTTATTTATTATAGTAACGTAATGATCTATACATTTATTTTTTTCTTATTATAGTAACGTAATGATCTAAAAATGCTTTATTAGGTCCAACTTGATTTATTATTCCTTTATTTAGCATTTCTGTGCTAAACAAAATTATGATACAACGGAAAAAATACAGTAAAGTGACCTAAAATTGGCGTTTGATAATATTAATAATATGATTCTCTGTATATAAAAGAAAATATTTCTCCTGTACGTATTGGTAGATTAGGATACGTGACAACTGAAATATATAAGATACCCCCACCCCCCACCCCCACCCCCCCCCAAAAAAAAGCACCGAATTACTTGAATAACCACACTTAAAAACTGCAACTATACTCTCAGATATCAAACTTTGGCTACAATAGCAATGGAAAAGACCACAACTTGAACGCTCCAGAGTCTGGAACAGCCTGCCCAAAGAACTGAGAACAATTCCAGATTTACTCAGGGATTCGGTATGAATATGCTTTGTATCGTTTTATTTAGAAGTCAGTGGCGAATTATTAGCTTTTAGATTATCACTTTTTACTGAGTTAATTTTTGTGGTCTAAATTCCGCTTCCTTTCTACTTATTTTAGTTATTTAGCACCCTTTTCTCATGGCATCTTAATTAATATACGGCCTTTGTGTATGCATTTAAATAACATACTTGTAATATTTCTTATCTCAATTTTCAAAGTCTGCCTTCTTTCATGTGGCATATATGTGCATACGTTTTAAAGAAAATAAAATGTATATCTGCATGGTGTATATCAGGCATGTGCAACTTCTTCCAGTGCACGGGCCGAATAAGCGAATTTTAAAGCCAAGTGCTATGAATTAAGTAAGCGGATACAACCAGGTCGCGGATGTGCAAATATATAGTAATGTACAATCAGCGTACCAGTCCATTGAAATATATAGTAAAGTACTATCAGTGTACCAGTTAATTGACATATATAGTATTTGTTTTACGTCGCGTCGCTAAAGTAGCTCGTCCAGAACAGATTTGTTTTACTACCGACATTAAATAAAATTTCCTGTATCTTTTATCTCTTCTTTTTTGTTTTCCAGTACTTATTTCCATGAAACTTGACAATCTCATGCATCATCAAAGAAATGTTACGTACTACAACCAGGTGATTTAATATAAAGTTAAGTTCAGAGCAAAGCTAAATAGAATTAGTTGCTCATGTCTGTATTACTGTAACTTTTTTTATTAACGGTATATATTTAAATGATTACATCACTGTGAGCACATTATGCCTATTCTACATACCCAAGCACTAATTGTGTCTTAAAGTAGAAATTAATGAGACCAGAGCTAAAAATTGATGCAAATTAGCATTTTGATAGTTATAAATCTGATATGCCATTTAATTGCAAGCTGAAAAAAAAATGAACTAGAAGTTTCTTGCTAGTGATATTTTTCAAATGTAAATCACTTTATCTGACATCAATCATAATATATTAATTATATTATACAATTTATTCGACGGTATGTAGCCTTATATATTTAGATGTCTGCTTTAAAGGCAACGTAACAACTCAGTGAAATTTGATTTTTTTTTTAAATTTAAAATGTTAATGCCAGCTTTGCAATCATTTCATCATATGCGATAGTTTTAATGTAATGTTATCAACCCTATATAGCATCACAATTTTCTGTGTTTCATTCCACGTTTGTGTCTACTATGTAACTGCTAATACTGAAAATATTTTGAAATATAAATCTTACTTGAGCTACATTTAATTAGTGAATAATAATAATAATAATAACTACTTTATTTCAGACGGTGACTCAGTAAGTTACAAATGGAAACTAATCTTCCCCGATACCCTCTTTTATGTATATAAATACAGAGCTAATATTAAAGAAAATGTTCATACATTTACTCAACTTCACACACACAGACATATACACATGCAAACATACACTGTAGCACTTATATTCACCATTGAATCTCGACAAACAGTACCTGTTCGTTGACTCTTCAATAGTATAAATATTAGGGACTAGGCCACCCAGGAAAAATATAGTGTTATGTGTATCTTGTGATTGCTGGATGCGCACAAAATAATTTGTCGAGACTATGACATCGAGATGGATGCACCATAATACACCTATTTTTGAGTGAACTCGATTCCTTACGGATATTCCACTGAAAGATTAAACGTACATATTTATTCTGATCGACTTGAAACTCATAATCTATCTTTCATCAAACAATGAATCAGTATTGAAGCGCTCACTCAAAGAAATGACTTAAAAGTGTGTCTTCTTCAACTCGCTCATTAAAAACTATTTTAGCAGTCCAGGAAATATTGCAAATCTTATTTCCCTTGAAAGTACGGGGCGATTGGGATGTTACAACTACCGTAATGTCACAATTGGCTTTCGATGTTGGAGTGGATGGGTGTTTTTTCTAGTTTTCGTTACGTTTTTATTATTAACGATCCTTCTTTAAAGTTTATTTTGATAGAAGAGGACTTTAAAAAACATAAATTCTTTTCGGCTCAAATTTCTTGTTCGACTTTTAGGTTGTTCTGAGTGAATGCTCTACATGGTGACAAAGCAAATTATTCAAGCTAATGCCAAGTATTGAGTGATTGATGTTTGAGTCATCGCGGTTTTACTGCATATAATTAACTTTCCCTTTCGCTTCTATTACTTTTGCAAAACATTTACATTTTCCAAACGGTACACAGGCGAATGTTGTTAAAAGCAACTGATGCATGGTTGCTTACCCCTGAAGGTTATGCTAACTTCCGGCTACTCCTGGGCTCTAGAGAAACTCCTCCATTTTAAATTACGAGCGGCCATGAAGTACGAACATTTGTCGGAGATACCACAGTGTTGATGTTGGTTTTGTTATTGTTGTTGTTGTTGTTTTTAGTCTGCGCTCTTCCAGCTAAGCTAACTGTGCGTTCCTGGTGTGAAGGGAGGAAAGAATAGTTTAGAATTAGAAAGCTCTGAAGGATAGGAGCGCATCTGAGCCATTATTCTTTATTTTAATCGTTAAGACATTTTTAAGTTATTCATCGAGGCGGTCGTTTGAAGACAGTTCGATCCAGCTTGGAAAACTGTCTAAATGGCACTTGAACAGACTAAAATGAAATTAGACCCGCTGTAACTCAACATAGCAGCAGCCATATGTTTATCAAGGTCATGTATAACAATTACCGTTTGAACTTAACTTAGTGCATATAAGCCTGCACTGAAAGGTCATCTGCCTGTATAACACACGAATTCACAAAAATTAGGTAATATGTCGTTACCTCATAAAGTTTATCTGATATATATATATATATATATATATATATATATATATATATATATATATATATATATATATATATATATATATATATATATATATATATATATATCCCGAATTATTGAGAATTTCGCCTTCCAAACACTTGCGTACAAATAACATATTGTCAGGTCAATCTTGATGACTATATAAGTTATGAGGTTGGAGAGTCAATATTTTATTCAGTCAAATTTCATTCATTGAAATGAGCCAAATCTGTATAATAAAAGTATATAATCAAATATACATAAATTTAATATGAAATTTTGGAAATATATATACATTGTAAACTATTACATGAATTTGTCCCATTTTCGTCTCGACTTGCATGGAAAGATAAAAAGATAGTTACCAGTTGGGTTTTCTTCTTTTTTTAAAATAAATAAATTTTTAATTACATTTGGATTTAAACAAGTGCACATAAGGTGAGATGCTTTGCCTTTGCTTCATTCATGAACAGTATTATAGGTTTACATAGGTAGTGTTTTACCTTCATCTCAGTTTCAACGTAGATTCATAAGTCAGCATACGTACTGAGGCTGTAAGTCTTAAGTCAGCATAAGTACTGAGGCTGTAAGTCTTAAGTCATCATACGTACTGAGGCTGTAAGTATTAAGTCAGCATGAGTACTGAGGCTGTAAGTCTTAAGTCAGCATACGTACTGAGGCTGTAAGTCTTTATGTCGGTTTTGAATGAGATTTTGGATCAACCTCAATACTGAATAATTACTCCTCACTGAGTAAAATGTTTCAGAAGAAAAATAAGAATAAAAATAAACAAACAACAACAAACAACCTATTTTGTTTCCTTTTATGAATGTTGTAAGATAGGATACAATATTTTATGAGTGTTGTAAGATAGGATACAATATTTTATGAGTGTTGTAAGATAGGATACAACATTTTCAGTACTTTTTTTCCTTAACCAGGTTAAAGTGATTACATCTGGTTGCTGTTTTAGGCCGTATTGACATAAATGTCTTGAATTCAAGATTAATTTAATTTATTTTATTTCATTGTTTCTTTGAGGCACACACGAGTGACGTTTTTTGTTCATTAAATTCAAATGAGAGGTTCGTACAAGTTCAGCGTTTGACAGTTCGTTTCCTTTCAAGAAACATAAATCATTCATTTTCTCCCAAAAATATTTTATTCTGTTCCACTGGTTAAAGAAGCATATATTTAAGGAAGAAACAAAAATCTTTCCACAAAAAGTTCAGTGCACTTCTAGCGAAGATGCGCGCTTTAAAATGACAGCGGTTCGTATGACAATAAAACATGTTCGAAGGAAACTATATACAGGAATCGTACGCCGCAGTCGCAAGTGCCTGTACGACTTGAACGTTCTCCCTTATCGAAAATCAAGTGCGTCTGTTTTCCAATTAGTCGTTTTGAAACAACTTCACGTTCCAATCAAGTCTGTAATTTATTACATACATATTGTGTGTTCTAGAGGTCCCACCCACATTCTAATCAAATCTATAATCTACTACAGACATTGTTTGTTCTAGAAGTCCTATCCACGTTCCCATCTAGTCTATAATTCATTACAGACATATTGTTGTTCTAGACGTCCCATCCACGTTCCCATCAAATCTATAATTCATTACAAACGTATTGTTTGTTCTAGAAGTCCCATACAACTTTCCATCAAGTCTATAATTTATTACAGACATATTGTTTGTTCTAGAGGTCGATTCGTACTACTGATTTTATCCAACAATTTGTACATGATATGGACTCAATCTCACATATACTCACAGCGAGCTAGTCCCGCCTTTGATTAGTCTGTTCCTGTGTTATTAGACAGACACTGTTCCTGACAGATTTTAGAATGTGGTGGGTGTAGCCATTGGTTACGTCAATATATAATTAACGCAGTACCGGTTGACCCGATGTGAGATGAAGAAGTCGCTTCCGCGATACCTTAATTTTACACATTAGTATTAATTTATATTTGTCTCACCTGTTGTAGTAGATAAAGAGTCATAGCGACTGCTTTTCTGGCTGTGACGGCGGTAGCGTCATCATCAACACTTTTAAGATTATGTTTTAAAGTTGTTGTGAAAATGATAAAACGTCCACTACATTGTTATTAGACGTAACATGGTGTTGAGCTGAACTCTGGTTTGAGACTTTTGAACACATACTGAGATGTAGGTTTTCCTGTATTTAAGTTGGTTGGATGGTTGCTTTTTTAAATGCATTTTAGTATTATTAGCTATATATGGGTTAGGATTCTTTCTGAAGATCTTCTGACAGAGTTTTGTGAAAGTCAAATAAAAGGACAGAAAGGTTTTATAGCGTATCGCGAATGTGACGTCGTGCTCCAGAAAACCCTTGTCTTAAACGAAATAATTAAAGAACCCCATCCTCATTCTCTGCTTAACGCTAACTCTGGTTGTGAGTCGTCCATGACGAAACGATATGCAATAAAATTCTTGAAGAAATACAACTAAGCATCGTAGTACCAGTTCTGTACATTATTCTTAAAATAGGCACAATGAGTTTTTTTTAAATGTTAGTCTTATACGAACAAATAAGTTTAATGCTTTTACTCTGATTGTTTCCTTTCCTTGTTTTGATTTTACATAAGGCAAAATAGGTATCATGAAGAATATACTGAATTGTATTTTTTTTCAAATAGATAGATAGATAGTTGTTGTTACTGTTGTTGTTGGGTGGTTTTCAACGGCACTTTCAAAAAACATTATTGGCTGCATCATGCTGAGGGAATGGGAGCTAAGTGCCTTTCTAGAGGTGTAACGATACGATAAAGTCACGATACGATAAAGTCACGATACGATACGCATCGCGATACAGATGTCATGATGCGATACATATCACGCTGTGTTGCAGTACTACATGTTAATGTTAGGGTCTGAGACGAAAATATACGTTGTTGAAGAATCAGCTTGCTATTTATTTGAAAAAAATTATTTTAAAATTTTTTAATGATTCAATGGAATTTAGTATGTTGGACACTTAGTACTGTTAAAAGTAATGAAATTTAGAATCTCAACTTTTCTATTAATAAAATTTATAATATATCCACACTCTACGTTGTTTCAATGTTCTGCAGGTTGTGCTGTTTTTCACCAATAGAAAATTACAGTGAAAGCAGACTTGAACAAGCAGTGTAAACAGATAGAATAAAAATTGAAAACTTTATGAGTTGTTTATAATGACATGGCAAGCAAATGATTTTTTTTTACAAACATTCCAAATTTCTTGAACTAACTTAACCCTTTTCATTATAGCTTCTACTACTGAATTACAGCTCGGTATACATGTCTTTTGCTATATTATACACAAAAATCAATAAATTTAGGATTCATCGAGAACACTAGCACATGCTATGATGCCATACAAACTTCCAGAAAGCCTGTTTTACTAAAGGGGATAACTCCATCAGATATCCCTGTGAACTGACAATGCAAAATGGCGGTTATTTACCAAGGGCATGCAAAGGCGCCTACATTAAAATGCGGTAGAGACAAACGTATAGTGGCCAAAATGTCGTGATTATCTATGCATCGATGAATCGTTACACCCATATGCATTTTCCTAGGGTGCACCTAGGCAGCCGACCCGGGCTGACCTGGACGAGTATTGAACCCGCCACACTGGGATTACGAGTCCGACTCTCCACCAGCTGAACAATCGCAGCTACACAGATGGATGGTAGGTAGGTAGTTCGGTATAAAGTTAGATAGAAAGACAGATGGATGGATGAGTAGGTAATTAACCAGGTAAGCAGATCGATAGATAGATAGATCCATTTGAAAAATGAATCGATGGATGTACAGAAGGATGATTCTGATGATTGGTCGGTATTGCACCGACAGAGCTAAGGAAACTTTTGCCAAAAGGCAAATACTACTGACGTAAGGTCTAACCTCTTGTCAGCGGTGTTTACCAAAAACCATGATGTTTCAAGAAAACAGAACGTTAATAATACACCTAATAAATAGGTAAGAAAAGTGTGTATTCACCCTGTTTTATCTTGGGGGATGAAATGTTTAGAACTCTATTTTTACGCATCGGTATTGTGCATGGTGTGCGAGGCAAATGACGAATGAATTCCTTTGATCAAATGATCATGTCCTTTTAAGCATTTCAAGCTTTTGATTTCTAATAAATATTTGTTCTGGGCAGTTGAAAATGATTTAATGATCGAGTCAAGGCAGAAATATTCGCGAATCAGAAATTGTATAGGTATATCCGAGGAATAAACCATTTATGGGAATATGAGTATGACTTGAGCCTAGAAATATATAATGAGCGATCAGCACTTAGACACTTGGCTGACTGCTTCGGACATGGCCTCGAGATAAACAGTTGTGACAGTCTCCAGTGGGATACAGTAGTCATTTAAATTGTAGCTGACCTATCAGAGTCGAATAAAAGTTAGCAAAAAAAGAATCAGATTAATGACATTGGATTATTCCAATCCTCGATTAGCTTAGAATCTTGGGATGTTTACAAACTGGGTTCAATATATCAATCAAACTTTTTACTACAAATTATAATGTTTTTTGTTTTTTTTTTTGTTTTTGTTTTTTTTTTTTTTGGGGGGGGGTCTAAGAATTGCTCCTCAATATCAATCCAGATAAAGCCATGGATGAGGATGAAAAGTAGTGGAAGAGTGGAAGTGTGGGAATTTTGAGAATTCAAAAGTTCCAAAATTTCTAAATGACACTTACTCAAGCGAAGCGGAAATTTGGGACAACATATATCTGATAGGAAAATATTACGAATGGTCCAATATTTATCAGATTGTCCAATATTTATCAGCTTTTAATGATAAAGTAACCGATAGTTTACGCTGTTTGTAAAGAAGGTGCATACCATTAATACAAGTCGGTTTGAAATATTAATGGTCAAATCTTCTGTCAAGCATGGATTTCAATATTCTTTTATATCTACATAGAAATCATCGAGATAGATACTAAGTATACTGAATTAGTAATCTAAGTGATGCACGCATCAACTAAATCAACGACCCTTTCATGCGACATACTTGACAGGGTAACACATGTAGGTATTAAATGTACCAACGCTTTGAAATTGTTATTAAAAACAATATTTATATTAGTCAGGTATTAAATGTACCAACATTTTGAGAGCGGTATTAAAACATGTTGAAATCATTCAGGCATTAAATACAAATAACTTGAATAGCTTAGAATGACTCAAGCGTTCTCTTTCTCTCTTATATCCCCGTGCACGTAATTGTTGTTTGTTTGTATGCTTGCTACTGTATTGTATGTAACAGTGTACCCATCTGTGCATGCCATTATGAGTAAATGACTTTGTAAAGCTTGTGTCTTTTCTCCAAAGCATACTAAAGCATTTACATAGTACTTTTGCAGTTTCTCACTTCATATTGAATCCAGTTGTTGCGTCGTACATTGGACTTGCGGTAGGTGCACATAATTCTTCATAATAGACAAGCTTGGAATTAATATCGCAGTTATATCCGTAACATACAGTTCCTACTTGGTCGTGGGAAGCAGTCTCCCCAGGCCAGTACCATTTGCCCATGTATTCACAGCCGAATCCCAAGGTTGTAGTTGGTACAATCTGAGTTGTTGGCGGCAGTACGAGATTGTTTCTTGATTGGTTAACTGCTGATGATTTAGTGATGGAGGTGGTGGTAGTGGTGTTGGTTTTGGGTTGGGTGATGGAAAATTGACAATGCACGTCGTCCCAGTGTTTCACCAAACCATCATAATCGCAATAGCTGCCAAAACACCAATTCAACACCTGTCCCGTTGAAATTTCCTGCCCTGGTCTATACCAAGTTTCTCGATGAAAACAACGGTAACCCCGACTTGTCTTACCGATATCCAAGAAAGATGCGGTACTCGGTCCCATTCTTATAGGTGGTATCGCCGTCGTAGTTGTGTTTTTGGTGCTAGCAGGATTTACCATTATTTGATCTTTGACTGATTCCTTAGTTAGGTTGCCGGGAAATACTATTGGGATACCGGTACCATTTGTAGCTCTCTCTTTTGGGGGTATAACTGGTATTGGAGTCGTACTCCTCGCAAGAACAGCGCGGAACAGCATAAACACCAGGCACAATCCTTCTATATATTGCGCTCTGGAATCCCTGCATTAGAAAGGGAAAAATGAAGTTGAAAAAATTTTGATATTGCAATTTTTATATTGTTAGTGAATTCGTGGTAAAGACAAAGTTTTTTTTATCCGATCCCTGAACATCAGCCTGGACCTGAGTCTCGAGATCTTTGAACCAAAATACTTAAGGTCAAATTGATAACTCAAAAATCAAGATATGATACTCGAAGCATATCTGTGACAATTAGTATGCAAGTAGAGAAATCAAAGTAAAAAGCATCTTGAAAGTTCCATGATTCTAAACTGATTCTAAGTGAATATACAGAATGTCAAATGTTTATGATTTTGAGCTTGCGTTTGAATTGCTTGCTCAAATACATTTTGAGATTACGAGACTGGACCCTAATTTCACCAGTATGTCTTAAAATGTAAGTCCCAACTAACGAAGTATGATTAGCTAATTTTAAGTCAGACTTTAATATTATCGAATCACGTTACTAGATTCTGCAGTTGTGTTTAAGTCCAGCTTAAATTTCTTTTGGTGCGATTTAGGCCTGGTTTCAGCTGAGTTTAGTTTGTTATTTTGCAATGCCAGTTGATTTGAAACGACAGAATATCTATGTCATTCGAATATCGCTTTTGCTTTATGCTCGTTAGGGGGACGATAATTACCTGGGCGTTATACACACTACAGATATGTACTGCCCAGAACAGAGGATACAAATACTAATACAACCGTCTCGACATGATCAGTTTTTCACAAAATGACGGTGATTTGATTGACGCCTGCCTGATTAATTGATTGATTAATAGAGCAGATTCCTCATTAATTGAGCGACAAAATTGATCACATACCGTCATCATTCGAATTGCTGCAGCTAGTGTTGGATAATGTATCAATTAGTGTTGGGAATCACTTGTTCATCATAACCGATAAAACATCGATTTGAATCTTTTGTAGATATTTTCTATTAAAAAAATGTACAATGTAATTTCTGCAAACTTGGTTATGGTTAAGTTATTGCATTCTGTAAACTTGAACAGTTTATCGGCATATGTGTCTTCTGTCCCCATGTGTTGGCGCTTGGATTATACTAAACAACGGAAGCGAAGGATATACTCACTGCAACCTCTTATTTACATATTTTACTTTCCCTGTAAGTGTTCGTTTAAAAAAGTTGAACAGTTAAAAAAAGAAAAGAAAATTCAATTTTTTAAATTTCGATTATGGAAAATAAAAATCGAATGCTTGGACTTTTTTTTACCAATTTTCAATTATTGTTATTAATTGCCACACCACAAGTATACAAAACAAGCAGCCGCGTTTAAACCGTTATTATTATTATTATTATTTTTTTATTTATTATTATTTTTTTTTTTTTGTCGTCAGATTTAACAATTAAAGTGGTATTGCGACAATAGTTTTACTTTTAAGTACCTGCACCGTTTGTGATAAACTGAGCAATTACTTGTTTATCATTAGTCAATGCTTTATCATCAGTCGATGCTTTATCATCAGTCAATGCTTTATCATCCGTCGATGCTTTATCATCAGTCGATGCTTTATCAGCAGTCAATGCTTTATCATCAGTCAATGCTTTATCATCCGTCGATGCTTTATCATCAGTCGATGCTTTATCATCAGTCAATGCTTTATCATCAGTCGATGCTTTATCATCAGTCATTGCTTTATCATCAGTCAATGCTTTATCATCAGTCGATGCTTTATCATCAGTCAATGCTTTATCATCAGTCGATGCTTTATCATCAGTCAATGCTTTATCATCAGTCGATGCTTTATCATCAGTCAATGCTTTATCATCCGTCGATGCTTTATCATCAGTCATGCTTTATCATCAGTCGATGCTTTATCATCAGTCAATGCTTTGTCATCCGTCGATGCTTTATCATCTGTCAATGCTTTATCATCAGTCAATGCTTTATCATCAGTCAATGCTTTATCATCAGTCGATGCTTTATCATCAGTCGATGCTTTATCATCAGTCAATGCTTTATCATCAGTCGATGCTTTATCATCAGTCGATGCTTTATCATCAGTCGATGCTTTATCATCAGTTGATGCTCTTTCTATTTTCAGAATATATCAGTGTCCGTTGATACCAAATTCACATTCAGATTAAAACGATTGTTGTACAAAATTAAATTAAATCGATAAAAGAATTATGCAAAATTCCCAGTCTCGACTGCCCCTCCGAGATGTATTCCCAATACCCAGCAAAGTCACTGGAGCGTGAAAAACGGGTCACTGTAACCTCTTTTTGTCTATGCTTCGCAGGTGAGAAAATAAATGAAGTTATTACTAACATTTTCACTGTGATATTTATAATTATGTACTTAATTGTCTTATTTCTCTAATCAATACGACGTAGTTATCAGTATCAATTGCATCGAAATTTAACTAAGCAAACTTAAAGTTTTCAGGGTTTTCTAAAGTCTTGTCTGACCGCAAAAAGCAATATTTCTCATCTAAAATATCTGTCGCTTCCCCCTGAGTCAACTGGGAACTGTGCCTTCTATTCCGTAACCTAAAGGAATAGAAACTGCATTTGTAACAGCAGACAACGTATACTGTCTAGACGAATTTTGATTCAGAAGCACCACACCACCCACCTACCCTTGAGTGACTACAAAGCAAATCGGTTTTCTTTTCAAAGTCGTATATATCCACAGTTCTGAAAAAGGGTAGGGATTAAGTCTGGAGCTATGTGAACGTAATGGGTCAAATTTGATCGGTCTGATATACATCCAACAATATATATCAAACAATATATATTAAACACTAAACAAAAAGGGCTGAGAGAGCATATATGAACCATTATTACATGTTTGAATCAAAGAGCCAATATTTATTTCTTTAAAAAGTTCTAAAATGAAGAATAAAATTAAAAAAAACCAGTTGCAAATGATCTTAAAATGAGTAAACTTTGTGTCTATTGTGACTAATTGTCAGAAAATAAAATTATGAACAAAACAGTCAAAGATGGGGTGATCTGCGTAATCTATCTATGCATCTAGATATATATATATATATATATATATATATATATATATATATATATATATATATATATATATATATATATATATATATATGCTTCGTACCGGTTTCCTGTAGCACACATGAGTAATGGATTCTGTCAAAAGTTTATTCATGCGTTGCTCTTTGTGGTACAAGTATTACAAGCTTACATTCTCACGGGTCATAATTCCCAGTGATAAAATAAAATGATGACATGTCACGTTGACTGACTTTAGAATTCCAAATATGTGTGTCATATTCATCATTGTTTCTGCTGTCACGTTTGAAGATGAGATTACTCTGATGTACCTGTCACGTATTACCTAAAATGGGGCATTTGTTCTTGTAAAAAAGTATTCTATAACACAAAATATGCTTATCTTTTAGATTATATTTCTCTACTTTGTTCAACATTCGGAATTGTATTGTAGATTTCCTAGAATATCATATTGTCCGTATTTACTATTTTCATATAATCTTTCCGGCATATTTTTGTGATGAACAATGAAATTAATGTACATGTTGATAAAGAACGTGATTTTTTTTGTCCGCAAAGAAAATGATTTATCCCAAAATAAATATTACGGATAACAGGGTTATTTCGATATCTATTGTGGGCGGGGGTGGGGTGGGGGATTTACTGATGAAATATGGCAGTATTTAGCTGTCTACAAATAATTATCTTCACATAGTTACGGGTCTAAGCAATCCAAAAACCACGATAAACGTTAATCTAATGCTATGCTTAGTTCAATATCTCTCCTCGTGTAAAGTCATTACATAGAACTTAATAGAAAGCCGTGCCCTGTTATCACCTACCTATCACCTACCGTTAATATAATGGCTGAATAATTATTTTAAAATTCGTCAAATTTGCAAAGGTTGAAGATTATACATCTTCTTCTAATGTGTAATGAGATAATTATATGTTGGTGAGTAAACTTTTCATTAAGATAAAATTGTTATGCTCATCGGAATCGCTACACAGAAGGCATGCGAGGCCAATTTAAGGCAGGCTGTAAATGCCTTACAATTTCCCAAGGCGTCACATTCTTTTCGTTTACTTTATTTTTTTTTCTTCACAGCACTACGTTTGCCATTATTAAAATTGTGTATTTTGTTTATTATTCATTAAGAACTAAAAATTTCACAACTCTACGACACACTGCAGAAACATCAGACGTTATCGAATGACGTAAAAATGTCATTTCGAGCTGCGCAGTACACGTATATTTCACAAAAGTTAACATTCTCAAATTCGTGGTAAAGCTCGTGGCGCTGTTTGAAAAAATGTACACTTCCAAATTTGTATTACAAGACTTCATTACTTTCTAACACTATACCTAACTAATTCGCAGTTAGAACCTACTCAAGTTATTGCATTTATCTTGCTGACAAGTTTTATAAAAGTTCAAACTCTATTTCTTTTTCGTCGATTATTAATATCAAGTTCATACAGTTTATATTTAGTACACTCGACAGTTCATATATCGAGTAAGTGTGGTCCTTTTACTACTTCTCTCTTCTAGTGCCTTTCAGTCATTTAGTGGTTACATGGACATGTACAAGATATCTTGCACCAATATCAATATCGATCTGTGTTAACCATGCGAAATGATTGCAATGCACATTACAGTCAGATTAAGACTGTATGCCTATTCCTGATAGAAGGGCGTGATAGAACAACAAAATCCATGTCATTTGGTCTCTTGAGTAAAAATGATGTTTTCCGTGTATGTATCTGGGTCCGTTTCTGATAATTCACGTTTCTTTTGCTGTGGACTCGAATTATATGTATTTGCTGTATATGTCTTGTAATTAAAATGTAGATATATTCTGAAGAAAGATAGATAAGAAAATGTGGTAGAAAATACAATCAAGAGGTCCTCTAAATTAATGAACAAACCTGTAGATATCGCCGAGTTGGTAAAACATCAGTGTATTTTTAATGTGTCTGATAGAATGTTTCAAAACTGTGCAATGTACAGATGTCTGATAGAATGGTTCAAACTGTGCTATGTACAGTTGTCTGAAAAAATGGTTCAAACGGTGCTATGTGCAGTTGTCTGATAGAATGGTTCAAACTGTGCTATGTACAGTTGTCATAGAGAATGGTTCAAACGGTGCTATGTACAGTTGTCTGAGAGAATGGTTCAAACTGTACTATGTACAGTTGTCTGATCATATTAAATTGTCACTATGTGGCTTTAGCTTTCATACCCTTTGTTACTTAAATGTCAAATAATGGCTTGGAGTTGAGTGGGATGGGGTAATGATCTCTGAGATAACGAACTTCAGAATTTAATGCAGAGGTTATTAGGTCTGATATTTTTCATCAGTCGTTACTTGACGTAACCCCAATGTTTTCTTCTAAATATCCTTGGTTTGATACGTGGTTAACAAAGATTATCAACCTTTTTGTGAACAAGAACATTTACTTTTACTTAAGTCTATAAACAAAGATATATGCATGAAACTAAATAAATCAAATTACATTAACCAGAAACAAAACAAACCAAAACAAAGCAAAAAAAAAAAAAAAATTTCTTTACAAACTCATTATATGCGGCGTGGTCAAGAAATTAACTAAAAAATGTCAAACATAAACAATATTTAGCGTAAACAACAAATGTAGTACAGTCAGACCTGTCTAATGTAGACAGCTGTGGGAAGTGAAAAAGTGGTCTTCTAAGACAGGCGTATACTTATTAAAGGTTAATTTAGAAACAAAATTATGTCCCCGGCATCTGGAAGCAAAATCTGTCTGAGACAGCTGGAGGCTGCTTAATAGGGTGTCCCTAAAGGCAGGTTGACTGTAGTAGTCAAAAACTGATCAAATAAAATCCATTAATCGAAAACAACATAATACAACTTCAGCTACAAAAGTTAACAAAACGCTACATTGCTAATTGAATTTTCAGATTTAATTTTCAGACTTGTCCCATATTTCCTTAGCAGAAAGATGATATTGTGTTTTCCTTTGCAGTGTTTAGACAGAAAAACAATGATAAATTAAGCTAGTTTGGTGCTATGCTACATAATGTGAAAATGTTCTCAATGACAGAAATTAAAAGCAGAGCATGGCAACATATATTAAGATAAAACTTGATTGACTTTTACAGCCATTATATACTAGATTCATAGTAGAAAAAACTCTACTTACATGATTCATTCACACCTCGCCAAGTATTAGTTGTTGTCTGCACCGTTGAAAAAAAGAAAAACAAGGTGGATCCGTCTTCTCTTTATACGGGAACTAATCAGTGTCCATAGCAACGGGTCGGCCACATGCGGTCCAAAAGGTTTAAAGGTCGCTAGATTGCCCACGGACATGTCTTGATGTATAAACTCTGGTGCGACCTGTCGTGTTGAACATGAATATATAAGTATATATTCTGTCAGTTTTTATGGCCACAGCAATCAATATATTACTTCTTTTTATATTTCTTTGTCACATCATGTTATCTGTTCATTCCTGCGAAAATGAACAAATACCGGTACAACAGAAAGATGGACGGACGGGCAGACAGACCCATTTATTTAACAAAGTTAATTTTGCGTGTTTGTTTTGTCATTTGTCCGTTTATTTCTTTGTTTGTTTTCCAAGGAATGAAGTTCAAGTTTACAAATATATGATGCTAAATGATGCTGTTTTTCTTTTTGCGTTAAATAAATTTGACACAAATCATTCACATTTTCCTCCTCTAAATGAAAGGCCTCTCCATGTTTGGTTGAACTGATACCAAATTTGAATGGAAAGAAAATGTAATTTGCGACATACAGTTCCATGTTTGGTTGAACTGACAACAAATTTGACTGGAATGAAATTGTAATTTGCGACATACTATTATGTACCTTCAATGAAATACGATAGATAAAAAATATGAAACTTCGATACGCACATCACATTTATTTTTTTAGGATAAATATACATCGGAAGATTATATAAAAAAATTTCGTAAGTATTACATTTCTGCTGCACTTTTTTATATGAAAGTATGACTTAAAAGATTGCTAGTAATAATTTTGAGGAAAATAGGCATCATGAAGACCTATTTGGAATGGGCTTGCATAAATGAAGGCATAGAAAGTAATATACCAAAAAGACTGTTTCTAAACTTTCTAAGAATGATGGAAAAAGTACATTTTAAGACATAACGTTAAACATTGTCCTATAACTGTAGTGATACATTCAATTGTAATATGGGACTATACATTCTTGTTTCAGACAAAGTTTCATGGTTGGGAAAATTGGGTACCAAACTACTTACACTAAACCCCCTTCTGTCTGTCTGTTTGTCTGTCTCTCTCATTTACAACGTGAATATAATAATTGTATCTCTACACACGCATATCTCACTGTTTGCTTTCATTATGGGGAATAGAGCAATACAAATGAGATCATTTACCACTTTGACATGAAATATGGCAAATATAAGAAGGTGACGGGGCAATGACCAAACGTGGACTATCCCCATATATCAATCTCAACCTCGTAACCGACATATTGTCCAGGCAGTCTGTGGTGTACTTTAATGATTTCGTCATCTGAACTGGATTCACCTAAACTGGATAGCGCAGTGGTTAAGTATTCGCTTTGCACTTGTTGGCTCCTATATTCCATTTTTTTCAGAACTGACACGTTAAAGGGGGCAGAGGTTGCCTATCCTGAGGGGATTTTCGTATATGTGTGTGTGTGTGTGTGTGTGTTTCTTCAGCCACTTGCTCACGTGACCACAATTGTGACATCTCAACATCTCATGGCTCTCACTCCATCCAGTTTGAACAATATAGTATCTTACATAGAGAGCAGCCATATTTTAATAATGTAATGTTAGTGATTCCAATATGGCGAATACTGAATTAATTTCAGCTGCTTTTCCGTTTGTGGAAATCAAGGTATTTCAAATATGTATTTAATAAGAGTAGTTCGAATCTGGTGTACAATCGATGTATGATAAATTAAATTTGAGCTTAATCTAAATCACGTATCACAATAGAGCGTATACCAAAGCTAATAGTATGAAAATGGACGTTGGCCTTAAATCATAATTAAAGAGCTCAAAATTAGGAAACCTAATCTTACAAGATCAGTATTTACACAATCTATTTTGAAAAATACAAGAGACATGTTGGCTTTAATAATGTTATTGGCTCAGGTTGCTTTTTGTGCTCCAGAGTTTCTTTGGTTATGGAGTAAAAACTAGACGTTCTTAATTTTACTTAAATTGAGCATAACCAGGCGACCTTCTGTTCTAACTTTTCTTTTCTCATAAACAATATCGATCGTAATATACTTTTTATTTTATTCGAATTCTAATAAGGTTGACCTACATAAATTGCACTTTTTTAGGTTAATTTTGCAATTCATTCCTGCGTCCTGTTTCATAGTTACTTAATTATTGCGACTTTAAAAGATGCTACAGAGGTCAATGTTCTCATTGTTTATATCTGTTTACGTAGAAAGAAGATGCTTTGATTGCCAGAGCGCTGTGGAGTGCGTGGGGTTGAGTGTGTGGGTGGGGTGGGGGTGTGGGGTGAAGTGCGTGGGGTTGAGTGTGTGGGTGGGGTGGGGTGTGTGTGGTGGAGTGTGTGGGGTGGGGTGGATGAAACAAGATTATACTTTAATCAAGACACTATAAAAACAGTAAAGACAGTATCTGATTTAAACTAACCCCTTTAGGAACTAAAATCGGTCACAGGGGCACTTAAGGGAACCACATTTACCCATTATATCTCGAAACTACTTTAGATATTCGAACTGTATAAAAGTTAGAGTCCCATTTTTTTCCCCCAGTAGATAACAAACGGAACAAAGTAAATACTCCCTAACCTCTGAGGGGAAGTTTAAGAACCCGGACAGGAAATAAAAGGATCTAGATTACCGTGATACACTTGTCGAGACAACATATATGAATTTGTACCCCGAATCAGGGTCGGATCCATTATATTTTCTACGAGGGTTTGAGTCTGAGAATGGGTGGTTCGTTTTACTCAATAAGGCCAATTTTTCCACCACTACTATGTTATATCACAAATCAAATATCCTCTTTTGTAGTGGTGGCGGTCATCTTTCAGTATAGATGCCTGTAAGGGTCATATCATGTTTTAAAATATATTTGAGTATTTATGTAATATATAACTAGGGTAACCGCAAGAACATGACTATAATAAAAACAAAATCCACACACACATACACAACTCCAAAAATTATAAAATGTTAAACTTTGCTGTGCGTATTTTTTTATTTTTTTTTTTTATTTTTTTTTTTACATCACGAAGTGGTCTTTATTTTTCTTTTGCTTCTGTAATTCCATAGTACCTTTACAAGCTCCTTGATGTAAAGTAAATGCAGTTTATCATCAACTTAAGTAAGGCCAATCATTGAAACTTTTTACAAGAAGAATAAATTCCGTAATCACTAATGTAAAGTGCAGAGAAAAAATAAAGCAAATATTTTTTTTTTTTTAAACCCACGACAAAATCCAAATATAATCCCGATTTTTGTGCAGCGATCGGCGGCTTTTGGAAACATCCGCAGGTATGGTTACCATATATAAATTTAAGTTGTTAATTATATTGACAATCTTTCAGTATTAATATTACCGTTCTATGAATAACAACTATCTCGAAATTATAAAATAAATAAAAAGTATATCATGTCACTTACAGTTTTCTGCAATAATGAATAGACTTCAGCACATTACACACACACACACACACACACACACACACACACACACACACACACACACACACACACACACACACACACACAAATAGACCATTTGCTCAAAGACTATATTTGTGAACAATTCCCTTGGAAAAAGAAGACAGCAAAGAGCACAAGAACGTCAAATTGGTGACTCATTTAAACTATATATTGAACTTGGTGTCAGTCAGGTTTTAGATTAGTCAGATTGGTAACTCATTTAAACCATGTATTAGAACTTTGTGTCAGTGAGACTTTAGGTCAGTCGTGCATGATCCTCTGTAGTGAATCGTTTTTGATGATTGGTTTAAAAAGAAACGATGAGATAATCACTAAAATTATAACATAATATAAACATTCATACATTCATTTAAACAATATATATATATATATATATATATATATATATATATATATATATATATAAGATTTTTATTTTTTAATTACTGAAAACCGTATTTTTTCACGCAATAATTATTTCTGCTCTTTGAAGATGTATGATCCCTCTGATAGATATATAGATAGACGGACGGACGGACGGATGGATATATACATTTTCTTTAGTCGTTTTATTTTATTTTTGAAGCAATGGAAAACTTATCTTTTATACGCTATAAATGTATTCTGCTCTAACTCTCGGTCTTATGAAGAACAAAAGCGAATTAATTCTGGAAGATAACAAAGAAGAATAAATAGTTCTTATATTGACACCCTCGGGCGGTACTAACATAATTGTTTCGCAACATATACATTCTGTAAAAATAAATATGTATGTAACGTGACAGTCAGTTCTAAAAATAGTGGTTTTGAACACGTACACACAAAAAAAAGCCAGAGAGTGAGAGAAACAGAAAGGGAGATAGACACAGAGAGATAGATACGCTTCTGTCAAAGAGAAATATAAATACACCTGTATGATCACAAAAACGATGGACACATGTTTTCAGCTTTCTAATAGTCACGTTATAATTATAAAAATATAATTATTTGCTTGTAAAACACGTATTTCTGAGCTTCTCCTTTCCGACCTCTATTCCAAAGTTTGAGCCTCTTGGTAGGCTCCTGAGGACAAGGACTACCCAATGGATAAATGTCAGCTGGGTTTGTGCATTTGTCTTTTCCTGCCAAGTAAGAGTACGTGGTTATAGGGAGGGGATCTCAATAGTTTCAAATTTATGACCCAGGGAATAAGTTCCTGAGGGTTTGGATAAATACCCTGGGGTTAATGTCAATGGTATGTACAAATTTGTCTCTTCATGCCCAATACTTGTACATATGGATAAATACCCTGGGGTGGTATGTACAAATTTGTCTCTTCATACCCAATAATTGTACATATTAATAAATACCCTGGGGTTAATTTCAGTGGTATGTACAAATGTGTCTCTTCATACCCAATACTTGTACATATGGATAAATACCCTGGGGTTAATGCCAGTGGTAGATACAAATTTGTCTCTTCGTGTCCAATAATTGTACATATGGATAAATACCCTGAGGTTAATGTCAGTAGTATGTACAAATTTGTCTCTTCATGTCCAATAATTGTACATATGGATGAATACCCTGGGGTTAATGTCAGCGGTATGTACAAATTTGTCTCTTTATTTCCAATAATTGTACATATGGATACATACCCTGAGGTTAATGTCAGCGGTGTGTACAAATTTGTCTCTTCATACCCAATACTTGTACATATGGATAAATGCCCTGGGGTTAATGTCAGCGGTATGTACACATTTGTCTCTTCGTGTCCAGTAATTGTACATATGGGTTATAGGCTAGGAATCTCAAAGTTTCCAAGTTATAGTCCAAGAGTTAATTCTCTGGATGGACCCTGGCTTGAATATCAGTTGTATCTATACATAAATTGTCTGACAATGAGCAGTGCAAAATTTGGTTCTAACTATACTAATCGCGCTTTCTACTCTCATTGAGTCTTTGTCGAAGGCAATTAGAAAACAGTAACAATCAAGACAAACAATAATCATAAAAAAAAGAGTTGAACCTGCAAAACTTTATATGATTTTAGCTCTAATAGAAGTATTGTTTTGCAAATTATAGATATCGCGCCTTAATGGTCTGAACTTCGATGATAAAAGGTCAGGCTAGTTGGCCTTGACCTACAAAAGAAGGAGCAAAAGCGTCATCCTTTAATATCCCGAATAATTCATTGTTTCTGTAAACGTATTAACAAAAATGTTAATAGTATCAATAAGAACTAGTAGTAATCATATTTAAATGAACGAATAATGAACTAAATGAACGAACGGGCAGCCTCACGCAAATAAAGTCATCTGTTTAGAATCCACATTTTTCAGTGAAATAATTCATTCATTTAGTTTATTTTTCATTCACTTACCAATAATTACTACTTTTTCTGGTTCTTGTTGGTATTATAATTGTTGTTGTTATTGTTATTTGAGAATCAATGATTTATCCTTGATATAATCCATAGTGACACAATTTTATATTTCTAAAATAGATGGAGCTCTTGCTCCTCGTTTTTGTAGGTCGATACCAACCATGTTGCCATTTTATCATCGAAGTTCAGACCAAAAACGCGCAATATCTACATTCATCAAGCAATACTTCCATTAGACTTAAAAATCGTGTAATATTATGTATTTTCAATGCTTTTTCATGTTTTTCTTTTTCTTTTTCTGTGTTGTAATTGCCCCCGACAAAGCCTCAGTGAGAGTCGAAAGTGATTAGGCTAGTTAAAAACCAGTTTTGCACTGTTCATTGTCAGTTTGATTACAATTATCTTAATCAATCCATGACGTGGTCCCTTGCTGGATCAACTGCATTTGAAAGGACTGTAATATGTCACGACCCAATGTCTCAGTTTCAGAGAGTGAAGGTAGAGGTTTTTGGTTAGGAAAGACCCAGAGATCCAAGTGTGATCTGCGAAGATTTCATATACTGACCCAAAAGAGTACATAAATTAACATGTTATTCGTACTTGGCAAAATATGTGGAATGAAAACTCCACAAACAAACGTCAGAACATCAAACCCACCATTGGAGAGTGGAATCTCACGTTTAGAACTAATGACAGAGATAAGGTGGTATTATGCCAATCGTGTATCGGACACACATGCCTGACTCATGCATACCTTGTGACAGGTGAACCTCGGCAATAATGCATACCCTGTCAGTGTCCACAGACAGTGGAACACCTTCTTGTCGAGCGTGTCGACTTCTACTCCGTGAGACAGAAGTATTTTCATGTTAAATCAATGAAGAAACTTTATGATGATGTTCCACTTTTTGAAAGAATGCGGCTATATAAAAAAATGTTGACCAAATGTTTTAAGGAATTTACATGTTTGACTTTATCCTTTGTTTTATATACCTTTTATAGAATTTACATGTTTGACTTCATCTTTTGTTTTATATACCTTTTATGGAATTTACATGCTTGACTTCATCTTTTGTTTTATATACCTTTTATGGAATTTACATGTTTGACTCTATCTTTTGTTTTATATACCTTTTATAGAATTTACATGTTTGACT
Source organism: Margaritifera margaritifera (assembly GCA_029931535.1). NCBI lineage: Eukaryota > Metazoa > Mollusca > Bivalvia > Unionida > Margaritiferidae > Margaritifera > Margaritifera margaritifera. Next base: position 945,628 of record JAQPZY010001399.1, on the reverse strand, counting down.
TCATCTTTTGTTTTATATACCTTTTATGGAATTTACATGTTTGACTCTATCCTTTGTTTTATATACCTTTTATGGAATTTACATGTTTGACTTCATCTTTTGTTTTATATACCTTTTATGGAATTTACATGTTTGACTTCATCTTTTGTTTTATATACCTTTTATGGAATTTACATGTTTGACTTCATCTTTTGTTTTATATACCTTTTATGGAATTTACATGTTTGACTTTATCCTTTGTTTTATATACCTTTCATGGAATTTACACGTTTGACTCTTTGTTTTGTTTTATATACCTTTTATGGAATTTACATGTTTGACTCTATCTTTTGTTTTATATACCTTTTATGGAATTTACATGTTTGACTCTATGTTTTGTTTTATATACCTTTTATGGAATTTACATGTTTGACTCTATCTTTTGTTTTATATACCTTTTATAGAATTTACATGTTTGACTCTATCTTTTGTTTTATATACCTTTTATAGAATTTACATGCTTGACTTTATCTTTTGTTTTATATACCTTTTATAGAATTTACATGCTTGACTCTATCTTTTGTTTTATATACCTTTTATGGAATTTACATGCTTGACTCTATCTTTTGTTTTATATACCTTTTATGGAATTTACATGCTTGACTTCATCTTTTGTTTTATATACCTTTTATGGAATTTACATGTTTGACTCTATCTTTTGTTTTATATACCTTTTATAGAATTTACATGCTTGACTTTATCTTTTGTTTTATATACCTTTTATAGAATTTACATGCTTGACTCTATCTTTTTTTTTTTTACCTTTTATGGAATTTACATGTTTGACTTTATCTTTTTTTGTTGTTTTTTACCTTTTATGGAATTTTAACATCTTTACCCTTTATTTTTTATATTGTTGTCCTTCATGTTTACATTTTTGGAAGTGTTCATTTTCCGAAAGTGTTTGTGCAGCTTTTCAGTTTTACATTTTTCGAACTTTACCGTTTGTTGGTACCATATAGCCATATTGTGCCGAGGTACCGTAGAACGCTACTACATACATTCATATTGTGTTGAGTTGCCGTAAAACGCTAGTACATAAATACATATTGCGTTGAGTTGCCGTAAAACGCTACTACATACACAGATATTGTGCTGGGTTGCAGTAAAACGCTAGTACATATATACATTATGTGTTGAGTTGCCGTAAAACGCTACTACATACATACATATTGTGTTGAGTTGCCGTAAAACCCTACTAGATACATATTGTGTTGAGTTGCCGCAAAACGCTACTGCATACATACATATTGTGTTGAGTTGCCGTAAAACGCTAGTTCATATATACATATTGTGCCGATGTGCTCTAAAACACTACTACATACACACATATTGTGGTGGGTTGCCGTAAAACGCTAGTACATACATATTGTGTTGAGTTGCTGTAAACCGCTACTACATACATACATATTGTGTCGAGAAGCCGTAAAAGTAACTACATACATACTGCGTTGACACCTGGAAGATAGATTCTCTCTAACATGTCAGGCAAGCAACTCGGAGTTATTGGAAATGTATATAAAATCAACCCCACTCTCTAGCTCTGTCCTCAGAGTCTAGATTGTAATACTAAGTGTGTTGGCACAATAAACTCTAGCAGGTCCTATACAAACCTAAATTTCAAATGTCTGACTTAAATGGTGTACGAGGAATTCAATAATATTATATTTGTGAGACCGTACGTCTGACGGTATGTATCACATAAAGAAACAAAACAAAGACAGAGTAGGCATATACTCTCGTAATGTGAGGCGGACAAAAACACTAAAGGTCAAAACTTTTGAGAACAATACTATACAAAGTCATCACATTTATTTGTAAATGTACAGAACAAATACAAAATTTACTATGCGGAAACAAAATGTGGAAACCACACGGTCACGAACGGCGGTGTTTGCCGACTTGATCGTATCTATTTCCTTAAATAAGCGGTGAGGAATAACGTATACATTTAATTAAACCAAGGAAAGGTAAAACTAGGTGTATATGAAACCGACATAACCAAACTGGCGAAAGTCATGTTTTGTCCCAATCGGGAATCAAACCCGTGAGGCGAATGATGGCACCTTTCGTCTAGCGTTCGTGCACACACGCCCTAACCCCCTCATCAAAATGGAGGGTGGGGTGGGGGTGAAACAAGGCAAAAGGAATGAGAACAGCTGCAAGAGAAACCTATTGGCAAACAAGCGGAAATTAACACTGAGCTATATTCACATACTCTCTGGATTCGTATTTAGAAGGCAAGATATATACATAAATTATAATACTGTACTAGGGACCCACACAGAGTATTTAAGGATGCATGATTGTAAAGGACAAGCAAACTAGCAACAATTCCAGTTAGTCTCTCAGTCCCAACCGCAGAATACAAAAACCTCAGAGTAAATATTTAACAAATGATGGATTACAAATTGAAATTTAGGTTGTCTACCTTGTAACTATTTTTGAGGTTTGTCGCATGTATATTTAGTAACTTGTGGAAACTTCGACCCAAAACTTTACAAAAGAGGAACTATGCGATTCAGGAGCTTGAAATTTGTGTATACCTTTGTGTGTAATATTGATAAACTACTTCTACGCCATATAAAATAAAATGATTTCAAATCTTGATGTTTTATTTGGTATGAATATAAAGATGTGCGCAATCAATAGGAAGTGCGGGACTTCATGCTCTGCTTCAGATTTATAAAAAGAAAGGAAAAATAAAAAAACGAGATTTATCTAGTCCAAAATAAATTCTAAATACGAGCCATTTCAAGCTAGTGTATTAAATGTAATATAACTTACACCATTTCATTAAAATTGTCATGCTCTTTGTTTTATTCTCTTTAATCAAGTTGCAATTCCTTTCAGCTTCAATGGCAAGGGCAACCATAGGTACATAAAGTACTTTCAAGAATTAAATTAACATTATATATTATCACAAATTCCTTTTAGATTGGTTCATACCATCATCAAGTCCAAAGTTATCGCTGAGGGATATAAATCTCACACACTAATGTTGAGGATAAGCATGCGCTGTGAACAGAACAGAAACTATGGTAAACCATCATGGTGGTCTCCACGAAAGACGTATCTTTTTTATTGTTTGTCAAAGTACACCTGAACCTCCTCTTTTTTCTAATATTTGATGTGAATTTTCGACCCTTGCATAAGTTCTGTAACAGCCAAAAGATTAATTAGCGATTTGTTGAATCGTGGACAGGTTTCTTCCCATAGTTATCGTTCGTACAATTCGAAGAATACGCGACTAATGGAATGCAGATATTTTAGACGCTTCTGATGTTTGCCTGGTTTCCTCTATAAATCGCCATATTAGCGACCAGTCTTGTCTAAGGGACGTAATTCATATATGCTACTGGTTACAAAAGAAAGTGTCAACCAAAGTTAGCTCCTATTGTATGCTTTACAGTTTTACTTACAAATGAATCGTGTGACTCGTTCAGATATTTTTTCTTTCGTTCGAGCGATAAAAGCATATTCAATGTAAGCTGACTCAACTTGCGTGTACATATGTGATTTTAATTTGTTAATAAATACAAGAAGTAAAAAAGTTGGGACATTTGAAACACCATTGGTCTTTCGGACATCCTTCTGCATCTCCTCATTTTTCCACTATGAACTTCTTAGTACAATTTTCGATCACCTCCTGGTACAATCTGAACTCTGCACTTGCATCGGTCTGGTTCCGGCTAGCAATCTTAATGCTGATCATCTTCGAGTGAAGCCCAACAAATTCCGCGATCGACGTCCAAATGCATTCGTCCTTAAACTTGCAGACAATCATTTTGTTGGTGCTAATGAACACCGGATGGCCGGATGGGTAGTAGCTGATGTCATACAATTCTGCATCTTTTGCCATATCGCAGTAGAAGTCGTTCGTTGCCGCTTTCATAAACAATCTGTTTGTGTCTGTGTACAGCAGGTTTCGCCTTACGCAATACCTGGCTTTGATGCGGTTGTAATATAAGTCGAACATTAGGAACCTGCTGAGATCCAGGATCGACATTCCGATATATATTGGCCACTTAAGTTTGAGATTGGCCTTCGTGATGTGAACCGCGACCAGATTGCCATCAAAGATGTTCCGCGTCTTAAAGGCTGGATCAGCAACCAGCCGGCGCAACTTGTCTTCCTCACCATCAGGTCTAACTAGATCCACACGGATCCGCTTCCTAAGGTTTTCTATGATCTTCCCAAAGACCAAATAGTTCATGAGTTTGAAGAAGTCTTTCTAAATTTCATTCTTAGCCTGAGTCCTCCAATCGGTGTTGTGTTTGATGTACGGTGCCATCCACGGACTGTGATCAAACTATGACGTGCATGTCGGGCTTGGTGTAGAGCTAGATGTTTTTAGCGGGCAGCGTATCGCTTTTTGTGCGCAAGCTGGGGGACTAGCTTTGTGCATTCAGTGAACTTACTCCCCCCCCCCCATTCGTTAACTTAATCGTGCTGATAGTCACTCAGCCAGCTCTCTGGGAAAACACAGTGCCTCCGGAGCCAGTGGGTAGTCGCTATGCGCATCATGGAGTTCTCTGCATACTCGAGGTCTACTTGAATAATGTAACCTTAGGGCGAATCCGCTGCTATTGATTCAAGCGCTTGCGCGGGCTGGCTAACCCATTTAAAGCCAGCAGTTGGCTGAATCTGCATCATGGTCCACCATCAGCTGGCACATTCAATGCCTTGAAATCGGCATAGACTTTGTATGGGACACACATCTGGCGGTGGTGGTTCTTGAATGCTAATATGTTCTTGCCTGGATCTGCCAAGGACATGAACTGTGGACTTTCGCTTATGCCGCGACAGGTTTTCTTGTGGACTGCCAATAAGTCCCCCGGCTGAAGACGTGTAGACACCGGGGACAGACGTATTCCTATTTTTGCTTTGCTTATGTACCAGACGGCTTAGGTTCTTTATCCAGACATAGCGGCTCCTTTCGCCGTCTGTTATAAGCAAAACGTCCCCAATGTGAGGCATTACTTTCTCGCTGATACATAGCGGGTAGAGTTCCTTTTCCCCATCCATAGACACTAACTGCGATAGTTTCATTGTGGAGCTCAAACTTACCAATATCGCTAACCTTGACGTGAAAGTCGATGCCTGGAAAGTCAAGCTCGTCCACGAGCTGACGGTACTTGCCTACTCAATTAACATTGTTGCCTGCTGGGTATGGAGCCGACCGAACAGACCACTCAAAGCAACGGTCGTCGTTGTTCCTTACATTGATATCAGACCGTGTTGGTATACACTTTAGTGTTGGAATATAGCCGATTCTGCAACACGCCGACGTCGAGCACGTAGCAACGGATAAAAACCCATCCAGACCGCTCGCGCATATATTATTCAATGTTACGTAAAATTGTGGCGATAGCTTGGGAAACCAGCTGCTCGATCACGTCAGTGCGCGAGTGGCTTGATCCCTGCGAAAGAATGCTGTCACTTTGATACTGTCAATCTCAGCGTCTTCGTCATAAACGGTTTGTTGGCCTGTCACGGCTTTCTCCAGCTGTGCCGCTAGGACGAGTCTAAACTTTAGGCATTCATTCCCCTAGTTTTCCTGGAAAAGGTCCTCGCGCGCATTAGGCGCCATGTCATTAGGAAATGCCAAGGCGTCGGTTTCGAACCCATGTTTTTCCGGCACAGTGGCGCGATAGTCTTACACATACGCGTCATCTCAACCCTGACGATCTACAAAGTCGGGCAGGATCGTATCATAGGACTCAGCATTACGCCTAGCAGCAGGATCTGGCCGTATTGCTGGTGCTGGCACAGTGGGAGGCTCAACCCTGTGCCTATGAACAGGAACTGATTTGTGGCTGAAACAGGAGGCTCAACCAAACGTCTCGTCTGCCTTTGGGCTGGAACTGGCAGTGGGTCTGGTGTTGGAACAGGGGGCTGCCCGATTGCCAGTAGTGCATCCAGCGCTTCATCATATTCATGTTTGGTTATGAGCCCTCTATGAAGCAACACGTTCAGACGTGTGATAGTGGACATCGTGATTAGAATACCAACGAGGAAATAATATTCAGAATAAAATGCACCCCACCTCAAAAGCTGAAATGGGGTTTGGGAACTCCCTCAACTGCTGCTGTACCTATTTAAACAGCCTTCGGGTTTTCCTTTCGGCATACAGCAGGTTATGCTGCACTCTATTGCTGTCACATGAGCGACAAAGCCTTGAGTGCCCTATCCACAATATCGGCATGGAAAAGGCAGAACGATCCCTTTTCGCTGCCTCTGCAAGTGTATCTTGCAGTAATGACGCATGCATCAATTTTGGCAGTAGTCAGTCCTACCAACCATCAACCACTTGTAGTAATCATAGTACGGATGGGCAAACATCACACCCGAGTGGGGGATTATTTCAAACTTTTATTTTACATCTAATTTGTGTGTATGTATGTGTGTGTGTGTGTGTGTGTGTGTGTGTGTGTGTGTGTTCTTAGTTTATGCACCTCTCCCAAGAATATACTGCCATCGATGTTCGATCAAACTATTCGGAAACAGCAAAGCTCTGTGACGTGCAACATACAAGACGAGATTGCCTATATTAGACAATATATCTACTTGGTCATACACCTTATAGGCAATCTGGGCCAATATTTGACTGAATAATCCCATGTGCGCCAGACATCAGCTTGGTATTCCAGAGTCGGTAATGGCTTTATAACATTAGGAGTAAGGGTTGTGCGTTTGGACAGGAAAAAATATTTACTTATTTAATAAGTGTAGCGTTATCACATTTGCTTTAGACACGCATCACTTAATGTAAACAAAAAAAATAGTACATTCAGCGGTGTGTTGTTAACAACTTATTTAATGATGTATTAACAATATATAGCGGTTCTTAACCCCAATGTTGTTATAACGCCGAATGAATGATGTGGTTTATTAAACATGGGTTTGTAACAACCATTCTCGAACAATATTGCAGCTTAATAAATGGAATGAAAAGGAATTATGCCGTTACAGGCGTCCGATAGTATTAACTTATTTAAATGCGCTTTTTATTTGTCTTGTAACTGGTCTAAGATCAGTCATATTGGCTAAACTCTGGCTGTATAGACTTTGGCCAAGATGAATAGAAACTGTAAACCCACTGTTATGAGACATATTTGGTAATCACTTTAGTATAATGTTACTCCCTATCTCATGTAAATATCTCATTTAAGCTTTGTATGGCGTGTGTAATACACCGGAAACAGTTCAAGCTAAGTCAGGGCAAAGCAGGATTAAGGTATAGGACCACTAATTATTATTTAGTCAGAGAACCAGTCTAGAACTATACATATTTTAAGATGCACCCATCGGCTTCCATTATACATTTCATAAAGTTCAATATATGTACTATAGTTAACAATAAAATATTTACTTTTATTTTGGTATCCTGTATTTAATTTCCTACTGACTAAATAGAATGTAGACTCTTGGTGGGACGGTATGTTATAAGTTGCAGACCAGGGAGTCCTCTTGTTCAGCAGCACCAGGCTCAAGAAAACACATGTTTTTCAAGACTGACAACAATTCTCTAATGAATGAAATCATGTGTGGTTTGTATGCCAGTCTAATGAAGACATTCCTTTTTATTTTGTAATATATTAATATTAAGTTCTATGGGAAATGAATTAGTGGTCTGATTCCTTAATGCGGGTTGGTATGTAAGGCGTTTTAGGTAGCTTGGTACAGAACCATATACAGGGTCTGTCTATACCACTCTACTTCACCATGCTATTTTTGTAGGACTCATTGCACAATTATTTTGCTTATATATTCCCTAGATTCGTTTTCAGTACTGAACTTCCAAGTTTCCAAATCCTAATAATGTATATATTAACCGAGTATCTTCAAAGATGAACTTACATTGAAGTTCTTGTCATAAATTATCCGGCTATTTTTGAGAGGCCGAACTGTAAATAAAACAACTTTATATGGATTACAGATTTCACTTTTGGGCTAGTATCAATGCCTGAATACCCACTGTGCACTGTAGCCAAATTACACACGGTTAATAATGCTCATATTCTGAAGAATAACAATTTGCTTTTAAATCAGGTACTAAGAATGCCTAAATCTAATCCAGAATAACCACCAAAAATTAAGAGGTAAGAATACTCTAAAATAGACAGAAAGTACATTCATGGGTAGGTTGTAATAGTGACATAATTCCTGTACGACTTATTTTTGACGTCCTTCCATGAAGACCGCTCTCAATATGCTCCCGTACTGGTAGACTTTGCATTTAATAGCTATAACCTTGTTTTAAATTTTCGTCAAATACTACATTAACATTTGAAAATACACGTTATATGATTTATGTCATTGCCCTCCATCAAACATTCTTTAAATTAAACCTACGTTATATTACAAATGCTGCCCTCCTGAAAACAATTTATCTTTAAAAAAAGATTTAAAAAATAAAATAAAATAAAAAATATAGATATACAGATTCAAGACAAACCTTCTTCTGTAACACCCCGGTTATTACCCCTTACAACAAATGGATTCATTTCTGGCATCCAATTAATTGGTTCAGGTAAACAACAGCAAAGTTTTAATCCGGGGTTAATCCATTCAGTCCAGGGTTGTTCCATTCGGCCTGAATATTACTGATCTGGGTCATGATAGAAACACGTCACAGGTTCAACCAAGTGTAGCCGAACATTATCATCCGTCATGGATACGTAGTGCCATGGCGGATAGGTGGGCGTTTATAACACCAGAAATATAATTAGAGTTGCTTCCATGGCTCGCAATGGCAATTCCCACGCTTTATTATTGCCTGTCTTAGCCCCCAAAGCACCACCCACTCTTTCTGGACCGAGCAGATAGACCGATGTAATTACGTACAGACGGATGGTATCAGTATATTGCCCTGCTAAAGCGTGAAAATGATAAAGGAATATATAATAAAATTAATACACATTATATTATATGATAATAATACACAAGGATAGAAAGATTATCAAACAAGAAATGTGGTACTCATTTACCATGTATTTCCCGTAAGCAAGAGCTTTTATTACTCACAAATTCTATAAACAAGAAATGTGGTACTCATTTACCATGTATTTCCCGTAAGCAAGAGCTTTTATTACTCACAAATTCTATAAACAAGCCGACTTTACCCCGACAACAAAACGTACCCCAGCCTTTTTTCAAACGAAGCATAAACGTCTTTGACAATAAACGTAATTTCTCTGTGAAATAAGGATAACTACATTTGACATAAAACTATTCATGCTTACATGTGACCCTTTATTGCATTCCACAAGAGCAAATGGAAGCAACATTTCTTCTTTGCCTACTCTGCAATTATTAAACAAAGTGAAACCTAGGCATTACAAAAACCGTGCCAAATTTGGATTAAATATTGAGGCGATACCATCTGTGACCGAATTATGTGTGCTCGCGAAGATAAGCTTCTCTTGGATATAGTAATCACTGTATAGGTATAACGGTACCAATTGCACAAGCTCAAGGGGGCGGAGCTTAATGTGTATGAAACATTGTATTTAGAAATAAACAACAAAACTAGCTGTGATTGGTGCATTATGTAATAGTTGTAGTGTCTGTCAGGCTTAAAAAAAAGTCAAGTCTCTTGGCAACATGTGAGATTATGTTAATTCATATCTAGATCATATTTTGTATTTTTTAAGATTTTTAAAAAAAATGTGATACACATCATTGAAAATGCCTCTGTTGTGACTGGATAAATCTTATCCCTGTTTAGTTTTAGCAGAGTTATCTCTCTTAAATGCAATGAAGTACCTGGTTCTGTCCTTGTCAAATTAACAATATAACATTGGTCTCTTTGACCATGTCTGACACACATGAAGAAGTAGGAGAGAAATTATAATTATTTCACCAAACGTTAGCATTGAGGTCCATGGAAAAACAATTGGTACCGCGATACCTGTAATAACATCCCTCGGCGTAAGAAAGATAACTCAAGGATATCGCACTTTTGTAAATCGGATATTGTGTCCCCGTAAGAACCGTGCGAACACACACAGACAAGCACATACATATACATACATATATGTATATATGCATGCACCCGCAGACAGACAGACAGGTAGACATACTGAGAGAAACAGTTACAGTTCGTTGGGATAAAACAGTATGAAAATACAACGTATGGGTTATTTCGTTCAACAACACACAAAGGAAGATAAAAAGGAGATTTGTATCTGAAAAAGAAAGCCTAATAAATGCCAAGCGAATTAAAGACTGCACACTGTCATAGCTGTGGCATTATTTCACACTATGACCCCTTTAAGTGATCAGTTCATTATCGACATTGGATTGTCTGGTGGACTTGTATACTTTAGCTGAAGCAAGAACCATGTTTTATTGACTTAAAGGGGAAAATATGACTTATTGGGAATAGCGACAGTTGCACGAGACCAGGTGGAAGACCAGGTGGAAGACTTAAAAGCTGAGATTAAAAACCTACATGTTTCGATGGAAAAGATTTAAAACATGTATTGCACAGGAACTGTAATTTGTCAAGTTCATAGAACTTAGTTCGTTCTCTAACAGTCTTTAACCAGGCGTGAAAAAGCTAATAAATATTTGTTATATTCTAAGAGATAGGAGGGGTTTATTTTTTCCCATCTGAGACTAAAAGGTTTGAAGTTGGATTTTAGCTGCAAAATACGTACGAAATACGAATCAGACATTCTAAGTTGCACAAACCAGGCTATTCTGGCAAAATTATCCACATAACTTGCTCAGTTTACGTTTACATTTTTTCCGGATTTTTTCACTCTCCGCTAAGTTTAGTACTACTTTAAATCTAAACCATTCATTTTTCTAGTCACCGCTAAAGTCCATGACAATTTAGTAATTTTAGCTTTATTTTTAGTCACATATATTGTATTAATCATTATTATTTTACCCCCTAACTTTATATCCTTCATTTAAACATCTGTTTGTAGATGTGGGTGCAGGTCAGTACTTGTGGGACCTGGTGAGCAACACTGTGTATTAGTTAGTATGCGTGGGTGCTGGACAGTAGAGGTTGGTGCTTCACAGTAACATTGTGTATTGGTTAGTAAATGTGGGCATTGGTTAGTAGTGTGTTGGTCAGTAGGAGAGGCTGATGGTCAGTAGGTGTATATGGTCAGTAGATGTAGGTGATGGTAAGTAACAGTGTGTACTGGTTAGTAAGCGTGGGTGTTGGTTAGTAGATGTGGGTGCTGGTCAGTAAGACTGTGTGTTGAGGCCATATCCAATACAAGTTGAGGCCATATGCAATCTAAGTTTAGGCCATATTCATTCCAAGGGGATATCCTTGAGTCTATACAGACCGAAATGTTAAACCAAAATGGACCAATGTTAAATTCCCACTGAGGCCATAACAGCCATTATGTTAAACCTGAGGACATTTCAACATGGAATTCCCACTGAGGCCATAACCGCTCATTTCAAAATGGTAGCCGTAATGTTAATTCCCATTGAGGCCATAACGTCCCATTTGAGGCTAGGGCCACTCCCTATGTCATTGAGGTATGCTCGTAGATGTAGGGTATCTTAATATCACTGGCCCTAAAGTGTAACAATATTTAGTGGGGTTTTTTTAGGCTTTTTTAAGTTTTGTCTTTTTTGTCAGCAAAGATTAATGAAATATTATATATTAATATCTGTTGACATAACTATCAGTGCTTTTGTGGGATATATCAGATAAAGCAGAAATACAAGTTATTCGAAGAACGAATGTGATAAGATCCAAATCAAAATTACTAATTCAATTTTACAAGAGAGAGTTTACAGTATGGAAACAGATGTAGTCAAAGTCCTGCTTACAGTACTGACTTGGCGATTACAAAGTCTAATTTTGACATTACTGAATCAACAGCAGTGGGCTTGCAAGGAGGATACCATCCATCAGTTGGGGCAGCCCCAGACTGATACTATTGTCGTCGCTGTTGGGAGATGCCAACATCAGAGGGGTACAGTCCACGTTACATTACACGCCAGCCCCGTTTTTAATGCCCATCTATATAGGCACTACTATGGCATGCTTGACCCTGGAGAATATTGACTAACGGGTCTTAATACCCTTTATCATTGGTCAAAGGTATATGGTCTTGAACTAAACTCAATGTGCAGAAGACATTATTTTCTTCTTAGACTTACTATGACGTGACCTTTGATATTTAGACCCCAGAATCTATACGTTTCTTTATTAACCTAAATGCAAACCATCCACACAGTTAGGTCAAGGAACTTACTCTAGAACAAAAGGTATTTTGCAAAACACATTTTTCTTTGAAGCCTCAATGACCCTGACCTTTAGACCCCGAAATAAACAGGCCTATAGCATATCTTAAGTGCAAGTCCTCCACAATCTCTGAACAAAGCACGTGGTCTAAAAGTAACGTTATCGTGTAAAAACATATTTTTTCTTCCTTCAGTCACACTGATCGTGACCTTTGAACTTTGGGTCCCAAAATCAGTAGGTTTCTTTCTTACCCAATATGTACATCATCCACAATGTTTGGTCCAGGACTGTTGTTCAAAACTAATGTTGTTGTGCTGAAATAATCTTTATTTTTCAGTCACAGTGACCCTGACCTTTCATCTTTAGACCCCGAAATTGATTAGCTTCTTCCTTACTCTATGTGCAAAACATTTCGAAACGTTTGGTAACTCTAGATGGTAAAGAACTCTAGTAGTTGTGTTTAAGCAAAGTACGTTCTTATGGTAGGAGTATACAAACTACTTGAGATAGACATATAAGATTTCGCATGCATATTTGAATTGACATATTTTTTAACTTTGTGAGCTTGGACTTTTTTTGACACAATTAAGCAAAGACCACTTGAGGTAATGCAAATTAATAGGCATATTTGTATTGACACGTGGATGACCATATTAAATATATTTGTATTCGTATGTAGATGTGATCTAATTAGATTTGTATTTCTATGTAGATGTGACCTCATTAGATTTGTATTTCTATGTAGATGTGACCTCATTAGATTTATATTTCCATGTGGATGTGACCTCATTAAATTTGTATTTCTGTGTAGATGACCTTATTAGACTTTTATGATTCTGTAACAGTTTCTTATTTTATTTTGAAAACACATTTTTGAACTTTTTGTATTTTTATACAAAAGCTTTGTGAGCACAATTTGGGGAAAATCATGTTAAGTAGACAAATACAATTATGTATACATAAATAGTTCATCTGCTTAGATTTTCCTGCTATTATAGCAATTTTTTGATTGTTTTGTTTCTTTACTTGGACTTGTTTGGTATGCAGTGGAGGCATACGCATTTTGCAAATACAAATCAAGTTAAAATGTTACTTTAACCTGCTTGTTTGCCTGATTAGAACTTATAATTCTATTTTCAATCATGATATATGTGAACTGATCATTTAAACTGTTCCAGTAATAAAGAAACAGTCACATATTTACCTAAGGGCATGTTAAGGATCCATTACACATTTTGTTGTTAACTTTGACTGATTTACATAACATAATATTGCTTGCTTGAAAAGTAAAGTGTTCATGGAACAGCGATGCAGTACCACAGTTCCTGAAATAACCTAAACGCCATATTTAACTAAGGAGTTATGGGCGAACATATGGAGAGAAGAACATATGGACAAGTATAACTCTATATGCCCCTACCACTGTCGTTGTGTGATTTAGACGTCCCCTACCCCACCACAACACTAATTATAACTTTCATGTTGTCAGAACTTTACTTTGCATAGACGGGATGTCTTGGTGATTAAGAAAAGGACGATTTCAACAGGGTCCAGAGGAATGTTGCCAATCGTCGATTCATCTTGTGGATTCATGAGCATCGATGCCAAGGAGTTGGTAAGGCTATATTCAGCTGTTGGGCATGCGCCATTAGGCACATATGTACAGGGTTTATCCCTTCTCGTGATGGTTGATCAGAATAATTGAATATTTGATGACATGATGATATCTATCTATTAAACTTATTTTCAATTAGTTATGTGTGCCAAATACAAGGAATCTTTAGGAAGAATAAATCAGCAAGATTCAATTTTCCAAGTTCAACTAAGATTAAAAACAGATTAAATAATCTACAACACGAAGCAATCCACTTCCATGTATGGAAAAATATTATGAAAGAAGTTGGTGCATATAAAAAAAATTTTTTTTTCTTCAGGTTGGGTACATTAACTGTTGGCACACAATTGCTGATATTTAATATGCAAGGATTACAAGAATCATAAAAGTCCATTTTTAAATATACAATTGTAACAAATTAAGATATCAACAATCTCATTTTTGTTCATGCTAATAATACCACATTGACATAATTGTTCAGTACTTTTAAGTATCTGCGACAGTAAGCCATGCAAACAAATGGACATTCTTATGTTATTATGCAGTCTGCAAGAGTAAGCCATGTTATCCCATAGACATTCTTATGTCATAATGCAGTCAGACAACAGTAAGCCATGTTATCCCATAGACATTCTTATGTCATAATGCAGTCTGCAAGAGTAAGCCATGTTATCCCATAGACATTCTTATGTCATAATGCAGTCAGACAACAGTAAGCCATGCTACCCCATTGACATTCTTATGTCATAATGCAGTCAGACGACAGTAATCCATGCTACCCCATAGACATTCTTATGTCATAATGCAGTCACACAACAGTAAGCCATGCTACCCTAAAGACATTCTTATGTCATAATGCAGTCACACAACAGTAAGCCATGCTACCCCAAAGACATTCTTATGTCATAATGCAGTCACACAACAGTAAGCCATGCTACCCCAAAGACATTCTTATGTCATAATGCAGTCACACGTTAGTAAACCATGCTGCCCATAAATACTCTTATGTCATTATGCAATCACACAAAAGTGTGTCATGCTACCACACAGACATTCTTATGTCATTATGCAGTCACACAACAGTAAGCCATGCTACCCCATACACATTCTTATGTCATTATGCAGTCACACGACACTAAGCCATGCTACCCAATATACATTCTTATGTCATTATGCAATCAAACAACACTAAGCCATGCTACCCCATACACTTTCTTATGTCATTATGCAGTCACACGACAGAAAGCCATGCTTCCCCATACACATTCTTATGTCATTATGCATTCACGCTCTGAACTTAGTACTCTTATATAAAACAAAAATGAATTAAGCCTGGACAGCAGTTTGAGCTGTATATGTTGTTGGAACTGTAACATCATCTGAACTACAAACCAATATTATTTCAAACACTATGCATGGAGAGACTGTATGGTTTTGTGGCAAAATGTCTTTCATCTTCTTATACAAAACAGGTTCAGTTAAATTCAATATAATCAAATAACCTTGGTTTGTGCTTCTGAAACACAGATGCCTTCACTGCACCCAACACCCTAAAGTAAAAAATGTTCACATATTTATTGGTTCTGTTTATGACAATGCTTTACATGCACGAGAATATAATCATGCATTATCTCTGTGAGTCTCTGTCTCTCTCTGTGTCTCTGTCTGTCTGCCTGTCTCTTTCAATATATATATATATATATATATATATATATATATATATATATATATATATACACAAAATTAAAAATAAATTACAAAATTACAAATTTGTTTAGTAGCAAGAAAGTCTATCAAGGTCAATTTCATGTGTTCATTCTACGTAGAACATTACGTTGTTTGCACACAATCATGAAAACTAGCTTCTCGTTACAGAAGGACGGATGGATAGGACCAAATCAAGATGCTCCCGCTGCAAGCAGAGGGATCTTTTATAAAAATTTTAAACAATACGTTGTTTCAAGTCCCTATACGAGTAACATTGTCACATTCTCCATGGGTACCTTACCTTAACCACATGGTCAAGAATGATCGACACTGTATCGCTTCTACTTATTAATATTCACATATTCTCTACTATCGATTTAAACAAGACCCAGGACAGATACAGGATACATTCATGTACAATAAGATAGTAGCTATATCAGCGTGCGCTTGTAATTTCTTCTCTTCCTTCAGATCCATTCATCTTGTAAATTCGTTGCCTAGTGCATTTCTTGTTTTATTTCTTTTTCTAATTTTCTATCTCTTTGGATGTTTTCTTCGCTGATTCAATTAATGTGAGTACTTTTATTTTCCGTTGATAGTGTCCTGTTCCTGTGATGTTTTGTCATTCAGTCAGCTAAGACTTTGCTTTCCCGGCGGCTACACATCTTAAAGTTTGGGTGTTGTGCTCCACTCCCTGGATTTTTCATTTGTTATTAATGTTTTATGCCGGGATTCACCCTTTATGCCCCATTCATAGTTTTCAGTTGCCGACAATGATGCATATATGTATCGTTTTTAATAATGCTGTCTTGAGTGTTCCTAATCGTAGAAACTGTAACGCTGCGTTGTCTGTTTGTTCAGGTCCAGTAATCCTGGTTTTATTGGTTAAAGAGTCCGCTTGTTTCTTTCATTGTTTTTTTATGGAAAGATTTATGTATGTGTAACATACAGAATGCACCTTGCCAATCATTCTACAAAGAAAAGACAAAACTGTCCAAACAATACCATCATATGTGCCTGGCATTCTTAGGAACATATTAGAACATAACATCTAATACGCAAATTTCCAAAGATGCCATTGATTCGCTTATAATTCTTACTACTAAATTTGCCTTAAGCTTAGATTTTTATGTTTAATTCCTTAAACCATGCATTTTTATTGAGAAAGAGAGATAAAGGTAACGGCGTTAAAGCAGAGTTGAAGACATTTAGAAAGTCGATTTCCATGATGGTTGCAAGATAAAGCATCTATCATAATAAATCTCTTGTAGCTTGCAGCTCACGAATTTGTAAATCGTTTATATACATGTTCCACTGAAGCAGAGCTTTTAAATTCTTTTTTAAATGAATTGGCGACCCTCTGTCTTAACAATACCTAGTAAAAGAAACCTATATTAGGTGCATACAAGCTTTTTATATGAGAGAATGGCAGCTATGTTTACCTATACATGAGGGCTTAAAAATCTAACAGCTTTACTATGAGGCGTCACTCGACATAGTCAGGTATGTAAAGGAGTGTCCAGAAATGCATAGAGACATGACATGAACAAAACACAATGACAACAAAAGAGGAATATCAAATAGCAAATACTAGTAAACATATCATATTAGAATGCACAATCAAGCACACACCATAAAGAAAAAAACAAAATCAGCCCTTCTTATTTTGGGACGATACATAAATAGCTCTGAATAATTTGATCCTTCTAGGGTCCTTTCTGTGTCAAGAACCGAGATATGAAAGACAAACATCTTATATGCAGTCACAAAATGCACACACATAACAGGAGAAAGAACTATGAGATCTCAATGACAAACGACACAAATCAAGATTAGGTCTCTATCATAGAAGTACGAGGCATTGATGATAGCGTTCTGTGCCCTCCATGAACAGGATTTGTATGCCCAAACAATGGCGAAGGGGAAGGGGGATATAAACCTGGTAATCAGAATTCGGCAACTTACACTTAGACCAAAACAGACATAAAGATAGGGGTCAAACCTACTTCAGTATATCATCCAAATTCTATACAGAAACATGAACTCCGATACTTTTATATTATTTGTTTTTTAAAGCGAAACAAACAACACATCAAAAACTGTGAGGGACATGAAATTGCAGACATAAAAGCCATTGCAGTTCTGACAAATGCTGGGAGGGGGCGCATGAGAATGGGGTTGGAGAGCACCAAAGACGTCCTTGTGGCTGGAGGTTCCGACGAATCATGCGAAGACTCCACAAGATACTTGTTGTGGATCTCATTGTACATTTTCTTACTCTTGTTGGTGAAAGTGTTCAAGTCTATAACAACATCTTTAGGCATAACAAAACATGTTAATATGCAAAACATATCAGCATTTCGAGACATTGCAGCAGAGGGATTTATTTTCTCAAGTCTGAGCTCTCTCGTAATATCAGCTATAACTTCTTTTAGGCAAGCCGCGCCACCAGTGAATCGAGTTTACGGTTTCCTCCAGAGTAAAAAAAACAGGGTTCTAGAAAATAAATTGCTTGTTCTCCTGACCAATAAATGCTATCGTCCATATTTTCATAGTGCGGGTCAATTGAGTAGACGACTAAGTGAAGTGAATTTAAAATATTCCCCAAGAGATGAACATAATACATGATTTAGGATCTAAAACTCAAATTGTAGTAAGAACGTGAGGATTTTAAGATTTGTGTCAATTATACCTCAAAATTGCAAAGTAACCGCGTTAAACAATGATTGTACCGAACTTCAAGAAAGTCTAGACATTAACGCGTAGGGTGTAGTATGCTATTTCACGAGAATGGATCATACGTAACCCGTACAGAACATAAAACTCTTTATTGAAGCCTTTTATCTTACGTGCATCTAGATTTTGTCTAGAAACTCAAACGATTGCCTTATGTTGTATCTCTGTGGAAGACATACTTTAACAGATCCAGTGTGATCCATGCATATATGGATGGAGGGTCGTCTTTGACAAATACATAATGACCTGATTTGAATGGAAAGGAAAATACCAGAAGGCATGCATGCAACCATGAATGGCAAACTATTTAGTAATAGCTGTTTTATTCTGACAGTTATCATATTTTCATCCTCAGATGAATCTGTCTATAACAGCGCTGAATACAAATTTCCCATTTTTTCCCTAGATTATTATTTCATTGTTTCATTATGACCACTTTATTCCACCAATCTTACATTTATGTATTCAGTTAAACATGACTAGGTTATACAATTCTGCAGAAAAAAAAGCGAGGAACATATTGTGTCACATTATGATCTAGTTAATGTTACGAAAGGAATAATGTGGTTTCTTTAGATCAATTATGTTAATGAATTTCACACTTTTCAACTCCAACACAAGTTTGAAGCATGTTTAATGTAAAACAATGCGCATTTATCTCTCTCAAGACAGGAAAACCTAAATATGCATATTAAGCAAATCTGTTAATAGTGTATTTTTACATATTCAAAACCATGGCCGATTTTTAAGTTTATTTTTGACATGTGACTTTACAGTACCAAAGAGAGACAACACACCTTGTAGAACAGAGTATTTGTATATAATTAATTCTAATAATGCTAAAAGGTTGAAGAGAAACTGTATGTCAGAGTTATTAACGTCTTAATAACAAAATCCCCATGTTTTTGCTTCCATTCAAAGAAGGAATCTAATATGAAAATACAGCGTGTTTTGTACCTTACTCGTTTGTCTGGGATGACGTCCATAGGCAATATCAATCTGATATTTCTTACACATGCGGAGATTTGTCCACCACTTATCCTAGACCATTCAATGTTGTGTTGATATAAATATTCACATAGTGACAGAACGCGTGTGTGTCATCAAATCGGTGTAATCCTTTAGGTGCAGACTATGCCTAGCTGGTATTGAATAACAGATAATTCACTCGGAAAATCAACAAGATGCCTTTTGAAAAGACCCGATACATTGACAACAATTTATATTTAAAAATGAAAACAAAATCAATTGCATTGAAATATACAATTAAAAACAAGACGTTTATGTATAAATTAAATGTTGTCACAATTATTTTATTCGATTTAATGTAGTAACAAAGTACAGGGTTTCTTTTGCAAATGCCGTGTAATCTGTGTTGCTGATTTTTCTAGCCCCCATTACCCTAAAATCAAGGTTCATATGCTGGTAGTATAAGTATAGATTGTACGTTGCAAGCCACACTCTAGATTATTCTTTTTAAAGATTTTTAAACAAAATTTTAAACACACTTATGGGGAAATTTAAAACAAGACACTGATAACAGTATTTAATACCCTCTTCTTTGTATAATAGAATTTTTAAAAGGCCTTGTAATGCTTTTAAGATATTTGGCTAAAAACACATATTCAAATGAAAGAAACACCATCGAAAAATTAACTGTGATAAGAACAGAAATTAAAATATTTATTAACTGAGCACACCTGCTATCTCTCGTCGATTCATCATCAGGTATGACAGTGTCATTGGATGGATTGGTCTTAAATAGTTGGGAGTATGACATCAAATCAGTGATATGAGTTGACATTGCTTCATATTACAGGGTATGTAAAAGTGACGTGCACCTTTGATGGTTTGGTAGTCTTTCGTTTTAATCTAGATGCTCCAACTGTTGTTCAATTTGCCCGTGTACTTCGAGCAATTGAAACGATATCTTGGTGCAGGTAAAATAGTCTCCATGGAGAAAGCAGTGAGAAAATAAACTGGTATTGATACATAATTATCAGCAATCTTTGGTGTAAGACATTATCATTGGATTATCGAATATTACCCTATTTTTTTACGACGAGGAGGAACAATTAATAGCCGTTGGGCATAGATTAGTACACTGTACATTTAATGGGACGTGGCATGCACAAATGGATATGTAATTATTGCAGACAGCGATACTATTGCCGGAAATAAAAACGTTTTGTTTACAAAATGATAATTGTAATAAGCTCTGCAAAGTTTTATATTTCTTCCGCAGGTAAAAATCACTGCTAAGAAAGTAAGACGCCACTCTGCTGGACGTTTTCATACAGAAGTATAGATCAAAAGATGGCTGGTTATAATGTTTCCACTTAAATAACTACTACTTTTTCAAACAATATTTGAGTAGACTTTCACCACCGAATGCATAGAAAATACAATAAAAACATACCGCTTCGAAAATGTCTAGGAATGATGGAAAAAGTACCTTATACGATATTACGTAAGCGGTTTGTCAGCGGTGATATATTCAAGCCCCACGATGACAATCAGCTAAGTCTGACTCTACACAGTCCTGATTTGGTTGGGATTTTTTTTTAACACCAGCATATGAAGGTTGACGAAGTCAATCTATGTGCCAAAAGTGGCTAAAAAAAACCTAACTGTATACTAAACCCACTCTCTCCCCAGGTCTGTCTCTCTGTCTGTCTCTCTCTCTCTCTCTCTCTCTGTTTGTCTCTATGTCTCTGTCTATCTCTCTCTCTCTCTCTCTCTCTCTCTCTCTCTCTCTCTCTCTCTCTCTCTCTCTCTCTCTCTCTCTCTCTCTCTCTCCACCATTTACAAAGTGCTTGTGAAATTGGTATCTACACACACGTATCTCATTGTTTGCTTTCATCATGAGGCTAAATAGTGTGATGCAAATGAGACCGCTTATCACTTAGTCATAATATATGGCAACTAATGAAGGTGACAGGGCAATGGTCAAATAGGAACGCCCTCATATATCAATCTCAACCTGGTTCATGAGAAGTCATCTAAAGACACGGGAGTTGGATCAAGGTTTGACACCAATCCTGAAATGCGCAGTGGTTAAACATTCGTCTCGCACTTATTTGGTTCACCGGCACGTGCATAGGTTAAAGGTTCCAAACAGGCTCCTCCCCCGAGGTTTTCTCAGTACCTTATATGACTCTGTCGTATGTCTCATGACTCATTTAATATAAATGAGTATATTTTGTTGCATAACTGACGTATAATGAAATATATTTACCTGACTTAATAGTACGAACGGCTACATTTAAATTTCATTTACCATCTGATAATTTTAAAATTAGGAAACATTATTATCGTATCAGTATTGATACATGGTATCTAAAGAATACAACCAGTATTGATACATGCTTTTTAAAGAATACAAGGACACGTTTAATTTGTAATTACCATTGTTCTGATGTTATGGTTATAGATGATTCTAAAGATAAAAAAGAATTCTATCCCGATTAATTAATATTTTATTTATTTCATTCAGTTGCTTTCGGTAAAGTTATATGCTTTGGGAACTCTTTGTTTCCCAAGTGAAAATTCAAATTCTCTTTGGAAAACTCTAGCATTGTCAGACGATCCGTTCTAGCTTTTTTCTGAGAAACAACATCGACATTTGTATTAATTTTAAATTTGATTCTTGTTCTTGTAAGACCCGCACGTCAAGTTTGCACTTTTAGAACGGGTATTTTTGCCAGACATTAATGTGTCCTGATTCGTAGTTACTTAAACATTTCGGTATTAAAATATTTTAAAGAGATCGGTTATTGATTATTGATATCAAACGAAGACCCTTTAATGCCGCTAGAAAGATCCGTTAATGCCGCTAGAAAGATTCTTTAATGCTGCTAGAAAGATTCTTTAATGCTGCTAGAAAGACCCTTATAATCCCACTAGAAAGACCCTTTAATGCCGCTAGAAAGACCCTTATAATGCCACTAGAAAGATCCTTTAATGCCGCTAGAAAGACCCTTATAATGCCACTAGAAAGATCCTTTAATGCCGCTAGAAAGACCCTTATAATGCCGCTAGAAAGATCCTTTAATGCTGCTAGAAAGACCCTTTAATGCCGCTAGAAAGATTTTTTATTGCTGCTAGAAAGACCCTTATAATGCCGCTAGAAAGATCCTTTAATGCTGCTAGAAAGACCCTTTTATGCCGCTTGAAATATCTTTTAATGCTGCTAGAAAGACCCTTTTAATGCCGCAAACAAGACCCTTGTCACGTTTAAAAAAGTACGAACTGAACATCGCTAATTGGGTCACTTAAAATAAACTTATTTATACAAGGTAAGGAAGAAAACTCCCATACATACGGCAGTGAGACGTTATGTCCGGAAACTTACAGAGATTCGAATGGTTTAGCATCTTATCGGATCAAATTTATTATTTTTTCGAGTAAATAACAACCGTAACAACTAAATACACGTTAACCGCTGAAAGGAAGTTTAAGAGCCAGGACCGAAAACAAACCATTATGGGTCATTTTGGAAGTTGATTACCTTAATACACTTATAGAAGAATCACATCTGCATATGAACCTGAGTGATACCAGAAATAAAATAAGCTACTGTGGGTAATATGATTTTGTTTATAATTTTTGAAAGCGATTAGTACATTTAATATGTAACCATCGAGACCACAAGGACATGCAAACAATCCGCGAACTCCACAAACACAAATATATTCGCACACAAAATACCAAACTGGAAAATGTTAAACTTCGTTGGCGACAACTTCCTTTTTTCACATTAAGTAGCCCTCTATAATTTTTTTTTTTGCTTCTGTCATTCCACGCCTATTTTTAAATTATTCCTGATATAAGTTAAATACAATGCAATTCTACCACTTTCCATCTTTATTTATAATGCTTATATTTAATATGCTAATTGTACATCTTTGTAATTGTTCTTTTATATCCATTAACATTGCAAAAAACAGAATCTCCATGAAAAGAAACATGTTACTGGCAAAAACTCTAGTATACAAAAATAAAAGCCATTAAAATAATCTTTTGTATCACTGATTTTAGCGAGATAAGTGCATTCATGTTTTGGTTCTAAAACGCTACAAATTACATCAGATTCAATAGATTTCTATAAAGCTCGCTGGCTTTGAATCCTAGCAATTTTGAATTGTAGTTACGTATCTGGCGTAATTGTTACTCGAAGTAAATTGAACTTTTGAGTTCTGTGACAAACATTCGACACCGACATTTTTTCATTATCAAAATATACACTTATTCCCTCTTACCATTTTTTCATATACATTTTAAGGTTGTAAAAACCATAGGTAATTAAGCATTCCTTGTGTCATTGGTGTCGTTCATGTAGTATATTGTTTTTGAGTTCATATACATTTTAAGGTTGTAATAACCATAGGTAAGTAAGCATTCCTTGTGTCATTGGTGTCATTCAGGTAGTATATTATTTTTGAGTCAATCGGGAATATTGTAGCAACCAGCAACACGATGCATTCTCTGTTACAGCATAGGTAGTTTTCCATTTATGTTATTAATTGGATTATTATAATAGATTTCGTTTTCAGGGTGTCCATCGGTTGTAATAAAGCTTGCTTTGCAATGGCAAAAGCTTCTCATGCGCAATAATCTGCGGCAACGTTCATTTGTTCAACGATAAATATTGCCTAAACACAAGATTTAAAAAGAAAATCTCTTTCTATCTGTTATATTCGTTGATGATTAAAATACACGTTTCATGATTGATTTTGTTGTTACTTACCGCTTTACTTATTATGTTATAGATACTGTTCAACTTGGTGATGGCCGATGTTACTATGTCATCATATTTATTAACCTTTTTACGGAGTATCTTATCATTTAAAGCTTTTGAAACAATGCCTGTAACTGCAGTGCTAAATCCGGTAAAGAGCATGTATTCTGATGACCTTCTTATTGTATCTTTAGACCTTTCCGATTCAGCTCATAAAAAGAAGTGTCTGCACTGAACAAATACTAGATACATGTGCGAAAATTCCTTAGAAGCAAGAAATAGAAGAACACCAGAAGAAAGTTGAATCATTGTAGATTGTTAACTTCATTGAACGGTTATGCATAATGTATTTAACTTGTCATAGAGAGATAACTCTTGTTCGTAAAATATACCCTCAATATTATCTCCCTTTAAGTCTTTCAATTTATGAACAACCGCATCACATAATATTGCTTGCCTGATTTTGAACATTGCCTCGGTAAAGTTATGGAGGTATACTTTTGCAAATATTACTTAATATTGTGAAAATTTGACTGTTTAACAATTTTGAATTTAAGAGTTCTAAATGTATCAGTTATCAAATACCCGAATATACTGATCCATACTCTTGATCTGTTTTTCTTAGCAGGCTTCAGCCAAAGTCATGTCTTTTGATGTGAGATAGGTATTATTGTATTTATAAATTAGCTTTGGTGAAACGTCAACCCATTTTTTGGTTTCATTTTGAGTGAAATACTTCCAATTTCTAGTATTTTGGGTTATGTTAAACCTTTCCTCTATATATGCTTTTTCTCTGAGTGAGTTGAAACGTATGCAGTGTTGCCTTTTCCAACAAACCATTAAGGGTTTTTGTTGCAAAACTCTTTTCACCTATCAAACTGTAGTTTTTAAGCTATCTCTCTTTGAAGATTTCTCTAAAAGCATCAAGTATGTCATCTTTTTATTATTTTTACTTTCATTTCCCACGCGTATTTTGAGACTACATATATTGCTGTCAAAACGTATTGTTATCCATCGTTGTCTTTTTTATATGCTTGCATGTCAACAACGTGTGCCTGCCACTGGTTATCTATATGTCTTACATATACCTTTCTGTGCGGAAATCTTTTTCTAGCTTGCTTGGGTAAAGTGTAAGTAGATGGTTTAGTTAACAATTTTTTCAATTCTGCGTACTGTATTTTATTTGCCCCGTTTAATTTGTTCCTACAATTGACTGATAATTGTATAAGCAACTTTACTTTCAGGATCGGCATAAGAACGCCTTAAGTACTATTCATTTTCTTATTCTGCAAAGTTTCCGACGCCAGTCATATAAAACGGTGTACAACAAATTAAGAGAATATGTTGCGCTTTAAAAAAAAATTTTGTTTGTTTGTTTGTTTTTTTTTTTTTGTTTTTTTTTTTTTTGTTTGTTTTTTTTTTATAAACAAGCCAGTAGGAAATCCTCAACAACGGGAACATTTATTTTCAGCAATTTACAATGTTTGTTCAATCCTTTCAAACGTATGAATGATTTCGGATTTTTGCCACATTTTGCCATTCCTGTGGTTGGTATATAAAACAGCAGGTAATTCATACACTGTGTCACCATGATCTGTTTTATTCGAACTTTGTTTACTTGAATGTTCTTTTGTTCAATCGTTCTATATTAACCTTGCAAAGTATACAGGATCTTTAAATTGTACTGTAAATTTAGCCAAGTACAAATACAGCAAATACGTAATTTTATCCTTCAAACAGTGCTGTTTTAATAATCTTGCTATCAGGATTAATAATGATTATCTCCATGTTATCATCATTAAATCTAATATCTAAATCTTCATCTTTTCCAAAACATTGCCGGATGTCATTTTTGATGTTTGAAATTGTTTTATAACAAAAATCATAACTTGCATTCACTTGCACAGTTATTTTGCAACACAGCTAGCTTTAAACACACTTTTAAACCATCCAAACTTGTAAACATGTACACATTATCACTTACTATTGAGACTGTTCAACTCATGAAAGCATTGTCATCTCTCTGAAAACGGTTGATTATATGACAATATAGCTTTGTGCCTTTTTTATCTTGATAAACAAATTCATGTTATTTTCCGCCCAACTCTGTGTTTAATCAAGAAATTAGTATGTGGTATACAAACTCGAGTGTGTTTTTTGTGTTTTAGAATTTTATTAATGTGCAAATTGGGTTCTTGGTTTTCATGTATCCTAAACGAGATGGTAATATTCATTTTGGAAAATTACCAACTGTTCTTGAGTGTTCTTGCACCCTTATACAAGACGCTAATAATAATTTTGTAAATTTTTTTTTTTTTTTTTTTTTTTTTTTTCACGCTCTCACATCTATATTACTACCTTTTTATTGCATAAAAAAGAAGAAAGATTATAGACTCTCGTGATCTGATGCGGACAAAAACCACGAAATATTAAAAAAAATTACAGAACCATATTGTATAATATCACCTCATTTATTTAAAGGTGTGCAAATAATAAGACAATTTATTATGCAGAATCAATTGGAGAAACCGTACGGCCAAGAACGGCGATATATGCCAACTTTAACGCATACGTTTCTGTGGATAAGCCGTATTGTTATGTATGTGTGTATCTCAGTAGGGTTTAAAGGCACGTCAGCACAACATTATGCCAATTAAAAGTAAAGCTCAAACAATGTAATAATCAAGAATTTAAAAAAAGAAACTCCATGAAGATAAAGACTTCAAAATAAACATAAACATTAAGTTGTTTGTTTTGTTGGTTTTAGCGGCACATTAAACACATTATTGGCTATATCATGCAGAGGAAATTGGAGCTTAGTGTCTTTCACAAGATATACCGAGGCAGCCGACCTTGGGTGACCTGGATGGGTGTCGAACCTGCAACCCTTAAATTAGAGTCCGTCGCACTAGCAAATGAGCTACCGCCACTACCTTAATCATGAGGTACTACTACACGATAAAAGTTGAAAATAAAAGATGTCAAAAATCCGTAAAAGGTATAAAATAAAAGATGTCAAAAATCCGTAAAAGGTATATAAAATAAAAGATGTCAAAAATCCGTAAAAGGTATATAATAAAAGATGTCAAAAATCCGTAAAAGGTATATAAAATAAAAGATGTCAAAAATCCGTAAAAGGTATATAAAATAAAAGATGTCAAAAATCCGTAAAAGGTATATAAAATAAAAGATGTCAAAAATCCGTAAAAGGTATAAAATAAAAGATGTCAAAAATCCGTAAAAGGTATATAAAATAAAAGATGTCAAAAATCCGTAAAAGGTATAAAATAAAAGATGTCAAAAATCCGTAAAAGGTATATAAAATAAAAGATGTCAAAAATCCGTAAAAGGTATAAAATAAAAGATGTCAAAAATCCGTAAAAGGTAAAAAATAAAAGATGTCAAAAATCCGTAAAAGGTATATAAAATAAAAGATGTCAAAATTTCGTAAAAGGTATAAAATAAAAGATGTCAAAAATCCGTAAAAGGTATATAAAATAAAAGATGTCAAAAATCCGTAAAAGGTATAAAATAAAAGATGTCAAAAATCCGTAAAAGGTATATAAAATAAAAGATGTCAAAAATCCGTAAAAGGTATAAAATAAAAGATGTCAAAAATCCGTAAAAGGTATAAAATAAAAGATGTCAAAAATCCGTAAAAGGTATAAAATAAAAGATGTCAAAAATCCGTAAAAGGTATAAAATAAAAGATGTCAAAAATCCGTAAAAGGTATATAAAATAAAAGATGTCAAAAATCCGTAAAAGGTATATAAAATAAAAGATGTCAAAAATCCGTAAAAGGTATATAAAATAAAGGATGTCAAAAATCCGTAAAAGGTATATAAAATAAAAGATGTCAAAAATCCGTAAAAGGTATATAAAATAAAAGATGTCAAAAATCCGTAAAAGGTATATAAAATAAAAGATGTCAAAAATCCGTAAAAGGTATATAAAATAAAAGATGTCAAAAATCCGTAAAAGGTATATAAAATAAAAGATGTCAAAAATCCGTAAAAGGTATATAAAATAAAAGATGTCAAAAATCCGTAAAAGGTATATAAAATAAAAGATGTCAAAAATCCGTAAAAGGTATATAAAATAAAAGATGTCAAAAAGCCGTAAAAGGTATATAAAATAAAAGATGTCAAAAATCCGTAAAAGGTATATAAAATAAAAGATGTCAAAAATCCGTAAAAGGTATATAAAATAAAAGATGTCAAAAATCCGTAAAAGGTATATAAAATAAAAGATGTCAAAAATCCGTAAAAGGTATATAAAATAAAAGATGTCAAAAATCCGTAAAAGGTATAAAATAAAAGATGTCAAAAATCCGTAAAAGGTATAAAATAAAAGATGTCAAAAATCCGTAAAAGGTATAAAATAAAAGATGTCAAAAATCCGTAAAAGGTATAAAATAAAAGATGTCAAAAATCCGTAAAAGGTATATAAAATAAAAGATGTCAAAAATCCGTAAAAGGTATAAAATAAAAGATGTCAAAAATCCGTAAAAGGTATATAAGATAAAAGATGTCAAAAATCCGTAAAAGGTATATAAAATAAAAGATGTCAAAAATCCGTAAAAGGTATATAAAAAAAAAGATGTCAAAAATCCGTAAAAGGTATATAAAATAAAAGATGTCAAAAATCCGTAAAAGGTATATAAAATAAAAGATGTCAAAAATCCGTAAAAGGTATATAAAATAAAAGATGTCAAAAATCCGTAAAAGGTATATAAAATAAAAGATGTCAAAAATCTGTAAAAGGTATATAAAATAAAAGATGTCAAAAATCCGTAAAAGGTATATAAAATAAAAGATGTCAAAAATCCGTAAAAGGTATATAAAATAAAAGATGTCAAAAATCCGTAAAAGGTATATAAAATAAAAGATGTCAAAAATCCGTAAAAGGTATATAAAATAAAAGATGTCAAAAATCCGTAAAAGGTATATAAAATAAAAGATGTCAAAAATCCGTAAAAGGTATATAATAGAAGATGTCAAAAATCCGTAAAAGGTATATAATAAAAGATGTCAAAAATCCGTAAAAGGTATAAAATAAAAGATGTCAAAAATCCGTAAAAGGTATAAAATAAAAGATGTCAAAAATCCGTAAAAGGTATAAAATAAAAGATGTCAAAAATCCGTAAAAGGTATATAAAATAAAAGATGTCAAAAATCCGTAAAAGGTATAAAATAAAAGATGTCAAAAATCCGTAAAAGGTATAAAATAAAAGATGTCAAAAATCCGTAAAAGGTATAAAATAAAAGATGTCAAAAATCCGTAAAAGGTATAAAATAAAAGATGTCAAAAATCCGTAAAAGGTATAAAATAAAAGATGTCAAAAATCCGTAAAAGGTATATAAAATAAAAGATGTCAAAAATCCGTAAAAGGTATAAAATAAAAGATGTCAAAAATCCGTAAAAGGTATATAAAATAAAAGATGTCAAAAATCCGTAAAAGGTATATAAAATAAAAGATGTCAAAAATCCGTAAAAGGTATATAAAATAAAAGATGTCAAAAATCCGTGAAAGGTATATAAAATAAAAGATTTCAAAAATCCGTAAAAGGTATATAAAATAAAAGATGTCAAAAATCCGTAAAAGGTATATAAAATAAAAGATGTCAAAAATCCGTAAAAGGAATATAATAAAAGATGTCAAAAATCCGTAAAAGGTATATAATAAAAGATGTCAAAAATCCGTAAAAGGTATATAATAAAAGATGTCAAAAATCCGTAAAAGGTATATAAAATAAAAGATGTCAAAAATCCGTAAAAGGTATATAAAATAAAAGATGTCAAAAATCCGTAAAAGGTATATAAAATAAAAGATGTCAAAAATCCGTAAAAGGTATATAAAATAAAAGATGAAGGGTAAAAAAATCCTTAGAACATACGGAGATATGCAAGTTAAATGAAAGAAAGGTAATATTTGATTACTTGATTGCATACATACATACATACATACATACATACATACATACATACATACATACATACATACATACATACATACATACATACATACATACATACATACATACATACATACATACATACATACATACATACATACATACATACATACATACATACATACATACATACATACATGTGTGTGTATGCTTCAGTAGTATGCTACTCTGCGGGTAGTTTTACTCTTTCAAGGTCCTGCTATATATATAATTGGCATATATTATAGATATATTATATCTCTAATAGATTTTTTAAATATCTCTAACACAGTGGTAATGCAATTCCGGTATTCCTTAGCTGCTGAGGAACTAAAATATTAAGTAGGGCTAGCGCCCGGTCCGAGACAGGGCTTTTGTTTTTCCCCTCTGCCGTTATAAAATGATGTTAGATAAAAATGAAGCTTGCCCCATGGCTGTCAGCTTGTCGTGTCTTCTACCCATTATATACTACTTTTACACAAAAATGAAGCTTGGTGATTTTGCGGTCGCGCTCTCTACCCTTTATATAATCATTGTACACAAAAATGTTGCTTACTTTCGAATTAAAGAGATAAATTGCACTTATATATTATGGCTTGGCGTGATCATCCCGTCCATAACCTGTACAAAGCGAATGAAGACGGCGACATCAGCCATAGTTTGCGTTGTAAGATACTCACTAAGAACCAGAATAGCAACGGCTATACTCACATCGCTGTATCAAGTAAAGATAAGTGTCAGAAAGTATTAAACACATATCGATTTATATTCGAGTGTTTACACGGTGTTATACCAAGGGATCTTGTCGTTGACCATATCAAAGGTGACAAGTCTGACAATAGAATAGCTAATTTAGAAGCAGTTACGCGACAAGTACACAATTTGGAAGGCGACGTTGGCAAGCACAAAAAAAAAACCAACATCGAAACAGGCGACCATGAAATATTGAGTTCTTTGTACCGTGCTCTGATAGTCTTATCAAAGACCAGTCCGCGAGCAACATAGTTGTATGTGATCATGAAAATTTTCCATGGCAACACCGCGACTAACTTTTTGTCAGGACACTTTTATGTGATGTCATCAATCGCTGTGACAATGTCATCAGGTTGATCTTGATTGTCAGTTATAATGTACTCGTGATCTCTATGCAGCTCCTTCTTTAAGTACGATAAAAACTCAGCTTCAGATGATTCGCCAAGGTCAACAAATTTGCTGTCAGTGATGTCAACATTTTTGATTTCAGTGATTAAGTCGTCGCAGACATCTTTGATGTCCGTGCTAAAAACACCCTGTGATGTCAATTGCTACTGGATCCTTGATGTAGGTACCGTAATCTCCATTATGAAATTTGCTGTCGTATTCAGGATAAAATCTAAATTGTTACAACGAGCACTTGCGAAATATAGTACCGACAAGAAGACCAACAACAGATACCTCAAGACCTGATAGTACCTTAGTAATATTTTGGCAACTTGCTAACGTCTCGCGTAGAAAGGCAGTTGAATTCTAGCAACAATATTTTGTGTAGCCATCTGGGCTCTATCTATAACCATCGAGAGCTTGAAAGTCTACGGTTAGGCAAATTTGCATACCTGACTGTTACTAAAAATAGATTGCAAGCAAGGAAAGCAACTCATGTATCCAACCAAGAGAGGTAATTCATGTGTGCCAGCAAGGGGAGAGGGAGCGAAACACTTTTATTTGTTGAAAGCGCCGACATTTCTCCCTAAAAGCGTCGAAAACCATAGAATAAGTATGTTGTACCATCAAAAGCGTAGAATAAGTATATTCGACCTTCAAAAAAGCGTCCAAAAGTGGTTCACTTTCACCATTATATCATACTACTTGCTTTATCTTCATAACGCTGTTCATGTAAGTCATAAAGGTGAGAGACGTGTTATAAGTGTGAGTGCCTTATACTGAGGAATGTTCCAATAAAGCTGTGTCTTGATTGTACACCTAAATAAAATGATACTTATGAGTCAGTAACTACAAAAAGTGAAATAATCGAGGTAGCAATAAGAAAACAACAATTGACCAATTTAATGGGATGCATAGTGTCACGGAATTGTGTGTACTTATGTCAATGTATATATGTGAACGAAAATGTACTCGGGTTTCGTTGCCATGTATATCATTACCCGAGGGTGGTTTATTTTTTCGGCTTTAGCTATTTCAAAATACTGAGTTCAATTCATCCTATGCTGCACTTGCAAATTGCCTGCAGTGAAAACCCCAATGACCTCGAGTTCTCTGGCTGGGCATATTCACTACAGCCAGTGTACTTATAGAGTGAATTCTCTATGTTTATGCAGATTACAACGAGTCTTGTCAGGAAGCTAATAACTTTACGAGAGCAATCTTCATCTGTAGAGGTATGTAAAATATAAAATTGTATTCTTTATTGCTAACCGTTTTATGTGACAAAATTGTTGTATATATTGGATATTTCAGAATGTATGCAAACCTATTTCATATAACGCCATGCTATCAGAGAGACTATCGTCTATTTCAAGTTAGCCATTTTTTATAACTGAACAGACAGAGTGAATCCAATTATACACTGCATGCATTGAATGATGAACAATGTTCGAGCTGTTATGATCCAGTGAGATTATTCTTGTCAGACACAGATTCATTTACGAAGGGGGTTGTTATAGTACTAATCTCGTACAGTAGTTCTGATGAAATAATTAAATATGGAACGAAGCCAATTCATGTGCGCGCATGCGTAACGTATATCATTGCATTTGTACTTAACCGTATCATATATACTACACCGTTCAATTATTATATTTTTAGCTGTTTTGGTTTGGTGATGGGGAGTCGTAGAACTCGGTGGGGTTCCTTGCAAACTGTAGGCTGTTGTCTGGTGACGTTGGCTCAGAAGAGAGTTCTGGTGTTTACGCAGTGGGGGACCAAAGCTTCGCGACCAGCGAGTCTGTGTTGAATGAGGAGGCTCTCGATGGATCCTTCATTAGACTGGCAGAGGCGAGCTATGCGTGGAGTCTCCTTGATCATTGACTAGAGCTGTGGAACCGGATATACATCGTTGTCGTCAACTGGACGCCACTATATATATATATATATATATATATATATATATATATATATATATATATATATATATATATATATATATATATATATATATTGCTATATGAGCGTAAATTAAAAATTCAATATCGCTAAATGAGTAATAATCCATAATACATGGATTCCACCTGTGAATAAATTATACATTATTCATATTTGTGTATAAATCATATACTTTGGTCACCCTTGGTGTTGAATAATACATTGTTTGTACTTGAGTGTAAATACTATAATTTCATCACTCTTGGTGATAGGAACGTACATTATCCATATTCGTGTACAAATTCTATACATTGATCGTCCATGGTGATATATTCATATATCAATCATATTTGTTTACAAGTCCCATACGTTGATTCTTGTTTGATTTTCTCTTTGAAGTTACATGTTCTGATTATTTGCACGTTAGGAACTATATCATTTCCTTACATCAGTTGTTGAACTCGGTGCACATCATTCTGTTAATGCATTGATGGACTTTATGCGCACGAGTATGGTGTCAGAATCATCGTTCAATTACATTATAAATAAACATCTCATTAACGAAACTGCTTTCGGTGTCTTCGCTAAATCTGTATCATAAGAGGGAAAGTGGTTACTGAGGAACTTTATAGTGAATGAGCGGCGCTATATATGTATGACCCTTTCTGTCTGTTTGTTTGTTTCTCTCTCTCTCTCACTCTCTTTCTTTCTCTCTCTCTCTCTCTCTCTCTCTCTCTCTCTCTCTCTCTCTCTCTCTCTCTCTCTCTCTCTCTCTCTCTCTCAATTCAATGTGTTGACTCAGTATTTAGAAATACAGCAACCAGACAAAAATTCTCCACCGATGGACAGACAAAAATTCTCCACCGATTGACATTTTAATTGACATTTTATGCTTTTATGGCTGTGGTAAATACCAGGCTGCCAAGGGAATTTCGGCCTTTAGCCAAGTATACTATCAGCCTTATTTTTCTTTACTTGACTATAATATAGGAAGCGACCATGACTTGCTGATGATGACTATCAAACTTCGTCTGAGGAAGGCCAATAAGTCAAGACAAGTTAGGATCAGGTTCGACCTTGAAAAACTTAAAGATCCAAGCGTGGCACAAGCATTTGAAGCATCAATAGGCGGCAAATTTGCACCACTCACAATTCTGGGACATGAAGAAATAAATCTAGACTCCTTGATCATCACCTTCAACAAGGCAGTGATAGACACAGCCGGAGAGATCCTTGGCAAGCATCGTGTAATAAAGAAGCCTTGGGTCACAGCAGATATCCTCGACCTCTGCGATGTGAGGAGAAAACTGAGGAGTAAGCGAGGAGACCATGAAGGAGCAAAAAAATACAATGAGATTGACAACAGGATTAAGAAGAGCATAAAGAAAGCAAAAGAAAGCTGGTTAGAGGACCAATGCAAGGAAGTCGAGAAAAGCCTGAACCAGAATGACAGTATAAGGGCATACCAGTTGGTGAAAGACCTGACAACAGAGAAACAGGGGAGATCTAATACGATTCAGGACAAGGCTGGTACAAGTCTGACTGAAAACCAAGACATTCTTAACAGATGGACGGAATACTGTTCGGAGCTTTACAACCAGGAGACTTCTGGAGACCAAGCTGTACTAAACGTAACACTGACCACAACAGAGGTTGACCACACGATCCTCAGGGACGAGGTAGAGGCTGCAGTAAAGGCACTAAAAAAGGGGCAGTCAGCTGGGGTAGACAATATACCAGCAGAACTTGTTCAAGCAGGAGGAACTTCCATGATAGATGTCCTCACAACAATCTGCCACCAAATCTGGCAAACCGGAGAATGGCCCACCCCATGGACCGAGTCTCTGATCGTGACTCTTCCTAAAAAAGGGAATCTACAACTGTGCCAGAACTACAGAAAAATCAGTCTCATCAGTCACCCAATCAAGGTTATGCTTAAGATCATCCTCAACAGACTGAAACCCCAAGCAGAGCACATCATTGCGGAAGAACAGGCAGGTTTCAGAGCAGGATGTAGCACTACAGAACAGATCTTCAATCTTAGAATCCTCTGTGAAAAATATCTCCAGCATCAACAGAACCTCTATCATGTCTTCATTGACTTCAAGAAGGCTTTCGACAAGGTATGGCATGCAGCCTTGTGGGCCACCATGTGGATATACAACATAAATGCAAAACTAATCCGCACTATAGAAACCCTGTATGACAAGGCGACTAGTACAGTTCTCGTCAATGGCAACATAGGAGACTGGTTCAGAACCACAGTCGGAGTCAGACAGTGGTGCCTTCTCTCACCCACTCTCTTCAACATCTACCTGGAAAGGATCATGTCCGACGCCTTGGAAGACCATGAGGGCAGTGTCAGTGTTGGAGGCAGAACAATCACCAACCTGCGCTTCGCTGATGATATCGATGGCTTAGCAGGAGATGAAGAAATGGAAACCTTAGTGAACCGTCTCAATCAAGCATCACTAAGATATGGATGGAGATCAACGCTGAAAAGACAAACCTAATGACAAACAACCCGAGTGGCATCCAAAAGGAAAAAGAGTGAATGGACAAAAGCTGGGCACAGTAACAAGCTTCAAGTACCTAGGTGCTATCGCTTCTGATGAAGGTTTAAAACCTGAGGTTCTTTCCAGGATTGTGCAGACAACAGCTGCTCTAGCCAGGCTGAAGCCTATTTGGAAAGACAGCAACATCACACTTGGGTCCCTAGTCATGTCCATATTCCTATATGCACGTGAGACATGGACCATAACAGCAGAATTAGAGAGAAGAATCCATGCCTTAGATATGAGATGTTATCGAAGGATCCTGAAAATCTCATACTTAGAACACGTCTCTAATGTGGAGGTGCGCACTAAAATCCAAGGTGCAATTGAACCTTATGAAGATCTGCTCACTACTGTAAAGAAACGCAAACTAAGATGGTATGGTGACGTCTCACGCTCAACTGGCCGTTCAAAGACAATCCTACAGGGCACAGTGAGAGGAAAGAGAAAACGAGGCAGACAGAAGAAGAGATGAGAAGACAATATCAAAGAGTGGACAGACATGGACTTTGCAAAGTCCCAAAAAGCAGTGGAGAACAAGGCAAAATGGAGAGAGATTGTCGCAAAGTCATCAGTGGCGCCCCTACGACCAGCAAGGTTACGGGAGAAATAAAGAAAACAAATTAAATGAATATATATATATATATATATATATATATATATATATATATATATATATATATATATATTTGTATGTGTGTGTGTGTGTAAGTGTGTAAGTGTGTGTATATTTATGATAATAACTATGTTTGCGAATGCAGCAAATCATAGGGAAGTCGTTTTTGTCAATGAAAATTAATTATTAAAATAATTATTTTGTGATGGAATTAAAGTCATTGATATTTATGAAAATTCACCATACCTTATCTTTTAAAGAGATCATTTTCGACCATATTATTTTATACCTGAAATGAACGGCTGTTTAACACGAAACCCGGATTAGCAGATTATGCAAAATAATTTCCCCAGCCCCCTGAATTCCGTACTGTCCGTTGGTATGGTTTGGTGTTTTACAGCACAGCAAGACAAATAGCTTATTTAGTACAGAGGCAAGTGGAGTAAAGTGATATGCCCAAGGATACACCACTATAGCCGACCAGGGCTGATCCTGTAGAAGGATTCGAACTCGTTCACTTTCGGTCGCGAGCCCGGCACGCAAACCACTGAGTCACCCCAGCTCCTTTATCCGGATTGGACTGATCGTCAAGTGTGGAGAGAAAGTGTATGTTCGTGAGTGTATACGAGGTTCGTTTCAAAAAGTTCGTAGAAGATGGGCGTTGTATACAAAAGGTTATATACTTGTAGAAAATATCATTTAATACACCCTCGAAGTACTCGGCCCTAACTTTGACACATCTTATGTTTAGTCTTCTATCCTCTTTGTATATTATTTTCTATGGTTGTTGTTTGTTTGTTTCCTGTGGGGTTTTGTTTTTATTTTGTGTGTGTGTGTGTGTGTGTGTGTGTGTGTGTGTGTGTGTGTGTGTGTGTGTGTGTGTGTGTGTGTCTTTCGTTATCCGGTGTGGACATCGATGAACTGCACTTCAAGACTCGGATCGGTTTTCGAATCATTGTCCTGCTAACATTTCCATTAACACTAGAAACAACCGAAAGTTGCGTGTTATGTATGGACTGTTAGAAGAATATGGTGTCACTTTGATCTGCTTTTTCTTTATAAGTATTCTGTAACAATGGCTAACTTTTGCGCGGATGAATGGTCATGAAGAAACCAAAGGCTTCAAACCTCGGTCTGCGATAAGCACCTTCACAGACATCGACGACTATGGTAACGACTCTCCCCTTCACAGACATCTACGACTATGGTAACGACTCTCCCCTTCACAGACATCTACGACTATGGTAACGACTCTCCCCTTCACAGACATCTACGACTATGGTAACGACTCTCCCCTTGTGAAAGGTGCTAGTCTATAAGTCACATGCGGACACGTATAGCTGGACGACCAAGTCAGTCGCGTCAAAAACTAGTGCATATAAAATCCCCACTGAGGAATTTGTTCTAAAGGTAACTGTAGGTCTTTATCCATTTTCAGCAATGCATACTTTATATATTTTCGTCGCTTTTATTCAGAATAATGTATCCAAGTTTTGTCACCAGTAATGTTTTTGTTTTTTTAAATCCGTCTTTTGTTGCAATAATTAAATACATTGATTATCTTCCCTTTAGCAACTTCGGCGCTCAACTGATTTTGTTTCTTAGACAGTAAATGCGGCACCCATTGCGCGCAACTTTTGCCAACTTCAGTTTTCTTATAAATACTATACACTGACGATGAATGAATGCCTGTGTTCTCCACTGTCTCCTCTGACTTGTATCAGACGTTGGCATTTATTTTGAATTTTACGACAACAAAGTCTTTTTCACACGTTGTTGAAACCGAACGTCGAGATCTGTGGTCAGATTAAGGTAGTTTCCGACCAACTTTAAACTGTTTAATTCACTTTACAACTCTTGAGTATCCTTAAGCATCTTCACCATAAATTTTCATGATGATTGTTTGCCGCCAAGTAATTTAATTTTGGCTGTACTTTGCAATACACGCCTTGTTCCATCGTCGAATCGGCCATCTTTTCAGTTGGACCGTTTCTTTGGTTTTAACTCTGCTTTAAACACATCATTCGCTATATCATGCTGATTTAATTGGAACTAAATGGTATTCCCAAAGACACAACAAGGCAGCCCACCTGGCGGTATGCTCTGAAACAGTATTAAAACATGCTCGCAAATGATCCATTGCATGCACGACGTGCCACTGCACGGAAAACGCTCGCATGCACCTCAAGGGTACAGGACTCTATAGGCAAACAACTAACCTTGACATGTAATTCTCATACATTTTTATACCTTTGTATTACAATACAAGGCACTTTTACGAATTTTTTAAATGTTTCTATTTATTTGGATTAACATCTTCACTGTGTGAGACACAGGCTTCGTGAGAGAGAGAGAGAGAGATGATTTATTTAGATTTTTATATTCATATTCATACCCTCGCCCGCCGGAAAATTTGGGTAAAACAATAAAAATCCATAACGTATCTATCAGTTCTAGTTAACACCTACACTCAAAAGGAAACAAAAAAGGTTAAGGACACTGAAATAAAGCAAACTGACTGTCTTAGGTATGGAATTACCCGACCCTTGTCGAGAGAACAACACAATATCATGATTGGATTTTTCTGATGAACCTGTATGCTTTGCTGAAAAATTGCATGTCCTATTGACTTAAAGGTGAAGCTGCGACTTAATTACGCAAAGTGATAATTGTCAGAGACGCGGTAGAAGACTTACAGATCGAGATGGAAAAAAGACCGGTTGGGCTTGATTTTATTTTTTTGTTTTTGTTGGTGTTAACGGCAATTTTAACACATTATTGCAAAGGACACACCGAAGTAGCAAACCCGGGCTGGCCTTGTCGAGATTTGAACTCAGAATCCTTGGATTAATAGTTCGACGCTCTACCAACTGAGCTAGGGGGGTTAAAGGGTGGATAGCATAATATATTGCACATTAGTTGTGTATTCTCAGGTAGTTGTCGCTTAGTTACCTACATGTATTTAACCAGGTGTGAACAATCTAACACATATCGGTTAATCTCGTGTTGCGCCAATTATTATCCTATTTAGTTTCCTCGTATGTTTTACATGTGTTACCTTTATCTTTTTTATATACATCGTATGTTTTACATGTGTTACCTTTATCTTTTTTATATACATCGTATGTTTTACATGTGTTACCTTTATCTTTTTTATATACATCGTATGTTTTACATGTGTTACCTTTATCTTTTTTATATACATCGTATGTTTTACATGTGTTACCTTTATCTTTTTTATATACATAGTACAGAATTGGAACATTTTTACGTTTTATATTTTATCCTGTTGTACTTCACATTTACAGTGATTTTGAGTGGTTTATTTTCCAAACGTGTGTGTGCACCTCTTCATATTAACATTTTTCGAAATTCACCTTTAGTTAATACTATAGAGCCACTATTGTACTGAGGTGCCGTAAAACTATACTACTACTACTTTTTAGTCTTGGTCATGCTTTACACGTCAATCTGAGCATGAATGGGAACTGGTTCAATACCAACGCACCATTTATACATATCCTGATAAGGAGCAACTTTGCTCGATGGCAGTTACGTCCAGACTGAGTATTAAGTAATATATGTCCCATTTTAAAGCGAGATCACTGCCCCTAAATTGCAGATAATTAAAACAAAATAGAAAAAGAATGGTCTTCATCTGATACAAGCTATCACCTGTTGTGTATAATCAACAACGCGCCGGTAATACATGAAAATCTTTTTTGAAAAGAATTGATACATTTATAATATCTTTAATTTACAATAAGTAATATAATGTAAAAGTCTCAAATACCTGAAGTCATTTTTTATGATTATTTAATGGGAGGTAACTCTAATAAGTCTTGTCACACTAAGAAGTATTAGTACATCACAGTGAATAATGTGTCTGGTTGTATGAAAGATGGACATATTGGTCGACATTTGACAGGTCCTCTCATGAATATGTCAGATCAAGGAGTCTCTTGACCATCTGGACCACAGAGATCATCGATATTCTTTGACTCTTTCATTGGCTGATGAGTGCTGTAGTAGCTTACAGTGGATTACCAACTATTTCTATTTAATATATTAGGCAGTACTTATTATTAATAACAGAGCAGCATTGGGATGACATATCAATACACCAGACTAAGAAATCATCTTAAATTATAATACTATTTAAAAAAATGAACATTTAAACTTTGAATATATGAACATTTTAAAACCAAATGAATTTTTGAACTTTCTTGAACATTATCGTGTTTCACGGATATGTATGATTTGTTTGACCTTTATTGGTCTACTGTGACTATTCTGTGACTATATATACATGCTATAAGTGAAATTGCTATCTTGATAAAGAACTGATACAACGCAGAACAAAAGCACAAAATGCCCGTGCTTCAACAATATTTCAACACAACAACAACATTCACGCAGCAAGGCGGAATGCTAGTGGCAGCAAGGAGGCCAGGCGTTTCAAGTGATAGATGTATTGCACTATCCAAAAGAACATAGACCAAACAGTGAGAAAATACTTAAGGCGCTACAGGAAAATGGAACAAATTTGAATGACATACAAGCGCTTACATGGGAAGGAGAAGGAATTGTAGCACTACACCCAAATGGAGAGAAGCCGCTCCTAAGCAAAATACCATCTCCGATAGAAAGATACATAGAGAACAAACAAGTAGATATTATTATAACTGGCATACCGTTAGAAATACCAATTGAAGTGACAGCTGAACGTTTCAAACAGAAATACAGCGTAGAATTAACAGCTTTCAGAATGGAGACATACAGCTTATACCCAAATATTCAAACAGGAGGAAGAATCTTCCAAGTCTCAAAAGGGAATGAAATTAAAATACCACCATTCTTCTATATCCACGGCTTCATGGTGAGGTCGTGGTATAGAGGATGTATATTCCACCGAAAATGCCCAAAGTGTGGGAATACGGGCCATGCCCCAAGAACGTGCACCGCAACAAAGAAAACAAGCAGAGAAAAGGAATTACAGACACCAGAAACTATGGATATTGTTAAAACAGTTGTATCCAAGTACCAAATTGGAAAAATAGCGACACCTCAACAAGAGGGGCCAAACATACAGAGAGAGAATGCAATACAGGAAGGGCTAGTCCCAACAACAGATACAATAAACAAGAACAACAAAACCAAACATCAAGTGGTGCTACAAGCGCCACCAGCAAAGCCACCAACCGATCAGCCAACTATGGCAAATACAAAAACAACAACAACAACCAAAACAACAACAATCAAGAAAACACCAACGGTGACCCCCCTGGAATTGCCTCAGAGGGAGCCACCTAGTGCAAACCAACAGAAACAGAGGGTAAACAAAGAGAAGGAATATTACCGCATAACTTATAATTCGGACGACGAAGAAGACAGCCAACAGAATCAGGGGAAGAGAAAGAACATCTCCCCCCTACAAGGAACTCAGACGAGGAAAAAATAACTCAGACTTTTTTTTGTATCAATATACCTGTAATATATATACATAAAAAATTTAAAAAAAAAAAAAAAAAAAAAAAAAAAAAAAAACAAATATGCAAATATTTGCAAAAATGAATATAATATAATTCTTATATTATAACTTACATGCAACTAACCATAACAAAACTAATCATAAATTATATTAACCGTAATGAACTAAATAAAATAACAATATATTGAAACATAAACAAAATCTCTAATATACTTTATCAATTAATATCTTTTAAATCAAATCCAATTGAATATATTACAACTAACCTACCAAAGACTCCTGCCTGATGGCATTCGTCCCCAGCCTCAGGCTGGTTTCCTTTTGGAAAAATACAATACAAAATAACCAAAATTTAATATAATATAATAGCAACGAAATCTTAATATATCTTAAACAAAATTTTTAATATACTTTATCAATTATCTCCAAAATAAATCAAATTTGAATATATTACAACTAACCAGTCATACTCAAATAAGAATTCTAAACCTAATCTAACGTAATCTAATATGAATCTATAACTATAACTTAACAATATATCTGAAAAATAACAAAAGATTCCTGCCTGAGGGCATGCTCCTTCCTCAGGCTGGATTTCTATAATAAAAACAATACTATACTATAATAACATAAGAACTAAAAATATACTAACAAAGAGAGAGAGAGAAAAGAAAAAGGTGACAGGTAAGCCACCACACATGCACACACCTATATAAATGAAAATCGGAATACAACTCTGAAAATTTGACCAAAAAGAAGCCCAAAATAAATATAAACTTTAAAACATATACACTTAAAGAGAACAAAAATTTCTACAAAACTTTACAAACTGGAAAAAGACCTCAGGGCGGAGGTCACTCAAGATTAGAAACTGCCTCAGAGTGGAAAGGAAAGGAAATCAGCCCAGCAGGAAATACCTGCTGGGAGGAGAGTACGGACCCAGAAACCCTGAACACGAGAAAATTTGAAACTTTAGGAAATATAGAAGAATCGCAAACAAAATTAACAATAAAAATAATGATATAAATTTTTTTTTATTTTTCTTTCATAAATGATATAATGCGGGGTCGCCTCTACAGTGCTAACCAGCCGGATATGCTGGGAGGGGCTAAGAGGCGTCCACAAATAAAGACTAAGATATCTCGTAGTCACGAAATGTCCCAATAAAATGTTCTAACCTATAGCCTGTGCAATGACAAATCTAAGCAATGGTTAGAAGCATATCTACATAAGATCAAAGATTTTGATTATGTCTATATTTAGCCCGATAGGCTCTTGGCTTTACACGTAAAGAAAATGTTTTTGACTTCATGGCTAAAATTAGTTTCTGGTATTTATTATAATTTTTTGCATACCATGATTTAAAATGTGATATCAAATAGAATTTTCATAATTAGATCACAGTCACCTACTTTTTCAAAGTAAAGGTATTGTTATGTATAATTACAATAACTGTGAAACTTTTAAATTTAAAAGTCGAGTGATTGAAACGAAATTCATACATTTCGAGTTAAATATTATCCAAACAGTATATTTATTGTAATTTCATTCTAATCAAAGTTACAGGACGTCAAAATTTTCGACCCTTGAGCTTGCGACTGAGTTTCACTTTTTTTTAAAAAAAATGTGTTGACAGTATGGGGCTAAGATATCTATTGACAGTATGGGGCCAAGATAGCCGTTGACATTATGGGGCCAATATAGCCGTTGACATTATGGGGCCAAGATAGATGATTTACATGTTGAAAATAATGACCCGAAGCATGTAGCTTGAAAGTGGTTTGACAAGAATTTAAAAAGGAAAGATCTACATGATAGGGCGTTTTCGAAAAGGGTTTATTTTGGCAATTATTCCTAACACTGAAAAATGTCTTGTAAGTGAATCCAGGTGCCGTAAGGAATCTCTGCATTATATACCTGTTTATTTCATTTGATATTCAACAGTACATAGAGGATGAAATTCGACTTTTAATTGTAAACCTTGCAAAACTTGGATAAATAATAATGCATATCGCCGACAGGCGATGACACGAAACATTAAAAAATCCGTAGGAAAAGTGATGACAGGATTTTAATGTTCAGGACAAAATAAGTTTAAAACTGACAAGACACAAATTGCTTATGTGGAAATAAGAGAAGTAAACAAAAGAGTGATGGAGGTTGTTAGTATTGATTTCATGTAGACCGCCCCCACCCCCACCCCCCAAAAAACAAAAAACAAATGCGCTTCAAAGTTTGGTATTTTACTCCTTGGCAGGTTGCTTCAAATAAAATATTTGTAAAGGGTAAAATCGTATCTTTTCTTTAGTGAAGTTAAACCTTTTGCGTGTCCTTGCAAAATATTTCAACAGATTTTGACTAGTTTCGATATATCTATATAATAAATCTTACAAGAAATGTCCCATCACACTGGCACTTAAAATCTTATTTACTCAGCGTTTTGCCAGAAGGATTTTAGTCCTTTATTGATTACCTATGACCTCTTATTTTATTTTGAGAGTGTTTGATCAGACATGAATTTATCCAAGTAGACTATCGGATGACAAAATGTAAAGCAGAAATTTGGGTGTGTTTATCACTCCTGATTTCCTTGACTAGTCAAAGTTTTTTCATTCCTTCCGATACAAAAAAAAGTGCAAACCTTTTGACCTTTCGCTCAGAAAGTCTCTTTAAATATTAGGTCAGTCCTAAAAGCTCAAAATGGAAACGAGTTTTAG
This sequence comes from Margaritifera margaritifera, assembly GCA_029931535.1. Taxonomy (NCBI): domain Eukaryota; kingdom Metazoa; phylum Mollusca; class Bivalvia; order Unionida; family Margaritiferidae; genus Margaritifera; species Margaritifera margaritifera. Next base: position 901,150 of record JAQPZY010001399.1, on the reverse strand, counting down.
TGTATGATTTGTTTGTGCTTGTCAACAAATTAAAACATGCTTTACGGGTGTAATAGAAATATTTGCTAATAACTATAATATTCCATATTCAAGACTCATACAGCTGTACTTAAGTTAGTAAGATAAGAAATTAAAGACTCACACAGCTGTACTTCATTTAGTAAGATAGGACATTAAAGACTCATACAGCTGTACTTAAGTTAGTAAGATAAGAAATTAAAGACTAGTACAGCTAAACTCAAATTAGTAAGATAAGAAATCCTTATTATATTGACATGTGTATCATAATAAGTGTAAATATATATGTCACTATGAATGCCAGCAATACAGAACACTGAGCTTCAGTGAGTCTATAGGTCACACAAAATGCCAGCAATACAGAACACTGAGCCTCAGTGTGTCTATATGTCACACTAAATGCCAGCAAAACAGAACACTGAGCTTCAGTGGGTCTATATGTCACTATGAATGCCAGCAATACAGAGCACTGAGCCTCAGTGGGTCCATATGTCACTCTAAATGCAAACAACACAAAACATCTGTCCACAGTGGGTTTATACGCCACGCTGAATGCAAACAATACAGAACACTCAGCCTTAGTAGGTCTATATGTCAGTCTCAATACAAACAATACAAAACACCCGGTCTCAGTGGGTCTTTTGGCACTCAGAATGCAAACAGTATAGAACACTCTGCCTCAGTGGGTCTACATGTCATACTGAATGCGAACAATACAAAACACCTGGTTGGCTGGTTGGTTGTTATGATTTTAAAGCCATATTTCAGCACATGATAGGCCATACATGGCGACCAGTATATTTGGTGGAGGAAGAACCCGAGAAAACCCCGGGAAGAACCACGACCCACGGGAAGCTACTGACAAGTTTCTCACATACCCATGTTGGCCGAGCCCGAGACTCGAACCAAAACACCTGGTGTCGGTGTGTCTATATGTAACTCTAAATTCGAACAAACAGAACACCCGGCCTCAATGGGTCTATTTGTCACTCAGAATGCAAATAACACTAAACACCCGTTCGCAGCGGGTCTATATTTTACTCTACATGTGAACAATACAGAACACCCGCCCTCAGTGGATCTGTATGTCATTATATATGGTCATTTCTGAATGTGAACAACACAGACAACAAAAATCCATGTGCATAAATACAACAGTAAACTTTTTGCGCGTGAATAAATTATTTCATGAATTTACTGATAAAAATTTCTTTTTTTAAAAAAAAAAAAAATTCTGAAAACGAGTTTCAGCTGAAGATTTTGATCTTCTGGTCTAATTCTATCTGGTCTGATACTTAGCTCAGTGAACAAAAGTCACGAAAGGCATAGTATTTTCCAAAAGAATCTTAAACTGATTTTAAGCAGAACAAAAGTCAGTCGGACTTATTAATATACACTGCAATGTGGGAATTAATAGAGTTGGATCCAATTCCCAAGCCGGTTCCACATATTCCTTTTTGTACTGGAGCGAGATAACTAAGATCACTGGCTTCAGTCTGCCAAGCTGGAGAGATGTACCAGCATGCTAAGTTGGGTTAACCGTCGATGCACTGGTGTCCAATCTAAGGTAACTTATGTATTCTCAGTTGCTTTACTTCATGAAAACAAAAGTAAGTTCCAGTCTAATGATACGCATTTATAATGTATACTTTAATCTCTAATTGTATCCGGTAATCTTTAAATAGCATATATTATAGGTTGATTTAAGACATGAAACTTAACATGAATTCAATGACTGTGATGATAACTGTGGGAAAAGGATGATAACTGAGAAAAATTAAGGAAAATCTGAGAAATGAAGACTGCAGTGAAGGATTAGCTTATTATTCTCCCTGAGACACAGAACTGGTTCTATACAGTGGCGTTGCCAATGCGAGGTCCGGTTTTGACTTGACAAATGTCTTATATTATGATCAATACATTAAAGAAATAGTCCCCACAGGGAACTAATATCCTTCTTTTACCATTAGACTGAATTGAGTGATACAAAAATGACAGAGATATTCTCTCTCTCTCTCTCTCTCTCTCTCTCTCTCTCTCTCTCTCTCTCTCTCTCTCTCTCTCTCTCTCTCTCTCTTTCTTATGTAGACCACCAGCCACATTAAGCCGCCGGGTTACAGGTATGCGTGTAATATAACTGTAAATCATGGGATCGGGTTGACTGGAAGAAGACCAATGTGGCATCCCCCATTACATGGCATCGTGATGTTTGAGACATGTATTGTACGCAAGGCCCAATGTATCTGAAAAATCTAACACTCGTTTCATCTTGCTTAGTCTTCATGCAACACGATAATTACAATGTAATAGCTCGATACTATCTCAATACCGTGATCTATTGCGCGTAAAATGCAATATCAAATTGCCTATTTTAGCTCATATCAATACCTTTTCCGCAAATCAGATTGTATCTGCACATTTACATGACAGTTTTTTTAAGTTAATACTTGATAAGTTTTCACTTATTACGTACTATACATGATATTTGGCTATACCACACCCACCCAAACTGCTAATCATATTCGCATTATCAATAGCCCTTAAAGATAGGTAGGGCCTTAAAGGTAGGTAGGGCCTTAAACGTAGGTAGGGCCTTAAAGATTATTTCGAATAATTTCCGGTTATGTCTATTCTAAAGAATTGTATTCGAATTTATTACGATGATAAATAATTACTTCAACAACTAAAATCAAAACAAAAACAAACAAACAAAAAAACAAAAAACAAAAAAAAACAATAAAAAAAACAACAAACAAACAAAAACAATTAAAAGCCCACTTTTGTCGTGATATTAAATCTATGTGTGGCTGTTGCTATTACTTGAATATAAAGCACAATTACATAGCGAACACATATATCAGATACAAAACATGTGTAATTTATGTCCTTTATATGAATACTTAGGTGTCTATTGCAACGTGACATCTCCATCAATTTCCCTTTAGTATCCCTTACCCCATTTCCCCGCTAGTGCGTAAAAAAAAAGAACGCTTTTTGACAGGGACTAACATTCCACGCCTGAACCTGATATAACGACCTCAATGAACAGATTGCACTGTAGACATACTATTTGACGGATTCGCTATTCAGTGGGCAGAGGAATTTCAGACTTGGCACATTGTACGGGCACACACTATCCCCCCTTAAATCATGTAAGTATTATTAATCTATTTAATTCCGCAAATTTCTCTCTTTTTTTCTATCCTTGTTAATAAGGAAGCAGATTTTCATTCGTCAGGTAAATGAAAATTCAGAGATAATCCAAAGAGGAATCTAGTGAAAGACTAAATAGGACGTTTTCTCTTTCCATATTCAACAGGGAGCTTACTATGCATAATGATTTCTGGTGTATGCTGTAAATCGCAATTTTCCCAATTTTTCGGAGGCAAAATGTTTTTGTTAGATAACATTTTATATTTTAGCAGTGGTATATTTTTTCAGAGTACCGTCATATAGAAACGAAAATGGACTTTAAATGTTGCTTGAACTTGTGACACAAATTTTATAAAATCATAAATTATCCAAACCCAATGTGGCAGTTTAGCAGATACATTTATAATTCTATATTTCTTCCTGTAAACGTGATCCCAGCATGCGTCTGCGTGGTTTATATTTACCCGACAGGGGAAAAGAGACAAATGTAAACGTTTGTTGGGTATTTTGTTTGTTTGTTTGTTTTAGCTTGACCATTCGCCTTTAATAACTATAATCTTTAGTGCTACATCCGGTTTGTGTTCACCTAAATGTAAGTCTGTGTAACAAGGGACTCTATGTTGTTAACAAGCCATTTAAAAAAAAAATTTAAAAGTTTATTGCCCCAATTTCACCAACACATCTTTAAGTTTCTCCCAGACTTAAGACATGTAATTGGTGAAACTGGAAGCGAATTTAAATTTTATCTCGCTGGATTCCTGGATTCTTGATTTATTTTTAAACTCAAGTTTTGTTGATTGAAAACAGGCCCTTTGACCGACTTGTCATCTACACTGGGTTATTTATCGCCTCAGGTGACAAAAAAAAAGAGAGAACATTGACTGAGCCAGTTATCATTTTGCTGTAAATTACTGGCCAAGCCCAGAATTTTCTCATATAAAAAAGTATATTTTTGTGCATTCTCAATATCGGAGCTCTGCAATAAAGTATCACTGCTGGTCACCTTAAGATTGTTAAATTATGTGGATCCATTTTTATTCTGCGTTTGAGAGGAAGGTGATGTTACCCTCTGCATGATCTAAAACTGCATGTATTTAATTCTCTTTAGAGTAATGAATAAACTGCATGTATTTAGTCATCTTTAAAGTTATGAATAAACTGCATGTATTTACTTCTCTTTAGAGTAATGAATAAACTGCATTATTTAGTCATCTTAAAAGTAATGAATAAACTGCATGTATTTAGTCATCGTTAAAGTAATGAATATACTGCATGTATTTAGTCATCTTAAAAGTAATGAATATACTGCATGTATTTAGTCATCTTTAAAGTAATGAATATAATGCATGTATTTAGTCATCTTTAAAGTAATGAATATACTGCATGTATTTAGTCATCTTAAAAGTAATGAATATACTGCATGTATTTAGTCATCTTAAAAGTAATGAATATACTGCATGTATTTAGTCATCTTAAAAGTAATGAATATACTGCATGTATTTAGTCATCTTAAAAGTAATGAATATACTGCATGTATTTAGTCATCTTTAAAGTAATGAATATACTGCATGTTACTCATCTTTAAAGGAATGAATATACTGCATGTAAGTCATCTTTAAAGGAATGAATAAGCTTCATGTATTTAGTCATCTTTAAAGTAATGAATGTACTGCATGTTAGTCATCTTTAAAGGAATGAATATACTTCATGTATTTAGTCATCTTTAAAGGAATGAATATACTGCATGTTAGTCATCTTTAAAGGAATGAATAAGCTTCATGTATTTAGTCATCTTTAAAGTAATGAATGTACTGCATGTTAGTCATCTTTAAAGGAATGAATAAGCTTCATGTATTTAGTCATCTTTAAAGTAATGAATATACTGCATGTTAGTCATCTTTAAAGTATTGAACATTCTATCTGGTAGAGTAAAAGATAACAGTATCAGTTCATCGGAACATCTCATGTTCCGTGAGACTCCAGATCGTCTTAAGTTTCGTGACACATCGGAACATCTCAAGTTCCGTGACACTTCAGATCGTCTTAAGTTTCGTGATACTTAAAAGCATCATAAATAAGGACACATGTGAAAAAATGTAGCAATCACATTATGCGATGAAACACATATATCACTGACGTGGTTGCCACATAGATAAAACACGTGTCTAAATTGACATATACAAATTATATCTCACAAAACATGTTTGACATATAAAGGTTCCCTCATATCTGAAACATATGTAATGTCAAACGGAAAAAATATATATATATAAAGGCAGTTTTGTTGTTTATCCAAGTCAGAGATAACACATATGAATGAAATCTTTTGCACATATATGTGTTAAATGTTTCAGATAGTTCTACGCATGTAATAAACATATATTTCACATTAGTGTCAACTTTTCTATGTTGAACATGTTTTGATAACATATGTAAAACATACGTCAAACATGTCACAACCTTGTGTAGATCACACAGTCTCTTTAGTCATGATTATTAACCGGCTTCAAACAACCATTGGTATAACTAATAAGGAAACGATAACAGAACTATTAGGCAATCGGTCCTCTTAAAAAGACTGAGACAGGACCAATAATCTCTGAACATTGTCTTATTTGCTGTGCATGAAGAACCTGAACAACAATCAGTGACTTAACCAGGCGGACACAGTTTCTGTTCAATGAGTCTCGGCCAGCCCAACCCACCCCCCAACATATGATTCTGGCGCATACTCTTGTAAAAAAATGTATAGGGTTTAAAGCCTGATTCCACTGACAACGAAACAGAAGTAGAAACTAAAGTCTTTTAGTTTACTAGGTACCCATAGCATGAATAGTGTAGTATAACTTCCCGTAACTAGAACATGCTGTTGTAACAGAAAATTGTCCGTTTTTGTAGAGGTGGTTGGTATAAAGAGGTTGATTGTTATTATAAAGGGTTTATAGGGACAAAACTCTGTGATCAGTCTGTGATGAAACCGTGTTGCACATCTGCCGGTACGGAGAAGTTTACCTGCATTAATAGCGATGCTATTGATACTCAGTATCTGTCCACTGCTTTGTCCTTTGCTCTTAGAAACATCTTCATTCATTTTGTCTTTGATAAGTGGATAAAGAAGATAATGCTCTCATTACCTCGATTTTGTCGGATAGAACTCATAAGTAATACGACGGTTGAATTAATGGGTATATTCGAGGGGATTGTAAAACTTACCTTTTTGGCATGTATGTTCGAGGGGGTTGTAAAAGTTACCTAATTGGCACATTGAACCAGTGGGTATATTAGAGGGGTTGTATAAATTACCTATGTGTATCGACGTAAATGGCCGAATGGCCGCACACGTCGTTAATTTAACGAACGAACGAACGATTACCTATGTGGCACAGTCTTAAATTCGGATCAGGTGTTGTTATTGCGCAGACGGTGCAGGGTTTTCGTTTATCAGAGATAACTACACGAAGTTATTTCCTCATAAATCTCCTACTGTTCTAATGAGATCAAGTTCATTATTATGAGCAATCCAACATAATGATTATCCTACTTGCGTAAATCAAACATTTTGACGCAACATATCCAAAAGTCAACATAGGTTACATGACGTTGTCTCGAAATAGTTGCATTTGCATGAAATGACCCGAATGTTTTGTCAGAACGGGCCGAATCACAGATGTAAGCTTCGTCATCCTACGCAAAAGTCAGGAGGAAAAAAGTCACTAAACATTTTATTTTCTCTGTAAAATTCACTGGAAGTTTATATTGGTGCAAGAAACATTCATCATTGGTCTGCAGGTCTTCTGGAAAATCAGGCCAAAAATTATTATTATTATTATTATTATTATTATTATTATTATTGGGACCCCTGATGGCTGAGTGGCCTATGGCGCTCGCTTTTACAGACCATTCACGCATCTTACGTATGTCCGTGTGAGTTCCAGTCTCGGCTCTACCAACGTGACTATGTAAGAAAGTTTGCTAGTAACTTCTCGTGGATCGGTGGTTCTTACTAGCAGCCAAAACCAAAACTATTATTATTATAATTATTATTATAATTATTAATATTATTATAATTATTATTATTATTATTATTATTATTATTATTATTATTATTATTATTATTATTATTATTATTATTGTTATCATATGCTGAATTAGTAATCAAACACACATTGTTCAATCAGGTAACAATGCTAATCTAATTTGCCCAAACATTACGATGGGCAAAAAGCGGATCGTTGCTAGTATCATGTATGTGCTTCCGGACCTTAGAGAGGTGAGATCTATATTGTACACCCTTATGGACCAGTCATAATTGAGTATTATGGTCAATAATACATGTCTGGATGATGACGTAATGGTCAATTTATGACCAAGAATTGGGCTTCTTAATATCAGCTAGATATTTCTGCGGTTGTAATCTGACCGGTGATATTGGACAGCGTTACTAAAGGGAATGTTCAATGACACAAGAAAAATCCTAATTCGAAACCGATAACCGTGAAAATATTTGGAGCAAAGGAAAGAAATATGCCTCATGTACATACATTCACCTATACACGCATGGACACTGTAGGATACTCGACAAAGAAAGGTATTGTTCTGAGATCCTATCGTGGTTCAGACTGAAAGAATTACTGCAATTTTGATAAGTCTAGTATAAGCCTAGTGTAAGTCTAGTGATACAGAAAGCGCTGGTGGATACATATACAACTGTCAACACGCAGTACGAACTACTTAAACTAGTCTAAGCGCCTACGAGTTCAAATGGCACCTTTCTCCAATGTAAACACAAAACACAAAGTTCAAACAGACTTCAAGGTGACAAGATAATCGATTCGACAATATGCCAGTGTTTGTTATTGATGCGCGATGTTTTTGAAGGATGAGAACTAATATATATATATATATATATATATATATATATATATATATATATATATATATATAGATATATATATATATATATATATATATATCTCTATATATATATATACATATAGCATGGTAATGATAAGATGCTAACTTGTCAGAAATATACTTTCTTTTGTAAGCCCTAATTGAAGGAATGAAGAGACACCTGTGTAAGCTATAACGCTTTGACTGATGCAATGACGTCGCCATATTTTCTCATTAGAATAGTCTCTCGCCCCGAAAGGGTCTTCGCAATGTAGTTTACTGCCCCGTAAGGGTCTTCGCAATGTAGTTTGCTGCCCCGAAAGGGTCTTCGCATTGTAGTTTACTGCGCCGTTCAGATACCCGAAGAATATCATACAATCTTTTTTTTTTACTTTTACGACTGTCACGAAATAAAAAAGCCATCATATTTGCAATGAAGTCACAAATTTTAAATTTAAACCTTATGTACAATGGAAAATCTATTATCCGGATGCCAATTATGCGGATTATTTGCTCGTACGCACTCCCGCCATGCCCCACAAAAATGTTAATCTACAAATGATCAAATTCAATTATTCGGATGACAGATTTTCCGTACAAAATCAGCGTCTCCCGATAGGTCTGGATAAAGGCGTTTTACTGTATTTTAGGTTACTAACACTTATAATAACGTGCACAACGCAATTTCGATGGCTCAGCTGTTTACTTTTGTGGTCATTGAGGTGGAAGAAACCGGAACAAAATTCCGAATTAGAATGGGCGACAGACCGGGGATCGAGCCCTTACTACAGAAGTACAGAGCAAGTGCATTATCTCAGTGCAACCCAAGCACTATTTTCATTAGTTTTCTTTAAGGCATACAAGCAAGTTGAAAATGCAATAATGTTCTGAACACCGGTCGGATTTCGATTTCCCTGGTTTACAATGCTGAAATTAGAATCGATATCACTTTAATGGTTACACTTCTTGCTATGTTCAAAGTATGTTCTCCCCTCCTCCGATGTTTCCCAAAATGTGATTTAGAAGAGTATTTTTGATTTAAAACAATTTCATTTTAAAAGAACTTCTTTAAATTGTCTGTTCTCTGTTTTATTCATGTTCCCTCTGTTCTATATTTATATTTTAGCATAATAATGTCACTGACACCTGTGGACGAGAACGTAAAAGTAAGAGTTGCCGCCCTTTTATTTGCTTATACTCCATCATAGTGCCTCTAAAGCATCTAATTCACGGCAAGTAATGTATTCACCTAAAATGTATCATTACTAATATAGGAATACATTAGTACCGAAAACATGTTATAACTAAAATTCTGTATTTATAAAAGACGTATGCCAACACTTCACTGTTTTGACCTGAATCACAAAGTTTGAACCTCTTGGGCGCCTGTATTTTCATACCCAGCAAGCATGTACATGGTTATAGGGAGGGGATCGCAAGAGCTGTCAAGCTGTGATCTAGCAGCTTAGTCTCCTGGGATGAAGGATGTAACAATGGAAAAATAAAAAAATATGGCATAGCCCAAGGGTTTCAGTCTGATATGTGTTGATTTTCTGGGTCATTGATCACACGTGCCAATTCTCATAAACTCGGGAGTTATTTTAACATTTTATAACCTACCCCCCCCCCACCTCCCAAGCCATATACCACAGGGGTGGAATCAAACTGAAAACGTGTTGGCACAATCCTACATCCATAGGATTATCATTGACGCAAGTTTAATATTTCTAGCTTTAACGGTGTAGTTAAAGTTTAAGGAAATTATACTCTTACGTACCCAAGACCGTACACACGTACCTACGGACAGACAGACAGACAATATGACAATATAGATATATAAAGCTGTATAAAATAAAAGGGGGCAATGCATGACTTCATTATCGTGTGCGCATGTTCCTGTTGTTCAAGTGTTAATACTAGAAAAATGGTTTTTACACAGGAATCGAAGGTAAGGTCACTTTTCACTTTATAATCATTTAATCTATTCAAAGTGCAAATACAGAACTCAATTAAATGTTCCATCACAGAAAATTACAAAAACGACAACGACAATATTACATCGTGTGTATTTGGTCTTTATCGCAACTGACACTTTTCTACAGCAGTTTTAGTTTGCGTCTTTTCCCTGGATGTCTCAAAGTGTCCAACGAATTTGGTGGATCATCTGAGGTCCTCATTTTTTTGTAAATTGATATCCTATCTCATTGTTCACTAGCGAGTTATGCAATGAAACATAAGCTACTTTTTCAGTATAATGGGTACGGAATAAGACACATAATATTTATTTATTAATTTATTAATTTATTTATTTATTTACAGGGGGTCCATATCGCTATTGACAATCATTGGAGCCCTGGTGATCTCAGCACAAGCCCTGCCAACACAACCAGTTGGAACCAATGAAACAACACCAGGTAGCAGCAAGAGGCTACCGCCAACTGCTGCCCCTGAACTGCCCCCTTCTGCCACGCCAATGTCTGGAGTTGATCAACTTCCAGCTGCAGCGGCCCTACCCACAACCCCACCCCAACTACGTGAATGTTACCACAATGGCAACTGGTATCAGCCGGGAGAGGAGATCTCGCGAGGACAGTCTGGTACTTGGTGCTATGGAACCTATTGCGACTCCAACGGAAATGTAACTGAATGGGATGACTTATACTGCCCCACACCGAGACCACCTGTTCCCGGTCCTCAGGGGTCCCGACAGAAGAGTCAAAATCAAGCCTTTTCAAGTATGATGGTTGGTGGTGGAGCCAGTACAACAAGTTCTTCCCTCTCTAACTATCAACCAAGCACACCTCCATATGACTCAATCAAACAGAATTCACGGTCATGGGATAAAAGGGGAGGAAACACTAATCAGGTTGTAGGATGGGACACCCCAGTGGATCAGTCTTCGTTGAATCAGGTTCATTCAACGTCTAAATCTCTTACCCGGCCTCTAAGTACCAAATCATCGCAAACTCTAAGGTATATAGACCAAGTTGTTTTGAATACGACTTCATCCAATCGAGTAACCACTGCACATGATCAGGTTGGTTCTAACAGAACATATAACACACTAAATACTCTGACTGGTACGGCAAGTCAAAATAATATAAAACCAACCCAAACATTTACTCCACCATCGCAACCGAAGAGATGTTATCATAACGGTGAATGGTTTCTAGCAGGTCAGGATATTTCTGAAGGACGAAGAGGTTCATATTGTTACGGTCTTTACTGCGATCAAAACGGTGAAATCCAGAAATGGGATGATTATAACTGTAATTGGAATTCTCAAACTACGATCCAACCGCTACCGCCACACAACCGTGGAACAACTGATCTTTTGTTCCCAACATCCACCCCATACTATCCAACCACACCATATTATTCCTCCTCCACCGCGTGGGGGGGTCAGACTGGAGGAGTGGGAGAAGGAGTAGGAGGAGGTGGAGGTGGTGGGCAAGGTCAATCTCGTGGATGTAACTATCATGGCCAAATATATGAACTAGGTGATGAAATAATGGTACCCCAGCCATTGCAGAATGGTCAATGCTTGACGAGAACATGTAGTGAAACTGGAAGGGTTGTTCAACAAAGGGTAAACTGCGCTTTAGCATGGTTATTAAGAACAAGGAAATAATGATATCATCAAATGATAACTCAATGTGTGTGTGCCTTAAGCTGAAGTATTATTGTCCAGATTAATAGACAAAATGATGGTATGTCAATATTATATTACTTTGAAACAGTCCTCCAACGTTATTGAATCAAATAACCTCGATAATGCATCCATCTTAGAGTGGAAGTTTTGTCTTCACCAAATCTGCAGTGAAATGTGAGAAAACTATTTTCTTTAGCGAAACCTCTTAGTTCTTTTATAGGTCCAGCTATACAAAGATAAAAGAAAGAAAACGCCGAAGACGACTATTTCCAGACGTAGCTGTCCGGCTTTTTATTGATTAATAACAACTAAAGAACACCAGATATAATTCTTATGTTTTCAAAGTTTTTCTCTGAAGTTCTCCACAACAGTAAACAAACACCAAAGATGATTCTATGCAAATCGTACTTTTTCAACCTTTCAACAATCGATTGTTCGATTCTACATGGAATATGAGAGAAACCTTTCGTTTGCACGTAGCTCTTTGAAGGCTCTGTTCTGCATTTCTGAACGACTATAAAAAGAATACCAAAGATGACTTTTCGGAGGAGGAGGCTGTTTGAAATGTTTAACAAACAACAAAGAACACAATAAAACTCTAGGCAGTACCTAACTTTTTAAAAGGTTAAACCAGCCATTTTATTGATGGCAACAAATGATGTGCGACTCTTCTGGGATGTAGCTTGTTGAAGATTGTACTTTCTGTCGTCCACCATTGTTCCAAAACAACACAAGACGCAAAAGAAAACGCACCGCCAGGATAAAATTATTGAAAGGTTTTGCTAAGCATTTATCAGTGACAGCGAATGAACACAAGCAAGGAATATTATGCATGATGTTGGTTTCGAAGGTTCCACAATTTTGCTCCATTACAGACAGGGAACATCAGAGAAAACGCTTGACAAAACCTGATCTACAAAGATGCCATTACCTCTTGCTGAATAATAGGAAGAACACCAAGATGTAACAGTCGAAGGAAGAAGTCAGGCCAACATAAAAAACAAACAAATAAGAATAGCTCTAAAACAATGTGAAAAGTGGTCAATAGCAAGAGAGTAAGAAACTAAGTGCAATGTTGTTTTAGTTTTGTATATAAAGTGCTCCATTTGATTTATTCAAGTACAGAGACATCAATCGGACATCAAGCTACAAAATCCCTGGTCCTTCTCGGGTTTCAAAAAACAGTAGGGAGTCAACGCTTTTAAGAATTATATAGGTACATTTGTCTACGTGCATCAACTTTCCAATATATAATTAGGTAAAGAAAAGTGAAATTGTATGAAAACAACAAGGATTGTTACTGCTGGAAAGACATTGTATTATCTCCAAATCTCAAGTTTCCAACAAGCCATGGAATAGAATCAACTGATTTATCCACGAATGACGACTTCAGTAATGTTTACTTTTTCAGATGTTGATTTCGTTGTAAATTCTTCTTTGAGTACAGCATTTCACATGTAAATATGTGGGAATAATACAGACCTGTAATGTTCGTGTTCATCTTTTGTCTTTTCAAGATTGTGTGTGTTTTCTGAAACGGAATTTGAAAGAGTGGGAGTATATCACTGCGTTTTGTAAAAAATATTTCCTAGATCATATTTATAGAATCAACCGACAGAGAGTCTTAGTCTCAACTAGTATATCCTTTATAAAATGAGCCGTTTAGTGTTTATAGCAAGTGATTAGAATGTCCAGTATATTAGACCCTAAGGATGCAATGCCATTAAACTATTTCTCTCACATAGCAGGCCATTGCCCTCTCACGATGAACTATTAACCTAAGAATCATGACACGTCACGTCGCGTCATATTAAAAGGTTTGACCCTTATAATGAGCATCTCAAAATATCTTTTTCTTCATCCATTGAGAATCCAAACATCTTCGTTACATACAAAATTAGTATATATTCACTGGGTTCGTTTTTGGCTAAGGCCATTCCAAAACGCCAAAACATAACTGGAAAATACATTGGAATCTATAAGAAATTAAAGCTCTGAATATTGTTGTAAATGCTTATATTAGATTTTTTTCTACAACTTTTTAACCGATTCTTTTTTTCTTTTATAAAAAAAAAATATTTATTGTAATATGCTCATTTTTCTTTCCTTTGATGCGAAAAAATTCCATGAATGCCGGGCTTGCTTGCTATGAACTTTTGAATATAGGTAAGTGGTACATGTTTTGACAGGTTAAAATTGACGCCATGGCGAGGTCGCGGTGCAGATACACTATTACATTATAGCAATTAGCAGTTTGAAATGCAATACTTTAAAATGAATTGGTATTTAGGCTTCATAATGATACTAGTTGACTTTTACATATATTTGTATGTAAATTAGACCTTTATTTTGTATACATATATTTTGTGTAATTTATACCTATGTTTTGTGTAATTTATACACTTTTTTTTAAAACAAATATCAATATCTTGCGTTCAAGTCTGATTATGATTTGCACCATTGTCACACAAGCAGCAAACAATGGAGCAAATTTGATTTTTGAAAAATACGTCTTCAGATAAAATGTGAAATAACTACAAATTCTGTGTTTTTTCAGATATAAATGCATTGAACGAAAATTGACAAGTAGATGACTTAAGTAAAAGAAAATGTAATCGCATCTATCATAGCGTTAAAAGAATCAAAATTGGGCAAATCATATTCTATAATGATTGAGTTACAGCTTCTTTCTGCTGTGGTTGATTTTTGTGAACAAGTTGTCACTACTTGTTTTAACTTTAGATATGTCAACATGTCAAATACATCTTTTTAAAAAAATTCCTATCAAACACTATACAAGACATTTATACTACTAAATATACATGCCAGTATTCTGTCAAGTGCCACATCAATCGCCTCTCTGCTAAATATTAGGGCACCCTAATGGAATTTATATATACATTATTATTAACTCGGCCCATTTTGGGATTATATTAAAAGCTGGATGCAAAGGTTAGTTTTCTGTAGTTTGATAATACAGGTTTTATTATTGTTACAATCTCCTTATTGTAATCAGAATACTGCCATCCAAGTGCAAGCAATTCTCGTTGGCAGTGGCCTTGTTGTATACCAGGGGTCCACAACCTTTATGTGCCTACGGGCACATTTGTGAGTTTATGAGAGAGTGGCGGGCACCAAACAATGAACTTGACCCATATTTTAAATTTTGTATTATTCATTATAACCTCTTCCACGGTCACACAAAAAACCTTGACGGGCGCCATGGCGCCCGCGGACACCGCGTTGGGGACCACTGTTGTATACTGTCCTCCTTGTACACGCAATTCTCGTGGGGAGTGGCCTTATTTTATACTGTTATCCTTGTACACGTAATTCTCGTGGGTCCTGACCTTTTTTTATCAAAATAAATTGAGCTCATGGAAATATAATATATAGAGAAAGAAAGAGAGGTCTAGAGAACACGAATAAGACATTTTTTCTCTATCCTTATGTGACTTGGTCTAAACAAAGTTAGGATGAGCAGATCAAGACGTTAAAATTCTCAGGCATGGATAGGCGGTAGATTTTATGCTGAAACAATCCAAACCTTTAGTTAAACATATTTTAATTGCCATCTCAATGAAAAAATTGTGGTTGAGTAACAAGTTAAACAACTTAGGTACAGCTCTTTCCCTGCATAAAAGCACTAAGCATGATACGAGAGAGAGAGAGAGAGAGAGAGAGAGAGAGAGAGTGTGAGTGAGAGGACCATGAGTAAAATGCATGAATAATACAGATAATAATATTTACATAGGTATTGTTAGTAATCATTACAAACATATGAAGAAAATAAAAACAATCGTCTGGTTTCCTTGATAAAATATTCAACAGATTTAAACACAAGTAAGTGATTAAAATTTTAAAAATACTACCCTGCGTTGATCTCCATAACAGTTACACTCTATACAATAATCAAATGCAGTTTCAGGTGCATCGCCACAATTACATAACGATGACTGAATTACATGGCTAGTAAATAAGTCATTATTTAGAACACTACAATTATTTCTAATTCTTGCATGGAAGATAGAATATTTCTTCTCACCATATGTTTGGGGAGAAGGGGGTTGCTCACATATTTCACAAGTTATAAGTCGTCTAAATTCACAAGTCTTACATTTTCAGGAATTTTGTTCCACAAAGATTAGGTGCAAATAATAAATTACCTCCTTGATATTTCTAATCTAAAGTTTGGAATTTTGAAATGAAATCCATTTCTCGGGTTGTAACTGGTTATATCTGTAGTGAGAGGTGGTAATAGATCAAAAAGATAAAATGGGCATTGATTATTAATAATTTTATAAATTCTTATACTTCTGGTAAGTCAAGTAACAATTCGTGCTGGCTCCAATTGGATTTTTCCTAATTAATACGATTCTTCTTGAGAACAACCACACTTGGCAACATCTGTATACTCTAAACGTGGTGATATAAATGATAACCACGCGTTTTCTAAAGACCTCCGGTTTAATTTGAATTTTTTGTGCCCTAAGTGATCGTATTATTTTGATGCAGAATTATATAGACCGTGCATAAGTAACGCCACTGTGTCCACAAACCGTTTCACCTTTGGGTCAGCCTATTATGTTGACGAAATGATAATTAAATTTACCACAATATCGCTTGATCTTCTAGATTAAGGATTACATTTTGTATTATGTCATTTATTCTTGAGCAAATTCCTTCGAACCCTGATTCGGGAATAGCCTCTCTTAAAGCTTCTAACAGATTTGAATTTGAGGTAGCAGTTGTGTTATCTGAGATGTAAGGTGAGGTAACCCACGGTGAGGAGTATGATTTCAGGACGTCAATAAATCTTCTTGCATTAAAGTGGAACCATTCGGGGGAGGGGGGGGGGACGATAAGCTCCTCTCTTATTATATCTGTATTAATTCGGTATAATAAGGAATCTTATTATAGACCAGAAGGCTGTCATAGATTCATTCTCACTGGTAACCATCACATTATGGTAATATATGTCAGCACAGACTTTTAGTTATCAAAATGTCTGCTTATATATATTTTTATTAGCACAGGTCAGCGTTGTCCTTTCTATCAACACGTCAATTTATGTTGAATGAGCCGGCATTACTGCTATTTTAGGATGTTTTATTTCCTGACCAATAATTCAATTCTCTTCCAGTTTTAATTTACGTTCATCACAAGAGGAAGAACACGTCAATATTGGAAACATTCACTAAAAAGATACCAAAAATTAGTTACCTTGAACAGTGATTTGAGCTCATTCATTGCCAGGGCTAATGTTGCGATCTAAGGTATGACCTTGCGAGAAATTCCAAATGTCGAGGACACACACACACGCACTCTCTCTCTCTCTCTCTCTCTCTCTCTCTCTCTCTCTCTCTCTCTCTCTCTCTCTCTCTCTCTCTCTCTCTCTCTCTCTCTCACACACACACACACACACACACACACACACACACACACACACATTCTCTTGGCTTTTGTGTTTAGTGTTCGTAGCTTTGTGTCTAAAGAGACATTTTTTTCTTTCTGACTGGAGAATTTTTAGCCCTTTTCACAACAGTCATAATTTAAAATCAACTCGAGAGAGATTTACTTCAAGATGTACTCAGTTAGTCAACATGTAGGTATAGAACAATAGGTAAAGGATACTTATAAATTTTAAGTAAAAACAATTGCAAAACAGAAACATTTCTTTTCAACCTTAAATTGCATTGAACCAGCAACCCGTGAATCTAGAGTACCAATTATTAATGAGGTGTGATTATGACACCTGTGTTACCTGAAGCCTTTGTTAGGCCTTTGTTATTTACCGTTATGAATGACGTGTGATTAATACGCTTTTCTTACCTGGCGCCTTTATTCTTACGCCTTTCTTATTTTATGACCGCAATTGTTTATATGGCTTTAGTGTGTCAGGTTAAGAAAACGTTACAATCGAGCTAATTTTCTCAGGCGGACCCCACTAATCAAACTCAATAACAAATTAAACGTTGTAACAGAATAACGTGATACTAAAACATTTGGAATACATTGCAATTAGGAATTAGGCCGGGGAAATTAAACTCAAAGGTTCTAACCGTGAAAACGTTATATCCATGAAACTGATAACATATGTGTGTGTGTAGTGCATGGTCGAGATGGTATAGGAGTTGGTGCCTTACAGGCAAGGCGATGAGTGCCGTAACCCACAGATCCGGGTTCGAATCTCGTAGATTACGAATTAAAATTCTCTAACCTGTATGATAATATTATTTATTTGTATATATATATATATATATATATATATATATATATATATATATATATATATATATATATATATATATATATATATATAACATGGCTTTTAATGTGTTGGTGTAAAGCAATTGTGATTTGCCCATGGCGTATGAAGACGCATATAATTATGGTTTCAACAGTAGAATATTGCTTCTCTGCTCTCAATATCAGTGGCAGATTTTCACTTATATATATATATATATATATATATATATATATATATATATATATATATATATATATATAATACTCCAGCTTTTCACAATCGATCGTCCTTAATATATGATGTACTTTAAAAGTGCATACTCCGAGAAACATTGAATACGAGGAACCTAAAGAAACCAAATAGAAAGCTAAGGCCACGTCCACAACGTATGTTCATTTACCTTTCAAGACATACACACCCAACTAAAATAGTATTACAAGACTTAAAACTCATTTTTTTTATACCTTTGCAAACGAGGAAAGTGTGTGCTTTGTTTTATGAGCGTCATACACTCTAAAGCTATGTACTAATGGTGAATAGTATGAGTTTAGACCATAGCAGAAAAACACATGCACATACGTATGAATGTCTATACGAAAGTTACAGTGAATAGATTTGCACAATGGCTTAAGAGTAGCCTGGATCATCCGGATTTCATTTCTATGCAATGGATAGCCAAACCATAGCCTGGGGGAGGGGTGGGGAGTTAGGGCACGGGTTAGGGTTGGAGGCGGAGAGGGGTCAAACGAAGTGAAATGAAAACAAGGCGCCTCAAAATTTGCATTGCTAGGCGGCACTGTGAGTGTTGATTAAGATTAAATACAATTAATAATGAAAACAACGCATGCCAATTCATAACTTTAAGTCAATAAAAGTATATAAAGCAAATTTATATCAGTCAGGGAGAATGTTGCAAGAACAGTTTAGTTGTATATAAGTTATGTGCAATATGCACGTCATGGTCATTATGGGGCCGTACTGTCGATGTTGCCAACACTTTCTCAAGTTGTGAAAGTCTGAAAAGTCTCTCTGCAGATACAGTCTGGGCAGGCTGAGACTAACAGAAGAGATGATCTTATTGTCTTCGTGGAACGACAAAATCTCCAGTGGGTGATAACCCGAGGTTGTTGTAATCAAACCTGATATAGACGACACACGACGTCGTCAATAATGACATGCAAACAGACCGACAAAAGTTGTTTCTACAGAGATGAATCATGTCTCAAAGGTAAAGAGTTCTAATATCTTACAGATTCGTGCACATCAGGGAGAAGGCAGGCAGAGGAGATGAACCAGTTTTACCCACATGGACCTACAACAAAGCAGACGACATCTCAAGGCTTTAAAAAATCTTGTGGCAAAAAAACAAAACAAAACAAAAACAAACAGCAATAACAACAAAAACAACAACAAACCCAATACTTGCACGTGTATTTACCCCAAGCTAGAGACTATATGACTCTCTGTCTGTCTGTCTGTATGTCAGTCTGTCGCTCGCTCGCTCAGACACACAAAACAAAGTCCCTTCCTTAAATGTTTATATCATGGTATCTTTAATTTATTACAATTCAAATGTCAAAGTAACAGCTGATGATAATTATTTGTAGATGGAAGGAATGGTTGTATTATTTTAATTACGACATCAAAATGAAAGTGCCAGGTAAAAAGAGATGAAGAAGCAAACAAAAAAGAAACGGAAAATCATGCTAATGTATTAATACAAAGGTGCATTCTTGGAAGGGAACGTCTATACTGGACATCTATACATGACTTTTCTTCCAGGCATTGACTAAATGTCATCGTACTCCCTTGAGCTATCCAGTCTGTGACGTAGGAAATGACAACTGGACACACATTATAAATGTTAATTATGTATTTATGTATTGCTATGACAAGCATCACTTTTACTTCGGAATCTATGGACAGTCATTATAGTCATATCAAATGTTAAATGTGCATATAGTGTGTGTGTATATATATATATATATATATATATATATATATATATATATATATATATATATATATATATTGGTAACGAAGCAGTTACAAAACAGTTTCCCCAACGTTTCGAGATAATTTTGAGCTAGAAAAGCTCTTCGCTGGAGAAGAAACAACTTACAATAACCAAAAACAAAGACGTATTGCAAAAGGCAAGAGCAACATAGCTCTTTACATGTTCGAATAAGGGCGGACATTTTCAGAAAAAGAGTTGATAATTTAAAAACGTGTCTTTTTGGGGTGTATATGTGAATGTATGCGTTGCAAAAAAAAATGTGTACTATCTTTTTCTGATATCATTGAACTTGTTTTAATAAATTGACGGAATCCCCGAGTAACTTGGCAGTTGCATGAAATCGCGAGAATTACCAAAATCTGATAGTCAAAATAACTCTAAATTGCCAGTAGATATTTTATTAAACTTGTATAATATCTTAGCATAAATGTATTGTTTTAACAGTCTTAATTGTGAAATGGTTTCAGAATGTGCCTTAAGTAAGCTTTGTAAGGTCAGTCTCCGTATCACACTCAATTTAAATTTAATTTTTCAGAAGGACGTATACTTTGGTGAACACATTTACCTCGTTTATCGAATGATAAGTTTATGTACGTGTGATACTGTACGTACATTATTCATGTATGTGGGATACTGTACGTACATTATTTATGTATGTGGGATACTGTAGTACATTCTTTGTGTATGTGGGATACTGTACGTACATTCTTTATGTATGTGGGATACTGTGCGTACATTCTTTGTGTATGTGGGATACTGTACGTACATTTTTTATGTATGTGGGATACTGTATGTACATTCTTTATGAATGTGGGATACTGTACGTACATTCTTTTATTTGGACAGTTATGTTAGGAAATCAAGTCGAACTTTATCATTGTTAAGGATAACAAAATGCTTAAAAAACTAACAATAAAAAATTAGAACAATGACACTTATTTTTACATGGTTTCAGGAATATTCTTCTTAAGTCTATATTGTTTAAAATCGTTTCCAATAATTTGAAACATTACTGAAAGAAGAAGAATTGTAATTACTAATAAGTTTGTTATGCTGCGTACATTCATGTTCACAATTTCATGTAAATGCTGTGTACATTCATGTTCACAGTTCCATTTAAATGCTGTGCACATTTATGTTCACAATTCCATTTAAATGCTAGGTATTATAAATTAGTAAAAAAACTGAAATGAAAGCCGAGAAAGCAAACTATCCATCGTAAGTACTTACTTGTGTAGTTAAAATCGTCCATACGTTCGCACTTACGTATGTATGTTTGTATACACGTGTTTGTGTGTATTTATGTCTGTTTGTCTGTCTGCATGTATATGTATCTGTGTATGTATGTATTTATCTATTTTAACTCAACTTTCACACAAAAACATTTCACCTGTCGCAAGAATTCTAGTCGAATACAAAGGGGAATTTTTTCTTGCATGTCATACGTACGAACCTGTTTTAGAGGTTTTAAACATTTTCTCTTGGTAATTGTAGTCAGTAGTATTGTGGCAAAATCTGCAGCTAATATGTCAGCTGAAGGCATGTTAACAAAGTAACACATGTGTCTTACATGGCAGTTGAAGGAATGTATAATAAAGAAACACATATGTCGTTCGATCAATGCTTTCATAATAAAGAAAACATAACATTACTAATTATTTTTTAGGCTACAAACAACTGAAGTTTTAAAACATAATTTGTTCTAGGCCATTTATCTATTAAGTTCAGAAATATTTCGTCCAAAAAGCAAGATATAATATTTGTTTAAAGGCCTCAGCAGCTGCACGTTCCAGCATTCAAAATCACTTGTGAAAAAAATCATGCCAAGCAAACATAATTAGTAAAAATGTGTAATGTGTATACTTAATATAGAGCAAACATAATAAGATGCACGGCTAGAACTTCCATAAATGCCACGTATTCAAATTTACATATACGCAGTCACGTGATTATATAGAATGTTCGATGATCTAACAGTATACAATGTAGTGTATTTTGTTTATCAAAGCTGCTGGATCATGCAGTTTAAAATCGTTTGATTTTGGTTTTGGAAAATAAAATACTTTTAATGTCTACTGTGACGTATTCATCATCAGAAAATTATCTCACAACTTTCATGCGGACATGTTGATTTTATTTGATGAAAGAGGTGGTAGTCTTTCTGCAAAAAGTATTTAAATCATTTTTATGATCAAATAATGTTAAGAAAAATAGAAGATTATGTAATCAGGTAAATCATTCCGTTGACATAACATCTGAAAAAGGATCTGCTGTCAAATTTGAACCTTCAACATAAGTTAAAAGTTTTGTATGTAATTTATTGTGATTTCGAAACTATTTTAAAACCATTTAAAGATTGTAAAGAAGGTTATAATCATTATTGGCCGTTAACAACGGCTAAATATATTCCATAATAATTTGCATGTATATTTATTGATCGCTAAAGTGTTATTGCTTACAGAGGAAACATATTGTATTGAAAAATTGTATTAGTGGTATTCGCTTGAAATAGCAGCGTTACTTTATGAAGAAACTGGACCAACGAACACTGATACAATAATTCGTTTTAAATAAAGGAGATTTTAAAAACAAAAACATTTTGTCTTGACTAACGTGTGTCATATTTGTGAAAGAAATTGTAGGTACAGAAGATAAAATAAGAGATAATAATAATTTAATTGGAAAGTATAGCGGTCCCGCATATACTAACAGTAAATTGATTTTAAGCATCATATATATCTACCATTTTTTGTTCACAGTTTATGAGGTTATGGTGTTCATCTATTTATTATAGCATTAGTAAAAATGATCTAGATAAAAATCACAAATAAAATAAACAAATGAAAATAATACATTTCATTTAGTAAAGATTGTATATTTGATATTTTTCCAAAAAATTGAAAGAACAATTAGATTTGTAGAGTTATAAGTTTATCGGTGATTCGTTAGATGGACTTACAAAAAAATGTAAGTGATGGTGAGATTATTTAGACAATAAAACAGTTTACCGAAATAGAAACGCAGATTGAAAGGAAGTACATGTATCCGTATGAATATGCTGATGACCTTAATAGGTTGCGAAATACCAACGACAGAAAAGTTGATTAAATGTTTAAATATATGCCTGTCAACAAAATTTAAACAAGAAATAAACAAATCAACGTAACCGAAGACAGTTTAATATCTTGGAAAGATTATGAAAGAATGGTGATATTTTATGAGTAGATTTGGAAGTACCAGCACATCTGCATGATTATTTTAGTAATTACCCATTAACACCAGGGTAAAATAATACCAAGGATAAAAGGTTTGTAGTCAGCACAGAAACGTTGATATATACAAGAAAATAAATAAATCCAAGAGTACCAAGGTTTTTATGCACGCTGAAAAAGAAACACAAATATTTAATTTAGTATCGAAAGTTTAAACTGTGCGTTCAGTTGGGATTAAGGTTGAAGATGCATACATAGGGTAGTATTATTTGATCAGGAACCTTGGTTAGAGCCATACATTAACTTAAATGAGAATACAAGACAAAAGCAATCAATGGTTTTGAAAAAAAGACGCATTTTTTAAAGTTAATGACTGACTCTTTATTTGAAAACAGAGGGAAAAAATAGGAAAGATAATAACTGTAAAACTATGCTCAGGTGAAAGATGTTTAAAAAATATCAGGAAGATGTATCATTGCAAGGAGAACAATAATAGATGAGAATTTTGTTTTAGTAAGTATGAAGAATAAAAAGATCAGATTAACGAAACATATTTAAGGAGGGTTTGCAGTGTAGAGTTATCAAATGGCTAATTTATGAATTTTGCTACAGCAAGCTGAAAGAAACAAACAAATATGGTGATAACATTTCATTATCAATGTCAGATACAAGTTCGTTATATATTCATGTTTAAACGGATAGCTTTTACCAAGAAATTAAATGGGATGTTCAGTTGTGTGATATAAGTGATTACAGGAAAGAAAACGTAAACAGGTTTCTGCTATTAAACAAGGCAGTTGTTGGAGTTTTCAAAGACGAAATAAAAGGTGCACATATTCGAGACCTTTTTGGTATTAAAATTCAATTGTACTCCTTTCGAACTGAAAAAGATGTAAATAAAAGTATTTGAGGGTTTTACAAAATGTGTCATGAATAAAAAGACTTAATAATTGATATATATAAAGATTGTTTATTTAATCAAGGTATAAATTATCTGAAATTGGATTTATTCAGATTGTACCAGAGGTACTTATATTCTGTTTGTAGTCAAATTTAGAGAAAACCTGGGTTTCCACAAGTTTTAGCACCACCTACAATCTTGAGTTTGGACCTAACATCGCTATTTAGACGTTTAAACATTACTGATGCAATTCGATTGCTTTGTGCATCTGAAATAAAGCAAATGTAGAATATATGTACATCTATGTTTATGTTTTAATTATAAGCAGGTATATGTAATGGTAATCTAAAATCTTGAGGAAAAGCTTGTGGGTATAGTGGTCAATATTATTAACCACTTATCTAACAACATATTCTTTGGTAACTAATTGTGACTGTTGTATTTTAGCAGTAATGTAGCATCATAGAGATTTTAAAGTCGTATTATTTATTACTGTATTTTATCGCCTAAATCAGTGATCAATAAATCATAAATTGTTCTCATTGTTTCCATCAGACTTTATTTCATACTCGCTTTGTTCTTCCTGTCTTCGAATGCTTTGGTTAAATCTGTTAAATTAGTCTACTTTTGCAATTATGATAAAGTAGTTGTGGTAGCAACTACTTGTTATTCAAGTCAGTATTTGTTTGTTGTCATTAACTTTGTAATCATTTGATTTTGTTCTTTGATTTCAATGTGCAAGTCTTGTTGTAGTTTTTCAAGTTGTATTTGTTAAGCACAATGTTTGTTCTGAGATTTCTTTATTTATTCCATGTCATGCATCTATATCACTTTTTTCTCTTTTTCAACTGGTTACATGCACAGTTGAATGTCTGGTATTTCATCTACATTTCCTCTCCTACCTGCTTCCTCTATCACTGTTTGCAGTGCTTGTATTGCAATCGAAATGGTATTAAATCTATGTTTGTACATGTCGTGAGCATCCACAGTCTTCTCCCTTTTGTCATCAGTATGTATTTGTAGCGCGTGTATTTTGGTAACTCTTTAATTACCACTCTGTTCAATAAAATATATTTTATTGTCTGTTTGTTCCCTCTATGTTTTAATATTTTTCAAATTATTATTCCTCAGATCTTTCGTATTTGATCAGCTGTACGTTTACACACAAATTATCTAGTAGAAACATCATTTGCTTCTGCTGGATTATTTAAACCAGTAATATGATGGCTATTCGTATTCAAATCATTGTCGAATGTTTGATTTATAATTGTTTTTTCATCTGCTTGTTTCAAATGATTTCAAACCTATTTCACTCTGACTGCCTAATTAACGCCGTGTTAACCTACGTACATGACATGAACACGTATATTACCGGCATTTCATGAAAGTCTATTCCTTTTCCCACTTCATATTTAATACTGATATTTAATCTGTTAAGGTTTCTTTTTATAATTGCTAGTAATGACCATTAACGGGAAAATATATAACATTTATAACAGGTAGAGATTCTGAAAAAGATAAATAGTAACCATCAGAGTATTCTTTTGTGTAACTGAGTTGATATAGGAAAATGTATAAAGTGTTAGGTTGCAATAAACCACATACTGTATCAGATTCAACAGATGGTTGTGTAATTTCTGACCACTGAATGCTAAAAATATACATTATATTTGGTTATGTATTATGTGAAATTATTAGATGGAATAACATGAACTTATAACACTGGTCTAACAATTTTTAGAAGTCGTCTGCTTCAGAGGTAACATGTGCTATATATTAGGGATTTTGATGTGCTGAATTCAAATATGACAATTAAAACAACTGATTGGCTACTGTTTCCAAGAAATTTAAGTTTTTAAATTTTACGTCTATGAATATTGTGTACATAGTAGAGTTTTAATCATAAATTGTAAACCTAGGTACTATTTCACCTGTCGTGTTTATGTAACACTTTAAAAAACAGCAAAAGCGTTATATAAATAAAAAATATATTGAAACAAAAGTAAAACAAATTATTATGTATATATAAGTACATAGTTTAGTCCTTATTCAGTGTCTACTCGGCGCTTCTTGGATTGACTCTTGTATTCATTAAATGAAGCATCTCTTGTCACTGTCCAGCAATAGGCTGCAAGCATCGATGGGCTCCATTTGCCCTGATAGCGTTTCTCCATTGTTGCAATGTACTGGTGAAATCGCTCGCGGTGCTCGTCGCTCACTGCTCCGCAGTTCGGTGGAAAAAATCTAGATGAGAGTGCAAAAAATGTATCTTAAGTGACATGTTGCAACCAAAGCTTTTGTATACCTTGAGGAGGTTTTCAACCAACTCTCTACAGTTGTCTGCCTTGTTGTTTCCGAGAAAATTTGTTGCCACTAACTGGAAGGCTTTCCATGCCTTCTTTTCTTTGCCACGCAGTGCACGGTGAAATGCATCATCTCGAAGAAGTTCACGAATCTGAGGACCAACAAAGAAACCTTCCTTTATCTTAGCTTCACTTAAACTTGGACATTTTCCACAGAGGTACTTGAAAGCTGCTTGTGTTTTGTCCATGACCTTGACAAAGTTCTTCATCAGACCCAGCTTGATGTGCAAGAGTGGTAACAAAATCTTCCTTGATTCAACAAGTGGTGAATGCTGAACACTTTTCATCCCAGGCTCCAATGACTGTCGGAGTGGCCAGTCTCTCTTGATGTAGTGGGAATCTCTCACACGACTATCCCATTCGCAGAGAAAACAGCAGTACTTTTGTGTATCCAGTCAGCAGACCAAGCATGAGAGCAAGAACCTTGAAATCGCCACAAAGCTGCCACTGATGTTGGTCATAGTTTGTGCACCTCTAAGGTTCTTTGATGTTTTCATAGGTTTCCTTCATATGGACTGCATGACCAACAGGAATTGATGGCAAAACACTGCCATTATGCAGCAAAACAGCTTTAAGACTCGTCTTCGATGAATCAATGAACAGTCTCCACTCATCTGGATCATGAACGAGGTTGAGGGCTGCCATCACACCATCGATGTTGTTGCAGGCTACATGATCACCTTCCATGAAGAAGAATGGGACAAGATCCTTTTGACGGTCACGGAACATGGAAACTCTAACATCACCTACCAGGAGATTCCACTGCTGTAGTCTGGAGCCCAACAGCTCTGCCTTACTCTTGGGTAGTTCCAAATCCCTGACAAGGTCATTTAGTTCACCTTGTGTTATGAGGTGTGGTTCAGAGGAGAAGGATGGGAGAAAATATGGGTCATGTGACATTGATGATTAAGGACTATAAGTTTCATCCTCTTCCTCTTCCTCGTCTGACTCAAGTGAGAATGATTCTGGTGCATCAGGAACCGGCAGTCCTTATCCGTGGGGTACTGGGTGTATAGCTGATGGAATGTTTGGATAATGCACAGTCCACCTTTTCTTCTTTGACACACCTTTCCCAACTGGAGGCACCATGCAGAAGTAACAATTGCTGATATGATCTGTTGGCTCTCTCCAAATCATTGGCACTGCAAACGGCATAGATTTCCTTTTCCTGTTCAACCACTGGCGAAGATTTGTTGCACGAATGTTACAACATATGTGTGGGGGCCACCTCTTGTCCAGATCTCCAATTTTGCAGCAAAAATAAAATAAAGGTGATAGGCTTTGTTAACCATAGTGGTTATAATGCGCTTTTGTGATGCAAAAGTCACTTCACCACAAACATAGCAGAAGTTATCTGCAATGTTCACACAAGTACGAAGCATCTCTGCTCACTTTGGTTAAACAGAAATGTGTCCCTTTGCAAAATCAAACACTGACAAATAAGAGAGCACGACACTGTATGATTTGTAGAGCTGATATAGGGCAATTTCTTCAGCAGAGACATGTAAGCTTAGTTATGATTGCATCATCCATGACTTATAGGAATAACATGATGCAATTCATATCATATATGACGCAATACCAACTTCAGATTGCATCATTCATTGTTTTGCCTAAAAAGCAAGTACTGTCCAAACCCAGTCATAGATTTATTCATAGATCCAGTCAAAGATGTATTTTAGTCATTTCTGGTTTAAATCGAGATCCCTTCCCTTTATAATTCACTTATCGTCCGCCATTCCCAAGTCAAGGGTCGTATATACTGACCCATTATAATATCTTTAAAACTAGAGCCAATCAACAATTTTAAGCATCATTTTCGTTCTCAGTGACCCAGAATTAGTAAAGTTTGACAACATTTATTGCGGAAGCATTTTGGCTGTAGACCAGTGTAATTGCATTTTAAAACATTCGATTTTAATAGTTTCTTCATTGTCTTTTCTTGTGGTCACACCTTCTCTGACTTTATTCATGTATATTTCAAAGTTAAACAAATCATCAGAAATTAAAACAGTCCTTGGTTCATTCTTGTCGCAGATGTAAAAAAAAATATGTGGTTTGTTACTTGACTGGAAATACTGTTTTAACCAACAAAAAAAATCTATTCTTTGTCATGAAATGGATAGTTTACCATCGCTTTTATCAACTTGGTTGGTAATATAGATTCTTTTTCTCAGTTTGTCTCCTTCTGTCGTAATATAATGTTACATTTATATATGATAAGTTAATGTTTATTTTTGTTTTGTTGTAATATTCTCCTTCAATTTATTTCGCTCTTCTAAAAAGGTATTTTTCCCCAGCTCTTCTGTGTTTATTCTCGCAGTGACTTGAATAGCAGTGTCCTCTTCGTTTTTTCCAATTGCATTCTTCAAATCCCTGTATCTGTTATTATCGGTCACTATGAAGTTAAATTCTTCTTGGTTAATTTCGTTGTCCCTTATTGCCTTACACACCAGGTCATCAATACTCTTTAAAATTTACTAATCGGTAAAGTCATATTTACATCGTGTTTCATATCTGGGTTGTGGCTCAGACTTGTCTTAAAAGCTTTTGCAGCAAACCCAAGTAAAGGTGAACCAAATCCAGTAAAAGCCAAAGAGAAATAATTCTTGTTGTTATTCATGCACCTCCTAAAGGCAACTTTCTTCTTGGTGTTTTTCTTGTTCTTGAAGCTATTCTTGTTTTTGAGGCGGATTCAGAGGTATATCAGGTGTGAAAATGTAACCGAAGGTTCTATTTGTACATATAAAAAAGAACTTAAACAGCAATACAGACACTTATTAGGTAATACATCCACTTGTTTGAAATAACCGTTGTGCCTGTTCATTTAGTTTTGTTTTTTCTTGTTTCATCATTAGTCATTCTGCTTTTTCTTAGATTTTTTTTATTTCAGTCCAAATTGCATTCGAAGTTCAACTGTGCATGGACATTTCTTCTTCTGTAAAGTTACTTATTCAACCTTTAATTCAGATTTAGTTGCATTTCTGTCTTTACAATGATAAATTATAACCTGCCATTTAATATTTTTTTAGTTTGTTTTAAATGCAAACTAAATACAACATGTGTGAAAGATAGTTGTAAACATAACAGTAGTTTAAATGATTTTGAATCAACAGTAATATATACATAATAGTAACTAAAGACATGTACAAAGTGTAAAATAGTAATAGACATTGCTGAATTTTATAAAGCTACTTATTAATGCAAATCATCTACGAATGATTATTACAGGAAGTGGATAGAAGAAAACAGAGAACACTGGAATAAATACTAATAAGCATAACATTCGCATGTCAAGATTTAAATTTTAAAGGCATTGATCAAAAGCATCAAACCAGATACGACGATACAAAGATGGTTGTAATTTACTAAACCTGAACATGTCAGTGATGATAATCTCTCTCTCTATCCTCTTTCTCTTTCTGTTTTATTTTTTTATTTTCAAGTTGTTTACCTACCATTCAACTCATGTGAAAATGGCTGAAGTTGGTATAGAAAATTGTGATTATACATTTGAAAATCCTGTAGTGCTATGAAGATGATTGCGATGAACAACTTCATATGCTAATACATGAAGATTATTTGATTGATAATTTATCTAATGAGTAACATGAAACTCCTGCTTCTACAGTTACAGTAGATGAATGCAAACATAATTTGTTAAACATGATTTGAATATTGATGATAAAAAATATAAATTTATTAAGACAAATTTAAACATTGAGGAAATAACATTGGTAAAACCAAATGCTAAATTCTTAAAAGAATAAAGTAAGGGAGATTTTATCACCTAATACTATATTTACAAACAGAGATGTTGATGACTTCACTAAGTCTTTAGGCGGGACAAAAGAGGAACATAAATGGTTATCACTAGATGATACATTTCTAGGCAAATATTTGCAACCATTAAAACCTTCAGTAATACAAAGACAAACATTCAGAGTTTCTGAAGAAAAGCAGCAACTTTAATTGATGCTGATCGAAGGAAACAACTTCCACCTGCGGAGCAAATATCATTTGCTAATTGCTGATAATAAAGGAACACATATAATTGGTAATTTTACGAAATCAAGATCGTAGCTTTAGATACAACGTCAAAAAAATAATAATTAAAAAGTGAAAAGATATCATTAAGGAGATTACTAGAAGCGTTCAAAGAAAAAGATGTGACAATAGCCACCATTATTACTATTATTATGATAATAACAATTATAGCTCTTTCAAAAGCAAATTTTGGTGCAAAAGATGTTTTTATCTAATCCTGCTATACCTACTCCCCCCTCTCAAAGACCTTATCCTACTCCTATACATTTCTCTACTCCTTTCCACCTTCTCTTGCTCCTTCCACTAGATCCGAATTATTTTTGTTACTTAATAAACAAGGCTTGAAAAATATTGTCAATTTGTTGTTTGAATTAGCTCTACAGCAGCAGCGTTGCCTGCAAGTATTGGCTGTGTAATAAGCTGGTCTTTGAATACAGCTGGAAAAGTTGCTTCTTTAATTGTAAATTAAGCAGCTTCTGCAACTGTGTGCGCAAATATAAAAGCGTTTTTGTTTATTTGATGTTCTTCCACATTGAAAATAATGTGATAACTTGATTACATACATACATACATACATACATACATACATACATACATACATACATACATACATACATACATACATACATACATACATACAAATAATCTGGCGAATAAAGGTCGCTAGAAGTATAAATGCAACACACTAGCCAGCCATAAAAACTAATTCTGCACTGTTCGGTGTCAGTTTGTTGCATATATATACTTTGAACTCTTTACCGCCTTAAGAAACAGTTTCGATCCAAGAAAAAATGGAAAAGATACCTTGCCGCTCCAGGGATTTATGGGTTGGATTGTACATTACTACACTTAACGTCCATCTCTAAACTTGGTTGTCTCATGGCACACTGTATACACATCTTTTTTCTTCTAATTACTTTCCTTTATACATTGAATCCTTTAAGCGATTCAGTAACTCGTTTGCGTTCTTTAAAATCCTGTCAGTTTCTAAGAGCGTGTGCTCGTGTTATGTATATTGAATCTATTACGTGCGCGTAACGTTAGTCCATGTAGTAAGTCGCATTTTAAGTTTTGGCTAAGTTGTCAACATTATGTTAACTGATATTTGAGTTCAAGGCCAGTCGTGTTGACAATTATTCACACCAAGGTTGGGGATTTTACACAAGCACGACGCATGTTCTATTGCACTGTGGGTCATTAAATGACGCACTTCCTGTTATGAAATATGTCATTTGAAAAGTGTATATAAGGACTTGATGAAAGGATTATAATCATTCCTATTTTAATTCCTGTTTTAAAATCATTCCTGTTTTAGAATAAGTCTGTGGGAATCTGTTAATTGTCAGAGTTTTTAGTTGTGCTGTAGACATATTTCGAAAGGAATTATTTATTTGAACATTCATTGGAATTACCATAAAATGCTATTTAACCTTTGGATTTATATATATATATATATATATATATATATATATATATATATATATATATATATATATATATATATATATATATATGTGTGTGAATTTTGGATATTTGTGGACATTCTCCAAGATATTCTGGATTATATCGTTGTGGTATATCAGGACATTCAAGACTATTCATTCATTCGAAACATTCATTAATTCGGAACATTCTATAATTTCTGTCTTGTGTTTAGAACATTTATGATTATTTGGAATTTAATTCACAAATTGTAAGTTTCTTTTGAATTTTCATTTTAATTACAAAGAAATAACTTGTTTCTTGATGTTACATACATTGTTGGTTTCACTTTCTTTCTGTTACATTATTTTAAGACCTAGAGTCGTAACACTTGTATAGTTAATTGAAACTAAGATCAAGGAATGTCATATTCTTTCGTGCTGAACAACATCATGTTCAACAATGTATGTCATGTATCGTGGGAGACGTGGTGGTTGGTAAGAAAAGTTGTATATGACAGAATATGTACGCGACCTTATTAATACACGTTTCATATCGCCCAAGCATATTACATCATATATGACTTTACTCAACAGACATGACACCGCCAAATCTTTCCATTTATTCCAATTTTTAAATTAATACATACAAATGATGAACGGGATCAATACTGATTTCAAAAACTTTATCCAGAAAAAGATATGTGTCCGTTTGATTGAGAAAACCCCAGTGCTTCTGCATTTTTAATCTGTCGCGAGTGAAACCTATCACGTTCCTCTCATAGAGTTATCGATGAAGACTAGCGCTATGCATTAGCGAAACTGGTGGCTGTGAAAATGATCGAGGTAAAGTGCTCGGCCTGTTATGATATCATAACAACAGTTACAACTTCTATCATCCATAATCTTTCATCACGATGCAGGACTTGAGCCTGGAATGATCCTCCACCAAAAATATTGCTTGTGATTTACACTCGCATTAATAAATTATTTAATTAACGATATTAATTTAAATTACAATAGAGACTTTCTTCGTTATTTTTTGATGCCAATTTAATATTTATTCACCACAAGACCCAAATAAACGCTCTTACTCTAGCGAGAACACGCTAAGATGGCTATAGTTGTTGCTGAGCCCTGAGGGGAGCATAGCGAAGCGAAACGCTGAAAGCGGTGGAGGGAACACAGAATAATTTTTATTCAAAATCTTAAAAATAAATGAGATATATTCTGAAGAGGCTTCTCAGACTCAGAATTATATTGTACAAAATTAAATAGTTTTAACATAGGCGACAAAAATATTTTAGGAGTTAGTTTGACATAAAACAGCATTGTCAGTGTCAAGACAATGCCTGTGTATTTGCATGTTTGGAACGGATACGATTTGGTCAAAGCTAGATGTGACGCAACATTGCAGTCTAGAGAATAAAAGTACTAATTTGATGATTTCAAACACAAATATACTGCAATATTTTGTACATATTACGAATGACGATGATAAACTGAAATAATCAGCAACAGCTTTTACAGTGAGCTGCTTTAAACTG
This sequence comes from Margaritifera margaritifera, assembly GCA_029931535.1. NCBI lineage: Eukaryota > Metazoa > Mollusca > Bivalvia > Unionida > Margaritiferidae > Margaritifera > Margaritifera margaritifera. The sequence goes on along the minus strand of JAQPZY010001399.1, from coordinate 867,676 downwards.
TACAATGCGATAACATAACATATTACCTAATTTGATGTAGGTAAATGCATGTAGACAACTTTCTATATGGCTAAAAATTTACATTACAACCCGAAGATCTCGTAGATTTTACAGAGTCAATTTACAATCATTTCTAAAGAAAAGAGACAGACAAAACTAGACTTACAATTACGCATGGTGACTCAGAAATAATAAGCAGCTGTAGTAGAGTCAATCAAGAATACAAAAAGTTGACATCAGTCCGAATGCATCTGTATTAGATAGATTTAACAGAACCCGGACCATAACATATAAATGTAGAAAAATAGGATTGATGTCTTTACGGAAATAATATATATTGCACACTATTCTTTAAAGACTTAAGTACTGGACTTCGCATTAGAAACAAACTAACAGGTACAGCACCATACCTTCTACTGTGTTTAACGGTCCAGATAATGCGCAAATATTGAACGAGACAAAAATTTACTATACTGAAGAGTTCAATTTTTCACAGATACACTATTAAACATATTAGAGAAATTCACTTTATTATTGGACAGATATGTCACTTTTAACAAATACAGAGCGCAGTGTGACATGAAAGTTTCGCAGAAGCAGCGTAACTAGGTAGACTTAATAATAAAAACAGCTGGCTGTGGGACTTCTTACTTGCATTTAACATATCAGGACCTGAAAATGACGGTGGTCGGAGATCTGGGACAAATCCACATAATTCTGTGACAATACTCCCCCCCCCCCCTTGAAAAGTGGGAACACTTTGGAAAATCACGGAATATGAGCCAAAAAATACAAACTGAATCTTATTATTAAGATTACGAGAACACCATGGTAAAAAAGATCTGCAAATCACACTCTGATCAAGTAATCGGCTCTACAATCACCGAACCTTGAATCATGCGTTGGCGACTTTCGCTTTGTTTAAATACATGAGAAGCTGGTGGTCCGTTTCAAGGACAAATTCCCTTCCAAAAAGGTACGTGTGAAATTTCCCTATTCCCATACCACTGCCAACTACTCCTTTTAGATCACTAAGTAGTTTTGGTCCCGATGTAGCGATTACTCGCATAAGCACTGGGTATCATTACCCCCTCTTGCTCCTGTAGCATAACTGCACCTAATCCCATGTCGGACGCATCAGTTCTCAAAAAGAACGATTTATTCAGCTCCGTCAACTTTATGATTAATGCACTGATCAACTTTCCCTTAAGAGTGGTAAAAGATCTTTCCGGACATGAACACCAAGAATCTTTATTGAGTTGCCCTTTCCTAGTTAAATCCGTCAAAGGACTATCTATAGCGGCGAAATTTTGAACGAATTTTCTGTAAAACCATATTAACCGAAGAAAAGATCGAATCTGTTTATTGGTTTCTGGTCTAGGGGCGTCTCTGATCGCCCCAATTTTGTCAGGGTAGGGTTTCAACCGCCCTAACCCGCTTACTAAATGGCCTAAGCATTCCAAGTTAAAATACGCTATACTATACTTCGTGGGTCTCGCTTTGAGACTGGCCTTGCGGAGTCTGTCGAACAGGCTGATTAATATCCTAATATGATCTTCCCAGGTATGAGTGTATAGAAGAATATCGTCAACAAAACTATCTACGTTCTCGACGCCTTTAAACAATTTACGCGTAAGACGAAAGCACGACGAACTGGTGTTGACCAAACCAAAAGGAATGACATTAAACTGATATTGACCTGTTGGGGTCGCGAATGCGGCGGCATTATCAGCGATGGGCACATGCCAATATCCTTTGGTGAGATCTAACTTGGAAATATATTGGTGCCCAGCCATTTTAAAAAGTAAGCCCTCCATATCTGGTATCGGTTCTGCATCAAACACGGCGATTTTATTCAATTGATGAAAGTCTATGCAAAAGTGGGTTGTTCCATCTTTCTTTCTGACCAATACTACGAGGGACGAATGGTTCAATACTACATACTACATTCAATACCTTTTTTCAGCTGTTTGAACAGACGTTTCCGCGGCTCTGCAAAGTCTTTGTGGAAAGCGCAGGGCATGACAAGGCACTGAAGACGTCATGGACATCCACTGCAGCTAAGGAGGTCTCCAGCCTGACGACTCATTGTACCACTGGACCTAGGCTTTGAGGAAGAGAGAGTGGGACTGTCCCGTGCAAAGAATTTCCCACTTTAAAATCTTTTTAAGCACAAGTTTTCTGTGTAATCTTTCTTATCTTCCTTAAGCCCTGTGGCGATGGGGGCGCAACGAAGCGACAGGTGGAGATTACCACTGACAGTCGTAGTCACAATCCTGCACGCAGGTGACCATTGGACTAGTGGTCGCTCGTCTTCGCACTCAGAGCAGCGGATGCGTTCGGCAGCATCCAGGGCCACTGGGTAGCCTCTTTAGGACAGCACTGCCCACCCTCACATGAGGGAGGGGGCTAGAAAAGGTGCCCCAAACACTGCCTGCACTACAGCATCTGGCTAGCTAACCGCGGCTGGCAGATCATCCAATAGGCGGTTGAATAACTACAACGAAAGAAGGTCCAAACACTTTTGGACAGGGACACCAGCACAATACCTGAGAGAAGGACAGCCCTTTATCTCAAAGGAACTGGCTCGTTATCGCATCGATATTGCTGCATTAAGTGAAACAAGGCTCGCAGATGAAGGTATGCTGAAAGAAACCGGAGGAGGATACACTTTTCTCTGGAAGGGGAAATCTGGAACCGAGGCAAGGACATCCCTCCTCTCCCAGTTGGCATCAACGATCGCCTCATGAGGCTGCGCTTCCCTCTGAACAAGTTACGTCATGCGACCATCATTATTGCCTACGCTCCTACCCTATCTCGCCCGAAAAAAAGACAAATAACAGTTATATAGGGACTTAGAACAGCTCATTACGTCTACACCCACCAGTGACAAACTGATTGTGCTGGGCGACTTCAACGCCAGAGTTGGGAAAATTAACAGCGACTGGAAAGGAGTTCTTGGCCCACACAGTGTAGGGAAGCTGAACAGCAATGGTTTGCTCCTCCTGAGCAAATGTGCTCAGCACATGATTTGCGTCACTAACACTGTATTCCGGCAAGCGAACAAGTACAAAACAACCTGGATGCATCTAAGGTCCAAACAGTGGCATCTGATAGGCTACGTCATTGTCAGACAGAAGGATCTGCAGGACATCAGAATCACGCGCGCTATGCGAGGTGCTGAGTATTGGACCGACCATAGACTGGTCAGATCAATTCTTAACGTAAGTATTGTTCCCACTCAGCGCAAGCGTCCGAAGACCGTCAGGGCACCGTTTAACACAGCGAGACTGAAACATGCGTACCATCGAAACCGATTCAGAGAATCACTTGACGAGAATCTCAATGCAAAGCAACACTGGCCTATGTCTGCTCTGAGAAGTGATGCCAATTCAAGAACATCGTCATGGACACAGAAAAGGCCATTCTGGGGCCAAAGACACGAATGCATCAGGACTAGTTTGATGAAAACAACAAGCACATCACTCAGCTAATCCAGGATAAGCGAAAAGCATATGTGGAATGGCAAAATGACCCAAGCTCTACCTCCAAAGCTGACACTTTCAAACACCTCAAAGGACAGGTCCAGAAAAACTGCGCGAGATGAAAGACAAGTGGTGGGACAAGAAAGCTGAGGAAGTACAGCATAACGCTGATACCCACAACTTCAAACAGCTCTTCACTTCACTGAAAACTGTCTACGGCCCCTCAAGAACAGGATCAACTCCTTTGCTGTAAGCAGATGGATCGACGCTGATTAAAGACCAGGAACAGCTGCGTGATCGCCGGGCTGAACACTTCAGTGGGATGCTAAACATGCCATCCTCTGTCAACCCCATAGCTCTGGAACATATCTCCCAACAGTCCATCTGGGAGGAACTCGATCTACCACCTTCGGCTGAAGAAGGCCATCAGCCAGATGAATTCGGACAGGTCTTCGGGAAAGGATGGAATCCCAGTGCAAGTTTACAAAACAGCAGGCCCCGGTGCAATCAAAGCCTTCAATGATATACTCCAGAACATCTGGGAACAAGAAACGATGCCAGAAGGCTTCTGTGATGACTTTAGATTTGCCCTCTTTAAGAACAAAGACAACAAAGGTGACTGCGGCAACTACAGGGGCATCTCCCTCCTCTCCAATGCTGGCAAGATCTTTGCCCGAGTCATCTTGAACCGACTGATTATTGTGTCAGAAGCTAACCTACCTGAGGCTCAGAGCAAAGTGATTTACGCCCAGGACGCAGTACTTCGGACGTGATCTTCACTGTTAGGCAGATTCAGGAGAAATGCATTGAGCAAAATCTGGACCTTTACTCCGTCTTCATCGACCTCACCAAGGCCTTCGATACAGTCAATAGAGAGGCGCTATGGTCCAGATCATCCGGCTCTTCCATAATGGCATGAAAGGACAGGTCCTTAGAAATGGCAATCCATCTGAACCCTTCGGGATCTCGAACGGGGTAAAACAGGGCTGTGTCCAGGAAGTGTCACCTTCAACCTCGCTTGTACCTGCGTCCTCAACCACGCCTTCTTGGATCTTCAAGAGGGAGTGTATATCAGATACCGGCTTGACGGTTCACTCTTTGACCTGCGACGATTCACTGCAAAGGCGAAGACGCTGGAAGTTCTCATCCGGGAAGTCCTGTTTGCTGATGACTGTGCCCTCATGGCACACAAGACAAGTAACCTGCAGGCAATGCTCAACAAGTTTTCTGAAGCCTCCAAGCTATTCAGCCTCACAATTAGCATTGGTAAGACTGAAGTTCTTTTCCAGCTAGCTCTAAACACCAGTGCGCCACAACCAGTTATCAACATTGACGCCACTCAGCTGAAAACTGTGGACAGCTTCAAATACCCAGGCAGTGTCATCTACAACGATGTTCGCTTGATAATGAGATCTCCGCAAGGATCAGCAAAGCAAGTCAGTCAGTCGGTAGGCTTCGCAACAGATTACTCGACCATCACAATGTTACCCTATCTACCAACATGAAGGTGTACAACGCAGTTTTTCTCACCTCGCAAGGCCGACCACGCAAGCGCTACAAAGACATCTTGAAAGACAGCTTAAAGTGGTGCGGCCTCAAACCACTGGAGCTGGAAAGAACGGTACAAGACCGAACACGCTGGCGTTCCCTCACCCGCAAAGCGTCCGTTGACTTTGGTTATTTTTAACGAGACTCCGCCCGTACAGCCGCTGTCGCTTAAGACCATAACATCTTGACAGTTGGCGGTACCACTAGCTGTCGGTACCCTCGCCTCCGATCGACTGAATAGCATCACGACCGATCTGCGCACGCGCCGTGGTCTTGTATACCGTACTCGCGTTATTAGTCATCGCGCTTGTCACCTCCTGACCACTCCAGGCTTTGAATGGCAACCAAACTCTTTGGACAAACCCCTTTCGTTTCGGACGATCGGGCGAGATGTGGCCCCACTCCGTACATGTGTAACATTGTCTATCCTTACGATTTGCACCCTTTCCAGATTGAAAATTTCCGCCTTTATTAGTACCAGTTTTCTCGGGTTCTCTGGGTCTCTGGTCTTTAGATTGATTACCCGCCTTATTGTCTTTCCAGATCACATTCTGGGTACCTCCCAGAGCTTCGGCGAAATAGTCTGCCTCTGTAACCATATCAAAGACATCTGTGAAGGATTTTTCCCTCAGAAACAAGTACAACTCTTTACCACAAGTGGTTAAGACCTGGTCCCTAAGTAAAAGGTCTGTAAGACCATCGAACGTTTTTTACCACATTCAACCCACCTCTGTAAATAATTCCAGTCTCCCTGACGAATTGGGTGAATGTTTCGTCCCTCTCGGGTTAACTCGTATCTCTTAAGGAGTGCCTCTCTTAGCGCGTCATAACAGCAACGCGCTGAGATGGAGCGACCGATCATTCTTTCTCCACTTTCTCCACTTCTGGACAGTGGCATATCATTCAAACCTGTGGAAATAACTGTCCATATTATCTTTATCGTCCGCAAACGAGGGCAATTTGGGGCCCCTTAAGTGGCTCAAGTTGGAATCATGTTTCCCCTCTTTCGTAGCTTTTAATAATTCAATTATTCTTTTGACCTACATCTCCATAATCCTGTCTTCGAACTCAATTGATTACAACGTTGCTTGTTTCTCCCTTTCAAGCTTCCCTTCCTCTAATTGTCTCACTTGCTCTATCCTTCGTTCTGTTTCTGCTTTCCTTTCCCACCCTATTCTTTCCTCCTCTGCCTGCTTCTTTAATTCTATCTTCTCCTTCCCTGCCTGCTTTTCTAATTCTATCTTCTCCTTCTCAAAGTGATAATGTGCCCAAAAACTGGACAATTTTATCCAGAAATTAGTTATATTTTTCATTTTTATTTTATTTCCTTGATATTTTTTAATACCTCAGCAATATAAATAATCCCAGTTATTATGGAAGGTCAGCAAACTACTGTTTACTCTCAGGGTTTTTCAAATAACTCAGACAACAGTTTACAGAAGCCACAACTTATTTCTGGATGAGCAATAAAAACATACATACATTTGTATCGTAAGTGTTAAACATTGTTACATTCACAAGTATAGTATCTGGCTTAATCGGAGAAGTAGATCAGATCACAAATTATTTGTTGCCGACAATAAATTAGCTACCATGTACAAAGGTATCCACCTGCGAATCAACAAAAAAGAACATGTAGATGCTGACAAAATACGTATTTATTTTATGTATGATGCTCACATAAACAGTCAAAACATTAAGCCAAAACAATCCTGTTTGTGTCATGAATACATTTTAGTTGTCAGGAATGTACCTAAAGAGCTTAATAATTTGTGGTGTGAATAATTGTGAAAATAAATCTGATAGAAACTGAAAAAAACATTGTTATTACAACTTCATCATCAGCCATTTGTCCTCTTCTTTGAAACTTACAAAAAATGGTGACTCAAAGAAGAAAAGGAGACTGTAATAAAACATTCTAAAGATAAATTAGATAAGTGGTTAAAGTTACTGGTTGCTGTTTTCCAAGATACAAATACTTTGTTATGACTGAAGAAAGTGGTGATATTGACGATGTCAAATGAAAAGCAACACACCTAACCAAAATAGCTTTCAGCCATTACAAATATGTGTAGTGGTTACCGTACTAAAGTGCAGCTCCGTAATCAAAGATTAAAAGAGTAAATGCACAATTGAGTAGTGTTTTACAGATCGGACAAAATAAAATCCTACAACAATGAAATCTGTGTTTGAGGAAAAACATGTTATTTCAGACAAAATGTAAGAATAAATTGTAGATACACTTATTTCTTATCAGTACAAGGTGCTTGCATATTCATAGGATAATGTATTTAGGCCGTCAATCAAACAACGAGTGTCGTCATAAGACAGTGGTTTCCAAACCACGAGTCGCGATTCAAATACCGGTACTGCATTTTGGTCGAAAAAGATGGTATTTAGGGTCGCGATCAAAAATGTTTGGGAACCACTGTCATAAGACATCATTGCTGCTTCATTCATTATCATGCTGTACACTTCATGTTTATTTGACTAAATTCATTTTCTTGTTATTTTCAGTTTGGTTAAATATACAGTTTTTGCAAACTTCAATTCTTACAATATTTCTGATTCCCTGGCATACTATCTTTTCATATTTGTCCAATTTACAGGAATACTGCTCGTTGCAAAGACTACAATATCATTTATGTGAAGCTCCGGTCAACGTATCCTTGAAAGTCCAGGAACTTTTGTATTCATGTTGGCATTTTTTTTATTCACTAGTGTCATAAAACTTAATGCTATCCTTCAGGTCACTAAGTCTTTTCTGTCTTAACACGAAAGCATACACAACTGGTATCACCAGTGTCATATAACTATCCTTCAAGTCATTAACAATTTTCTGTCTCAATACGAATGCATAAAAAATCGTTATCACTAGTGTCATAAAACCTAATGCTATCCTTCAAGTCACCAACACCTTTCTGTCTCAACACGAATGCATAACACTCGGTATCACTAGTGTCATAAAACTTAATGCTAGCCTTCAGGTCACTAACACTTTTCTTCCTCAACACGAATACATAAACACTCGGTATCACTAGTGTCATAAAACCTAATGCTATCCTTCAAGTCACTAACACTTTTCTGCCTCAACACAAATGCATAAACACTCGTTACCATTCATGAGTAGCCCTCATTCTATCATCGTAAAAGTTGTTCAGCGTGTAGTAAAAAGTATACATTAGCTATTGAGACAGTTCAAACACTGTAAATCCTCCGTTAATTAGTTCGGTTATTATTTCGTTTTACCTGTTTGCTTTTCAGTCTGACCCAGCACTAAATGATTGTCAGAAATTGTTCTCCTTGCAATTAAAAACTCTTTACGACATTTGTTCACCAACAAAACCTTTATTGATCAACATGAAAGGGTCTTTCTCAACTCATTTGTTGCTTTTTATCTCACATTTTGTATTTTTTTGTAGGCCAGATTCAACCCAGTTTGTTGTTTAAACAATATATCTCTCTATTATTCAGTTGAGTTTAGGTAGTGAATGATACATTGATCTTCATTTTAAATGTACATAGTAGCTAAGGAACATTTGGTTTTGTACCTTTACAATCATTTTTAACTTCTGTTTCAAGAGTAAGGATGTTTTAAGATTAAACTGTAAAGATTAGATTATATTGCAAGGAACCTAATGTTTAGAAATCAAACTGTTCAATGACATCATGTACATACTGACAATCAGCATTTTATATGTTGGAATCCTTAAGTGATGGGAAAAACCTTTATATATGTAGTACAGGTGTTTTGTTAAAACGTTTTCAAAACTGTGTTGAGTCCCTGAGCTCGCTCTCCGTAAATGTCAACAGTCATTTTGTATACATCAAGTGTAGCCTCTAAGTGACAACACAGCGTTGACAAGCGCGTGTGGTGTCAGTGGACGCTCGAGTGCTTCAACGACGAGATGTCATCATACATTTGAGCCATCCATCTGAAACGACAGCGTTGAATAAAACAGTGGTAGGCGACTTTGTCGTCGAGGGGCGCTAACACCCCGGGCAACGTTACCATGTAAATAATCAACAACTTCAAGTGGGGATGCAAGCCCGAACAAGTCAAAATACAAAAGATGTTGGGGTGAAACAATGAGTTCCAGGTCCAGTTGACGAATCAAAGTTGAAGATACAGGTTTCTCACTTGGAATCATCGACGCAAGTTCATCCTACATGAAGACGCCTCCGAAGTGCTTAGTTTATTTTGTCATCGCGAGTAAATCACACTGGTCAACGGACGCGCTTCCGTGGTCATCAACGGCGAGGCCACAACAGAAGACCTGGGCCCGATGGTATTTTAGGAGTTGTTCCGGGTAGTCAAAGACCTTTTTCCTTTCGAGTAGTCCCAGATAGTCAAAGACCTGTTCCTTTGTTTCGAGACCTGGAAGCTCCTACCAACAGCTTTTCAGAGTCATTGGCAATGCGGTTTTGATGGCCCCTAACGCAACCGCTTTTGTAATACGGGAGCCGCAATCGCTTCGATTCTTGAGATTATTTGACTTTTGTATCTTTTTCAAAGGCGTCGACGTTGACAGCATCGTTATTTTTGTCCTCAACGGCGTCGACGACCTTTTCTACATTTGCGTTGGCTATTAATATTCGGGGAGCGCGATAATACTCGTACAGATCCTCATGGTCTGCATAGCTGATTACGCGACTTGACTACGATACCACATTTGAGGTATGGTCGAGCGCCTGTACGAACACGTAACGCGAGCAAGTGGGATTTACAGCATTCGTAATTACATGCTCTGCCGCAAAGTTCACATTTTCCAAGACAAACGTTCTTGCATCGATTGCGTCCCTGTGCCACCAGACTTATTATACATATATATGGATTATATTCTTTAATATGAAATACTGTTTATGTATCCTCTCGGTTCATGGTGCATGTATAATGAAGCGGCGCTTTATCGGATTAAGCTGCACTCGATGATATGCAATGTTACACCAATCAACAACCATAAAAGACGTTGTATCGCCGATGGTGATATTAAAAGCACTGTAACGTCTCGCATGCAAGATATTTTACCAAACGGCAGCCTTCCCACTTTGGTATCAAATCGCTCTTCCTGTTCAAATAAAATGTTCTTAAAGCGAGTATTTGGTAAAATCACTGCACACTTACCGTTCCGATAATGCATTACACCGACTTGAAACTGACCATCCATTGTACGTTCACATCCAATAATTTCAAACGTGTTTGTGAACTAGTCTTTGAATTTGACATTCCCTAGGATTACCGTACCGTTCCTGAGTATTGACTGTATATGTTCTGTGTCTTTGCACCGAAATAACTCTTCACAGAAAGGTCACCATTTCTCATGGCTACGTATCATTTCCTCATATTCTTTATTGCTGCCATGTATACGTGTAAATGCCGCTGGGGTTTCCACATAATATGCGCCGAAAGCATCTGTCTAATTAATTTGTTCTTTGCGGTGATCATGGAGATCTTCGCTGTCTTCACTATCTTTGTCGTCTTCGTCGTCTCCGCTGTCTTCGTTGTCTTCGTTTAATATTTCACTGCCTTCACTGGGTGTGTTACTGTCTTCAAGGTTTTCAATGGTGACTCGCACCGGTGACTCAGTTAACGTCAGCGATTTGATGTTTTCTTGCACGATACCATACAATGACTTGTCACGCTTTTTTATTGTATTCTTCCCTAAGTTTCCGTTGTGCTTGCTCCAACCCGATTTGTATTCTGGTTAATTTATCCAGGTATTCCGGATAAATATTTGATAAAAAAAATTATATAGCATTCTTTTGGGACTTTTAACAAACCGATATGATACATTCTAGCTAAACAGCGGTTTAACCTCTTCTGTGATGGCAGAAATACACCACTGCGTAGGTAATTTAACTCCAGCATCAGCTACACTCTTGAATTTTTCATAATACCGTACCTGTCAATCAGTGTGGTACTTTCGACATTATATAATACTCGCTGTGATTGTTTAATATAATATTCTCACATAAAAGGAAACTGCCGCCCCTTGGGTTGGATTTGTATAGAGTATTAAATTGGTGCGTTCACCAACAATAATTCGATTAATTTTCATATCAATGGTAGTTTCGTTTAGCTGCTAGGGATTTTAATTTATGAAATCTTCGGTTCTTCTTTGAGAATTAAGGCACGCAAAGCCAGAGGTTTCATAGATTACTATTCCCTGCAAGCCCACCAAACTTATGCCAATGCAGCTGCAGACAGAGCCGCGATCGATAACTGTACAAGCTTCCAGTCAGAGGCGCCCATGGTGTTTGTCTCCTGCGAGACGCCCGCAGGGCGAGAAGGAGCAAATCCAGATTGGTAATAAGGTTAACCCTGGCGTGACCTGCCGATCGCGCAAAGTGCAATTATAAGGTTAACCCCCAAGCAACCTGCCGATCGTGCGAAGAGCGATCGCATAGTTATCTATTGGGCGATCATCAAGCAAACGTATATCGCCCTATTGGTTTTCGACTGAGCGGCCATTCGAAACCCGCGCGGGTTTAATCTGTTTAAAACACGATGGCGGCGCGCGCGCTGACCTGCGTTTGTCACCTACGGAAATACATTCGCGCTGCATTCGGGTGCGCAAAAAGGGTAAAGTCATGGGGTATAGAAGGCATTGTCCCAGATTGGTAAGCCCGGTCTTAAACTCTTACTTCACCACTACTCCGTAAGCTTTGCTGCAGAAAATGTCTGGCAGTGGATAGATCTAACATAGTCATAATCTCTCTTTAGTATTACATATAATGGGAAATAACTGCACGCATACATTGCCACTCTCAATCAGGAAGGCACACTCATCAAGTTTAAGATAGTAATTCCTGAAAAGGAAAGCTCAAAGAAAACTAAATTGAAGCAATTTATTTTCCATTGACTTCGGAAAACTAAAACATGAAGGTGTAAATCCTTATAATTTCTGCTGTTTATCCTGCCCCAGCCCTCTTCCCCCTTCGGGAGCTGCTTAGTGGTTAAGGCGATATACTCGTCATCAGAATGGTGCAGGGTGTGGATTCTATTCCTACTATCAAATCAGTCCGGTTCGGCTACCACGGTATATTTTGGGCAAAGCACTATACCCAACTTGCCTCGTCACAATATAACCGTCTAGAGCAGCTGCACAGTAAACCACCAGTAACAAACCACACCAAACCGACTCTCGCGCCAAACCCTTAGCCATCAGTCGCATAGATATGTATGTCCTATTTTTACCCTACCCACCCAGCACTCACAAATCGAGATTTTTTTTTTTTTTTTTATTTTTTTTTTTTTTTTTGTAGCTATTGAAAGAAAGAACAAATGCTACAGGATGAAGATTAAATGACAATATAAGTTCAACCTATTGTATAAACACATACCTCCATTCAGTTGTGCCATGAACTGTTGCAATTAATATATGTTCTTTCTACTACAGGCACGCTAAGTGTGAATGATCGCAAATACTATATTAAACTGAAATAAACAACGAAAATGGCAAAAAGAATCTATACAAATGTACCTTTCATATAATGACAGAACATCAAGCAATCAATATAATACCCCCAAGCCTAACCTATCAACATAACACCCCCGGACCCAGCACTTTCCTTAATTAACATAAATAACAAACAATTGTGAACAACAGTTAACTCTCAACAAATACATTACATGATTCAAACAGTTCAATCCAAGGTGATAGTGATCAAGAAGAATGACTTCCTATATTTTTTAATTAAAGTTTGTAGAAAACGTTTAGATGAATTATTGTTAAAAAGAGCAAGAATTGAAAAGTTCAGATTGAGAAGAATCTCTGTATGATGAATGAAATAAGACAATTATATAGGGTCTGATAATCAGCCTTTTAACATTAAATTATCTGTATAAACATTTATTGAAATTAAAATGTAATATTAATAGCAATGAAAGGGTTGTAATCAATCACGGCATTATCCTAACTACTCACTGCATGTTTCCTATCAACTACCCTTTATATGATATGCACCCCATGCGTGAGATAATTGTGAATGTGGCGCGAGATGTTTGAATGAATTCATAATTTACTAGAGCGAAACAAGTGCTCGATTCAGTGACAAATGTTATTATCATTTAGCAATTGCACTTTTATTCTACATGATCGGGTTACCTGTACATGTCTCATATGATTCATGTGATTATGATTGTATAAGGCACAGACCATTTTATTTGGGAAAGGGGAGTGGCTGAGTGGGTGGAGCTGAAATTTTATTTCGAAAAACATTTCCTGTCTGCATTTTGCTATAAGCAAAATTCATGATGTCCTTTTCGTAAAGATATCGTTCATCATTTACTAGGGAAAAAAATCCGACTGGAAGGAATATATCATCAACTTACCCCTCACCCCCACCCCATCCCCTTTCGTTCAATATATGTATCAGTGCCCAATATATTTATTTAAGTATGTGTTCTTTGCAGCTATAAGATTGTAATACATATATTAAATTTAATTGAGAATTAGCAAAAGTAGTAATCTTAAAGGAACATTTTAGTTTTCTTTAACTATGTGGTCAAAATATTGTTACTACATATTACAAAGCGCCACTTGAGTTTTGACATCTTTATTGCCTGTTCTTTGTAATATTCAGTTGCTGGTTATTTCAGTGCACAAGTCAGATGATTTATATGACATAAAAGTATAAATATTCATCAACACGGAAATGCACAAAGTTCAACAGCAACAAATGTCTTGCAATGGCACAACGCAAATAGTGTAACCCTAACATAGATTGATAGAGGGCATTATTTCTAACGTTGAAAGAGTCATTTAATACCTACGACGTACTGCATGAAGGTTTGTACAGATATCTACAAATGTGAGTATTCTCTCAGTCTCTGCCTCTCTCTCTCTGTCTCCCACCCACCCCCTCTATGTGGAATTTATATACAGAGATTCAACGCTAACTATTGACGTTGTAAAATGTTTAGTTTTTGCTCAACATTTCTCGATTGTTCACATATATGTATGACAACCATACGCTTTTGATTTTCTTGTATTATATGAATAACATATGATGTGTATGTGTAATGTTTAAGGCTTTTATTATATGAATCCGAACATATGATGTATATGTGTAATGTTTAAGGCTTCTAAGGTCACTTATGTTTTACACATGGAGTAGTAGTATTTTTCTTTTAAATGTTTGCAAATATGTATTCGCATATAAATCTAAGCAATGTTTGACATATGTGGCAACTGTACCTCTGCAAGTAACCAGACAAAAGGTTCCAAGTTTATTAGACAAGCGCTTGAAGCCCTAAATAACATTTTACTTCATTTCTCACCGACACATTCCTGTCTGAAATCATGACCAGCTGTTGCATACGAGGTGGTTTTACAGCACTATCTTTTCGTGAATTTAGGAAAACACCTACGAAGACTAACTGTCCTATTCCCTGCAACTATAAAAACGAAGACAAAAAGGGACTCCGTTGTAGGTGTATATACGCGCCTTAATTATGAGAAATTCTGGTTTTGTCGATGAAAACTGATTTTCGAGCACTGGCATAAAAATACTCCCCCAGATGCATTTTAAATCTAAATTGTGACTAATATGCTTACATGTATATAGCCCTTGGAAATAAAAAAAAACAAACACCTGGAACATGTAAGAGACGGAAAACTACTTGATATTGTCTGTGAGTTTCTATTCATATGGCGATTGAAGTGTTATAATTATTATAGGAAAAATTACGATTTTTATTCCAAATGTGAGATGTAAGAAAACAATGCAAAATACTTACAAACGAGACAAGGTTTAAACCAACATTGTGTCTGCAGCAGAGTTCTCCTTTTCACAGTCAATATTTTATTCAATTCATTTATGAAATATCTAATTTATATTTCGATCCAGGAAGAAAAATTAATCACTTCTTCAATGTTTAAATTACATTTTTTAAATTGACTTGTATAGTAACTAATACTCCCTGAAACGGTTATTTAACCACCACACAATCAAATGATTCTATTATGTTAGGTATGTTGAATTTTGAATAAGATATATCGCGTTATTTTCAACTTAGAGGTTCTTGTTCTTACTTCCACCCCGCCCCGCCCCCACCCCCACACCACCCTACCCCCAAGGAAGATGACCGACTTTTCATCCCTACGCAAGCATTATTACAAATCTGCAAAACTTTATGATCACAAAACCCTTGATATGCTCAACACTACATGGTTATTAATTATGACAAGGGCGGAACATTCAAAAATCTCCGTGCTTACAGGAAACAACAAGCAACAATAAATCAATTCGAAACCGAAATAAAAAAAATAGTAGATGCTTACTTAACTTCTGGAGGTTTATTACGATAAATCACTTCGGAAACTTGAATCCAAATAAAGTTGCTGCTTGCTTAAATCCTGGTGGTCGAATTACGACAAATTATGTGTTCAATTTTGATTTTGGTTTTGTTTTTGTTTTTCATATGCATATGCATGAATATTTTGTGCACTTATTAAATATTATGGATTAACATTTTCCAATATAAGTCTAATAATTTCAAGAGTTCTTCTTAATATTGTCAGCATCCATTCCGTTTTTAATTATCATCAAGATACATCAATGAGCGAAATAATGGCTCTCGTGACATAAGGCACATCTTCACTATTATGGATGATTTATTCCCGACAGCTTATGGATTTCAAGCACTATGTCTGCAGCTGAAATACCAAGCAAAGTAAACGTTAAGATTTTGTATTGTGCCTATACTTTGAAAAAAAGCTATGTTTTATACGAATATCTGTGTGAAAAATTAAAATTTATTGCAAACTTCGTATGATAGGAGTAGTTTTCGAAACTCTTATCTGGCACATGACTTTATAAATTCACTAAGACCCAGTGAGTTGGAGGTACTCATTTTGTAAGATATACATTTCAATTTTTTTAAAATTTTTCTAAATGATGATTATTTACTTATAATTGCAATCGTTATTTCATCAATGCAACACAAATACGCTATGACATATATATTAATGCAAAACTAATACTCTATGACATCTATATCAATGCAACAGAAATACTCTGTGACATCTATATCAATGCAACACAAATACTCTGTGACATCTATATCAATGCAACACAAATACTCTGTGACATCTATATCAATGCAACACAAATACTCTGTGACATCTATATCAATGCAACACAAATACTCTGTGACATCAATATCAATGCAACACAAATACTCTGTGACATTAATATCAATGCAACACAAATACGCTATGACATCTATATCAATGCAACAGAAATACTCTGTGACATCTATATCAATGCAACACAAATACTCTGTGACATCTATATCAATGCAACACAAATACTCTGTGACATCTATATCAATGCAACAGAAATACTCTGTGACATCTATATCAATGCAACACTAATATTCTATTACATCAATATAAATGCAACACAAATACTCTGTGACATCTATATCAATGCAAAACTAATACTCAATGACATCTATATCAATGCAAAACTAATATTCTATTACATAAATATAAATGCAACACAAATACTCTGTGACATCTATATCAATGCAACACAAATACTCTGTGACATCTATATCAATGCAACACAAATACTCTGTGACATCTATATCAATGCAACACAAATACTCTGTGACATCTATATCAATGCAAAATTACTACTCTATGACATCTATATTAATGCCAAGCAAATACTCTATGACATCTATATCAGTGCAACACAAATACTCTATGCCATCTATATCAATGCAGAACTACTACCCTATGACATCTATATTAATGCCATACAAATACTCTATGACATCTATATCAGTGCAACAGAAATACACTGTGACATCTATATTGGTGCCATACAAATACTCTATGACATCTATATCAATGCCAAACAAATACTCTGTGACATCTATATTGATGCCATACAAATACACTATGATATTTATATCAATGCCAAACAAATGCTCTATGCCATCTATATCAATGCCAAAACAAATACTACATGATATCTCTATAAGTGCTACATAAATACTCTGTGACATCCATATCAATTGAAAACAAGTACTCTATGAGATCTATATCAATGCAAAACAAATACTACTGACATCGATATTAATGAAAGACAAATACTCTATGGCATCTACATCAACGTAACACAAACACTCTATGGCATCGATATTAATGGAACACAAACACTCTATGGCATCTATATCAATGCAACACAAAAACACTATGGCATCTATATCAACGCAACACAAACACTCTATATGGCATCTATATCAACGCAACACAAACACTCTATGGCATCTAGATCAATTGAAAACAAGTACTCTATGAGGTCTATATCAATGCAAAACAAGGCCGGTGCGACCATTTTTTTTAACCAGAAAATAATAGAAAGTAGTTCTTAGGTTTAAATAAATTGTGCCACATGATTCTTCCTAATTATTTCCCCCTTGAACATGCAGCACCTAAGATTATCAGGGTCTTCACAGTTGCAATTAGTCCATGGATCCACGAAAGATAAGCATGCTTCTATTGCCGCATCACCTCTAATTATCCGTCGACGCCCCTGCGTGAGTCTTCATATTCTGAAACCGAAAACCAGTCTAGAAATCCCATATTACATTTACGCCATCTAAAGTGAATGTCAACGCGATGATGTGGCGCATTTACTCATCTTAAATTAAATATTAATTGTTGTTCTAAAATTGAATACTAATATAGTTTAACCAATTTCTATTCGATCCTGATTGTTAAATGCTCTGCACCTTAAATGTCATCAAAACACTTCAGAACGAATATTATTGATCGCTATTGAATTTTACAATGGTGGCCAAGTACTAAACTGGATCAAGAAAAGAGGACGTCGGGTCTAATCAACACAAATAATAGGGTAGTACAATTTTTTTTTTAAACACGCGCAGCTTTCATTTTGACATCACAGCGCGCGACATTCAATCCTGTTTCTACTTGATCACACCCTTTAGTTGACCTCGTCCAAAAAATGTCCACGTACTTTAACATTGATTATGCCGTATGTATTTCTCGGGGCGTGTATATAATAAACTCCCAAGGAATATGGATGAATGAGGATTAAAAAAAGTGAATAATCCACATTTAAAGGTATGTGTGTAATCAAATTCTAAATAGTTACATCCATTATTGAAATAGTCGGTACTGAACGCCTACATGACCTGTATGACTTGCACGTTGTTAGCTGCTGAATAGAGTGATGAATGAGTTCAATTAACAATTGCATGGTAAAAAATTACTGGTGTAACTGACACTGACACATATTAGAAGGAATTAATTTTATGAATTGTATCTGCCCTTTTCAGGACTAACACAAACATCCCATTATACCGTGTGTTGGCTTTGTCGGTTGTCTGCTTAAATGCCGTACGTTGTCAAAGGAGTCAAACAGATTTTCACGACCATCCAGTTAATCAGTGCTATTTCAACGGCAGATGGTACAATAGCGGTACGGAAATCAGCCATCAGCATATCGGGCATTGGTGTTATTTCATCATATGTGACGCTGGCGGCGTCCTGAAGCAACTAACGTCCAACAACTGTGGCAGTATGACAACATCTCAGGACATACTGAAGGGCCAAGTCAGTGGGACTGTGGCGGAAGTGCTAATGTCAGGCCCCCAGGCCACTGTACCACAACGTAATACACAGAGAGGTAGCAGCAGCAGCAGCAGCAATGGCAGCAGAGGAGGCGGCAGCGGCAGCAGCGGCGGCGGTGGCGACAGCAATAGCAACAATAACAATCTGTTCACGCAGATGTTACTGTGGGATGCATTAGACATGTTTGGACGATAGTACAAACTGAAGGAATTGGAATGGGACAATTTGATATACAACGTTTCTGTCAGCTGTACATAAAAAAACAGTATACAGGCACATAGACATTATGTACAAATTCAGATATTTTACCAAATTACAAAAAAAATGTATTCATTCAACTGTGTATTGGTAAATAAAATAAAACTTGTTTTATTCACAGTATGCTTGTCAAAAAATGAATGAATGTGCCTGGCATATTTTACGAGGTTAAATAAGACTTTTATTTTGTAGTTATGATAGAGAGTCAAGAGCTCGATTTATCTGGATGGAAACACTAGAATCAAGCAAGGATGTGTGTATCTCCTTTTAGTTTATCTTGTACATATTTCACTTTTAGGGTATTTACTTCTATTTTCCTTTCTAACCAGGTCCCCATTTCATCAATATAAGTCTAAAAAAGAGGCCTTGACTTACACATTTTACTTTTTCATTTATAAGTCAGACTTAAATTTCACCCAATCAGATTGCTGGATTCCATACTAAAGTTGAGGTCAAAACTTTAAGTTCTCTCGGTGAACTCAATATTAGCCATACAAGAGTTATAAATGTTCCTCTCTGTTGGACCTCATATTCAATCAGAAAAACTGAATAGAAAGTTTATAATTATAATATAAAGAAAGGTGTTTGAAGACTAGTTGAGAGTGAACTATGTTAATTACTAAAATTCTGAAACTTCAATTCCTCAACATTGCAATATCTTCCAGGATACCCCTGAGAAAAAAAAATGCACCAGGAAAAAGTTCAATTTGCAAAGACTTGTATCTGGTCTGTCCTGGGAGATATTTGTATACAAGATGACAATTAGAAAAGCCTCATCCACAGGTTTTGACAATCGAAGATAAATATAATTAAAGAAGAATTTAGATACGGAGTTTAGTTTGGATTAGTTTGGTGTTTTACGGCACAGCAAGACATGAAGGTTATGCCGTGCCGATATAATTGGAGTAAATTGCCTTGCCCGAATCCATACCACGGAAGCCGACCCGGGCTGGTGGACGTTGCAATGCCTACAATTTGGAAAATAAAACAAATTACCCACAAATCAAACCTGCCTTCAGCGTCACTTCTATAGAGCATCAACCTTATGCAGACATATTTTCAAGGTCATTTACATTAAACTGTTGTAACAACAAAGGTTCTAATAGACAGTTACGTATCTCCAGATGCCATTTTTTCCCGCCTCAGAGGTGACTGCTTAAGACTATTTTCTGATCGGATATTCAATGAGCTACTTTTACATTATACTGCAGTCATGGTCTGAAACCTGAGTCGGTTTTACGTCACCTTTTTTCTGCAGCGAAATAAGTGTATTTGAAGCAATGGTTCTTCTTGTGGATTTTGAGGCTGTATTTTTAAATAAGGCCTGAAGATAAAGAAATCGACTGACCTGGATTCTAACTGACGACAGCGTCTGATTTCAGAGCTTTACTCTCTAAGCCTCTCAGCTGCAGACGCTCACTCCTTCACAGTATTTAAGAAAAAGGATTTTTTTTTAAAAATCAGCGTTGTTTACGTTGTCGCAGGCACGGCAGAAATTATTATATTATATTCCTGTAAATATGAGGACACACCGATCTTCCTCGCAGAACATATCCAAATATCCAAAGTAATCCATTTTTATTTTCAAGTAACTCTGGTCAGTATTCTCAACAATAAACCCTCCTGATCTCAAATAAATGCAGAATATATTTTCATAAGGCCAATTCCCTCCAATTTAGGATGCGAACTGTTCACAACGGCCAATGTAATTGCTGGCAATAAGATTGTTTGCATTCTGAAGGTATGTGAACATGGCTGGTAAATGTGCACAAAGAGATGAAAACGTTTACCAGTCAGCATGGGTCAGAAACACGGAAGGTATTGATGGTAACAGGTATGATGAACTGAATAAGGCCTTGCCAGTTGTTATTCTTTGCATGAAGTCCAACTTAACTTAACAAAATCTACCTATTATCAGATGAAACACAATCAGAAGAGGTGAAGAGAGAGAGAGAGAAAAAGAACAAACAAAACACAAACATAAGAAAACGAAACCCAATCCCAAACAAACAAATAAGCAAACACATAGAATTTGAGCTCTTTCATTGTAAACAAAATCAGTTTAACTGAGAAGGATATCCAAAACAAAATGCAACAGACTTTTAGTGGAACAATTATACTCTTTGCTACATAGGAGACGCACCGAATGACTAGATGGGCATAGTCTATGGCATGCAAAGTAGTATCAGATTAAATTAAACTCTACATTGACAAATTTGTTCAGTTCTGGCTCAGCACATACCACCCGCCCACAGATGCCAAACGTTTAAAGATTGGTTTGGTGTTTTACGGCACATCAGCATAAGTAGGTCATTTAGTGCAGAGGCAATTGGAGTAAAGTGCCTGCTCAAGGACGCATCATAGTAGCCTACCGCTATATGATTCTTACCAACACCCATACGGTCATGTGACCGGCACGTTATCTACTGTGCCACCGTGGCTCCTGTCTCCATTAGGCGCCTCTTCTGACATGCAGGAGACACGTCGGGCCTATTCTACATTGCAGGGCGTTAAATATGGAGAGAACCTGGCATGACCTAACCGACAAAGAGCTCCGGAATATGTTAACATATTTCAGATGTCAGGCCATGATTGCTTTGATTGTCCATTAAACAATTCACGTTTCCATTATTGCTTTTGATTAATTCACGTTTCCGTTATTGCTATTGATTATCCATTAAGCAATTCACGTTTCCATGATTGCTTTTGATTATCCATTAAACAATTCACGTTTCCATGATTGCTATTGATTATCCATTAAACAATTCACGTTTCCATGATTGATGTTGATTATCCACTAAGCCATTCACGTTTCCATGATTGCTATTGATTATCCATTAAACAATTCATGTTTCCATGATTGCTATTGATTATCCATTAAACAATTCGCGTTGCCATCATTGATATTGAGTATCCATTAAACAATTCACGTTTCCATGATTCCTATTAATTATCTATTAAACCATTCACGTTTTCATTATTGCTGTTGATTATCCACTAAGCCATTCACGTTTCCATGATTGATGTTATTTATCCATTACACCATTCACGTTTCCATGATTGATATTGATTATCCACTAAGCCATTAACGTTTCCATGATTGCTATTAATTATTCACTAAACAATTCACGTTTATATGATTGCTATTGATTATCCATTAAACAATTCACCTTTTCCTTGGTATTTCATTAAGGAGTCACTTTCTAAAATGCAATCATCTAGTATGTATCTGGAGAACGACGTATGCTACATTTACTCCCATCCCTTCGAGTATCATATTGCATTTTTAAAATAAACTAAAAACAAAATGATTTTAATACCAACTTTAGTGCTTTCTTTCTTTGTTTACGTCGATTAAATCACAAGATCTAACAAATATGTGATGTAATTTAGACCAATACAGCATCAAACATTAACTGCGCTGTATTTTTAAATTATTTCATAATATTTAACTGTAACTGTTATGATATTCGGCTATAGCTTTACATATCTTACCATCTATAGATCTTGTTTCTTTCGTCTAATTCAATCAGCTGTCCAATAAATGCCATGAAAAGTCTCTATTTATATTGCTTTGTTTTTAACACATTATGTTGTCATTTGATTAGACAATATGTAATAAGACCCGAGTTAAATAACTCATCTAGGTTTTTTTCCCGAAACATACAAACTGTTACAAAGATGACATACGAGGGGTCCCGAAAGGTTCTAAATATTAGTGCGCCGTACAACAAATTTCTTTATTAATGAGCAGTATGTTAGTGCATTCGCTCAAAATACTTCCCATGTATCTTTAAACACCTTCTCAGTGTTACTACCCAATTATTAAATTCCATTTTGTATTCACTTTTTGGTATGTTATTCATACACTAGAAAACAGCACTTCTACCCGCATGGCGGCTTTCAAATCGTCTGCCCCCCACCCCCCACCCCCCACCCCCGCAGCGAATTTTTGATAACGGGAGTCAGCCAAAAATGACTTAGAGCTAACGTTAGGGTTGTATGGAGGATGTGTCAACGTTTGGATGCTGTGCACAGTCAGGAAGTCTGTCAGGACGGCGGATTTATGTGCCGATGCTTTGTCATGGAGAAGATGGATAACCCAGGTACCGGTGTGCGGATGGGTGGTTTGGTAGTATTCCACAACTTTAGGCAAGACTTTGGAGGCATCAAAATGTCCAGTGACACTAGCATAGTCAATCATGACCGGGCATTTTGCATCGAAAAATAATCCGTATTAAACTCCCTTGACAGTCCGACTACGTCGAGCGATTTTATTTTATTAATTTCTCTCGAGTCGGGTTAAAAAAAAAGTAATTCAATGTTTCTCATTCAACCGTGTCTGGTCACTCTTTTTACATTTGTCGTAGCTGTTTGGTGATTTCAACCCGAGGCTGTTTTTGATGAGCGGTCAACAAATGCGGGATCCATTTAGCACAAACCTTTCTGTGCTTCAAATGATTCTTCTATATATTAAAAACACCTGGCGAGGTAATGCCCGTGATAATATAAATATCGTTCACTGTGTATCGTGTATCTTTATCAATTGTCCCCTTCACATTAGCCACTTCCGCTCACCAATCGCAGACGACGGTCTTCCAGAATATCGGTCATCATCCATGAAGTTGCAACCATCTTTAAAACGATGAAAGCACTTAAAGATTGTAGGATATGATTGAGAAAAACAACCTTAAACTTATCGAAGGTAGCCTAAACATCAGTCCGAGACTACCTAAGAGCGCACGGATTTTAAAGTATGCTCTTTGCTCAGTGGCAGAATCGATCTTCGTCTCCGACATTTTTAGGTCACTGTTATTTGCCTATGTTACGTCACATGCATATATCTGTAGTTCTCCAGCGTGCTGCACGTGCATATGCAAACCATTTTATAGAACTTTATTTTGTATATCGATTGGTGTTAAATTTATTGACAGGTTCAAAGAAACAAAAAAGATAAAACGAAATATTCATAATTTTAAAAATACTCCTCGTAAATATTTACAGAAATGTGCGCATATAAGAGAACAAAGGCAAATTCACATTTATTAAAGACATATAACGTCAACAATTAAATATTAAATGAGAGAGAGAGAGAGGGAGAAAGAGAGAGAAAAAAAACATTTCAGCCATTACAGTCACTATTGTCCATTTTTTTTTTTTTTTTTTTTTTTTTTTTACTTTTTATTTTAGGTTGTGGCATGTCTCAGCATGTAATTTTAAGTGCTAAAATAGTCTAGTTTCATAGATATACTTCTGAACAATATAAATATTGCAGAGTTTGTTCCATTATTTAGTTCGATGTCACCTTTGAATAATAAATCTAGCGCTACTTGAGGTGTGAGTTGAAAGATAGAACGAACTATTTGGGATATTTGGGTGTTAAATAATGAACACTAGAAAATATATTTTTCATAATATTCCTATCATAACCATATACTCACATCAGTAAGTAAACTTATTTTACTCTGTTTGTGTCAGAGATATGTCAGAGATGGGAGGGCTGCATGCATGTCTAAGTTTGGTGTGTTCGATATTAAGTTGACGTTAGCCAATAGCATAATTCGGTGCTGGCTTGGGAATTCGATTAAATAAGTCTTCTTTAAAGATAGCTATATTGGAAGCATTCTGGCCCTCGTCCGAGAGAGAGAGAGAGAGAGAGAGAGAGAGAGAGAGAGAGAGAGAGAGAGAGAGAGAGAGAGAGAGAGAGAGTGTGTGTGTGTGTAATTACGGAAAAAGACGTCTGAAACATCTGAAATCTGGTAGGGATTGGTGTTTTGAGAGTTACATAGTGGATAATTATATGCCTTAAATCGCTTAAGTAGTTAGGTACATGATTATTGATGGTCGAATATATTATATAATCTTTCCTTTTAGCTTTGTTGTTAAAAAGTTTTCCAACCAGATTCGGCATAAATAGACTCTATAGAACAATAATTGGGTAGACATGTAACTATTCGTGTAGATTGCGTTTGAATTTTGTCCAATCTTTCAAAATCTTCTTTTCAGCAATTATCCAAGTCTTCATAAGCATATTATAAAATTGCATGTATGAATAGAGCACAGATTTAGCCAGAGTTATTCTATTCAAAGACGTGTTCGCCGTGCACCACACAGATTCATATTTAGATACGATCTGAATAATTTGCTAAGCAGCGACGAATCCATTCAATAGAAGAAAGCATTAAAGCCTAAACAGAAAATAAAATGTGTATTGACCTCAGCCTTTGGGCTTTTGCGTAGCGTGACGTAGCAAACATGTGCGATTCGGTCGGTTTACGAAAGGTCACTTGCACTAAACTTTGCAGTTATTTCTTTTAAATCCAACTATTTCCAGAAAATTCAAAATACTCTAAGCTGACTTTTGGATATATTATGTGCAGGTAAGTGTCTAAAATCAGTAATATAGTCTTGGTGCATCTGAACTTAAAGTTAAAGCATTTCATTT
This sequence comes from Margaritifera margaritifera, assembly GCA_029931535.1. Classification (NCBI taxonomy): domain Eukaryota; kingdom Metazoa; phylum Mollusca; class Bivalvia; order Unionida; family Margaritiferidae; genus Margaritifera; species Margaritifera margaritifera. The sequence goes on along the minus strand of JAQPZY010001399.1, from coordinate 842,324 downwards.
CATAAAAATAGTAGAAAAATGAAGAAAATATATAGGGAACTGAATTAGTGTAGTGACACCTTAAACGCATTGTTTCATTCGAACTGAGAGAAAAGCATATTTTATGATAGAAATCTAGATTTATATTTATATATCAAGTCATTTTGGTCCAAACAATTATATAGCTGCTTAAATATAATTCTCTGAAAGCCTTAGACACACAACTCAATCGTGAAATTGGTCTATAATTAGATGCTAATGTTTCATATTCTTTCTTATCGATTGGCGTGACGTGCGCAATCTTCCACTGCGCATGAAACACACAGGCTTCAAAGGAGTCTATTAAATAATGTCTACAACGACAAAGCTGTGTCTTCTACCAAATATTTGAATGGCTCTTTACAAATTTGGTCGGGTACAGTGGTTTTGTTGAAGGCAAGAATTTATATTACATCACAAGCTTTTGTTTATGCACAATGATATCAGAAATACTAGTTTGATTTTAACTTCAAAATGCGGTAACTGCTTATCATTATTTTTTAACTTGTAACAGAAAAAAATAAGAATGCAGGAACTCACGCTATTATTTTCACACGTTTCAAATATACAAGAATCGTTGGTAAGTCTACGTGGAGGAAATAAATTTGATATCTTTGTAGAGCGTACTAGCTGTCTCAGTTTTCAATAAAGCTGAGGATTTTTCAATTTCTGGGAAGCCACATTTTATTTTAATGTTTCCTTAGCTGATTTTCTCATATTGAACCTCAGCTTCTTTGTTTTTACACTTTGGATAGTAGCATTGGTTGTTAAGTTCTGAGGGGCTTAGTCCTCAGCCCGTTTCTTTTTTTTATGTCTCGCTTTAATTTTGGCGTAACCAGCAGTTTATAATCGGGTCAAATTGTAACCAATTTATTGGAATACATACTTTAGAAATATAGAAAAGAGTAGAAGTACAAATTTAAAGTGCTTTATCGTTATTAAACAGTTGATCCCAAATGTTACTTTACCAAGATCACGTAATCTATCAAAATTCTCTGATTTGCAAATCCAAAGATCTTTCTTAAACGATCAGCAGACCTTAACAGGTGCATCATTAATAACAAAGGTGTCTTCATGATCACTGAGAGAAGTCTTCATACGGATCACGCCCGAGTCAATCACACGCGTACAGTCCCCGAGAATTACGGGCTCCAGGAGCGAGCTTATATTCTGTGATTAGTTAAGGGGGGGGGGGGGGGGCAGAGCCCAACGGGCACAAGGGACATATCATACAAATCATATGGCGAATAACAGTCCTTTCAAGTGCACTGGATCCAGCAAGGGATCGCGTGCGTCAGGGATTGATTAAGATAAACTCAATAAACTGACAACGAACAGTGCAAAACTAGTTTTCAACTAGCCTAAGCGCTTTCGACTCTCGTTGAGTCTTTTTCAAAGGCAAACACAAAATAGAGACAAAACAAATAATAAACACAAAAAGCGTTGAAATTACAAAAGTTTACATAACTATTTCTACGGGAATTACATCTTGAAAATGTCTGATTTGTCGTCTAGTTTGCTTCATCTCGACTGCTGATGCTGCAACTTAATAGGTTTTGACCTACAAAGGGATGTTATTTAATGTAAATTGGTGTAACCGCATATTATATCCCAGATATTTTATTGTTTCCGTAGGGCGAGTAATGACCATAGCAATAATTATACCTAGAAAAACTACAAAAAAAAAAAAAAAAAAAAAAAAAAAAAGCAGTAGTAATTATAGGTGAGTAACTAATGAGCAAAATTAATGAATTATTTAATTGAAAATGTGATGGCTGTAAACAGATGATGATTTTATTTGCGTGTGGTTGTTTTTTCTAGTCTAGATGGTTTAAGCCGCTTGGTTTAAGTGTTCTAAGGCGGCGTATCCAGTAAGATTCTTTTTCTATATGATTTGCACTCTTTACTATTGCTCACAACCCAAACTGGAGTTACGAATCCAGGAAAGAAAAAGAATCTTACTGGATATGCTTATTCACAAATTTCTTTTATAAATCCATGAGACATCAATCAAAATGAATCACGTAATATGTCAGCAGACGGCAAAATTTTGCACGCACCTTTACGTTATTGACCCTAAATTTGTTCGACTCTTGTCCATTTACATGTGAAAATTCAACAGCTGTCAAAATCTAGACAGTTGCGGATATGTTAAGTCTTATTTGTTCATATCTAAGTATGTGTATGAAGACCATGATAAATCAAAATGACAAGTGCCCGTAACATAATTAGGACTATTTTATTCATGACATGTGCCATGATTTCACATTTCGATCATAAATCCGTATAGCAGGCATGTCAATCAGACAAACATACAGGATAAAACTTTTTTAAAAAACAGGAAAATTTTACTTGGTGAAATAAATGATCGTTAGCCAGAAGTACTGATGCTAGGAAAATGTAAGTTGTTTTTCTTCAACATTGTTCATAAATCTTAGTGTTGTTGATATTCTTTGACTGAATTGAAATCACTGCGCTAGTAAAATTCAAAACAAGAGTTTTCGAGATGTGTAACTATGTGTTGAATTTTAAGTTACGGTCAAATGAAGAATCAAGGCTATTGAAATAATGTATATTGTTGTGTATTGGTAGATGAGAGATGTTGATACTTATGTTTATCCTTTAGTACGTATGCAATTTAATTACTTTCTAAACACAGTTTAGAAAATGAACAAATATATCATGTCAATTATGTTTCAATAGATAAGGAGTCGAAATATTGAGTAATGCAGCTTTGACACTGTGAACACGAATTCATAGAGATTATACATTTTATTTTGATATAAGTAGTCATGCTTGCCTGTAATATCATTTGCAAAACTCAAACTCTTGAACGAAATCGGCATGAAAGTCTAAAGTTGATTTAAGATAGTATTACGCATGCCTGATATTTGAAGATTTGCAGCAACGCATGCCAAGTTAATACGTTTCAGTGAATCAAGCGAAGGCAAGGACGAACAAGACAAACAAATGTTGTGACCATGGAGGGGACGGACGACAGTCCATACGACGCACCCGTATCTTCGTGGATGATATACCGTACGTTCTACTTTTGCACAGCAATCAATCTACATTCCATATTTTAGTAGCAGACGCAGTCAGATTTTCTCATGATCGTGCCCGCCCTATTCAAGTTGGCACAATATCACTTGCATGGTTTAGATTATTCATAATTGTTGTTGTTGTTGTTGTGGTGGTGGTGATGTTGGTGGTGGTGGTTGTGTGTGTGTGTGTGTTAAAGTACTTGGAAAGTCTCCCTTTAAGGAATTGTATTTATCATCCCTCTGTTGAAACGTTTAATCCATTTTGATCAAGAACAACATGTTATATTTGGTATTAAGCAAAAGACACGACATGATTGTTTTGTGTTTTGTTTTCTGTTGTTGTTGTTGTTGTTTATATAGACTCCCATTCGAAACAAAAGTAAGCAAAACAAAACATATCTTATCGTAAAAAAAGTTTGTTAAATTCGGGCAATTTTCTTGTCTCACAACTTTGCGCAGCTAAGTGATATCTGGCCCACTTGGGTCTCTTGTATAAAGTGGATAAAATCATGAGAAAAACTTGGACAAAGGGATTCGGGGTATCTTTGCGATCCAAAATTAGAACTGCATGGAATGCGGCTCAAAAACTTATCGTGAGCAAAATAACAATGTATGTCAACCACACCGTTTCCTTTATGTTTCCGACGGTCAGTCGTGTCATTTGGCAGTCGCCTGGTGTAATAGTCTAATCATCTTACCTTCCATTGGAAACAATCGGGAGACACGAAAGATGATCTCGCGTGCTTCTTAGATAAAGAGGTTAACGGGAATGACAACAATGACTTCTACAATAACAAAAAGAAAAAAAATAATTTACTTCTTCCCCCCCCCCCCCCCCCCCCGAAAAAAAAGAACATTTGGGATTTTGGTGAAGAGCAAACAGATTCTGGCTAATTTTTATCACTGCGAAAAGTCCTAAAAAAAATCCGAAATTTGCCACAACTAAGGAATCTCATCACTGGTTAAACCACAAAGACACAGGGTGCATTGGATACAGATAAGTCATGACTTTTTTTAAATGCCATTTAACAAAGCGAAAATTGTGACATTACATTTTGTGATTTCAGGAGGCAGTCATTCTTATGGATTGTGCTTCTTTGCGTTTGTTCTAATAACTCATATGGACAGAGACCATCGCCGGTATCTTCCAGACACAACCACCCAACAAATGGCTGTTTATTTGAATCCGTCTGGTACAGAGTGGGTCAGTCCATACGACATGTACACGATGGAAGATGGTGCAGTTTCCTTTACTGTGGAGAAGAAGGAGTTGTTCGTGAATGGGAATCGTCCACATGTGACCCAACAATGACCGTTCAGAAAATCATGAACAGTCGGCATATAGGTAGACCTTCTTCTTCACGTGGAAGTCAAAAGATACCACCGCCTCCGCCTGAAGTTCCCAGGGAAGGCCAAAGTTCTGAGCCAGTGAGGGAGTCATGGATTCGGGCATCACAGCCGAGAGCATTGTCGTCCGGTACAGTTGCCGGGTCGACAGTCTCAAGATCCAAGACGACCAGTGATAACGTACACAATGAAGGATGTATCCGGGGCCCGTCAACGTTTTTTCCGGGAGACGTCATGTCTGAACGACAGGTGGGAAACATGTGCACGATCACTTACTGTGACACCAATTCTCAGGTGCAACAAGTTTCTAGGCCGTGTTCCGCTCCCCATACGAGGCCGCCAGTGTTTGAGTCGTCTTCAGTGACAGTCGCACCTGTGCAATCCACAATGAGCTTATTTGATCAGAACATTATGGCACTCTCATTGTTAAAAATGCTCCGTAGATGAGGCAACAATTTGTCTTTAGATATCTTTACTATTGCTATTAATTAGCTGGCATAAATTAATGCCTTACTTGTGTGAGATACATTTCTAAAACAGCTTTTTTTACTACCTCTAATTAAAAGACAACAAATTCGAAACGTCATTTCAAAAGCGAACAGGCCGCAGTGTGATAACTGGATAATACCATACATTGGACATGGAGTCCAATCTCAAATTTATATAGAAAATATCTGTGGAAAAAAATCATAAAATTAAATTATGCGAAAGCTCGCGAAAGGTAATTATTCTGCATTTATCAGAGGTTATCGACATAAATCATATAAAGGGTATTAACTTTATGGTACTAGCGAAATTAAGTTGAGGTTTAATGCAGACAGTGTTAATCGACTTTAAATTTGTTCTGATTCTTCAACAATAATAGTGTTGAAAACTACAGTTCATGAAAGTATTTGACTTATGTATAAAGTGAAAACAATGAAAGGATATCTAAGCAAATTTAAAGAACATTAGATCTTTATCCCTATGTATTTAACAAGTTGCCGTTGAGTCACTTTGATGATGAAGATAATAATAAAATCGTTTATAAAAGTACAACAAAATATTAGGTATATATAACACTTTTGTTTTTCTCCACCTACTTATTATTTTTTTTTAAATTTCAAAGCGTTGTTTTATTCTGTTTATTTATACTGGTGAGAAACTACTATTCTTAAGCTAAAAAATGTTTCATATTCTTCGGTTTTAGATAGCTTTGAGACAAGGTTCCAGCTGCCATGCCTGCTTCAGGGGGAGATGCTCTTTTATCATCTCATTTTACTTTGCATGTATTTCGTCCAACACAACCCTGTGTTAGGGAATGTGAATAGACCCTATAGGTCTTCCTGCGTGTCGTCAGAAGTGACTAATGGAGACAAACTTTTGACATGGGACGCTTCCCTTGTTGATATGTCGCCTGAGAAGGTATTGGACATTTTTAAAGAGTGCGGTATATATGTTTTAAAAATTGACTTTGTAGTTAAGAAATTTCAACATTTCTATTTTAGTTTTGTTTTGTTATCCTTCATTTGGATACCTAAACTTGCTCGGCACGATATAGCCAGAATTGTGCTGATGTATGGTTAAGATCTATGCATACATACAGATACACCTATTTATTATATATTTCATAGTTAGATATTAAAATATATCAGTGGGAAAAACTATATCGATACCACTTTTATCGCTACAGTGGCGATATCACTTTTGGAATTACTTTCTTTTCCCATTTAGGAAATATATCTGCCCTTATATATGTTATTCAAATCTGTATTACCATATTTAGGCCTATTTCATTTTTTCTTCTTCTGTTCCTTCTCTCTCTCTCTCTCTTTCTCTCTCTCTCTCTCTCTCTCTCTCTCTCTCTCTTTCTCTCTCTCTCTCTCTCTCTCTCTCTCTCTCTCTTCACATGATGATGAACAGATCTTAACATGTGTCAACTGTAGACCCTCATGCACATTTATGCAATCAATGAGGTGCCATCAATAAATGCCTAAAAACGAACTCCACACATAAAAAAGGCTTCAAGTATTAGCTTTTTAGAACTTGTTTTCTACGTGAATCATGTCAGTTTCTGTCAGTGACTGAACTTACATGACCTGTTGCTATGTGTCACCCATACAGTATTGTATACCTGTAATACTCTACAACAACCGGTACACATTTTTAAGAAACAAAAATCGAGATTAAATATAGTAAGCAAGCTTTTTTGCGTAGCAATTTTAACTCGTATCACAATCGTTTTTAAAAAACGATGGATAAATCGGGCGTCAGTTAGTGTTGATTGCAAACCGAAATTAATTGACAAAATTGGATGCAGTGTCTGCTACCGAACTAGACTGCAAGCGTGCCGAGGCCTCACAAAAACATCGGCTTGAACGTTGAAATAAACAAAATAAAAAACGAAAATTCTTACAAGCTAACTCGCAATCATTACAATCTTTTGTTTAAAGATGTTACACTCTGAAGTCTGTCAGATATAACCGCCCTTTGATGTTTCTACATTACCCCACCCAACAGTATCCATCCGCGCATGAAATGTATTAAAAAAATAAAAGTCTTTTCGTCAAAATATACAATTTGAAGCATGATATTTACAAAATAAATTTGTAAAACGTTGCTGTCCTAAAATTATTGTAAAATGTAGGAATTTCTTTTTATCGATGTAGTATTGCAGCTGTTAATCGCACTGGCACAGAATGGAAAAATCCATGAAAATTTACGATTTTGCCTTTCAAAAATACATATAAAAAAAAAAAGAAAATCAACGTTTTTTTGAGTAGATATACGGAAATAATTCACTCGTGAAGTGGAAACATTATGTATTATCACGAGTGGCGAAGACAATATAATGTTTCCACTTCACTCTTGAAATATTTCCGTTTATCTACTCAAAATATGGGGATAATGTAATAAATTTAGGTATGTTCCATTTGTATTTACGTCTCCATTTATAGGTTCGTTAGATTTTAGTGATTAGTTGTTTGATTATGGGAAGTCGGTGTTGGGAAAATATTTCCCAGCCCGAGTAATTAGCCAATTTCTAGGAACAGACGTTATACTTACAGTTGTTAAGAGACTTTGCAGTGGCATGGATTGGTTTCGTAGTTTGAGGTGGGGACAGACTATCATAAGTGGGCATGGAGCCAAGTAGTTCCTATCTTAATTCAGAGATGTTGATTGATTGTGCCTTTCGGTGGGAGATTTCGTGACAAGAACTACTGTTTTGTGCCATGGAATAATTGGGAAGAGGTCATCCCTTTGTTTGGAGATGTCTTTCATTGTAGCAGTTGGTGTAAGTACAGGTGCGAAACGCAGTTCAGACTGTTGTTTTTAGGACTCATTATACAGAACAACTGTGAATCAGTCTAGAAATGGGTTCAGATACAATAGAGTATATACGGGTTTGTTGGTCCATAATTGGTTAATAATGAAAAGTAAAATTTTAGTAAAAGAATTATTTTGAGAGCTTATCCTATCTGTACCTAAAATAAGTAGAGACAAGAATCTATTGATGCAGTTTTAGTGTTTGTATAGTTCCCTGCATTGGGTGTTTGAATTGTGTTATGTGCGCTTCATGCCACGGCATGCTAACAAGGAAAAGACATGCAAATGTGAAGTTGTAGTTGTGATATTGTGGTCATTTATTTATTGATTAGAGAAAAATTGTTTCTAGTCTTGGCGCGTTACGAGAACTTCCAGTTGACAACGAATGTTGTCAGGAAGTCCTTGGAAATAGGGGAAAACAAGGGACTTCCAGCCCAACCTCACGCAGGTGTTTGATTCGCTCGGTAGAGGAACCCCTGTGCGTGTTACAATATCTTCTATTTCCATCACCCCGTTTGAGACTAATCTATATGATTAATTTTGTTTGTATTTGAAAGTCTATGGGCCGTTTGGCAGTATATTGTCTTAAATTCAAATACCATTCAATAATATATACAACAGTCTGCTGAAGAAAACCTTAGCAAATAGTGCAGTGATATAAAGAAAATAAATTATTTATGTTCCTTCATATACAATATGAAATATAAGCTGTGCATTGCTACAGCAAGAAACATCACAGGCCTTTGAAATTCTATCATTGTAGTAAGAAATGTCAGAATATTTGAGAAAAAAGAAACGAAAGAAAAAAAACCTCCCATACAGATATATATATATACATATATATATATAAATATATATATATATATATATATATATATATATATATATATATATATATATATATATAATAGGCAAGGTTGGCAACGAATTTTCTAGGTGGGTGGGGTCTAATATAAATATTCGTCAATTTGTTTCGATGTCATTCAAAATATTTTTACAAATTGTACGTTGCCTAAAAGAATGAATGCTAACCATTCGTCCGCAATGATAGCACGGCTGTAAGGACTCTAGTTCCAAAGTAATCCGGAAAAAATCAGTGTGATCATCATTTCCAAGGTCATACGCTGCGGGATAGTCCCTTAGTATTTAAATTCCAAATGTTGTTCTTTTTTTTTTTAAATGATAAACAGTGCAGTTTTTCTTTATTTACAAATCTATATATTTATTACTGAAAATAAAATTAAAACCTTTTTAATGTTTAAATGTTTTGTTGTGAACGTGGTCAATATTTATACGAAACCCACACCCACCTAGTGAAACCAACTATGTAAGTAAAATCAGCAAGCAATTTATTTCTAGACACTTAAAACAACAATTCAAAAAGACACTTACAGTATTGTGAATTCAAATCCAAATAATCTAATAAACCTGTGTCCTAATCACAGGTCCAACATATAAAATGTTCCGATTGAATTCCAGTATCCTTGAATGTCCTGATGTGTCATTAGTCTTGAATGTCCTGGTGTGTCAATAGTCTTGAATGGTCTGATATGCCTGAATAATGTAATCCAGAATATCTTTCAATGAATTCACAAAAATCCCAAAGTCATGTATCAATTCAAAATGAGAATTAACACTTTAGTAACCCAATGAATATTTAAATAAATAATTCCTCTCTCTGAATTTACTCCGATTTTCACAACAAAACTATAAGCATCTGATTATTAAACCAAATTCCTTAAAGACTGATAGTTAGCATAGGAATGAAATACTGCTTACCAAACGTTCTATATATAAACACAGGTCACCTGACAGAATTTTCTAGAAAATCATATGGCTTACCTGACAAATATCCGTAATTCTGGTGGAAAAACTAATATAATTGTAAACAAAAGCAACCCTGACATCGAATTCTAAGTAAACAACTTATTTACGTCCTACAAGCAAGGATAAAGTTAAATATGTAGGAAAAATGTTAAATATGTAAACATTATACATAAGAACACACACACACACAGACACACACACACACACACACACACATGGAAGACTGCAACAACCGCCAGTCATGTGTTGTAAGTTCTGTGTAATTTCAACTAATATGGGTATTTTAATTATGTGAAGTATTCTGAATTTTATAGGGATATATTTCTGAATGAACACTTCTTACTATGGTGTGAATATTGTCAGTGGATATTCAGTTATAAGGAAATAATTTGAGTATGAAATAAGATTCTTGACAATCCTGAGCTAATAGAGATTAAAATGGCGGCGATAGCAATGTGACGTATGTAATGTGTTTTTTGATAATGACTTGTCTTCTCTCATACCATGAACATGATAGTTTACGAACGAAGTGTTAAGCTAATGTAATTTTCTTTAGTATTGGACTTTCAATACACTGTTTTCGTTTGTATAGATCATTATACATGCGTGTGATTTGCGTGTGTTTTGCTCGTGCAGTCATATATTAGCGAAACCTGAGTCATAATGTGTTACATACTGTAAACATACCGTAAACACTTATGTAGTCGTTCCCTCGTGATTAAACTTTTCATAACAACTGATAACAAACGTTGAATGTCAACATGAGCATTTGCGATTCTTGTCCTATTTCTGTGCCAGCGGGTGAGGATACTGGCTGAAATGTTTTCACATAGCTACACTTAGTTCAAATTGACTGTGCAAGTGCTAGTGCTTGTCAGAGTCCTGATACAGAGCCCGATATTTTTGATTGGTATCCAGAAGAAGTAAGCTTGTACGCTAATGTCTACAGAAGTCTTCATAAGGAGGAATTCATTAATAAGATACTACTTTATCTTTATAATGATAAGGACAAAACTGAGGAGTTTAGACAGTTCATGTTCGAGACAGTGAAGGATAAAAAGGCTTTTCCTCTTGGGTAGAATGTCGAGTTGAAGCGACGCCTACATACTCATAGTGGCGAATTGGTAGCACCAAATTAGCGAGGGATATTCATGGTCGTATATCATATTAGGAGGGTGAAGATCTATACATTATTCGTAGCATGACTATATCATCGAATATGAATCAATCGCATCATTTGCAACAGTTAAGTCAGACTCAGAGTCAAAGCAGGACACCACGTTCAACCACTCAGTCTATGTTGATGTCAGCGGTTTTGGCTGGCAATAGAGATGAACCATCCGATTCGCAGTACCATTTTTCACAATGCTTGTGGGTGCCAACAATTGAAGAACTGAACAGGACAATCAGTTCTCTGCGAGCGGAACTCCGTACGCTCAACGAAAATCAATCTCATATAGAGACGTTTCTAGATGATGGGCTTAAAAAGAAAATTAACCAGTCAATCAATAAAATCTCCTTAGGGTATAGAAAAAAATGGAATTAAATATAAACAGCTGTCAAATTTAAATTAGTAAGCATCCCGTTCTTGTGAACAGCTTAAAAAGTTTAAACATTTTTAACAAAAATGCCGTTCAAAAATGGATCAGATAGGTTATAACCTATTTCCTCGTGTACATTAGCAAGTACCTCTGGTGGTCGTTGTAAACCAAGAGGTTCTGTCATACCTGTGAACCAAAAACCAAAAATGTCTCAGGGTTCAATTCCTGTTATAGACAAGCCAAGCTTAAATGTTATCAATGTAAATAACGGTTTCCGGTATCTAACAACGATCCTAACTGTAAGGTTACGCCCAAGACTTACGGTCAAGCAATCACTGACCAAGGTTACATTCGAACATATCATAATATATATTTAGAAGGAGATATTACTTCAATAGCAGTTCCAGATAGTGTCCAGGGCTGATATAGTAATATGCCAAATATTGCTGTCCAGAGTTCAGGTAGAAATGGTGTTGATGGTTCTGCTAGTATTCCCGTAAGAATCACGAATTCAAAAGGTGAAAAGGTCAAGAGGCAGCTATACATTTATGATAATTGCAACGGTAAGAATTATAATAATGATTTTGATGTTGTGGTTGATGATGATGATGATGATGATACTGATAATTTCATTGGAGTGGCTAGAATACGTTACAAAAGGTTATATGTAGGAAATATTGATCCATCAGTAAAATTATGAAAAGCAAACGACCAGGTTCTATATCTGCTAGAACATATGTGAATGGTTCTTCGGATATGAGGCAATTCTCGGAAAAGTGGTAGACGATGGTTAATTGATAAGCAATGGAACCATGATGGTTAATAACAGGAAGAATCAGTTGGGTAAGATATCGTGCAGGTCTTCTGTTTCCTAGTCGTTTGGTGGGTCCTGTCCAGTATAAAGATGGTTGGGATTAATTTTAATATTATCACATGGAATGCCGCAGGTATTATGTCGAGTGTCATTTATCTTAGCCAGTTCCTATCAACTCAACAAATAGACATATGCGGTATCTCTAAACACTGGCTATTTCAAGAACAACACAGGTTCTTGGACTGTATCGATGCCAGCTATAGCTCGACTGCCACTGTTGACCAGGATACAGTATGGCCCTTGCGTAGGATTCGTGGTGTGTGGCTATTCTATGGCATCTTAAGTACAATAATGACATCACTCTTTTAGAGATTGATGATGATTGTTTTGTTGGTATTAGATTAAGACTAGATTGTAATACGTTTGTCTTTTCATTCAAGTTTATTTGCCATGTCACATGCTCACTATACTCATTCAAGTTTATTTGCCATGTCACATGCTCACTATACTCGAGCATATTGAAAAACTGCATGGAATTTACAATATCTACAGATAGTATGGTTCCGTTATTCATTTGGGTGATTTAATCTCCAATCCCAGTATGCACTTAACTGGCACATGAAATAATTTGCTGCGTTCCCTTTTCGCTCGCAACGTCTCAGTTGTTTTAGCAATGTTGACTTTTGTAAAGATCCCCTCTATTCATATGTTTCCTATTCTGTTGTAAGTGGGTCTTCAATTGATCACATCATTTTGACATGTCAAAAATCGATATGGTCAAAGAGAATATAAACATTGATGATGATGTACTATATTTTTCTAACCACAGACCTATACTTGGATCTTTTGAATTTTAATCTTATACTATGAGTGATTCGAACTTCAACAGTTTAAAGTTCAATTACGGAAAGTTGACTCTTGGTTACGACAAGAATATGTGTGGGCATTAGACAGTAAGTTAAGTCTTGGATACGACAAGAATATGTGTGGATATTAGATAGTAAGTTGACTCTTGGATACAACAAGAATATGTGTGGGGGCATTAGATAGTAAGTAAACTCTTGGATACGACAAGAATATGTGTGGGGGCATTAGATAGTAAGTAAGTGTCTTGCATACGACACAAATATATGTGGGGGCATTAGATAGTAAGTTGACTCTTGGATACGACAAGAATATGTGTGGGCATTAGATAGTAAGTTAGAGTCTTGGATACGACAAGAATATATGTGGGGGAATTAGTAAGTTAGAGTCATGATACCACAAGAATATATGTGAGGGAATTAGATAGTAAGTTGACTCTTGGATACGACAAGAATATGTGTGTGGGCATTAGATAGTAAGTTAGAGTCTTGGATACGACAAGAATATATGTGGGGGAATTAGTAAGTTAGAGTCATGGATACCACAAGAATATATGTGAGGGAATTAGATAGTAAGTTGACTCTTGGATACGACAAGAATATATGTGAGGGAATTAGTAAGTTAGAGTCATGGATACCACAAGAATATATGTGGGGGAATTAAATAGTAAGTTGACTCTTGGATACGACAAGAATATATGTGGGGGAATTAGATAGTAAGTTGACTCTTGGATACGACAAGAATATATGTGAGGGAATTAGTAAGTTAGAGTCATGGATACCACAAGAATATATGTGGGGGAATTAGATAGTAAGTTGACTCTTGGATACGACAAGAATATGTGTGTGGGCATTAGATAGTTAGTTGACTCTTGGATACGACAAGAATATGTGAGGGTGAATTAGATAATAAGTGGACTCTTGGATACAACAAGAACATATGTGTGGGCATTAGATAGTAAGTTGACTCATGGATACGACAAGAATATATGTGGGGGGAATTAGATAGTTAGTTGACTCTTGGATACGACAAGAATATGTGGAGGCATTAGATAGTAAGTTGACTCTTGGATACGACAAGAATATGTGGGGGCATTAGATAGTAAGTTAGAGTCTTGGATACCACAAAAATATATGTGGGGGAATTAGATAGTAAGTTGACTCTTGGATACGACAAGAATATGTGTGTGGGCATTAGATAGTAAGTTAGAGTCTTGGATACGACAAGAATATATGTCGAGGAATTAGTACGTTAGAGTCTTGAATACGACAAGAATAAATTCGGGGAAATTAGTAAGTTAGAGTATTGGATACGACAAGAATATATGTGGGGGAATTAGTAAATAAGAGTCTTGGATACGACAAGAATGTGTGTGTGGGCATTAGATAGTAAGTTGACTCTTGGATACGACAAGAATATGTGTGGGCATTAGATATTAAGTTAGAGTCTCTTACGTTCTTTATCCTGAACAACGGGGAGCAGACAGGTTTGCTGCATGGCAAAATTCTGAATGCTTTATCTACTACTGGCAAAAAATCCCTTCCTGCTTCAAACTTCAAACCCTTTTTAAAGCCCTTCTCCGATTCTGAGTTAAAGGATTTGCCCAAACCATAGTCAAAAGAAGGCAGGAGTGGATATAGCAAGGGAAAACTAGCTGTCAAAAAGATATATATTTCATTCCTTATAAAGATGCCAAGTCAGCTTTTCGAAGGCTTCCCAGAAAATATTTCCTACATTGTCAAAAGCAAGAAAATGAAAACATTGATAAGTACGCCAAGGATCATCAAAACCTATTTGGAAAAAACTTTCAATTCACGCCGACAGAACAGTAGAAAACCCCTTGAAATGAAATTTAATGATAGTATTTTTCGGGATCCTGCAAATATAGTAGCTCAGGGGCAACATATTCGGAGACTTTGTATTCCCGAATAAATTTAGACAATAAATATAAGATGCTTCATGAGAAAGTTAGTGAATCTGGTAAAATTTGGAAGGAAACCACTATAAATGAAGAGTTTGATCCAATCCCACTTGAAGAACTTGCATCTGTGCTTTCAAATTTTCAGTCTGGAAAGGCCAGCGGATTTGACCACATACATTATGAATATCTTGAGTGTGGTGGTACCACGATTAGGTTAGTTCTGGTTACTCTCTACAACTCAGTATTGACATTTGGGCACATTACGGACAAATTAAAAGAAGGTCTGATAATTACTATTTTAAGGAAGGACGATGAATAAAATAGCGCTTCTTCCAGTGATTTGTAAGGTTTTCGAAAAGATTGTATTAAAAGGCTACATACTGATTTAAAAACTACTAAGTTTTCAATTAACTCACTCCGGTGCGGGAGGGGAGGGGAATTCAGAAGAGTCTAGATTGGAATATGAGCTTTTCTTGATATGTGGAAAGCTTTTGACAGTGTATGGCATGACAGATTATTTTATAAATTATTTCAGATCGGTATTGATCACATAATATGGATTGTGATTGTCAATCTATATACAAATATAGACAGCAGAGTTATACTTTCAAGAAGAATTTCTAACAGATTTCCGGTGTTAAAAGGCAGACGGCAAGGTTGAATATTGTCCCCTTGGTTCTACATTGTATTTAACAACAAGTTGCTTGATTTTTTTAACAACATGCAAGTTTGGCTTTGTATTTCTCGACAATCCGTGCTCTTGTCCGACTGTAGTAGATGATATGCTTCTTCTGAGTCAATCAAAACTAGGCACGAATCACTTACTGAAGATTAGTTTTCAGTTCTCTATAAAGTGGGGATTCAGATGCAATTCCTCACACACACACAGACAGACAGACACACACACAAACACAAAAAACATTAGTTTTAATGAAAGTTCATCTGACTGCAAAAGAAGACATATACATTGGTTCTTTGGGACCTTAGATACCAGGATGGTGCACAGTCAATTGTTTCGTATATACCCTTTCCACATTGAAGCAACAATTGTGATACACAAAAGATGGAAATACATGACTTGATCATTACTAATAAGAGCTAGTAAATCTCTGGACATCATTCCCAAAAGAGTATTGACAAAATCAACATCGGAAAATAAATCTAAATACACGTAAGCATGCACACGGAATTAATCAATAATATGGCACCAAAACCTATCACTGTCTGGTGTAATAAAACTATACGCACCTATGAAATGATCAACGACAGAAATACAAAAAGTTTGACAACGAGTACAAACAGCCTCATCCGAAGATGAAAACAGTTTAAATACGATATTGGCAACAACTCGATAGGCTGTAAATGTTCTAGTTACTTTACATATAACATACGGAATGAAACTGCATCAAGCAGTAACTTTTGAAATCTATTAAACGACGAGTCTTCAGTTAATCTACATTTCAAAGCATTTTCATATGATGTAAGGACTTTGTATTTAACAATACGTTTTCATTCAGGTTCTTTGATCGGGAATCGACCTTGAAGTATCAGCAATTCTATAAACTCATTTAGATCAAATTTTTATAGTAGTCTATAAATGTCAGGAATAAAACCAGTTTGCTTTATTTTAACTCTTGGGTTTTGATAGTTGACAAGGCGGAGTAAAGCAACTTGTTTTGCAAAATAGGCTGCAGGAAATCTACAAAGTTGCACCAGGAAAAACAAATTATTCATATCTATGTATGCTTCAATGAGTAAAACACCCAGTAAACTCAGAGCAGTGTCAGTTCGTGACTATCTAGATAGTCCTTTCATGTGTTTAATGCAAAAAACGATGACCTCACTCTAATATAAGTATATTATGAGGGCTGGGGCTACACCAGGTTTCACAACCATACAATGATCGGGGTAATTCAATAGTTTCATACAAGATTTCGCTGAGATTGGATTAAAACTGTACTCATTAACTCCAATATCAATAAAGCTGAATAGAGAACTTACAAGTATATCTTTAGCCTATTTTATCCAAGTATCAATTTTGTTGTACTTACTAATCCCAACTAATCTATTGACCTTTTAGAGGAAGATTTCACGAAGGCCTAGTCAAATCAGAAAATAGGTTTTGTGTGCATGCATCTTTCTCGCACGGTGTGTACGCATTGACTCGTGCGCATCCACATTGCATGCTTACTACACTACCCTTGTCTCAAGTGAACTAGGCCCTAAAATATATTCTAATGAGTTAACTGGAAAATATGTTATCTTTAATTTAAGTCAAAGATGTTTGAAAATCGTACAAAAGTGAAATGCAATTATTATTGTAGTTTATTTAGACTTTTTTAATTTGTTTAATAATCTGGATCTTGATTGATCATAATGAAATGTACTTCTAGTACGGGATGAACTATTTGCCTTCAAATCGGTTGTTTTGTGTAAGGGCATATACAGCGTTTAATGGACTACCGTGGATGGTCTGTGTGCTAGCTGGTCAGTCACTCTGTACTAATGGTCAGTCAAAATTATGCTGTATGCGTATTAGTTTACCTGTTTGTTTTTATAGGTGAGCTTGTACAGAGGTTAACTTGTATAGTGTTATGTATGAGAGGACTTGGGTGACCAACACATTTTGTAAGTGTCATCGACTGATATAAAAAACAAATTGTAAATGTTCTCTAATCGTTACCCATTCTCGGTAGTAGTTATAGGGCCACTATGGTATCCATAAGAAACCTTGGTAACAATGGTCGAGGTATTATAGGGGCCTGTTCGAATTTAACATTATGGGGAACTATGAGAATTAATGGAAAATTAACATTAGATTTGGACCACAATGGGGGGTTATGGGAAATCCGTGCTCAAAAGAGTCGATGTGTTATTGGGGCCTATGAGATTTGAACAGTATGGACATTTATGGGAATTTAACATTGGACCACTACAGAGACGTATGGGAAATTTATTGGAAAAAGGGTCAATACTATGTGAATGTATGTGAATTTAACATGCGTGGGTCACTATGGAGGTCTATGGAAATTTAACATTACGGATGTCACTATGGACTTGTTCGGGAGTTTATCATTACGGCACATTTGTGCGAGCATAGCCTTCTACGGGAATTTATAGTGATATATATACGGATTGCAAATGTACAGCTAATAATGATTATATCCCCGATTTCGGCACGTACAAGGGTAACTGACCGCTAATCCAAGGTATGCGGTTTACTCTAGTTTACTGGTTACCTCCTCTCTAAAAACTTTCTCGCGGAATCACATGAGCCGTCGAACAGGTTGTTCAAGTTGTAGGGTGTTTTTGTACAATCGGAGTAAATTAATAAAATTGAAGCTTTTAAATTGTGCGTGATTGTTATCTGAAAACAAGAGAAAAGCATTGAAACTTATATTGTCCTGTAACTCGGCTTTCGAACTATACTGCACACTTGAACTTATAAAAAAATTTAAACAAATAAAATAAAAAACTATATTTTATTTTTTAACTAGTTCCATGTTCATAATGTTTCCTCTGTTATGGATAAGAAGGACAGACTTGGAGGCTGAATCACCTAGCCATTGCATTGGTTTTATTGTTTCTTCCTATCATTTACTTACATTTGATGGAATCTGTGATATTATTTTATACTTAAAACATACACAATAATGAGTGAGCACATTACTTCCTTTTTATACTGTACGATATTACTCAGGTGAATTGCATGTAAACTATTATATCGCTATGTCATAAATTAATTGAAAATCATGAAATACGAGTTATGACTGACATTCTGTATAGATTTGAATCCAAATCTCTTAAAATGACCAGAACATTAAAGGTCAAGAGAGAGAGAGAGAGAGAGAGAGAGAGAGAGAGAGAGAGAGAGAGAGAGAGAGAGAGAGTGAGTGAGAGAGAGGGGAGTATCTCCGCCAAAACAAATTTGTACATACACAATCCATAAGTGTATGATCAGCTTAATATTATTGTTAATGGTTGTGTTTTCATATTGGGCCTTGTTATGCGTCCAAGATCAGACGTATTGGCCCAAGTCTGCAAGGCAACCCCGAGGGGCTATACAACCCAAACGTGGACCAAGATTACTGACCGAGGATCGATAACAAAGCCAATAAAAAGCCCCTGAATAAACATAAATTTAATGGCACTTTTATTAATCAATTCGGTATAGCGTTACAATATCAGCATCCTTGTTTAATGTAACAGCCTTACTCAAGCATGTTACGTCTCGTACAAGACACTGAACACAGGCCAAACCTTTTCTAAACAAAGCATAGTTTATACAGTGCTTTATATGGGGGTCGATACAGGGCATTGTACTGCACTTTATATGGGGGTCGATACTGGGCATTGCACAGCCCTTTATATGGGGGTCGATACAGGGCATTGTACTGCACTTTATATGGGGGTCGATACAGGGCATTGTACTGCACTTTATATGGCGGTCGAAAGAGGGCATTGTACTGTCAACTTCTTGGTATAGACGGAGCGCAATATGTCATGGCATAAATTAGCCAGTAAAGGGCTTAGTTCAGTTAAGGTAATAGTTCTACGTACTATTTATAATTCTGTAAAATCTTGTGAAAGATGCAATAATAGTTTTTTTTCTTCAGATTTGTATGCCTCACAATATGGCTTGAAACAAGGAGTGCCGCTTTCGCCAATCTTGTTTGCATTTTTTTTTTATTGTTATTAGCATACACCATAATGTAAATATTTATGATGTTTTCTCTGTAGATGATTTGTCTCTATTTTTGTTATTATATGCAGACGATGCAGTAATTTTTGCAAAAACTTAACAGTCATTGCAAACCATGCTGAATAATTTTGAATCATATACCCGTTCTTGGAACCTTAAGGTTAAAACTAGCAACAACAACAAAATTATTGTTTTTGAAAGAGGCAAAAAGACAAATCCATCAATATATTACAATTGTGAATCATTTGAAAATGTAGATTCATTTAAGTATATAAGTTTGCATTTGTTAAAAAATGGTTCATGGCTATGAACGCAAAAATATCTAAGTGTTCAGGGGACATTTAGATCTTTTTAATTTGCACAAATTATTTGAATACACTGTTCTACCTGTAAGGGAAAAGAGGAAAAATGTAAACATTTTGATAAACTCTTTTGATCTGTGCTTAATTAGGGATCCAAAGATATGGGATGTTGAACAAATTTATACAAGATTGTGCAGAAGCTTATTAGATGTAAAAAAAATCTATTCATTTGGATGTTCTATGTCGTGAACTGGGGATAGAAAAATACGTCTTTTAAATTTTTTGGACTCGGATATTGGTGAAAAGAGATAATTTGATTTTTAGAACTTACATTATGTTATAAAGAGACGCTGATAACGGTAACTCTTATACTGGGAAAAACTGAGTATTTCAAGTAAAATCTCTGTTAGATGATCTTGGATTTTCTTACGTATGGAACAATCAATTTGATATTGTAATTCCAGTCAGTAAAATAAGAGATACAGTTTTAGATCAGTATAAGCAAAGATGGATATCCACTCTGAGGTCACCAAACGAGGTAGATTATTATTCCTTGTTAAAGAATATTTATCATTCGAAGACTACTTGGATGTGATAAATGAAGCTCGTTTTAAAATTGCACTAAATAGATTTAGGGCAGTATTGCATAACTTGAGTATAGAAATGGGTCGTTATGAGGGTGTACCGAGGAACGAGCGGCTATGTAATAGGCGTAATATAAGAGCTGTTAAAAATGAATATAAATTTATGTTTATTTGTCCATTTTATACTGAATTGAAAAGAAACTATTGACCACAATATTATTGTTCATAGCCGAAGATAGGAATATGTAAAGCCATTATGTCTGCATATTCAAAAAGAATCTTAATTGCATTGTATAAATTTGTGTACTATGCGCAACAGAAAAGGTCAGAAAATAAGTAATTGCGTATAAGTAATTATGATTATATTGCATTCTAAGACTAATATAATTAATTATAAGTTGATCTGTACATTTGATGTAAATTTATTGGTGATTTTGTCACTAAATGAAGTCAATATTATATCTAATACTCAATATAATTATGTTACTTATCCTCTGTAGTAATACATGTTTTCATCCTCGCGTCTGTAGCTATAAATTGCTTTTGTAATTTAATGTTAAATAAAGTTTGTGTTCTGTTCTTATCTGTTCTGTATGAAACCTGCTTTGCCATGGTATGTTATAGGCTGTTTCAATGTATTACACTTAGTTGATTAATAAGTACGGGCTGTTGAACTTAAATTGAAAAAATTGTCATGTGAACGATTTTTTTGATTTTTTTTTTTGGCAGTTCAGCTGCTCGACCGTACATTGAGTCCACATAGGCATTCTTCACTACAAATTTTATATACTTGAAAGCAAATAAACACAAAAAAGCGTAAGTTTGTACAACCGCAATTAACATATAAGTCGAAGAATAATAATGTTAACTTAAACTCAGTTTTCCATATTCACGTAAATGCATTAAAAATATCCCCCCCCCCCATTTTTTCCAATTAAGGAAGAAGACTTTACGAATTGCATACTTACAGAAATTGGTAATATCTAAAGAAACTGAAATATTTGATCGTTGTAAGGACGCCAAAATGAAAGGAGTGACTCAACCGAACTAGTTTTCTTGCTATATGCATCATTGTAATATTGCCTTCTCAGTTAGATTCCACATTGGATTCAATGAAATTTTGCCCTGAGATGATACTTTTTAGAATATTTTATATATTTCGTTCATGAAGTAAACCTACAGTAACATTTTTATGCATAACGATAAAAAGTATACTAACGTAAGGGAGGTATCAAGACACAAGTTGCAGAGTGTTAATAATTTGTCAGGTACATGTGGCCCAATAAGTCATTTCTTTTAAAAGATCAATTTACAAATTCACCGAATCTGATCGAATATAGAAAACTTTTTATGTCAAAACTATATGTTAGTCTCAGAGCCGCGCTCACTTCGAACCATTTTCCGGTATGTCATAAAATTACTATTACATTTAATAAAGGAACATGTTCCAATTATCCTTTGTTTCTGTATTCATTTCTTCTGTCAACAATGCAAACGTTATAAAGTAATTGTGACCATTTTATTGATGTCGGAAAATCTGCTGTAAGTTGTACGCCAATAAATGAGTTAAGCTGGATCATGTGGCTTGCTTCGGTTGTAATCGCTTGGTTGGTTAATAGTCTCTAATTGTCCAAACTTTGCAGATACCGAGATTATACCGAGATTATTAAAGGAACACTACTCTATATTATATTATTACGCAAGATAAACACTTTGAATGATTTGTACACAACTTTGTTGGGCTGATGGCAACACAACATAGATATGTAGTTTACCCGTTTTAGACCGTTTTTTAATTTTGTCTTCTTTCTTTCTTCTATTGTTTATCCTTTGTTTGTTTATTTCCCCGTCATTTAAACATGTAAAAGTCAAGTATTTTTCATTGCTTTTGTGTTTGGTGTTTGTTTTGTGGATGTAAATTGTTTCTTCCCCTGACGAAAAGTTTGTTTAGCTCGAAACGTTGAGAAACTGTTTTGTATTTGCGCCATTATAAATATATAGAGTCATTATATATATATATATATATATATATATATATATATATATATATATATATATATATATATATATATATATATATATATAACTATATAACTGTAGGAAAGTGTCGTCCAACTTCTGACCCATAAAATTGCATGAGTGTGTGTGTATATCTGTGTGTGTGCGTGAGAGAGAGAGAGA
The DNA here is from genome assembly GCA_029931535.1 of Margaritifera margaritifera. NCBI lineage: Eukaryota > Metazoa > Mollusca > Bivalvia > Unionida > Margaritiferidae > Margaritifera > Margaritifera margaritifera. Next base: position 819,873 of record JAQPZY010001399.1, on the reverse strand, counting down.
GAGAGACATTCATAAATAATGGATTTTGTTGAATCATTCCAGGCATTTAATATAGAATAATTTAGAATTCCAATTATTTCAATTTAAAACGTGGGCTATCAAACTTTTTGCACCCACGACCCACTTGAAAGGACCGAAAATTACTGCGGCCCACCATTAAAGAAAAAAACCCTGGAATTTATAATTCATAAATATCTTCTTTTTCTCTTGTCATTGAACCGACCCACCTGCAGCAAGCCTGTGGTCCAGAGTTTTAGAACCTATGATCTAAAATAAAAGATATCTTGCTGCAAGTAGCTAAATTAGGAAGAAAATAATTCCAAAAGTTTAAGACATGTAATGCATACATATTTATTTTTCTGTAAATAAAAAAGATCATTCTTAGCTAACAACAGAAGCAGAGGAAGGTGATGTAATCATTGCTGTTGTTGTTGTTGTTATTATTATTATTATTATTATTATTATTGTTCTTGTTCTTGTTTTTGTTGTCTATAATAATTGGATGTAAAAATTTACTTTTAAACCACAATTAAATTGATTTACTCAATATTTATTATGTGCGCATTGTATGGACTGCAGATGCATTCAGGAGGGCATCATATTTAATGAATTTGTTTTACTTTACATTCCTTATTTACTACAGTGGTTTTTTTTTTTGGGGGGGGGTTTGGCTAATAAGTAGTATATCACATAAAGAACCTTGAAAATCGTTGTTTAACAGAACTATTCTCTAGAGGCCTGGTAATGACTACCATATGCTAGGATCCTAGACCCTTTTGTCTGTTTGGACTCACTGTGAACTTAGTTTGCATTGATAAAAGTGTAACTGTTATGGTGAAGGATTCTATGTATATTTTTTACCATTATCTGATCTCTACTTTACATCCAATGAATTAGCATAGTTTCTGTTTACCAAAAAAAAAAACATTTAAATTTCTGTTCATCTAAAGAAAATGATTCTTTGTATGAATGTTTGCATGTAAAATAGTGTTGATGTCTAGTGTCATATGTAGATACTAATTTTAGTATCTTTTGAAATTTTCATCTGAAGGGAAGAAATAACATTTTCTTCTTCCCAACTTTAGTAAACTTTGAATACCTAAATCTTTGAGGAACTCGGCTATTACAAATACTGTAGAATTTTCTACTGCCAGCTTGAAAAAAAAAAAAGAAAAAAAAAAAAAAAGCCAAACTTTAAAAGCTTTATTTTCATCATTATAAAATTGGGATACTACTTCTACTACTACTAATAATAATACCTTGCAATGTACATTGGTTGTTATTTGCTATTTTTTTCTGTTCCCTTTCACTTGTTGTACAATTGAAGGATTGAATGGAAAATAACAATTTATACTTTATGACAAAGTTTGAAGATGCTTAGAATATCATATTACTATGGCAGATGGAAAATACTGTTTTAGTTACAGTTTCTGCTATTTATAGTTGCGATATAACTATAATTAATATTGAATTTTGTTTAAAAGTCTTGTCAATATAGTTCATGTGCGTTGTTATTACTTATATCTTTAAGTTCAAATATATGTAAATTTGTAATCTGTGTTCTCATGTCATGAACAAGCTGTTTCATGGGATGTGTACTTTGTCAACCAATGAAAGTATTGATAGTATTTTAAATATTTTCATAATTATCATTGACAGTCATAGTGTCTAAACAAATCCCCAAATAATTAACAATCAACTTTATACCTATGTATTTAACAAGGTGGGGATTATGCCTTCCTGCTCGTCTTTCTATCTGTCCATCCATTAGTAATGTACTTGGTAACTGTTGAGATCCACAGACAATAACTATACATAGGTTTCATGGACATGACCCAAAATTAGACATATATCCAGAACAGTCCCTACGTTGTGCCATTGGTATTGCGAATTTGACTCTGGCTCATAACTTGGAAACTGTTAAGATCCCCATCCTATAGTCATGTATACATTCAGTGAGCATGAGAGCATACATGCACTTGTACATCCAATACATGTCCAGGGGCATGCCCCTAGTGTAGTCGACTTGCCCTTGGCTCATAACTTGGAAACAATCAAGATTTTTACGATATAACCATATAAAAACAGAAATACACATTTACATTGTTGCCGCAACATTTGCCCCTGAATCAGGCCATAACCCACGTGGCATAGCTTGGAAACGTGATCATATTCAGTGGAATTTTGTTTACCTAATTCTAGGTTGATTTTTTTTTCGGGGGTGGGGTGGGGGGCTGTATCTCAATTTGGATTACACTGAATTTCATGTTTAGCCACGCAATCATTCAGTGTTAAAACATGCAAGTGACAATGCCCACGTGCTTTTTGAAGAAAATGTGGAATCAATGTGCTTAGACACTTGTGTAATTTTGGACAAAATCCTCCAAAATTATTCTGTTTGAAAAGATTTATTAAAAGTAGCCTATTCTCTGGATGATATTTTCTAAATTTACACATCAGAACTAGAGGGTGTGTTGTCGTCCTTTTTTGAAGGTCAGTGTTACAGATCGGGGTTACATTTACTTTTAATGTGCTGGTTGTAACTCTGAAACGATAGAATTAGTGGTATGAAGATTGGTAAACTTTTACATACATGTAAGACAATCGTGTCACATTAACCACTTTCATGGTTCTCACTTCAGGTCAAAGGTGGACATTACTATTTTTGCTTGGAACTGCAAATCGAAAACGTTTTAACAAAGTAAAAGACATACAACCTGGTATATACATCATGACTTGATGGATCTACCAGCAAGATCAAAGTCACACCTGAAGCTTACTCACTCTTTTGTATTAGGATAGAAAATCTAAACCCACTGAAGACAGTTTAATAAAACTTATGTTTACATTATGACTTCTGAAAGTGTCATTTATTTTCCATGGTAACTGTAAAAAGGTTAAGGTCATAGATCAACATTATTTATTTTTGTGTCAGAGCTGAAATGCTCATGGTAATTCTGAGATGAAACTTCGCATATTCATGCATCATGACATAAGATCATGTCACATAACACACTTTTATGATCCAATTTTCAAGGTCAGTGTCATTTTTCATGGTTGAACTGTACCTCAGAAGCTTTTTAAGTAATGAAAATGAAACATTTTGGATGGTGTGTTTTGTACTATTAAAAGTAGTATTATTGAGAATTGTACACATCTACATCTTGACATACTTTTGTGACTTTCACAGTCATAAACTCAAGGTTATGGTAACATACCAATGTACATATTTTTATTGCCAAGTGTTGAACTAAAATTCCATATTTAGAGTGATAAACCTGAATATGCTCATATCCATGATGACCTGATTGTGTGTCATATTCTACTCTCATGGTTTCATCTTGAAAGTCAAGGTACTCAGTTAACGTTGTTGTACCCAGGATATACACTTAAGGGGTTTGAGATATTGGGAAGAATGTATGTATACTGGTATATAATGACTGTAGTGTTGCATGCCATGTTCTAGATCATTTCTCAAGTTCAATGTCAAGGCATGAACACTTACTTCTGGTGAAATGTCATGTTAAATTATGATATGAATCTTGATGCATTTTTACAGGACGGTATTAACTCGGAATTTTTTATGTTAAGGCATTGTCCGTCCATCTGTCTGTCGATCCTTTGATAATCGCGATAATGTTTGCTTGTCCAGCCCATAACTTTGCAACAGCTGGAGAGATTTTCATGAAACTCTACCCATATATATAGATAGATAGATAGATATATTGATTAGAACGTATGTCAAGTACCATAGCCAGGCCCCCTGTCTCAAGATTAAGTTCACAGCAAGGCAAGGGGAAATGTAATTGTGTGACTTGTACTATGTCTGGAGTATAACTTCTGAACTACTGAAGCAATTTTAATGAAACTTTAAACAGTTATATATCATTACTATAGAGCGTGGCACATACAATAGCCACGACCTCAGTCTCAATGTTAAAGTCACAGCCAGGGAAATGATAAATCACAGACCTCTATCCATGCACCGATATAACATTTGAACCAATGAGGATATTTTAATAAAATTTTAGCCTGTTATATATCTGGGCTTGGCAGTGTCTCGGGCATTCAGCCACACCCCTGCCCTTAAAGTCAAGGTAAAAAAAAACAAGTGATAATAAAAGTCAGTAGCCTGTTTCATTATTCAGGCTGCCACTTTTTAGCCTCTTAATATATTGTGATGATATGTTACCCAGCTCCACACCTTATCGTGCAGCTGTCAGGCGTTTTGACTAAAAGATCAAGGTCATTGGTAGAGAAAAGGTCACGAGATGGGCATATAATGTGCTGTGTGGTACTCTTGTCACTTAAACTTCAAAGTCGTGTCACATCTCACTCTTTTGGTGCCACTGTAAAGTAGAATATTAACCCCGTAGAAAAAATACCCGGCGGCCATTTTTCTACGGAGAATAATGACAGGGGGTCACTTTTCTACGACTAAGGAGTTAGTATTCTACGGCTGAAAACTGACCCTTTCGCTAATGAACCGTAATACCACGACCCCCGTCATGGAGAAAAATGAACCCCGTAGAAAACTGACCCCTCTTAAAATGATAACTAGATATGATATACAGTGGCTCAATTTTGTGATTCTTTGGATGATATTATCGATTGTGACCAATCTAAAATAATTTTCATTTATATAAATTGTCGATTTCTTAGTTGTATATACAACCCACGCCATTTGTTAACATATTTCAAGTGCCATTTATATGATTGTTGTAAAGGTTATTAAAGTTACTAAGACTTACGCATCTGATGTATTCTGAAAAGTATTGCACATTAAGGATATAACTGAGTTATCTTACCTGGTCCCTAACGGTGACCAATAGGAAATCCTCATGGATTTCATAAACACTATTCGACTGTAAAGCCTTTAATATAAGATTATCGAGACTTTTATTGTTAAAGTAAAAATCCTTAAGGCTTTGACCCTCGTTGATCTCTATCTCGCCCCTCGTGAAATTGTCTATTGGAATCGTCCATCAGACGCACAAGTTGTAGTATCTGAAAGGTGAAATCCACTCAAAATTCAAGAATAATTACTTAGTGGTTAAAGTGCTGGACTTCTATTTTGGCGATCCAGGTCCAGCATGGAACTTTTCAGATCTGATACGTCATCTCCGGCCCGCTAATCGTCTTTCGGAACAGACTAGAAAACTTGAGGTCCCATGCACATTACATATATCTCTGTCAAGTTTGCATTAAGAGTAGGCTGCGACCGTCACATATGACGCTGATTTGAGCGGCCTAGCTTACAGGCTGAACGTAGATAAAGATAAAGATGAATTATGTTCATTAATCCAGAGAGTTTGTGTCAAAAACACACAAGTATACTAAAAAAAAGTCCGCGTAACTGTTTGAAAGAAGATAGCGTGACGTATGGACGGACGAACAGTAATGTGTATACCAAATTGTCTATGCTAAAGAACAGGAATGAAGTAATTGATTTCATAACTGCTGGGCTTTTACCAAAGGAAAATTAAAAAATGTATATTAATGTCGGGCCCCATGTGCGTGGAAAGTCTTAGCTCAATCTCAAACTCAACCTTAAGTTTTGACTTAAGTCTAATATAGTACTCATCTTAGCTTGAACTTAATTCCTCTATCCGCTCATGAAATCAGACATTTTGTTTCTTATTGAGACTGATCTTTGACATTTTAGGCACTCTCTGTAGCAAATGATCTAAATCTCAATTTTGAGTCTCAAATTTTAGTTTAAGATCGTTGAAGAATGCTAAATCAAACTTGAGTTTAAGCTTACAGTCTGATACTAAACTCAAACGCAATGTTAAGCTCGAGATTCAAGTCTAAGATTTTTCGTGCCCAAGATCGTCAAATAAATTGTTTGCGAACGACAATGTGGTTAAAAATGCAGTATCTTGTCCACAATTTAAAAGTTTAATTAACACATTGGGAGGGGGATTTTCAACAAAATACAGAACTCACAAGCAAATGGTGTAGCATCGTTATTTGCTCTGCAAATTTTTGAATCCAAGAAAGTTAGACATTTGTTGAAATGCCAGACTTAATATCACAGGTTCTGTATTTAGTTCGTTTATCATTAAAATTCTGGGCAGGAAATATTTTAATGCATAATTTCTCATATTGGTTGTTGATTCATTTCTATTTTCAAAATTTATTCTTAAGGAAATGACCCTCATCATACTCAGTGAAATGCTCTGGTCAATGTAAACCCCTCCCCTCCCGAGACAGGGTAATAACAGGACCTGTTTCCACACAAGAAAAAACCGATTTAAAGAAGCCCTTGCACTGTGGGGCAATATGCAAAGTTCGATGAATATGCGTGTATGTATAACCCCGCTAAATTTAGTAAAGCCCTAATCTAAAATCCTAGTATCTAATTTGGCGCGATTGGAAACAACAGCGCATCCTCGGTTCTGCGGGCAACATGGACGGTACAAACCTGCTGGTACTCCGGTCCAGTTGGGGGGGGGGGGGGGGTAGGAGAGGGGCAGGGTTTACATTGACTAATAAAAAATCTCTACCACTCTTGCTTTCCACATGGAACAAATGAAGTACAAAAAGATGGATGTGTTGCCAATATATCCTAATTTGATTTACACCGGCAAATTCATTACCACTCCTTTTCTGCGGGTAGTCTCATTTATGTCTTGCGCACGTATACCTAAAAATTAACCCATGCTTATGATATTATGTCTTCTAAAAACTAAAAGAAAATGTGTTAATGTTTGCCTTTCTGTAAAACTATTTCATTATTACAAGTGTTCATGTCACCAACAGTGTATATAGCAATAAAAATACTGCAATACCACTAGTATATCGAAAATGAAAGTTTTATTTGCAGATTATAGACTGTCTTAATTTATATAAAGCACAGGGAATACAATAGTTATCTAGGCACTGATGAAGAAAGTGTCTTATTCAACGTATCATATCGTATATTTATATACTTGTAGGTTGTTACGACCCTATGGCATGAAAAACGTAACAGAAAGAAAGTGAAAGAATTAAAAATAACTTACAGTTTAGAAATTCCTAAATAATCCTAAATGACCTATTGAATTTTGATAATCAGGAAATGTCCAAAGGTTATCCTAGTGAAATCACTAAAGTGCTTATATGCCACAAGAAACACAGTTTTAAATCCAAATGTTATTAATCCCAGGTAAACTCCTGTGAATGTATAATATTGTTAAGTTCCTTGAAGAATAGTACTTAAATCCAAAATGTACTATGTAGATGATAGATTTTCACCAGCTGATTTTACAAACAACAATAATTTTCCGCAATAACCTTATGATTCTGGAGAACTGCATAGAATGAGGAACGCAGTGATTAAATCCTATTTTATAGCCTCTTACTACGCACAAGAGAATTTAAAACTCTAATACTACGACTTAGAATGATTTTTGTCAACAACCTTCTTTAACCAATCAGAAACTAGGTTGCGCATGTACTGTTAAAAGTGCCTTCGCACTACAATTTGAAATACCTTATTTCTAATCAAAATGATGTTCACATGGGATTTAAGTCTTAAATCTGCACGCGCAACCACGTGATTCACCATTGTGGGTTAAGCTGATCGACATAATTATTGATTTTCCCTGGACATAGCATGACTCATGTAAACATGTTTATGTACATTTCTACTTTAAAAATAGCACAGGCTACTGAACTAAGGAATTATAATACAATGATTATAAGACCAAATGAAAACTACTATAATTTAAAGATAATATATAATGCCGTAACATAGGTACATGATACATATGCTAGAGAAAACCCAGCCATATTTAATCATCATAGAACCATTTTGTTGGCAGTTGACATTTCACTATGTTTTGTTGAAAAAAAAAATTGCTATTTGCAATATCCGGATGTTCTGGTGAAAGCTTTAGAAATACACAGAGGTCATTAAGCACCGACTGGTAGAGGTTCAGGTGGCTCACTGAACGCATCCTAAACGATTGTAATGAAAGTATTGGAGATTGATATTGACGTGCTAGTCCATATAAAATAAAACAAGCAACTGACGTGAATAAATCATTTAGCAGCGTAATGTTCACGAATTAATCTTCTTGTTCAGATCTTACCAATCACATAATAGATTGAAATATATTAGCAACCATCTCCCTATCAACATTATTGAGACCTGGAATGATGTAAGAAGTGTCTTTGAATTTGATCACATACACAGTGTCAAGTTCCTCTCGTTCTTTCAGTAAATCATCATCTGTTTCGCTGCTTGCTAGCGGAAATTCAAAAATCTGATCTAATATGTACTGTGAACAGTTGGCTGGAACAAATTTTCTGACGCACAAATACGGTGTTCGTGAATAGACCGTCTCCTCAACATACAGAATGGGTTCAAAATTTCCATTCATATTTTAAATGTAGATAGAACATTCATTAGGTCCCTCTTTATTCGGCTCATCCCCACTGTTCGAAGGTTTATAAGGCATTCAAACGAAGTCAGGTTGACTACTGAGTGCCCCACTAGCATAGTAAACAAACGCAGTATAGTTACAAATTGTCGCAAATCCAAATATTTAAAGTTCTGTTCCCTACGCACGTTATTCTTAAATATTTCACGTTTACAAGTATTGATGGATATGTCTAGACTCTCCCCGTTTTAGCATTTGCTCATTTATTTTTATGGAATTAACGATTATGTTTCTGGCATTATTGTGATAATACTGTACTCCGAACAAAACATAGCTGTATGTCCTAAACAAGCAGTTTCCAATACCTTTTATTGTAACTGTTTATGTCGGTTGTGCATATACGTTCATTTCCCGAGCACTACCCATGGTATGGTGATGATGTTTCACAGCTTGGCCAAACGGTTGTGTTTTTAAATACTGCCACTTTTCATCAACAGGATGAAAGCGGATTAAGTTTTGTGCATCATCATCACCTATAATAATGACATCATCGTTTTGGACCTCTTTTTCAGATTCTTTATACTTTCTTTCCTTTAATGGAAGACGTTTCTCCGTTTCTTCTTTCAGTGGTCTTTTCTTGCTGTATTGCATACTTGAAGTTTGGTTGTCCTTTGACGGACTTTTCTTAGTGTTCGTCGTCTATGGATTTTTGTCAGCTTTAGATAGACTTTTCGTAGTGTTGTTCGTCTGTGGAGTTTGGTCAGTTTGTTCCCTCTTATATAACTTAATTCGATTTCCATTGCTCTTTGCAGTCCTTGCAGAGTGTATCTTCCTTTCTTATTTACATATTTTATTTTGTAAGGGCCATTCCAACAACCACTAAGTTTACATACACCCATCTGGTGTTTTTTCTCGTGTTATGGACCAAAATTACGTCTGCAACATTGAAATACATTTCTTCACCTTGGCGTCATAATATTGTTTTCTATTTTCTCTGTGCAAGCTCAATATTATCAGCTGTCTCCTCTCTATTGCATGACAAATTAATGAATACGTCAGATCTATTTCTCAAGAAGTTATCTGCCGATTCTGTTTCCGCTCTTGAAGGCATATCCAATTCCACAGGCAGCCGAACGTTTCTGCCATACACCGTTCTGTATACAAACAAAATATATGGCAATTTCTCATCCCGGTCATTTTTTTTTTCATTTACGTATTTAGATAACACGGTGTCCTGTTATATCCCTCAGTTTATCAACCAGATTGTGTGTGATTATTTTCGGCAATATTTTTCATTCAGGTTATTGAAAAACTCTCGGCAGTTGTCTGTAAAGAACACTTCAGGGGTACCATGGTTGGACACAAACTTAATCAAAGCATTCTGACAACTTCATTTGATGGAGTGATTACGTTTGGTTATATGTTTGAAATGAATAACATTCATTTAGTAAAACAAAGTACTAAGTGTAGAAAAATCCCACCCAATGGGGTCCAAAAATTACGAGTTGGGTCATTTTTCTACGAGTAGGAGGTCATTATTCTCCGTAGAAAAGTAACCCCCTGGTAAGTTTTCTTTGAAGTCAATATTCTATGTTACACCACCTTTAGATCTAAGTTGTAGACTTTGAGGGGTATTCAACAGGATTTTACTTACTGACGTACATATGGATAGATGCTTCAACCCATGTGATATTGATGTGAACTTTCGGTCTTTGAGTATGCGCTCCTTAGCCGTCTTTGTCATGTAATTTTTATCAACATTCTACGCATGAGGCTATAGCGGTATTGGGTTAAGAATGCATCAAAGAGAAGGACATACAGACATACTGCTTTTCCGAATATTTCTGTTTTAAAAAACATTGCTATGGTTTAATATGATACAGATTTTGGTACCAAAGAATTCTTCACATGAAAATGTTTGTGAAATATGCTACGATTATGATGAGTGTTTCAGTTGCCAAGAACTTCATAGAAAGTAAAACATGACACATACAATGTCATGCATTATTCAGTTATCGTGTGTCCTGCATGAACTTAGGGAGTGACATAGTCTTTTTTTCCATAACAACCAGATCAAAGTATATTTAACGTCTAAAAAAGGAAGTCATATTTGATAAAACTTTGCAGGAATATTTTTGGGCAAGTTTTGTTTTTGATGGCTTCCATAGCAACCGGGAAGAAATATACTTTTCACATCTCAACCTCACCACCACCACCACCACCAAAAACAAACAACAACAAAATAATAAATAAACTAAAATAGACTGATAAAAAATTGTTGTCAAAATTGGAGGAAGTATTTATCATGACATGATCTACAAAACAAAATGTGTTTCTCTCTGTTTCTATGACAGACAGGTGATACAAATAATTTAGATCTTCTCTAAAACCACTTGATGTAATGTTATCAAACTTTTAGAAAATGTTCAAAGTGACTTGTGCTAGTCAGTATTGTTTTTATAGCATTCAATGCAGCCATATGCTTTTACATCAACCATGTGGAAAACATAGTTTGACATTTGTAAAATTACTGTTGCAATTTAAATCAAACTTTATAAATTAAAATAAAAATTAGCTTTTCTACATTTTCTGCAAGAGTTGTTTCTTTGAATGTCAAACACTCTTTGCTAAGTTTAATGCAACAAGGAGAAAATGTCTTTGAACCTAGTTTAACCTGCAAATTGGTATTATATTCGTCTTTGAGCTGAATGTGAGTCAAGTTAGCCATCTCTTCCCCACTTGAGCTTGTTCCTATTTGTTGTTTTTTAAGTATGTCTCATAACCCCGTATACAATTCATTTACTTTTTGAAAAGGAGGCAACCCTTGACTATTGGCCATTTTTCAAGAGTTGTGTCCTTTTCACAATATTTTCTTTTCATACTGTCATGTCTATAAGCGGGCGGTATATGGGATTTGCTTTGTCCATCTGTGGGTGTCCATCTATCCGTCTTCTTTGTCCATGATATAACTCCTATACTGATTCACTTATTAGCATCAAATGTGCACTATGGTCGGACTTGGGATGTGCATGTGTTGTGCATCAAAACTGAGTCACTGTGACCTACTTTCCAGGATTTATTGAGAACAAAAACAATGGTTAAAACGTGTGTCTGGGCTTTTATTCCACTACCTTTTCACCTACTGCTACCAAACTTGGACTAAAGGTGCATCTTACGATGGATGTTTACTGCTTACCAGAGTTAGACCGCTGTGACTTAATACTCAGATTTATTAACATTGCTAAAAACTGTGTCCACCCTTCCTGTCTGGGCTGTAAATCTAATATATTTAATCATATTTACGTACAACTTGTTCTGTGTTTGCATATTGGTATGAACGTATGCTGCACACAAAAACTGAGTCTCTGTACCCTACTTTCCAGAATTTGTTAAGAATTGTTTAAAAAATCTGCATCCATGCTATAATGCTAACACTTAACCTATTGTAAGGAAGCTGCTACTGAGAGTACAACTTAGGATGGGCATGTTTCAAACCAAAATTGGGTCAGTATAACGTACTTTTCAGGATTTGTTTCAAAATTGCAATAAACAATACGTGTCCATCCTCTCGGTCACAGCTGCATTTTTTAGATCACTACATCTGGTGACATTAAACGTACCCTTTTTGTGCATATTGGAATGGAATGGGTTTGTGTCGCACACCAACACTGGGTCACAATGACCTACTATTTAGTACAAAAGATGGTGTCAATTATTTCTTGGCTAAATTCAAATACCTCTTCACCCATTGCTATAAAATTACACCAAAATTGAATCTTAGATATAAACTATTTCACACATTGTCAGGATTTTGAAAACTACTTACAGATGGTGTCTTTGCTCAAAATATAACATCTTTTAGCTTAATAATGGCACTAAGCTTAAGAATTACACTACTAATGTATCTCATAATGAATCATTTCACATTACAATTATGTCACTATGGCCTCTTTTCGAGGATTTGGAACACTTCACAAAAACGGTGCCTTCGTTCAAATTATAATTTTTTTAACCTATTACCACCAAACGTGCATGTCAAATACATATACGAAATCAGTTATGTCACACACCAAAACTGGGTTGTTGTGACCTATGGTAAGTTGGTTACTCTCAAATATACTAACTGGTGTCACAGACGTTGTAGGTTATCCTGTGAGCTCCTGCTCATCGACAACTGTAATTAACTGACAACTCCAGTTTTTGCGAGTAAGAAATGGCGATAGCGATAGCAATTGCACCCATATAATTTCATCAAGTTCAATTTGTAAAACTAAGCAAAGTGTAAACAGCAAAACTACTGGCACAACTAATGAGTTTAAGCTCCTTTTGATTACACAATTCTCTTCAGATTTTACAACTAATGAGCCTAGACAGTCTAGCGCTTCTAGCCAATAGAGTTTCCTTCAGATTTGATGTCGGGACTTTTTAGCCTCCAAATCATGTATTCCTGAAGGAAAATAACGTATTCATTGCTCTTCTTGCAACAACGTCGCATGAAAAAAGTTACGAATTATTGAGATTGTGCTCCAATTGTGGACATCTTATTCGAACCAATAATTCAAAGGCACGCGTTTGTCCCGGAAAGAAAGATGCAGTTTTTGTGACCAAATCGTGGACTTTGAACATCAATGGTATATTCAAAAATATGACAATGAACTGGAGGAAGAAATCAAGGAAGACCAGCCCAAGAACAAAAAGAAACAAGTAAATTTTATCTTTTTTTTCTTTGAATGTACGTTAGAGACGGGTATGCACGTCCCTAATTTTTCCGTAGCTCATCGACCTTGTGAGAAGTGCATAAACGATCCTATCTATTTTCACTCTCCTAATTGTAGTAAGATTTCAGGAGGACGTGAAAAAATCTTTCGAGGACTCCGCACTCTTGCCAATTTTGACGAATGGATTTTAGACCGTACCGACGACACTTGGAGCGAAGAGGACATCCAGCATTACGGGGACTGTCATCGATACGATACAGTCATGGCTCACAATTTCTCAGGATACGACGGACAATTTTTCTTGAAATATTATTCAGAACAAGGTACCGAATGTCCCCAATTATTCAGAACAAGGTACCAAATGTCCCCAATTCACCGTGAATGGAGCCAAACTGATCTACATGAAAGTGGGGCAAGTACAGTTTAAAGATTCCTTAAGTTATTTAGCCATGCCTTTGAGTAGTATGCCTAAAACGTTTGGAATGACAGATATGGCCAAAGATTTTTTTCCACTCTTTCAATACCGAAGCTAATCAACATGCTGTGCTCCCGCATTTGCCTGACGTTCACTATTTTGACCCTAATTTTATGCACACAGAACAACGAAAGGCCTTCTATGCTTGGTAGCACACTCACACTTCAAACCCGTTTGACTTTCAAGAAGAAATATTAAAATATTGCCGATCGGATGTGGATATTTTACGACGTTGCTGTGGAAAGATTCGACAATTGTTTCTAGATCATGGAGGTATCAATCCTTTGAAGGAAGCTTGTACCCTCGCTAAAGCGTGTGGATTAGTCTATCGAAAGTAATTCATGTCCGAGAACAAACTGGCCATCATACACCCTCAATCTTACCTCTCGGTTAGCCGACGATATTCTGCCAAATCTTTACGTTGGCTGCATTACTTGTGTGAAAAGGAAGACAAATAGATACAACATGCGAGAAACGGGGGAGAAAAGAAAATTGGAAGTCTTTCTGGGGAAGGTTCGGATTTAGAAAAACCCCAAATCGTCTATGAATTCCAGTGATGTTTATTTCACGGATGCCATATCTGCTTCCCTCAACGAAACCAGAAAAGTCCTTTTACAGAGTTCACCATGGAAGAGTTGTACGAGCAAACATACCAACGACTTCTGAGGTTCGAAAGACAAGGATACCAAGTGGTAAAAATGTCGGAGCACGATTACGATCGAAGTTTAAAAACCAATCCAGAAATTAAACAAATTGCCGAAAGTTACGACGTGGTAGACATCGAACATTTGAATCCACGCGACAGTTTGTTTGGAGGACGAACCAATGCGACACGCTTGCTGTACAGCGAAGAAGAATTTCAAGGAGAGGATATCAAATACATCGATGTGTGTTCGTTATATCATTGGGTGTGCAAATATGCTCGATTCCCTACCGGTCACCCTGAAATTCTCACAGAACACATCGACGTGGAGCACATTTGTCAATATGAAAGCTTGGTCAAATGCAAAGTCTTACCTCCCACTCACTTGTACCATCCTGTCTTACCCAATCATTGCCAAGGAAAACTGATACTTCTGTTATGCCGTTCGTGTGCTGAAACATGTAATCAAGACCAACCTCGCAACCACAACGAAAAAGAACGCGCTTTGACAGGTACGTGGGTAAGCATCAAATTGTTTCATGCTTTGGATCGTGGATACCGCTTGTTGAAAGTATACGAAATTTGGCACTTTCCTACCACAGAACAATACCAAAAAGACGACGACTTGAGCCCAGGTATTTTCGTAGGCTACGTTAACGAATTTCTGAAACTGAAACAAGAGGCGAGTGACTCTCCCTTTCGGTGTCAGACACAAAAATACAAACACAAATTCAAAGAACGTTACCTCTCTTCATAAGGTGTTACTTTGGAAGATGTGGAAAAGAACGAAGGAAGACGATCGTTTGCCAAAATCATCCTCATTTGTTTGTTGGGAAAATTGGCGCAACGTCCGATATTGCCCAAGATGGAATACTTGGTAGATCCAAATAGCTACTTTCAATTGGTGGATGATTAAAGAACACTGATGAAACACATGGAAATCATTCGTGAAGATTTGATCTTGGTCAATAACGAAGATGCGTTTGGCAATGTCATCATTGCAGCATACGTGTCAGCCAGTGCCCACTTAAAATTGTATAAGGATGCCTTATCACCTTTAGGAGATCGAGTCCTGTACTTTGACACCGACATTTGTATGCACATCCATCGTCGAGATAGCCACCAACACCCAACCTTCGAAAGGGATCGTTTAGGTCCATGGACGGACGAGCACCCAGAAGACACTATTGTCAGTTTTGCTATCGGTGGCCCCACAAATTACGGATACCAATACAGAGACCGACAGGGACAACTACATACCAAATGCAAAGTCAAAGGACTTAACACTAAACTATCGAGCGAGTCAACTAGTCAACTTTGATGTTTTGAAAGAAGCTTTACAGTTTGGACATGATCAAGAATATTGAGTTAAAACATTGGATCCTCACAAAATTGTACGTTTTGCAAAACCACCATATCGTCAGTCGACCTTTAGAAAAATTCTATCAAATTCCAGACCACAGCACTTTTCCGTACGGACACACCGAGCTTCAGTATAAAAAAAGAGAAAAGTTCAAGCGTAACAGTTCATTGTGAATACAAACGTCAACCGAGAAAGAAGATGAATAATTCCACACAGCAACTGAGTGAGGAACTCATTATGGACTCCAAGTTCAATGTTGAGGCCAGCACACTTACACCGATACTGACGAGCTCGACACAGCCACCGAGTGAGGAGCCTACTGTTGACTCCAAGTTCAATCATGAACTCGAGTGCGATGCTGTGCCTTGCTATGATACTGATGCTGTACTCCATGCCGCTCTTCTACTATCCAATGCGATGCTGTGCTTTGCAACCATAGCGATGCCGTACGCTGCGGCATCAGCGACGCAGCACGACCTTGCCGCTCCTAAGGAACCATCGAAAGCTATGCCGTTCGTGAGCCTGAACGCTCAACTAGCGAAAGCGATGTAGCACCACCTTTCATCTTCACTGGTAAAAGTGATGCCGAGCGTATGCCGACTTACGTATGTCATCCATACACTCGCAAATCACTCTGGGTAGCACCACTAGTTCATCAAGATGTACCCATCAAGGAAGAATACACGTTTCCAGTGGCCTTGTCTGGCTATTGTCACTTTGAAAATCAATTCCTGACCTTAAAAGATAAATGGCCTAAATATCTGGAAGGACCTACTCCCAACGTTTTAGGCAGAGACGGATTTGTCTACTTGAGAGAAGGAGATAAAGTAAAGTGTTTCACCTGTGGTGTGACACTTCACGAATGGGATCTATAAAGATTCAGTTTACCTGGAACATGCTAGATGGTCACCACGCTGTCACTACCTTCCTTTGGTCCAAAGAAGTAATATATCGGATACTTTAAACATTTACCTCCTGAGCTAAGAGAACGCATTTACAAAGAGCTTGTCCAAATTTAAGTGACACGCACAGAACAATTACATCCTTTATGGCATAGACGTTTTAACCATTGGTATTTGAATACTATAAAAACGCTTATTAGTGTCAAGATGTTCAACCGGTCAGACATTGATCGAATAGGAAATGGCTCCTGTAAGATTTTGGATGTCACGACTTCTACCTACAATGTGGCAGTGATACACAGAATTCGACGGAATGAACTCCAGGAAAAGGTTAACAACTTAAAAGGAATACAAAACAATTTTACAAAAGGTATCACCTAAAGACGAAAATCCTTCAAGACGCATGATGTGAGGTGAGGTAATCAATGAGTTTCTTGGATATCCTTTACCACTAGATTTTCTTTGGCAAACGTGTGACTATTTCATGAAAAAGAAAGACATTGTTGGAATGACAAGTTTAGAATAGCACATTCAGAATCTGCCTTTGGAGATGCGAGAACGCATTTACAGAGATTTTATCAAGATACAAAATCTCAAAATCATTTCTCGATTGTTAAACTATTGCTATTTTCACAGTATTAGAATGCTGATTCTTGTGGGAAAACTAGGACAAACACAAAACGCTACTTGGATATAAAAACTGACCATGCCACGACTGTTGACATCAGTGTTGTAACAAATTCCGTGGAAGGAAGTCAATGACAGCATTCAGGACTTAGAGTATTACCACAAACTTCTACAAGAAGTGTTTCCACATTCTAAGATTTCCTTGAGTTTGGACGTCGTGTGGTGTGTGTGTTAGTTACTACTTTTCTCGGATTTCGTTTCCCAGGAAATTATTTGTGGACTATTTATGAACAGTATATGCAACAAAGAAATGACCATTCCAACTGTAAAAGTTTTGAGAATAGTGATGAAAACAAGTTGTGTACCTCCGTGTGAAGAAGACATTTGTCAAACTTTATCCATGCTTCAAACTTACCAAGAAGTGTGCATAGCTAGTTGGTTACACCAACAAATTTACGACTGGAAAGATGTACGTGACTGGAAAAGCCTTGGTTTCGATGCTTGGATACAGGAAGTCACTCACTATGCCAAAGATCCTGCATGGCACTAATCATCCAAGACAAAAAAAAGTGAACTTAGAGTCAGTGCCAGAAATAACATTAGAAACAATATTTGAAACAGTGGAAGAAGAACACAACAAAGAGGAAGAAATATTACAAGTCCAGAACAGTACCGTCGTACAAATAGAAACGCCTGAGGAAAAAATGACCTTCTAGGATAAATTAGAAACACTGAATTCCCCCAGAGACTATGAGAACAACACCACCAGGGCGTGAACATTAATTTCGTGGGACACAGATCGATCGGGAATATTGTACACTGTCTTGTTTATATGCCACTTGGCTCATTTTAGTTTGTGCATTAGTGATGTACATAATCATTTATGTTTTATGTGCCTGAGTGTTTTAATGCTTGACATGTAAATATTTTTGTGGTGACACTTTTTAAAAAAAACATTAAACGCGTATGAAATGTATAAAATGTCTTGTGTCTTTCTGATCCTCTCAGAATTCTCAATACCACTATTATTTCTTCATCTTCCTCCTCTTCCTCTTCTTCCTCTGTTCTCAAAGTGATTGACGAAAAGTTAGATCGTCAAAGTTGGGAAGCTTTGTATCTTTGTCATCCCTTTAACATGTTAATTGCTGGACCGAGCGGTTCAGGCAAAACTGAATTTGTCAAACGTTTGATTGAACACAAATCGTTCGATCGTCCACCTCAACGTATCTTGTGGAGTTACAAAGAGTGGCAATTGTCCTACACCTTACTCCAAGAAAGTCAAGGAGAATCCGTTTAGTTTGTAGAAGGCATTCCTCGCGAAGACGATAGGATCGTGTCTGACTTGAGTCAAACACATCTGTTCATCTTCGATGACATGTTAGGAGAAGACGAAGAAGAAATTAAACTTTGGTTTACACGAAAAGGACATCATCGTAATGCCAGTATCTATAACATTACTCAAAATTTGTTTCAACAAAGTAAATCAGTCTCAATGCCCATTATGTAGTCTTGTTTAAAGGTCCCGGATATAAATCTCAAGTGCAAGTGTTTGCCAAAAATATTAGGAACCTCTTTTCTAAATTATGCGTACTACGATCCCACTCAAACACCTCATGCGTATTTCCTTATCGATTTAAAACCCACCACTCCCAATTATTTAAGATTTCGTAACAGTTTCATTGCTATCAAGAAAGAGGTCCTGTCATTTACACGTCCCTTTGGCGACTCTGAAAAAAGCTATAAAAACATCAACCACATCCTTTCTTTCCAACAGTATTCAACATGACTTCCTTTCAATCTCATCTTCCTGCCAAATTGATTCGTGCACTGCATGGCATCAGTCGCGAAATAAACGCACACGTACGTGCACTTTTGTTAGTAACTAGTCTCAAAGAAGTGTTACGATGGTTTTCTTTGACAGCACGTTAATTACTCCAAGGCATCATTCACATACTCATCAAATCAAACGCTTTTTTGAAAAACATAAAGGTGCGTTGTCACAACTAGCAGATCCAAGGATCGAGACAAAAACCAAAACACAAATAATTTTGAAACCCGTTGGAAGTGGTTCCTTATTCGTTGTCTTTTGAAATGGGATCCTAATGCCCAAGCAAAAACCAAAAAAGAAAAAAACAAATTTCCCAAAAGACACCAACAACAACAACACACACACACACACACACACACACACACACACAACACACAACACACACACACACAAAAAAAGAAAATCCCCAAGAAGAAGAGTCCCAAAAAAAACAAAACATATCCTCCTCCAGCCAGAAAGAGAGATACTACTGCTAGGACGCGAACGTATTCCAGAACACCACGCAGCGCAGTGACGGTGTCCTCCTCCTTCCACTTCTTCTTCTCCATTCATGATGATGCCTGCTAAACCTGATTTAAGACCCGTGTTTTTCAATTTGAAGCAAAAATGGAAACCCATTTCGAAAGGCACATATCCGGTGGAGTCTACTTCTGCTGCTCTTGTGCCTGCTGCTGCTGCACCACCTAAAACCAAAGTCCAAGGCAGAACAGGAGTTTTACAAACTTTACTGGATGTATCCAAACAAGAACAGACACGATTTAGTCCTTTGAAAACACCTCATCGTCGAGTGGCACCCATCATGAAGTTGATACGACGTGCTGATCATCAGTGGAGACTAGTTCCAGTATAAAAAAGAAGTGTGTCATCAGATTTACATCAGTGTTTCTTTGCTCCTGACACAAAAGATGGCACCAATAAAGGCACACCACCATTGTCGTCCCCAGAAAAGCAATAAAAGTATTCCCTGCTCGTTTAGCTAAACATTGGGATGTTTTGTCAGTCCTGACTAAATCCAATTCTTCCATGCGAAAACAACTGATTCAAACAGCCCCTAAAGAAATCATCGATACCTCGTGTGAATGTTGTTTGAATTTGTTGAAAGGAAAAGTAACGTTGTCGAAAATACAAAAAGAACAATTAAGAAAATATCGGAACGTTCTTCGTCAAATGGTGAAAAAGAAAATACTCCTCAATCAAAAGAGAAGAGAGAATAATTTTGGTTCAACGAGGATGATCTCTACCCATGCTGATAGGACAGTTGCTAAAAATAGCTGCTCCATTGTTAGGATCGATTGCTGGATCCCTTTTAGGAGGAGTCATGAGATAAGGAGGGAATAAAAAGGACACTCTGATCTGGAAAGACAGCACACTTGTACCTTTAGATCTTATGGAAGGACGAAAACTCATTTCAGTTCCCTACAAACGATGGATGGAACTCCATCGCTGGTACTAACAACGGATACCTCATTTACCTCCGAATGCTAAATCTCACCGAGATGTCACAGTAGCAACAAGAGTTACAATCGTTGATGGATCGAAGCGATTTGTCAGAAGCAGAAAAATCACAACGGTAAGGACAAGTACTGCAACATCTTCAACTCTTTTATCAGAAAGCTTTAGAGGAAACAGCTAAACCGACTCTGAGATATTTCAAGACGATGATGAAAAGCGATCCCAAAACCAATAAGACAGACACTGCCAAAGCGAAGACAGAAGAAGAAGACATAAAGAAGTGTTTCAAATTCCGTCTGCTCCCATACCTAGTAATATTGCAGCTTCCTTGTTAACATTGTCCCCTACACCCCAACAAGAAGAATTGAAAGCTTGGGCAAAAAAGATGATGTCGACACTTCTTCAGCAGAAGAAAAAAAAAGAAAGAAAGGAAGACAGAAGGGATAAAAGACATAAAGAAAAAAGTGACAACTTCACAACCGACACCTGTGTCTCGTCAGACACGTCAAACTTCGTCCAAACCAATACCACACGAAAGCAGTATCGAACAGTGGGTGACTTATTGAGGAGTGACACAGTGGACCTCACGGAGAGACTTTTTGCCAGCATTTATTACAATCCTGCACATTCTGCTGGTTACGGAGGAGTCAAAAGTTGTATCGGGCAGATAAAACCAAACTGAAAAGTGTACGTTTTCCAGACCTGCGACAATGGTTACAAGAACAATCGACGTACACGTTAAACCCATTCGACAGAACTTTTCCAGGAGTCAAACCAAAGGCAGGCATCGATCGTCAATGGCAAGCAGATTTAGATGAAGTCTCTCATTTGACAGCATACAATCGTGGTGACAAATATTTGTTTTGTGTCATTGACGTTTTCAAAATCAGCTTGGGTTGTTCCTTTGACTTCTAAAACAAGTTCCAAGTTAGTACGAGCTTTAAAACTGGTTTTGAAACAAAGTGGTCAAAGTGGTCGTCACCCTTTAAGATGGCAAACAGACAAAGACACCGAATTTCTAAACCAAGCTTTTCAAAACGAACTGAAACAACGACACATTCAATTTGTTACTACTGAAAATCCTGAAACAATAGTTAGTGTCGTGGAACGTTTTCAAAAACTTTGAATGAACGCGTGTGGAAATATTTTACAGATCAACACACTCTCAAATATATCGACGTGTTACCACGTCTGGTTAAAGCTTATAATCAATCGTAGCATCGATGCATCGCACGCGCCCCCGAATAAGTGACTCCTGAAAACGAAGTGGTGCTTGATCGATTGTTTGGAACGTCAAAGATTGGGAAAAAAAGCAGTGGTGTTAAAGATTCGAGATTGTGTTCGCATTGGAAAAACCAAATGCACTTTTGACAAAGGTTATTTACCTAACTGGACCACCGAAATGTTTCGTGCCACTGAACACGTTCGTGGACGTGATCCTCCTGTCTATAAATTGTAAGACATGAACGGAGAAGTGTAAGAAGGAACAGTCTGGATTACAACGAGTGACCAAAAAAGATGACGAAGTGTACGATATCGAAAGCATTCTCGATATAAGAACACGTAAAGTGGGCAAACGTCGATTTGAAGATGTGAAAGTGCGTTGGAAATGACATCCCCCTAGTTTTGATTCTTGGATTGCCGCTTCACAAGTCATCGACAATAAAAAGAAGAGGTAATCATCATGCCGTTCAACACAACTGTTACTTCTCATTCTCAGAGTTCTTCTCTTCAAGAATTACAAAAACAACCTCTGTGGGTGTGGTGTGGAGAACGTGACCCTAAAAATCATATCGTCTTTTCCTTCCAAATCTTTGTGGTGTATTGTGTCATCGGTGCAGCCATTGCTAATTTGAGTTTGCAACAAGGAGACAACCAATTATGGACCATTTTACCCAACAGTTGCATTGGTTATCTTCTACCCAATCCTTCCTTAAAAACAACAACGGTGCAGCCAACGCCAGTCACCATTCTTCTTCCAGTCACAACAATAGCAACATTCCTCTTTTGGAACATTGAGTAAATCATTCTCCTTTGACCTCGAGTGACTCCTTGAAAACCAGAACCATTGAAGTATGAATAACCAATTTTATTTAACATTACCAAGGGACAGTTCTAATGATGTGTTTCCCAACAACAAATTATGTTGTTTCACTGCAAAATCAACTCAAGTCATACAATTGGAGCAAGCCCTCAATATCAACGAAGGTCCAAGCACTTTTATCGTCGATATCCTGAACGAACAATTGCAAGAACAGTTGGACAAAAATGATCCTGGTTATTACGAATATAAAATATCATTACACGCCAATCCTCCTGCATTGACTAGCTATACGATGAGAATTCCTTTGGGGTATTATTTTAATGCTCAATATCTTGTCGACACGATTTCGACTCTTTTTGACAAACAGTGTGGCAAAGCCTTGGAGAAAAAGCTCGCAAAAGTGTAACTATCGAATATCATACAATTCCTCATCGTCTTAAAATGCATTGTTTGGACAGCAAAATCATGTCCATTACTTTTTGTGCCGGTTTGTTTTCTATTTTTATTTTTTATTTTTTGTTATTTTTTTATTTTATTTTTTTTGGGGGGATACATTGCTCTGGCTCCTATAAAAGACCTTTACAACAACAATTGATTCGAGGAAGGTGGAGATAAATACCACGTTCACCGTGAATCTGTACGTCCTCATTATCAGCCGGTCAGTAAATTGTATTTTGACAGTGTCAACACTAGCATAAAAGGATATCTAGGACAAAATATTATATTTTCGAAAGGAAAAGTCACGGTGAAACTACATTTTTGAAAATGATTCTCCAGTGAATTGTGGCAGATGAATCCTGTGTACAAAGGGGTCGCTCGACAACGAGGACATGGTTTAGGAGATATGTTAAAGTCCGCTTTTCGTACTGTTGCCCCTATCTTAAAACCGATGGTGGCTCAAGGATTGCATGCGTTAAAAGATGCCGCTTTGACGCAAGGAAAATCATTACTTTAAAACGTCCTCATCGACAAACAAAGTCCAAAAGAAACCTTCATGAGAGCAGGAAAAACATGTGTTGCTGCAAACTGGAAAAGACCTTTTGGGTCGCAGAGACACCTGTATAAATTCACACTTCTCCCCCAGGAATTACTTCTTCATCAACGCCACAGCAATGACAAGGTAGAAGGAGACGTCGAAACTCCTTCAGATCTCACAAACACGTTGTTCAGAAAAATAAAAGAAGAACAAGAACTGGTAGAGACTTGGACGTGTTTGATTACTAACCACGGAAAATGATGTACTGAGATTCTTGCCAATGTACCAAGTTTGACCTCAATCTGTTTGACATGCCACCCACCTTGATGACGATGCAAAAACCCAATGGGTTGAATTTCATCCTGTGTTGTCTTTGACTACCTCAGCCCGATCAAATTTGAAATCAAAAAATAAACCGAAGATACATCGATCTGAATGACAGTTACTTGTACCTGAAAGTCAAAGTTCTCAAAGTGGACAACACCAATCCAGGGGTAGATGCCAGAGTAGCTCCCGTCAATAATTGCATGCATTCGTTGTTCATCGAAGTGAATTTGTACTTTAATAACAAACTCGTCAGCAGCAGCATGGATACTTACCCTTGCCGTGCTTACATGGAAAATATCTTGATGTCCGGAAACGAAGCCAAGAACTCTCATCTGGATGATTCCGTGATATGGAAACCTGACGCCTTGGATGCCTTCAACAACACACCATGAAATCTGATCCTTGTAATCTCACATTATTTAATCGAATGGAGACTGCATTTCTTCTCATAAAGTCAATGGTGTCTTCTTCCAAAGGAGGTAATCCATAAGAATCAAAACCGTCTACACTGTGATCGTTGGAAAAGTAGACAGCGGCCCAATGAGCACTGGGACCTGTTTAACACAGGTGTACCAGGGAAGAATACTTGCACTCCCTAGTAGTCCAAACATTAGAGAGGTTGGTGTCTGCTATAGACCTAACAAATATTACCCAAAATAATCAAACTTGTTTAAAACTACCGTTGTTTAATATCTCATAACACACTTATTTTCATAAAACTTCCTTCATATACTATCATTCTGAGTTTAGGAACTTAAACACTTAGGACTAAAAATGAGCAAAGTTAAACTTAGACCCAAAAAAGTTAGCTAGAATCCTTCTATTAGGTTAAATGTCAGGACTTCAACATCACCGACTATTATTGGCTATCTCAAACTAGGACACAATGGAAACGTTAGGGAAAATAAATTGAACTTTAACTCCAGTCTACTTTCCCCAGACAAAGAGGTATTAGCAATGTCAGTTATTGAAACCGAGACAAATGAGACGATTCAAAACATGGATGGAACATTACAAACAGCATTCCCCATATTTACATCAAATGGGCCTGCCACTCCGATTCCAGAGGTACAAATTCAAAGCTTTATAGACCTGAATTACACCAGGCCCATGCTATATTCATCCCCAAGCAAACTCAAATCATGCCTCACATTGGATGTGACCCCAATCAACAAGCGCGAGGGGGCCGGGAGTCATTTCGAACCCTAAGACTCCTACTCCACAACAAATAGGAAATATAAAGGAGGGGGATGGATATTCCAGACCTAATACTTACTCTGAAGTAGTACTGAAGGTAGAAAAGGTGGAGCAAACCTTGAACAAGGTAGAGATAAATAAACCCATATCAAAAACAGCAACACCAAAGACCACCAAGACTGGGTGCGCCAAGGTGCACAGCAGTCAAACAGCAGGCACATCCAAAGTAGGACCTGACGCAACAGTAGACTGGAATCACATTCTCCAAATTGCCGCCTCCCCGGAACCTAAGAAAAGCACACTAGTTCAAGGGAAGGGGAAGCGAGCAATGAAGCGGAGCGTAAATTTAAAAAACTCAAAATGATCAAATGAAACCCACAACAAACAACCTGAAAGCATTGCAGCTGATACCTCACCAATAAAACAGCGCCCGAAAGCAACGCCAGGTAGCACATCAAAAGCAGCGGAACCTCAATAATCAATAAAACACAACAACTGAGGCCAATAGACCTAAAAATGATCCCAACAAACATACACAGTCGTACCACCAGAGGAATCTGACCGTATTCATCAAAAGCTTCGATACCGACATCAACAAAATCAGTTATAGAAGCATCACTACATAGCTTCTAAGGACACAGGGGGGACAATTCAAAATTGTCAACACAAGACAAAAGTATATAACCGTTAGATGAAGCTCTACTAAACAAGTAGCCAAATACATAGAGATCCCCAAAATAGGACCATACTGAGTAACTATTTCTCGGCATACATCAATTAACCCCCAACAAAAGCATATCAAACCAAAAGACCCACACCTCTGTACAAAAAAATCACCCAAGTAAACCTGTCCCAGGAAACCGATTCCATTATTCAAGACATGAGAAATCACGGACAGGAAGTATAAAACACAGTACGCCTAAAAAGCACAGAAGGCATCAATTGGACTGATGTTTTACTACAATTTCAACAACAACCACCAGAAATGGTCCGACTGGGACAGCATGGCCCATTTCTACCGCTTGCAAGAGGTTAAGAACAAACATCGGTTTTGCCATAACTGCAACAGATGGAGCCATTTTACTTGCAAATGCAGGTCAAAGAGAAGACGTAACAAATGTGGCGGTAAACATGATAGGGAATGCAAGTTCACTAGGCAAAGATGCGCTAACTGCAGGACACTCATGTACCCAGATCAAGAGACTGTCCTTTTGCAATCAAGGAAAAACAAATCATTGAATATATGTCCCCAAACCAAGTAACATACCGAGTCTCTAAAACTCAAGTCACAGTAGATAAGTAAACACAAGATAACTAGCTCACCACCAGAAGGAAAAGCTGACCAAGTGTATCTCTCAGTAGTAGCCAACAAAATTAAAACTCGTAACCAAGAGGAGAGCAGAATCAAGCCCGACTGTCACAAGACCAAAATTGGAACCACATCATCTCAAACTCAGTCCCATAACAAAACACATGAAATAAACAAAAGCACATTGACCTCGAAAGCTCAGTCCCCTAAAGATAGAACAAAACCATCACACAACGAACAGATCATATGCAACAACAAATCCCATTGTCACAAAAATAAATTATCCATATCTCCACAAAAGTCATAAGGTATAAATAAACTCAAAACAGAATTAGAATTAAATCAGCCAAAAACTGAAGACAACACAGCAACAACGCCAAGCAGCCTAGAAAACAGCCCAAAGATCACAACAGAGGAGGTGCTAAAACTTCTCCGGGATATTATCGACCGATAGGTGATACTGACAATATAAATAGAAATGTAAATAGGACGCATCAGAAGTGAATACAAAAGAAATAATCACAATATGGCAATGGAACTGCAGGGGAATTCGGTATAATGCACCAGAATTGTTCCATAGGATACTAAATGAGCGCCCGAAACAAGACGTAGTGTGCTTGCAGGAGACCCTATTGAGCAAGCAAACAAAAAACCCACCAAAATTCCTCGGTTCTCAACAAGCTATTGTAAACAAAGACCCCATGGAAAAAAGGTAGCTGGCTGGCAATATATGTCAGCATGTTCTCTCAAATGAGTCTGTTGAAAGACCACTGCTAACACAGAATATTACCCCTCTCCCTGAGTATCAAAAAATTAAGGTAAACTCAGGACACAAACCACTTATAGAGGCAAACAAAGACGACCCAAGTGGGGACCAGTTCATTGAACCTGAAACGTATAAAACGATTGTAGATCAGCTAGGAGACAACACCATTATCTGTGGAGATTGTAACGCCCACAGTAAACAAATGGGGAGGAACCCATTAGGATAGGAGAAGAGAGAATACTGAGAGGTGGGTCACAATATCTAACTAGTAATTTTAAACAACGGTTCACGTACTAGGCTAAATCCCGAAAACAGGGCCATGTCAACTATTAATCTAACTATATGCTCGCCCAGAATCGCGAAAATCGCCGACCTGGAGGTTGATCAATCAAGCACGCTAGGTAGTGACCACTTCCCAATATTGACCACCATCCCTACTAAAATTCATACAAATATTAGTGCACCTACCCCTAAATGTAGATTCGATAGGGTAGACTGTGGGTCGTTCCGTTCTCAGTGCGAGGAGATTGCAGACGCTCAGCTGTATACCGAAAATATTGAAATTTTTAATGAGAATATTGTTGAGGCGTTGTCCTCAGCAGCTGAGAGCGGTGCATACCCAAAAACTTGAGGACAGGCCGGTAACAATCCGTTCCCTGGTGGAACAACGAATGTAAGCAAGCCGTTAAAGAGAAACAGACAGCCTTCAAACCGATTTAAACACACCAAAGCTCTAATGATTTCCTTGCTTACAAAGAAAAAAAACGCCTAGTGAAGAACACTCTATTCAAGGACGGCGAAGCAACAATCGTGGAAGGCGTTCTGCACATTACTAAATTACAAGGCAAACTCAAAACTAGTATCGGCTAAGATTAACAAAATTAAGGGGAAATCTTCACCTTAGATCCCTAACCTGCCCGGGCTTACAACTGACAAGGAAAAAGCCGACAAATTAGCCGCACACGTCGCCGGCATAAGCAGTAACGCCAACCAATCAGTCAAATTTGAAAACCACCGCAACCCTATGTAGGACACTCAGCCAAAATTGACTATGGGTGTCAAGTGCACGCATCGGCACACCTAATGTACTTTAAAAAATTGGATCGGATCCAACACCAAGCTCTAGTTATCTGTACCGATGCACTCGGTAGCACTTCTAGAGAAGAACGTAGAATCCTAACTGGGGACCTCCCCGCCCCTCATCTAAGACGCCTAGGATATCAATACGTGACAATTGGCACCCTACAAGATCTATTCTAGAGAGATGCAATAAGCCCTTCAGACACAAATTGTGCAAAAACAAAACAGAAGGTTTAAAAAATCCATGAGCTAAAAATGGAATTAAACATCCCCAATATACAGGTGGAGTTACAATCTACCTTGACCCTGCCCCATGGACCTGCAAAAAACCAACAATAAATCGAAATCCACTCACTTATGGGAGCCAGGACGCACTGCAGCAGCAGCGTTGATCTCGGAGAAGAACATCACACTGGGGGCGAGGCTACCAGACAACTTCTCCTTTTATACGGTTGAGTTCTGGGCTATCATCCAAGCAATAAAGTTGATACAAACTAGCCAAACCCCAACAGCAGTTATAAAAAGCGACTCACTCAGTGTGTTGCGAACTCTGGAGTCAGGTAACTCTACCAGTACAAGCCTGGAACAAAATAAATATACTGTACATTTCATGTGGGTATTAACATCACTGGAAACGAAAGGCCAGACAAAGAAGCCGAAAACAAACTAAATGAACTAAATGAACCAGACATTTGCCAATTGGATTACAGCGTCTAGGAGATCTACAGTATGATTAGGCAAAAAATTGATGATAAATGGCAGAGGGAATGTGACAACAGGCAAAAAGAGCGCGAAATTCACAATTTGCAGAAGCAAGTCTGCATAAATGTTATTCCCCCAAACCTGGCAAACCCTTTTGATACCAAAGTTAGTATAGAATCAAAACTGGAAAACCTGCTGGCCAGTAGTTTTGGAAGATTTTTGCCAGGAATAAAACACGCAGGAATTAACTGATCACACTGTCCCACCCCAGAAACATTAAGCCATGTTTTAAATGACTGTCCCAATTATACCCAAGAAAGGAAAAAAATTCCAGGAGAATCAGAAAAAAAACAGTCACCTACCCGGATTTCCTTAAAACAGGAAATACTAACATCAATTCGGTGTGCACATATATATTGGGGTTCGTCACTGATATCTGAAAGAGAGGGAAGATATAATCCCTGGTTGTTAACTCACATACATGTCCTAATGAAAACATAGAAATATAGAAGTATTTGGGAAACCATACCTGTCTCATTCGGGTGAGGCGGAGCTCGGTACCGGGAGGAGGGGATAAACCATATCCGTCCCACTCCGGGACCTGGTTTCAAGATGATGGTTAATCCTCGCCCTAACGACATGAGAAACTCCACCCAATACAGAACATAAAATAACTTTAAAAATAAGATACATTCCCAGAACAGCAAAATATACTGATAAGCGATATAGCTTTCCCACCCCATAGATATATATCTTTAAGAATTATTTCTTATCTTCTCATTTATCTTTTCTCTTTTCCAATCCCTAACGCTCACAGTGCGAACGATGTCACTAACAAAGAATGCATGCAAGTTCATCCTACCATAGGAATATTTTCTCCCTCTCTTTTCCTCTATCTCATTTCGGTGGTGGCCCCGGCGAACCAAGGAGTATCATATAAGTTAACTCCGACCCTCAAAAAAAACTTATACAGTATAAGGTGGTCATAAGCTCAGACCATCAGGCGCAGCCGCACAATATGTCAATGACTGGAAATCTTAAAAGTTGATAGCTGACCCGCTAAACTGACCCTCACATAACTAAGACCAAAAGGTGGTCCTAAGTCAAGACCATCAGTGTCCCACCGTAAAATGCGGTAACTGATTTCTAAAACTCACCGAAATTTAAGAATAAGCACAGGCACCATGTGAAAACTACGGCCGTACAAACAAAAATTTGACAATATACGCTGGTATTAACCCAGACCATCAGGCCAAGCCACACAATGTGGCAACGTTTGAATATAGTAAGTAAGGAAAAACCCATTATTATAAGGTGCTTGAGCTAACAAACTTAGAATTGCACTCCTTGAACTGAGCCAGTCTTAGAATACACTTTTCTACTCAACTCTTTACCATAACTAACCACTATAGGAAAACAGCCATTAGTACATAGCTTTTTACTGGAAAATAATAATCAAAATATCAGATTGTACGCAAGATGACATTTATTTTTGGCAAAAATAAAAAATCTAAATTCAACCCCGAACCACAAGGAGAGAGCCTTTTCCGCCTTTCCCGCTCCCGGACATGAATTGAGAAACGTGCATTGCACACAGTAATGCGTCCGATAGGTTTGCAGCCCCACATCTCTTCTGACGAGATACTAAATAGTGTGCACTGCACACAAACCAATTCCCCAATGCGCACATTGTGCGCATTGGGGGTGTATAAGACGTACATGGCCAAATAGCCGAAAACGTCTTAATGCAAGTTAAGTAAATAATGCAAGTTAAGTAAATAAGTAGTAAGGTCACCCTCGTTGACTCGTCAACAACAGAATGACTTCAAAGATTCCGAGATTGAATGAAGCTATGGTACATATGCACCGGGTCATGCAGCACCTGATCCAGAAGAAAACAGATAGGAAGACAAACCTCTTCCTGTTAATGGCGCAAGATCTGGTAGAAGCTGTCATGAGGGAAGAGATCAATCAAGATAGAGAAGATTGGGAGGAGAGACAAAGACTGCAGCAGCAGAGGCAGCAAGAACAGCAGCAGCAACAAGAAGGAGAAGTGAAGTGTAAGATGGACTATGAGGAGTTCTCCTTCTCCTTCAAAAGGAGACGGCCTTGTAATGTGGTTAAGCCAGTGTTGAAATCTGGCCTTCCTCCCAGGCATTAAAATCCTCACCAAAACAAAACCGTCCTTTTCAGGGCCACTCACATCTCTAGAAAAGAGATATAAATCAAATTGCCCAAAAGTTTGTTTTTGTATCTTTGGTGTATGTTTGTGTCTGTCTTTTTATACCACCAAAAAGTCCATTTCCTTATAAAAATGTGTTTGTATGTTTGGTGTGTAAAAAGTTTAGAAAAAATAGTTTCTCTTATGTCCACGCAATTTATGTTTCTGTTTTTATGTGTGAGGTTTGTATTTTTGGGATGAGGGATGTTTCCCTTCACATCCGTGGTTCAAGCATATAAGGCGGCACGTTCACCAGTCGGGCCACCCACATTGACTCATCAACAACTCAAAAATGAGCACCACATCGGAAATCCGAGCACACCTAGAGCATGTCTGGCACCTCCAAGACGAATTGGAGGAGATGGAGGAGAAGAAGTAGAAAATGGAAGAAAAGGAAAAGAAGAAGAGGGAGACAGAAAAGCTGCTGCCACATTCTGAAACCTTGGTCCATGTTTTCGAAATTTCGTTTCAAAAAATTATCATTTAAAGCATACCCTTTGTTCCGAAATTTGCACAAAATGTATTCCTTTCTTTTACAAGCTGGACCAAGTGCTTTGTGAGATTTTTTGCCACGCTTATAAACAGGAGCTAGGAACCATACTATCTACACTTGGGTGGAATCCTCGTATATACCCTAGCCTGCGAGGATCACTGCGAGATTTTCTGCCATTTAGCACTAGTGTCTGGATAATAAATGTATACCAGGACGGAATCCCCATAATTGCTTTAGGTAACCAATTTTTGTATCGTTAGCATCTACTCTATACCTAACTTTAATTAGTTAACAATTTCATCAAAGCTCAAAGAAACCATTGTTCAGAATCAAAGAACTATTAATACTGTGTAACTTCTCTCCATAAATTGCGTTTAGGATTCAAAATGAGAAAAAAAAATCAAATGTCTCAAAGAAAAAGAAATATATCTTTACAATTAACCAGGATTCAGGGCAAAGTAATAACCCCACCCCCACACCTAGAAAAAATTGCAGCAGGACCTAAAGAAAATGTTAGGATTACCAACCTAAACTTCAATCAAAGCCTAACTACCACAGATAGGGAAGTAAAATCACCAGTGACATTCAACATGAATGACTCGACATCGGAAGCCAGTTTCAATTTGGATAATCCCCGACCGATGTTGTCCCCCTCCACAGATAAGGGTAACGACGATGACCCCAACATCCAATTAAAAAGGGTGTAGCAATTGGACATGATATTCAAACCAAAACGCCACCTTACCGATAAACGACCTTGCCACATTTTATAGCCCCCCAATCACAAAACTCCAAATGGCAGTGACGCCAATAACCGGAAGGGAGGGGGACAGGAAGTAGTCACAATCCCAGAATCACCCACCTCACCCCAGTCAATTGGCACAAAGGAAGTAGTGGAAAAAAGGAAGTATAAACCCAAAACTTATGCCGAAACTGTCCAGGGTCTAGAAAAGATACGGAAAAAACAAAAACTGACATTCCAAAATACAATAAAGCCTAACGTAGTAACAGTAACGCCAACTGGCATTAAACTACAATCAAAAACAAAACCAAACAATAACAAACTAAACACAACAGTCGCAACGTCGACACCAAACGCCACTAAACCTTTATGCGCTAATGTGCATAACAACCAGGTAGCAGGCCCCTCCAAAAAAGACAAGAAAGTCCAATGAACTAAATGAGGCATTCCTAATCCCTAACTCACCTGAAACACCTAAACCACAGGAAAACCCAGTCATACAAGGCAAGGGGAAACGACTAGTCAAAGGAGTAACCAATATTAAAAATTCGGTAAAGGCTACAACACATCCTGAGGTTAAAGGCAAAAACACCACGACAACAAAAATAGTCCCAAAACACAAACCAAGGGCGAGGAAATCTCGGCGCAAAACAACAGCAAACAGAACCAAATAAATATCCCCAAGACCAAAACATCCAACAATGCCCACAATAACCAAACATATAAATATCACCCATGAAGTCTGACAATCTATATCAAGAGTCCTAAGATCAATATTAACAAGATTAGTAACAGAAGCATCACAACCTAGTTTCATAAAACACAGGGGGGAGAATTCAAAATCATCAACACGAAGCAGGACAACATCATAGTCAGATGCTCTTGAACAAAGCAGGAGGCAAAATTTGTAGAGCTACAAAAATAGGCCAGTACAGAGTAAAAACACTCGGCACAGATCAACAAACCTCCAAAACAGCAAGCAATACCATCAACACCAACAAAATTAAACAAACAATTTCACATGTCTCTAAGACACGGGACGACGAATCCATAATCCAAGACATTAGACAATACGGCTATGAGGTAGAAAATGCAGTTTGCCTCAAGAACAAACAAGGCGAGTACTCGACAGTAGTTTTACTACTCTTCAAACAAACACCCCCAACTATAGTACTATTAGGACCATATGGAGCAAATTACAAACTGCACGAGTACAAAACCAAGCCTCGTTTCTACGATAACTGCAAAGGGTGGGGCCACTTCTTCATCAGATGCAAGAACCGGAAACGGTGTGATAAAGTGGGGGGGGGGCGGGGGCCAGCGTGGAGGGAAATGCGTGTTTAGCGGGAAGAAACGCAGAAACCCCCACTCGCCTAAATCCCAGGAGTGCCCCTATGTGATCATAGAGGAACAAACAATCAACTTCATGCTGACAAACAAGGTCAAATATGCAGTAGCCAAAACCCAGATCATGATACAAAAAACAAGCAACCATAAACTGGTCGCAGCACAAACTCAAGATCAAGCAGCCAAAATACCGACACCTAAAGTAACTAAAACCTCCACAGCAAAGGAAGTGGTTAAAAGCAGTACTTCACTGCAAGATAAATCCAATGGAAACATAACAATCACAACACATAAAGCGGAAATAAACAGCACTAAACCACAAGCATAATTCCAAAAGGGCTAAACAATCCAACAATCCCATAATAAACTATATATATATATATATATATATATATATATATATATATATATATATATATATATATATATATATATATATATATATAACAAAAGTCCACACAATACAATAACTCCGGCTCAGTCTGTACCGAGCGTCAGCAAAGAAAACAATCCTCTCTTACCAATAATAAAAGTGCTCGAACTTATCCTGGATGTAATCGACTATGCACTCGCACTAAATAAGGACAATTTTGTACTGGTCGATGCCGTATACAACCAGATAGTTGCACTTGCCAAACTGCGAATCTTAAATAGGGCCACCACAGTCGCAGTATAACAAACAGGCCCATTGAAAAATTAAATAAGACGAACCCAACGTGGATACAACAAATACAATTAGAATTTGCCAGTGGAACTACAGGGGTGTACGATAAAAACACCCCGGAGCTGTTATATATGATACAGATTGAGCATAATAAACCAGACATTGTGTGTCTTCAAGAGATCCACTTGAATGAGTAAAGACAAAATCAACCTAAAATACCAGGATACTCCACCTGCTACTGTAAACCCAGACCGGATGGGAAGCAGCGAGGCGGCCTGGCAACATATGTCAGTGACGCTCTTTCAAGTGAGACTGTTGACGACACGCTGCAGCTAGCTACCAAACTCCGAACCACTCCTCGAATATCAAATAATAAAAATAAGCTTAATTAAAAAAAACATAATAGTAATCAATATGAAAGACCCAGGAAGAGAATTTAACATTAAATCCGAAACTTATCAAACCATTGTTGGTAAGCTAGCATAAGACATAATTGTCTGCGGGAATTTTAATGCCCACGGTGACCTATGGGGAGGATCCCACCTGGATAAGCGAGGTACAAATATTGAAAAGTGGATCACGACATCCAACCTTGTGCTACTGCACGCACCAGAGTTAATCCCGAAAAAGAGGCTATGACATCTATTGATCTAACCATCTGCTCCCCCAAAATGGCGGAAATTACAGACTGGGAAGTAGATCAATCAAGCACCATGGGTAGTGACCCTTCCCAATATTTACCACTGTGCATATAAAATCACACAAGAACAATACCGAAGCTACCCAAAGATAAAGATTTGACATGACAGACTGGGAGATGTTTCGCTCTCTATGCGGAGAGATTAGCAGAGATCTGCTGTACAACGTCAATGTTAACACTTTTAATGAAAATATCGTCAAGGCACTGACCTGCGCAGCAGAACGATTCATTCCCAAAACGGGAGGGCGAGGCAACAAACAATCAGTCCCTTGGTGGAATGATGAATGTAGGCAAGTCGTAGGTGACAAAAAGGCCCTAAATAGATTCAGGCACACCAAAAACTCACTCGAGTTCCTTGCCTATAACGAAAAAGAATGCCCTGATGAAGAACACGATATTCACGGCGAAGCGAAACTCCTGGAAAGAATTCTCTAAACTTAAAGACAAATTCCAAACACGTGTGGGATAAAATCAGGAAGATGAGGAGTAAAGGTACGTTTTCGGCCCCTAATATATCCGGACTTACCATGGACGACGAAAAAGCCCCAAAATTAGCCACTCACTTTGCAGGTATGAGCTGAAACTCCAATAATTCCCAAAAGTTTCAAGCACATAGAATAATGATAGAAAATGATCACCATGAATTGTTCAAGGACAGGGGAAACCACTCAAAACCTCTAAACGTAGCTTTCGCTGTACATGAGTGGCGAAAGGCGCTCAGCAGGAAAAAAAAAAAAAATCACCGGGCGAGGACTCGCCGGCCTATGAAGTCTACAAAAATCTCCCAGAAAATATTGAACTGGCGATTTTGGATCTGCCTAATCTTACCTGGCGATCGGGGGCAGTACCTATTCGCTGGAAACAGGCGATTGTCGTACCGATCCCGAAACCCGGCAAGGACCTGGAGGACGTAATCTCGTACTGATCCATCTCGCTTACCAACAGCATCTGTAAGACTATGGAAACAATCATAAACAATAGGTTGAAACACCACCTGGAGAGCAGGAATTTGATATTCCCAAACCAAATCGGATTTCATAACAAGGGATCCACTCTGGACCAAATAATTCGCTTGCAGTCAAGCGTAACACTGGCGTTCAACGCAAAGAGGAAGTGTGATCGTAATTTAATCGCAATTTTCCTCATCTTGAAAAAAAGCATATGACCTAATGTGGACCAATGGTCTAATTGCAAAGTTGAACCACTACGGAATAACAGGCTGCATACATAAATGGATATCAAACTTCTTAACAGGCCGAAAACTCCAAACTAGAGTGAGTAACCAATACTCTGATATACGCGAGCTCGAAAACGGAACCTTCCAGGGCAGCGCACTAAGCCCTACTCTCTTTAACATCATGGGTAACGACTTAGAAAAGTCGGTCGATCTGACCCACCTGGATCTGTCCCAGTTTGCTGATGACAGTAGAATCTGAAAAGCGGGCAACCCATCCACAAAACTGTCGTCGGCCGACTGCAGGCAGGGTTCGATGGAATCGGGCGATGGGCCGACAGGTAGGGTTTCAAGATAGCCCCAGGCAAGACTGTAGGGGTATTGTTTTCGCCAAAAACTAAATGGCGTAGGATACCCCCAACAGTATACCTCAATGGGACGGAAATAACATTTTAAAAAGTGGCGAAATTCCTGGGGATGCTATTCGATGAGCACCCTACATGGGGCAATCACATAGTCGAGCTAGTGAGAAGATGCGGGCAGGATCTAAACCTCTTGAGGAACCTTAAGGGCACCGATTGGGTGGGGGCGGATCAGGCCACACTTCTTACGTGATATAGGACACTGATTCGGTCCAAAATTGACTATGGATGCCAGGCGTATGCCTCGGCCTATCCTAACTTCTTAAAAGTTTTAACGGAATACAGTACCGGACCCTGGCTATTTGCACTGTTGCTCTCGCTAGCACCTCTGTGGAGGAATGAAGATACCTAGCCGAAACCCCCCCCCCAAAAAAAAAAAAAAAAAAAAAAAAAAAAAAAATCTGAGACGGGAAGAGTTACTGTTGAGGTATGCGACCAGGATCACTATCCATGAAAAGTCGCACTCTACTAGAACAATGATAGAGAAACGTAAAAAATAAAACTTTAGACACCAACTGCGGATGAATTTACCAGGGGGAAAAAATCAATGATCTAAAACTGGAACTTAACATCCAAGATACACAGACGGAGGTCACAAAATACTCTGACACCGCCCCATGGATCGGTAAATTGCCCAAAATAAATTTAAATGCACTCAAATATGGGGATAAATAAGAACAACCCAAAGAACTAAGGACCAAAATTCTCACCGAAATAGAAAGTAGGTATGAGAGATACACCACAATTTACACAGACGGTTCCAAATCCCCAGACCCAGCACGAACTGCAGCTGCAGTGGTGATTACAGAAGAGGGCATAAAGCAGGGAGCGAGGCTCACTGATAACTGCTCCATTTATAAGGTCGAAATCTGGGCCATCAACCAAGCAATCAAATGGCAACGAGCATACCACACATCTAAAGTGGTTATAGTTAGCGACTCCGTCAGTACTCTACGATCACTGGAATGAAGTAACTCTACCAGCAGAGAAAATCTGTTTCGAGAAGTCTACTTGAGACTCAAAACAATCATACCATAGAATGTATGTGGGTGCCCTCCCACATAAACGTTCCTGGAAATAAAATGGCAGAAAAGGACGCTAAGAACAGTCTCAAAGAAGCGGAAGTACAGCACTTGGACTACAGCGTACAGGAAATATGTAGCATGATTAGGCATAAAACTGATCAAAAATGGCAGGGGGAATGGAACGATTCCAAAAAGGGCGCAGGCTATACGACTTGCAGAACCAAGTTTGCAGAAATGCTCTTTCACCGAACCTGGCAAGCCCACATGACTCCAAAGTCATAAATAGAATCAGAACTGGCAAACCACTACTAGCCAGCACCTTGTGTAAACTTTTTAATAACTCGTAGGGCCGAAAAAGACTATAATGTAAGTTCAGTCAGTCGGTCAGCTGTGCCATTTGTCGTCAACTCAACAACTCTCAATGACCGCAGCGTATAATTTACAGCAAGCCTGGGATTGGATTGTGGGGGTGGAGTATCTTCTAGAAAAGATAGAGGTCTATTGGCATTAACCGGCCACCCTACATTTTGTTAGAAGGGAAGTGATCATCCTGAAAACAGCCAGGAGCCTGGTCTATGAAGTCGTGGAGGAGGAAGTGGAGAAAATGATGGCAGCCTCGATAGTTCCACCCTGTCGAGTGGGGAAGTTGAAGGAAGCCGTGGATTGGATAAAGGGGGTGAAGTACCTCCTACAACAGATAGAGGCCTGTATAAATTGGTGTTACCCGTCCCTATGTAGTGTTGTTAGGGAAGCGGCTGCCCTGAACACAGGAAAGGGACTTATACGAAAAGTTATAGAGGAGGAAGTAGTCAAGATTAAGACCCACTGGGCAAAGGAAAGAAAAGAAAAGGAGCGCCAGAAGAAAGAAAGGGACTTCCAGCACCTCAACGCTAACTGGATAAAGGTCTGGGAGAAATTTAGGAAGATGGGTCATTCAGATTGGACCCTGACGAGGAAAAGAAACAACCTAAGTTGAAAATAATAATCTCCCTGAGGATATGGTGGAAGAAATTGTGGTCAGGGATAAAGAAGTAGAAGAAGAAAACAAATGGCCCTTTTCAGGCCCACCCATATCTCTAACAAAAGAGATACTACTCAATGATTGCCAATTGTGTTTATATGTTTGTATGTTTGTTTGTCTATGTGCATGTGTATACACACATTCCCATTTGTCCATATAAACCCTTTTGTTCCTATAAACACTTTT
Source organism: Margaritifera margaritifera (assembly GCA_029931535.1). Classification (NCBI taxonomy): domain Eukaryota; kingdom Metazoa; phylum Mollusca; class Bivalvia; order Unionida; family Margaritiferidae; genus Margaritifera; species Margaritifera margaritifera. The sequence goes on along the minus strand of JAQPZY010001399.1, from coordinate 781,100 downwards.
GTCCCTATAAACTAAAATAATTATAGGGCACAACGGAAATACCCTATGTTATCCTTTAACATAGTATTTCCCTTATGCCCCATACCAGCCCACGCATGTTAAATAATGGAAAAATTTAACATCGGATTTCCCTTGTGCCCCATAGAGACCCCCGCATGTTAACCTACGGGCGTAATGCTAATGCCCATTGTGCCCTCCATACGCCCATACAACTACTAAGATATCATGGTTGAGAAAAGCCATTAAACACAACAATAAATGGATAGCTTACGGAGCCCCTTAAGTGACATGGATGCAAATATTTTTTTTTTGCTGTAACGAAATATATTTCAATTAATCGAAATAATATTTCGTTATTTTGAAAAATTATTTCGTTAATAGAAATACTATTTCAACGAAATAATATATCGAAATAACGAAATAATAGTTCATTTTTTCGAAATAATATTTCGTATTTCGAACCTCTTTTGTCGAAGAGGCTGAAATATTGCTATCTAGACTGTATGTTTCTTTCATATTTATTTTCATCCCTATTTTTCCAATATCTAATAGCAAGTGTCAACAAATACAATTTTTAGGCAATCAGTTAACTTAAATAGGCTATTAACAAACAAAAAAAATTTATTCCTGTTCTATGTTGCTGAAAAATGTAAAAGCTTCTGAGTGAATTAGGAGACATGGCCAGCATTCGACACAAGAGCTTATCGTTAATGTTAACTTTCTTTTGTGGCGAATTAAAATTAGGGTTGGCTACAGGTGCATAGCCCTCCTCCTCCCATCGTATATGAACCTTAGCCACCTCCACATTTCCATCTAAGTCACACGCAACCCTCCCCCGGGAAATTAGTAGAGAATGAGATCTACAAGATACATAAACTTTATGTACCAATTTAATAGACATAAAAAGATAAAACGAGAGGTGCAAAGAACCCAATACAATTCACGGAGAATTGTTATACACAACTTAAATTTGAAATATATGACGCGTCAAAAAATGTAATGCACGTGGCGATTATCGCCCTTACTGTTTTTGGTCTCTTCACGTGGAGATAGATTTTGCAAAAATACTGCTGTGCCTGCGTCTGATCTTGGATGTTACAGCTAAGAAGGTGAGCCAGATGTAGGCTTAGTCCTACACTGTAAGACGTCAACATCATGCATATCGGGTCGACGTCTTACATTGTGGGACTAGATGTAGGCAAATATATATATATATATATATATATATATATATATATATATATATATATATATATATATATATATATATATATATATATATATATATACAACGTTGTGGGTCTAGCTTTTGTTTCAAACGGATAATTTTGCCGTGTGGGTGCCTCCCCCCTCCTGTCTCTTTGTCTATCTCTCTATTTCAAAATAATTAGTCGTTAATATTATGCGTTAATTCACATGTTTTGAGTAAATGCGAGCCCGCAACTAAACAAAATTGCATAGTGCATGTTTTTCTCAGTATACTGGCGTACCAAACAAGAAATAACTAACAAATAAAATACAATATTGTACCTGCTAATGAAAGTTGGCTTACTTTTTTATTTATTATCTATCTCTAATCCCGTATTGAGGAAATATTGTATTTGATGCCAATTTTCCAATAAACAACCTCCAATAGAACATGCAGTGTCTACCGCAATATAAAATGAGATTCTCGTATTCTCGCCACAAATGATGTAATCGCTGTACGGAAGCCCAAACAGGGTATGAAATGAACACGATGTCAGTAATAACACACTACATCGTCGTGCACAGCAGGAAACTTAAAATTAACAGTTTTAAATATTGAATATTTACAGTCGTGATGAGTCTATACAATTATATATTCAGTTATTCTCTGAAGAGGTAGTGTGAACACCTGAAAACACGTTCTCCTCAACACTCGAATTTTAAGCATAGTGAGTCCACCATATTTTCCCTAATTTACAATCATCTGTTGTTTGCAATTAATAAGCTCATCGTGATAGGCAACTTTGGACTCTTTCAGACCTCTGCTCTCATACACATTGCTATTGTGTTTGTCAAAAGGCACCTGCTGTTCTATAGATGATGTTGTGGGTTGCTTTTTTGATTTAATAAAAAAATTCATTGCAAAATTTCGTCCTCTACATTTCAGTATATGGTTCACTGTGTAACTTGCACATCTTTTATGGACATGCTATCAAAGGAATAGATCCTGTACTTTCTAAAGGCAACTGTGATGTTTTCTTTAAAAATCGCTCTTCCATTTTCACTCCTTTGTTCCCTCTTTTTTAAGTATAAGAATTAATTGCCTATTACGTATTCATTACAGATTTTTTCGTAATCTAGCAATTAATATGGAGTACTGGTATAATTTCATTTATATATTTTGGAATATCATCAATTATATCCATAAATAGAGTCATACACGATTGCAACATTCCGGGACGACGTCAAGGTTTCAATACAACGACCGTTATTTTTTACCATGTTTTTGGCAATCAGCGATATGTAAACAAGGTCAATCATGTGACCATGCTAGAATCATTATAAACCATCAAGTCTATGACCTTATTTAGCCAAGTGGGACGTGATTCGGCTCCCTGTATGAGGGGATAAAGGGACAGTAGATCTTTGATACTTTTTCTATTGATTAATTATTTTCTTATTTATTTCCAAAATAGGAAACATTGTTGAAAGAATGTGTTATTGGTTAAGATCAAACACTTCAGTTTAAGAAAACTGCCGTTATAAACGGCCGGCAGATGGTGCAAAAGTATCTATTTAGAACGGAAATAGTGAATACCGGAGAACAGGGAACCCGCGAGAATAGGAGGAACGAGTATAATGTCTGCCACACACAGCCCTTTTGAATCACTATCACTGTTGCAAGAAAATGTAAGTAGATCGGGAAAAAATGGTTTTTGTGTTTTTTAAGATATTCAAGTTTGGTCCAATTTCGGTTAAAGCGGCTTGAGAACATATTCATGTAAATGGAAATTCACTCCAAAAGATGCTAATGTATTTAGTATACAGTCTTATCCTTATTAAGTTTGACTGACTTTTGTTTACACTGACTAAGAGGTAATGAATTAAAATATATAACAAAATCGTAAATAATAACTTTTTAGAAGTATACTGCTGTACATAATAATATTAAAGTTCTACTCTGTTAGTGAGATGGAATTTCGATTAGTGATGTATGTTGATGTAAACATGTCAATACATGCTTCATACTTCAAAGATAAATATCTGAAACCATTGTTTTTGTAATTCTTTATTATTGATTACAATTTTCATCCCCCACCTCTCCTTCACCTCAATGACTGAAAGTAAAGAGTCACTCAAGTGTCTGAAAGATCGAGACAATGAATTATTATTTTTGGGACAAACCAACATTAAAGTGTACATTTTCAAACTTTAAAACAATGCAATCTGGGATTCAGTGCTTCCTTTAGAAGAAAACTACACACAACAAAGCCCAAAGTTAGGGGATCCTCAACTCATATTCTAAACACTTTCATTTTTACATATTTGTTTCAATTTCTATTTTGTTACTTTTTGTCTTCAAATTATCGATGGGACATGCTTTTCTATCTACTTTTGGGCAAATAAACAAGTGGTACTTGTCATTATGTCCATGTTCAGCTGATTGTGCAGGTGACCACAAGTTTGTTTTTGCATCCAAGTTTCGTCTAGGTTTCGGTAAAGGAATAAATCAAACTCCTCCATTGAGCCAATCTGGATATCAACTGTTAGAATTGCAAAGTCACCATTCACTTCTTTTCACCATTATCGATCGAAAAATCGAAGAACCATTGCAAAAGTTGTAAATATTTACGATAACCACTTCGTTATCGCGACAAACTGCTTGTCGAAGGAAAATGGCGGACATAAACGATACCTGAAGGTCTGTCTAATTTACGCTCGCTGATTGGTTAATCGAACAGAGTGATTGACAAGTGATCATAGGTCAATTATCCAGTGTATTAAAACTTAATAGTTCCAATGGTAAATGTCTATGGAAAGTCCAGTTAAAAAACGTACTTTTCATTAGAGAAACAACACGTTACCTCTTGATGAAAACTGTACATTGACATTTTGTATTGACCAAGGTCTATGGGAAATTCACTGCTCCAACTGTATTGATCCGTATTTTCCAGCATCGCGTCACAATTGAACTTTCAGTATCAAAGAAACATTTATTTGTTTAACAAATTTTCATTTTCTTTCAAACTAAGAATAAATGTGAACATTTTTCACCTATGAATCAGATGATAAGCATTGTGAAAAGTATAAATTAATATAAAAGTCAATGGGAATTGTGTGCAATTGTGTAAGGGGAAACTACTCTTTAGGTATTATAACCTGGGTTTTTTAAAGCCACATTTTTTCAGAAATACATTTAATTTGTAAATTAATAATGTCATAACAATTCCTGTGTTGTTATGGAATAAAACACTTTGAAACTACTCTTAATGTATAATACACCCTGTTTTTAAAAGCCACATTTTTTTGCTGAATATGTTTATTTTTTTTAATTAATAATGTCAAAAACAATTAAGAGCGATTTCTAAAATATTTAAATTACTAAGTACAATGGTTGTACAGTATATGCTAAATATAGATAATGAATAAAAATTCCAAAATTAGTTAAACTCTTTTTTCATTCAATTCAGCCCGATAATTCATGTAAGAAGCATATGCAAATGCACAAATATCGCGTGAATATTCATGAATTATTTTCGGAACTTCATGATGTAATTGCTGCCCACAAGGACGTAACACGAAAAAAACATCTAGGGGGACGCAATTCGAGCGTAATTTAAAGTTATGTCTGTTTGTTTTATCATCCCTAAAATGTCGGGTCCTTTATTTTTTGTACACGATCTTAACCACAAAATGATAATTCATTTTATACACATTATTTTTCGTACTTTGAAACAATTTTTTTTCTTCATGTATGAAAAATTACAAGAAATACGGTATTGTTCACAGGTTTACATCAGGTGGTATTTAGATATGTCACTATACCTCTCAGTGAAAATGAGGTCACTGTCATCTGTATTTCATGGTCCATTGACTTAGGTTAAACTTTGGTTTAGCTCATTTCTTCGGGCACTTTTGCCTATTGAATCGCAGAACTTGCTGTGTAATTGTGTCATGATGAATAAGTAGTATAGTCATAAGTGAAAACTAGGTCATTGTGATCTATATACGATGATTCATAGGCATGTGCTTACCTTGCATTAAATACAATTCATATATCACCTGGTAATGAAGCCAAGTGAGTTTATGGTATGGGCCTGCGTCTTCTATTCATCAACAATTACTTGTTTAATACCAGTTTAGAGTCCATATTTCAAAACTAATTTTGATCAAATGTGGAATATATGCTTTTATCATTAAGATCTTTGACAAGTAATGAGTGTGATTAACGGATACTAATGAGGTGATCTTGCATCTGATTGGCTGAACTTGTTTCCACACTTAAGACTTTATTGCTGATTCCATTTTTATCAAGTTTGCACTCCATGTTTGTATCATCAAGATCTTGGACAAGTTAATTATGAATGAGATGCAAGCATAAACATGACATGATCGTGCCTCTGATTGGCTGAGGTTTTTGTTATTTTTGTAACCATATTTCTGATCCGATTTTGATCATAATTAGAACATATGCTTGTATCATCAAGATCTTGGACAGTTTCGACAATGATTGAGATCCGTGCATATTAATGAGGTAGAGTTGCATCGGATTGGCTGAGTTTATTACCAGACTGTATTCCTCACCTGATTTAAAAGAAATTTGATAAATAGGCTAATATCGTTAAAATATTGCATGATTTTTATTATGACAACACCTATGCATATGTATGATGTGATGTTGCAACTGATCTAGAGGTTTGTTTTACCACTCTAATTATTTTTGATAGGATTCTGACCACAATTGGTAATCAGGCATATGTCATCAAGATCTTGGTTGAGTATGATTATGAGAGAAATGCCTGCATATTAATGATGTGATCTTGCAGCTGATTAGCTGAAGATGTGAACAATCTAGCAACTATATTTCTGATCATATTTTGATCAAACTTGTTAAATAGTCTTATGTTATCAAGCTGTTGCATGAGTTTGATTATGAGCAAGATCAACACAGAATCATAGGGTGATCTTTTATCTTATTGACCGAGCTTGTTATCACTCTGGAGACCAAATTCCAATTGGAGTTTACTCCATCTTAAGCTTATTCTCATCTAGTTTCTATAAAACATGGCAAATGAGTTTATATCATCAAGATATTGGATGACTTTGATTATGAACCATAGACTGTACATATTAATTATGTCTTTATATTTAGAAGGAATTATTATCAGGATTCAGTAAAATAGGTACTATCAACATGATATCATGTTTGGAAGATACTGGTAGTTTACACAGGATGTTTTCTTCCAATACTACATGGGCCCACCCACCAGCCCAGGTGCGTCTTTCGAAAAGGCACTTAGCTCCAGTGTATTTGGCATGATATGGCCAAAAATGTGTTAAAAGTGCTGTTAAAACAAAGAAAAAACAAACAAAAAAAAACCTGCATAGCGAAATATTGAACTGTTAAGTTGTGTAAGACAGGTGAGCGATATCAGCCCACTTGGGCCTCTTGTTTATGTTAGGAGTTGCATTTAGGTGATGTTCTCTGAGGCAATTGTAGAGTCACACAAGTTGATACTTCGCTGTGTCATACAAAGTACTAAACCCTTCAGTCAAAACTTGGTGATTGTGACCTATATTTCCTACCACAATGACATGTATTAACCTTTATATATATCTTCGTTTCCTAGATACTGTTGTTTGCAGAGTCATAAAACTTGGTATGTAGATGGTTCATAAGGAGTACTGCACCCTTAAGTAAAAGGTAGGTCACAGTGATGTACATTTCACACTCCAGTGACCTGCATTAAAATATAACTTTGTATGTGTTGAGGTGTTTCTCAGGCACTATTGCTTGCAGATTCATGGAACCTGGTATGTATATACTTCAGAAGTACTTCACTCATCAGTCAAAACTATGTCACTGCGACATATATTTAAGGCACAAATGATCTGCATTTAAATTACCTTTTTGCACTAAGCACAGTTCGTTAGACACTATTACTGCAGAGTGATGTAACATGACACATGTATATAGGATGTAACCTGATATATAGTGAAGTAATTGATATATATATATGCATCTTGAGAAGTACTACACCATTTAGACAAAACAAACATGTTCAATCTAGCCATATCATCGTTAGCAGTTGCCTTGTTTACTGATTGGAGAGTGAGTTTGCTTAAAAGTGCCACTTACAGCGTAAACATTGCGTAAACGGAAGCCTTGCTTCAAATACTTTGGACAGCAATATTGAATAAGAAACACTTTGATGGCAACTGCCTCCCCAAACAAATGCGTGAGATATAGTCAATGCATTATGTGTATTCTGTAAATATATCACACAATGTATTGTGTCTTCTACAACAGCTATTTAAATAATCTTCTGTCATTTAAGAAATGTGTTAACTTGTCTACTACAGAATGAAGGAATTCCTGAGACACAACAGAACGATCAGTGAAGACACCATCACAAGGATGAAAGAGGGTGGGTTAAACTTACTCAATTTCTCATAAATGAAAGTCTGTAATATTATCAACATTATTGCACTTGAAGAAGAGAGTACCAGTGTGTAAAATCGGTTTATTATATCATAACACAAGATACAAAAGCTTCTTAAGTTGAGTTTTTTCATTTGTTTCGCTTAGAGAGTACAATAATTAGAGAGTGGAGCACATAAACCTTAAAAGCATAAGCAATTTATCAACAATCTATTCAGTAACTGAATTTGTTTATCTGTTCAGTCCATATATTGGACATTATTCCAATGGTGACAAGGATTCCGTATTTCAAATCTACTGTTTTACATCAGGTCAATAGATTGTCTGAATCAGCGCCATCATGGGTTTCAAACTTCTTCACAAATATCAAATAAACTATGGTTTTAAATCACCATAGACTAATTTGTCAACCCATCTCGAAAAATATCAGCTGAAATCTCGTGTGTAAAAATATAACTGTGGCATTGTTTTCCTTTTCCAATCTTTGTGATTTTGATTTTGTGTAGCATTGACCACACATTGCATGGAACTTGTGGCTGGGCTGTATGATTTAAATGAGAGTGAGGGGTGTTGTGATAAGTCTGTTTTATGACAGATGCTATTTATTGATAGCTACATTTTACTTTCAAAATAGGTTCATCAATACAGAACCCGTCCGTTAGTTCATGATTTACAAATATGTCTGTAGATTGAGTGTACAATTTAGAAAAATATTTAGCAAACAGTCGAGATATTTCATCCGGAGCAGTCGCTAATTTACCGTCATATTTTAATTTAAAATAACATTTAGAATATTTGTTTTTGTTACGTTGTCTGTTGTACAACTTCCAAAAAAGCCTCGCGTCTAATTCGGCTACTTCATATAAGTCTTTAAAAATATCTTCTTCATGAGCCAGTATTGCATATTCTTGAGTATTTCTAAATTCCCTCTTTGCAGTTTTATATTGCTTGTAAGATTCATGGACAAGCTCTCGCGGCCTTTTATTTTCTATCTACTTTTTCCGAAAGTATCAAGGTTTATTGTGAGCTTTCTTAACATCAGGCGACCAATAAGGCTTTGTGTGAGGATTAAACTTTTTCGTCGGTAAGACCTGAAAAGCTACATCCCTAATTACATAAATTAATTTATTATGAATGTTTTCTATTTGTTGGGGCGATTGGAGGATCGATTCACAATCTGCATTTAATAGTCTATCTACTTCAAGTTGGTAAGCTATTAGTTTCTCACATCTCCGCATTTAGACCAGGATGGAGATGGAGATATAGGAAAACGAGAGTCACAATACTTTGCAGAGGCAAACGTAAGGGTGCTGCACACAACATGATGGTCTGAGGCTATGTGTGATCTAAATGAGGGTGAGGGGTGTTGTGATAAGTCAAAAATATATTCTAGCATCTGCATGTTGTCTAGTTACAGCATTTAAATATTATTAATATATTGTACACGCAAGTTTACAAAAGGACACTGTTGACTCCACAAGAAGCAAGTAATGTTGGGGTTAAAATCCAAAAATTGATCTTCTGCATCCATGTTAAGCATGGAGTCAGACTTGAGACACAATTTAACATAACTTCGTGGATAGATTGCCATTTAACACGATGAAAAATATATATGTTTGGGAATTGTAGCATCAAAGACCTAGTTTATTAAGACAGAAGGGATTTTAATGATCCAGGCATAATAACAGCTAACATCAGTTTTGTTTTCCGACTAAACTTTTGTAATACCTGGAGCAAAGGATAACAGTATTAGACATCTAATTTTGAGATGGTATGCATGGCTCAAACTAAATAAAAAGCTACCACTTGTTTGTCTGAAAAGTCACCTTTTTAATGCAGGAATTTCCTCTTAAACCACTGATTTGGAGATGACCCCCCCAGTGAAACATGGCTTGGAGATGTGCCCTCTTACTCCATGGCACAGTTTCTCACTGACCTGGGGTTTCTGAAGTTCATTATATATGTGTCGATGCAGCAGTGAGCATTCCCTATGGTCCTATTAGGTAGCACATTCATAGCTGGTCTCTGTGTGGTACACATATATACTCTTATCAGTCATATTTAATTATTCTCATTTGAAGCTGTGTTAATGTACATAATTACCATCTTAGCACATTATATAATCATCCTCTGCTTTGTATGAATTCTTTTATGTGTTAGGATGATTTGGTGAAACAGGATTCATTTCAGTAGGTTACCACTTGCCTTTATTGTTTTATTCAAAAAGACAAGGTGTTGAAATACCCGCGATTATAGCAAGACATGTGACATCAGACCATAATTTGTTTCCTTCTTTGTTATGTATCCCATTCATTATTGTAAATTTGTTGCTGTGACTTATGAAACTTTTTAACTTTTTGCACACACTAGTTCACAGTAGTGCCTAAAATCCGGAAAGTGTCATCAAGGGTTCATAAGCCCGTTTTGTATATTCGTATGGTAAACAGACTGACTCAAGGAAAGTAACCGCAAAGTGCGTGACATGCAATGAGGTGACACTTTAGATATCTCTGTGTTCATTGCAGAGCAAGCAATTTTAACAATCTATACAGTTTTTAAACTTTGAAGTCTACCATTTGGTTATTATTATAGCTTGTACCATTTCAAAATAACTCACCTGTGAAACACCATCAGACTTGGTACTATGTTTTGGGAATATCTTCCTGATTTTGGTCATCCTTGAGGGGAGCCCGATGTGCTCTGAAGCCATGTGACAAATTGTCCGTACCGTAGAATTCAAGGTATTCCAAATAAGACAATTGTATTTCTTGATTAAAATCAACATTGTGAACAGTTATAGAAATATACACAAAAGAAACTATTGAGTGACAAACTTACAAGGGACTAAAGAAATAACTAAATAAATAAGTAAAAGGTTATGGTCACAAGGTTCTGTACAAAGTTAGTTTCTTCATGATAACTTGAGATTAATGCTTATAGGACTCACACTACTAATACAGCTCCCATAGTAAACCTATGAAAACATCATGATATTAAAAATTCAATAACTTCAAATTTCTGAATGCTCATGATCAAATCTATATTTATCAGCATAGACATATCCTTGATGCAAACTTCTCTGTAGAGAAAACTATATGAGCCTCTGCATTTTTGGGATCTCATGTGTTTGAAACATTTGTTTTTAATTCCGCACCAAAGAGTCAGGTGCTAATTTCAGTAATGAGTTTTCCAAACTCAAGTCTGTAAAAGGACTGAAATTACATCAATAAAACATTGTCTCTATTATTTTCAGTTACAACTTGGATAAGCTCTCAAAAGATTCTTTTTACTAAAATTTTACTTTCATTATCAACCAATCCTGGCCAACCAAACCCATATATACTTTATTTTTTGTTCACCCATTTCTAGACTGGTTCCCATTCTTCCATATCATTAGTACCGTGAGTCCTTTATACCTAAATTAAAGCTTAGGTGTGCTTTCCCTTTGTGTTAAAAAACACAAAAGAAAAAACATTAATTCAGGGATCAGAAGGATAAAGTTTGGTTATACTTGAACTCAAGAAAGCTACAAAAAGGTTTGCACTTGATACCTTCACCAAACTCTATGCAAGACTTTCCTGTTGGTCAATGCATGAATGCCATTTAATTAATTGGTCAAATGTCAACGTTCAAAGTATAATGTACATTAATAAAATCCTTGGTATGTAGTTGCAAATCCCTGGAATTTCAAGTTGTTATCACTAGGGGTAAGGCCTGACCCAGAGACTATTGCTGATTGCATATGATCATGTTTTTTTTTTTGTCTCTTCATGCTCGGAATATGTATATAATGTTATTGAGTGTGGATTTTGATAGTTGCCAAGTTATAATCCCAGGACATAGTCCATGTGGTTAGGGTTGGTTTCATGTAAATGAGTATTCTTTTAATTTCCAGTAAGTATATACATATATATATATATATATATATATATATATATATATATATATATATATATATATATATATATATATATGGTTATACAAATATTCATGTAAGTAGTTATGAACCAGGGACACAATCCCTATATAGCATAGCCTTAAGGTACTCCAAAACAAGTCATATATAATACCTTTGTCCAGAACAATGACAAATGTAAAATGTTCAGTTCTCGGTATACAAAAGTATATGTATTTTTTAGTTTTGTATGTACATGTACTAATATCTTTTGAAAAAACAGCTTTACATCTCACGTCTGCAGTCACAGAAATGCATATCTCTGAACTTGGCATGTTTAAGATGCCTATACTTGATTTATTTAATGAAAAATATATCACATATTTCTTATGATTGTGATAGGTGCCCAATGCGTACTAGTGAATACAAATTCTGAACTACCATAAAGTACCACTCAAATTGGATACATTTTACTGCAAAATCGTCTCCTCATGTATGCCTATATTTATTTATTTTTACAGATGTACAATTGGATCATTTTGGCTAAAGATAAATTTAGGGTAGATATATTTTACCGATTGCAGTTCTAGAGAGGCCACGATTATATAAGGTGAAAATTACGTTTTTACAACTAAAAATATCTGCTATATGATACATGGTTGTAGGACAGGCAATAGTTCTGGGGTATGACTACGTTGACTGCATCAGATAACCTATCTACTTATGCCATTCAAATATATATGTGTGTGTGTGTGTGCACCTTTCATATCTATTATTGCAATAATAAATAAACTGTTCAAGCTTTTGTGAAGAAGAAAATATGATAATTTACCCTCATTCAGTCCCGATAGTGAAGCCAGTGAGTTCCCACTCGATCTAAATGAGTTTCTGATGACAACAGTTCATTCACAAGAGCAGTTCTAGCCAGTCGGTGATCTGTCACAATTACCACCATCAAAAAACAAAAGTGTTATGACCATTGTTCTGCACCGCTCAAATTTATAGGCGGAATTGTTGCAGTATTTCAAAGCATCTTATATCTTGAACACAACATTAAAGTTCAAGTTTGTAAATGAATTTGGTCATGATTCAGATGGAGTATCAAGAGATGCCTATGCAGCATTTTGGGAATAATTTTTCTTAAGAAATGCAGATGGGGAGGATTATCGCATACCTGTTTTATCGCATAGTGGCAAAGAAGAATGGGAGGCTGTAGGTAGAATTTTGATCAAGAGATACAAGGAACATAAATACTATCCGATAAGTTTGGCTCCAGCTATTTTCACTGCAGTACTACATAGGGAAAATTCCGTCATACCACAATTGTTGAAAAACTCATTCCTTCTATATATTTGACAGTCAGAGAAGGATGTTATTGAGGCTGTCATCACACGAGTTACTTTGTTTGCTTGACCGCTTTCAGTGTCACAAAATCCCAGAACACAACAAGATGACATCAACAATTATACAAATTGCACACAAAGTACTAATCTAAGAATCTAAATATGCCCTAGATGCTCCGAGTGGTGTTGGTGAAGGTGTTTGGCAAATTGATTTTCCAGATACTGAATCAATCGTAGTCATGTATGAGAGACTAGACCCAACCATCCCAAAACTAACAGAGCTGCTTCATGCTTCACCAAGAACAAAGGAGGAAAATGTTTCTATTGGATTTTTTCATAGATTTATTCGAGGCAGAAATGAAGGACAGTTGAGAATATTACTCAGGTTTCTGATCGGATCAGATGTAATTTGTGTACGTAAGATTGATGTTCAGTTTATTGTACGTCATGGAAAAGGACGACTTCCCAGTGTCCACACTCGTAGATCCATGTTAGAACTTCTCTCAACATATGCAAACTACCCGGACTTTCAATCTGAGTGGGATAGCATGTTTGATTCTAGTGAATGAGTGGAAATTAAAATTGTGTATTTACAGAATATAGAGTGACCATTTTACTTGTACTTTTGTGGTAGATGATAGCATGAACCATTTTTACCTCCGGCATGTAATCAAAGGAGTTCATTGTAATAAGAGTTAGCATATTGGTACACTATTATCTGTGTGTGTGTGTGTGTGTGTGCGTGTTGTATATATATATATATATATATATATATATATATATATATATATATATATATATATATATATATATATATATATATTAAAATGTAAATACCTCAAACCCCAAGCAACCTAGGAAATCATTTAGAGAGATCTGTAGTTTAGATCTACATTATGTAACATTTTGGTAAAATTCTGTTAGATGTGAAAAACAAGTTTGAACAATCCAAATTGTTCAACCAAGCTGTGTTCAGGCAAGTGAGATTCTACCATGTTCATATGTATGTGCGTATATATATATATATATATATATATATATATATATATATATATATATATATATATATATATATATATATATATATATTACAATGCTTTCAGCCCTGTCAGATCTAATTGTAAGAGAACTGTCCCTTACAATTTTTGTATTAAGCTTTTGATGAAACTGACACTATCACTGCACTTTTACCATTAATTTTAATTAATACATTAATGGGAATCCTCATACATTTGTGTTTTTTATTTGCTTGTACAGTGCACTGAGTTTTGTATTTATCTCAGTTTCTTGTACATTATTGCTAGCAAAGTCGTGTAACTTGGTATATAGTGGCATCGTGACAAATACTACATACTGTAGTCAAAACTAAGCTGCATGACCTGTATTTCATAATCCAGTGATTTGCACTAACCGTTGTGTTTTCACTTAGTTCTCATCATCTATTGCTATTTCAAGCTGCTGTGATCTTCAGTGATCTATGTGCTAAGTGGCATGTTGTAGACATCTCTGCTTGCAGAGTTATGTTACTTGCTTTAGACCATTTAGACAAACCAAAGCTTTGCAATCCGTACATACCGTCATTGGGTTTTTGTCTTGTTGCAGGATACCTTAGATGTATTAACCCCCATTGCTTGCTTTAAAAGCAATGTAAAAAAATGGATGCTATATATGCTACACATACAATATATGTAATGGATTAAAGTGAGAACATGATTCAGGTGAAGAGGTCACATTAGTCTCACTCTCTACACAATGCAGAATTTGTCGTTAAGCTCATTACTTTGTCTTTTTGTCAAAACTATTTGACTAAAGAAGTTTAATTTCTTGTACCCACTGTTCATTCTTTTGCCTGTCCATTTAGTCTTGTTACCTGAATTGTATCTGAGAAGTTGTTCCATATATGCTGGATATCTTGCTATCTTGTAACTATGCACCTTTACACAAAAGTTTAATGTGTGTGTGGGAGGTACTCATCTGCATCATGTCAGCTCCACTATATATACTCATTGATTTTGTTGCGATGTACTCTAAATGAAAATTGATGCATTGGGATAAATAATAATATTATATTCTCTGCATAGTTTGTAATGATTACTGAGAAATATTGCTTTTTATATTAGAACAGATTTCAAACACAATGCTGTTATGATTATTGCAAGCATTTGTTTTTCTTTTAAGTTCTTGTTGATCGTCTCAAGCAGGATCAAGCATTTTGTGTAATCAATAAGCATACAGCTATTATTTTGAGTGGGTATTTTTTGACATTTATTTTTTATTGCATCTTGATATTTTCTTTAGATGTTAAGATTGTTGTATGAACTAGAGGTTTATTAATGATGTTCTATCTAAATAATATTTCTGCTGTATAATTTGTTTTGTTATTAAACTTGTATGTTCTGTCTGTGCTCCATTAACTTTGTTTTGGTAACCTGGTCAAACATCGGATGTGTATATAGCCAATTATGGAACATACATGAGACAGTATGGAGTTTGATTGCTAATTATATTATTTACAATCCATTTTGATATGTACCTCATTACATTACCACATAGGTCTTTTGCACCCTGCATAGATACTGTTGTACGTGGAATCATACAAGTTGGTGAAGGGATGCATCTTGTTAAGTTCTTTACTATTAGCACAGACGTAGGTCACTATGACCCATATATTTCACTGCACTGACTTTGGTTATATTTTGTGTCTTAAGTTAATTTCTTGAATACTGTTCATCTTAGAGTCACAAAACATGATTATATGATACATCTCTATTAGGACTACACCCTTACAACAAAATAGAATCACTGTCACCTACATTTTAGATTTTACTGACTTGGGTTAATTATTTGTGTTTGGCTCATGACAACAGACTTCGCATGCTACATACATACTAGCCTACATAGACGGCCATTTTCTGACCATTGCAGTTTAAAGTAGGAATAAACATCTTTATTAAATGGTTAATTGAACATATTAATGAGTACACGTTGTGCAGTGTTATAGGTTACTCTCAACAGGTTGAGTATGTATAGTATATATGAATGAGTTGTCAGTAGAACAGTGAACGGCATGCATGTTATGTGAGACCTAGATTGTAGTGGTTAATCGTCATGATTACTCATGCTTGTAATATTGGTTAAACTGGCTATCATTCCAAGGTTACTCAATTCCTGTGACTTCCAGAGGATAAAAATCTGGCTTCCAAGGTGTGAAAAATGATAATAGGTTCTGAAGCAGATTTTATATCAGTGATTTGATGAAAAGAAAAACAATTACCCTTTGAATTTCATAAACTCATTATAGTACTTCAACGTTGATATTGTAGAAAAGAATATTTATTAGTGGTTTATGTCTTTTATGCCCAGTTACAGGGGCCAACATATCAAGGGTCAAGGACACATTAGTTCATTTATTTTCCTCATGATAATTAACTTTTACCATGGCTGCTGGACACTACTAAGAACTTCACAGAGCCGAGGTATTTAATCGGTGATTACTTCAGCTTTAAACAGTGGCGTAGTAAACAATTCTGGTCCTTTCCCCCCCCCCCCCCCCATTCCGCAAAATTTAATTCTGAGATCGGCTTCCAATAAAAAGAAGTTGTTTGAGGGGAATTTTGGTTTCCTACTGGACTTTCCCCCTCCCCCCCCCGCAGTTGCGACGGTTACTACGACACTGGGTATCCATTTATCTTGCCCGAAAATCGTATTTTACCACTTCTTTAGGTGAAAGAACCGAAGGCGAAAATGTTGGTAACCTTGTATAAACTGACACGTTTGCATATAATGCACTACATTTCATTATCTCTTAGGACAAAGAACTGAATCAGCTGTGGAATGACGTGGTCATGGTTCAGGGTTATTATTGACTTGACTGGGTGCAGATGAATGTCTTAAAATATACCTTTACTAACCTTCAGAAAATCTTTCCCGTGACGAAGGGGATAACCTCGATAAAATGATGGAAAAAGGGCTGGGATTAAAGTCACTGTGACCTGAACCAAGGATGGATTGTGTGTATCTTGCCCATATTCAGGCACTTGGCATATGGGTGGTCGTGCATCCCCCACGTCTGCCTCCACCCCTTCCTATCCCAGCCTGATGTTCTCATCAAAGCCTTCGTGTAAATAATGGCATATGCTTACTTTACAATGGAATGGATGAGGGGGAAATACGACCATTCATTCCAAAGTGTCTGAGCCTCAACTCTCATTAATTTTTTAATCTTCTTTATCTTGCGCCGTGGCTAGGAAAGAAGCTTGTATTCAGAATTTATTAGTTCCTGGTTGATGTGTTCATACTTTTACAGTTTGTTTTGTTAATGTTTTTTTTACTTTGAGCAGAATAGTAATGGTCTCCTGCTTTTCAATGGGCACAGTGTCTATTGGATCGGACCTTTTTGTCTCCCTTTTTTAATAAGAGTTCTACAATCTATAATATCCAGCTTCTTGTCAACAAGGCCTTAGTGTCCTTCTTACATTTACCAGATGACATGGAACAAGTCCATTCTCGAAGGGGAACTCCTTTTCTCCTTTACCTCCAAAAAGCGGGGGATATCAGTCGAAAGATAACGTAAAGTTGGAAATGGGGAAAACATTACTACGGACCAACCTGTCCATTACAACTGTTACGTATCAGAGTTGCTATTGCGCACGCAGCCAGAGGAAGACACAAGTAAGAATATAGCAATAACTCGGACACCGATCTCAGTGAAAAGAGACTGGATCTCAAATGTAGCGGTCGATGTATATGCGGCTACTTACTGATAGGAGTAAGTGATCCGAGTATTTAATCTAATGCTGTGTGCGGCGATCTAAGTTCGATCTAATTGCCACAGAACCCATGTCAGGCAAAGGCAGCTTGCCATCTTTCTTTCCGGTGACAATATTATGACCGGAGATATGGAAAAAATAAACATTGGCCCATCCAAATATAAACACAGGCTTTTTTAGAATATATCTGCCAACACGGTTCAATATATAGTTTGAGAATTTTACTGAATAATTAAGCCCATATTCTTTAGGAAATGCATAGGCGGATTGGGGGGGGGGAGGCGCACACTGCGCCTCCCCCTTTAATTTATAAAATATAAGTAGCCCATCGCCTCTAAACTACACCCAGAAAAGACTAGTATACTTTTTTATTTTTATACTCAGCAATGCCTAAAGACTACGCGAACGGCAGCATATTATTTTCTATGCCTATGTCTCGCCTGTGAACCGTAATCGATGTTTGTTATATTAATTTTAAGCACATGAAAGGATACTACCTAAACATGGTTGATAACATCGCCATTCCGGCAGCCGCCCATTCACTTATACCTTTGTCTGATCATCCAACTCATGCCAAAGAAAAGCAAATCCTAAACGACAAATTTACTAAATGTATATATGAATGCATATATGTATGTATGTATGTGCGTATGTTTGTATGGATGTTGGTTTGCTTAGTTTCATTTTTTATTTAAACTGAGCTATTGACAATCCCAAACGACAATGAATTTCTTTTTATACTGTATGTAAACCAGATTTGTTAGTATTATGTGGATTTAATAGACACAGTAAGATACTAACTTTATTTTTCTTACATTAGGCCTTATCTGAAGTATGAGTAATTTCACACACATTATATGCACACGGTTAATAACATTTGAGATTAAATGTTTGTATGCGGTGTTTAATACACTATAAGGGTAATCTGGTAATTCCAATTATACCTGCTTTAAAATCCGATATAAAATTATTGTTAGCTGAATTCGAAAAATGTTTCAAACATGCAGATAATATGCACGATATATACCTTGTGATTGTTTCTGTCCGATAAAATTCCCAGATTGCACTCGACCTCGCCACCGTAGAAAGGCATATGGAGATACATACTACTAGTTCAGCAACAGTCATAATTAGTAGAACCAATTAAAACGACAAGCAACAGGTTTGTTTTTTTTTGTCAGACACTGTTTTATTGTTTATTGAACCCTAATTTGTATAAGATTTTGTGTTGCATTAAGTAGTATCTTGCTGGTCACTAACTCCATTGCAGATATTTCCCTCCTTATTAGGTGCTATTGTTAATCGTGAAATGCAACAATTTAGGTCTCACCAGGTACTAACAATAGAGATAAGTACACCTCTCTCAGTTCTAAGAAAACCCACGAACCTAGATGGAGAAAAAGCCCGGAGTAATAATGACCCTATTTTTCTACCAAATGATAGTAATAAAACATTGTTTACATATGTCGTTTTTAAATTTTCGGGGGTGCAGGGGGGCTACAGATCCCTTAGACCACTCACCCATCCTCCAGTGAAACCGTCTCTGCACGCCGGTAGAATCCTTCAGCGGTGTTCGGTTTTGATTGCAAATATGGCGTGAATTGTATCTCTTCTTAAATGGATGCTATATGTCAGTTCAAATTTAGCAATATGATTCCATGCTTATTGAATAAATTCAAACTGAACTCAGTAATAATAAATAATTTATGACTGGAGAGAAGAAAGGACGCAGACTGAGAGTAGTAAAGGTATTGCTTACACTTGTTTAACTACATTCAGATATCATGGTTACACAGCGATCATAGTCAGAAATCAATTATTTCGTAAAATGTATGAAATCACACACATAAACACATATATATATATACCAATCAGAATATACACAATTTATGTAACTGAACTTGTGTGACGGAGGGACTTACTTTTGTATGTATTTTTTCTCAGCAATTTAACTTGCAGATTTACATTTTCTGATTATAACCACTAATGACAAAATGCCATTCCATATCCTGTCCCCTTACTTATTTCTATATATTGGTCTCTCTGGGTGCTCAGCTCAGCTCAGCTGGGACAGAAAAATGATCAGCATTCAAACGCATAAAATGACTGGGACTGTATTATTAGGAGAATGCCCTTATGTTATTAATGTGTTGCCGCAAATCCAATCGATAGACAGATCGATAGCTTAATACTCATCCTTTGCCATAATACAAATATTGTATACATCCTCGTCAGAAGACATTCTATCGCTGTACCTTACAGTATTCTGATATAACTGGAATTACTCCTCATCTATCAGACACATGTAGTTCTCCGTCTCACACAACTCTGGAATTGAAAACATGATGTTTGGAATACCACTTGGAACATTGAAGTTTTTGGATGATCGAATCCCGCACTTCGGCTAATGAGTCTAATTCGTTATGGAGTAAAAAAAGACAAGAAAAATATTCACGTTTCAAATACTTGATAATATGGATGAAAAGAAGAGAAAGGTTGAGGAAGAATTTATCCGTTTAAACTCTAACATATGAACTGAATGAGGCATAAAGAAACACTATACATTAGAATTTGTTATTGTAAGATAGGACGACTTTGTTAAATATACAACAAATGTATAAAATCGCAACTCTAACAATTAAGAGTAAATAGAATCAGTGACATCAACTAAGGAAAATAATAATGATTCGGAATCTATATACCGTTATTATTTTGAAACAAATATCCACGATTGGCATTAAAATACTCTAACGAGAGCTATATGATAATTCTATTGTACAGTATGTATTATTTGCACATTGTATGCAGCACTTGTATTTCCTTAGGATGAAATGTACATGTGTGTGTGTGTGTGTGTGTGAGAGAGAGAGAGAGAGAGAGAGAGAGAGAGAGAGAGAGAGAGAGAGAGAGAGAGAGAGAGAGAGAGAGAGAGTTAGTTATACTCTACCTGGATGATACCAAGAAGACAAAAATAGCACGAGATTCTTGTCCAGTTATCCGCCGTCAAATTTACCCATAGCTTTTATTTGGTCGAAGAGTGTCAACCAGAACTCTACAAATTCCTTGCGCAAGAAGCCCCATCAGCTGTCAATTCTTTGGTTACTTGTGCTACGTCCGTACATGAAACTGCGTTCACCGCAGAGGGAATCATTTCCATGCCGGCGAAGGAGACGCTGGAATTTCACAAACATATCCATTCTCTGTGCCTCTGTCACCTCGAACTATCAGGGGGCAACCACTGAAGGCTTTCACTGCTTCGAGATAGTAGCCCCCGATAAAACGAGGGCTACTAATTGTTTAATATGCATTTAACCATATCATTTTCCGTCAAAACCCATCAATACAACCATTGATGCAAATACCACAGGGGCGCAACTTGTCATAGGAGTCCATATGCCAGATGTAATTAGGACCTGTCGATAAGTACATACGCCTGTGAAGTCGATATGATTGGCCAATGTCAACATTGCCAGGGTCTAATACTTTCATCAAAGGTCGAACTTCTTTCTTTCTTGCCTGTATACCTCTACATTTCAACTTATGATACATCCACCTATAACCGTGCATGGCACCAGAGAACCGCTGTTCATGCATTATGAATTGAACAACAGCCATCATATTGGTGTGATTTTTATACCTGTAAAGACAACCAACATGCAAAATACGAATCAGCTGTCGAATGCTGAGATTATAGCCATGTCTTTTGTCCAGAATGAACACAATCTCCTTATACTTTAAACCCAAGAAAATGTAAAATTTTATCAGAACGATCCTTTTCCATTTTCGTGCTTACAGCAGTACAATTTTGTTATAACTAAATAGTATTTCGAACTAACGAATAGTATTTCGAAATAACGAAATAGTTTTTCGATTAAACGAAATAGTATTTCCATTTCGAAATAGAGAAATAGTATTTCGTTATAACGAAATACTATTTCGATTAAATGAAATAATATTTAGAAATAACGAAACATTATTTCGATAAATCAAAATATATTTCGTTATAACGAAATAAAAAATATTTACATCCATGTCACTTAAGGGACTCCGTAATAGCTGGAATCATTGCAAGAATTTACTAAGAAGTTGAAAATTGATAAAATGTAAAGGTTTTATTTTCACCAATATGATATAATTCAATTATGTTAGGTTAACACAAGTTTTGTATAAAAGATTGGGATGAAAAGGGCATCCATAATATCACCGATATTGTTCCACGTGATTTTTCCTTCTACTCCTATGATGAATTACAAATATGTATGCATTGAAAACAACCTTTTTAGATTATATGTCAGTGATAAGGAAAATTTATCAGACTTGGAAAGATTTAATTGGAAATGAAAAGGCGACAATTCACGAATATAAGGAACATTTTGTTGTAAGTTATAATGTCTATTTATCATATATTTGAGTGAATTAGAAATGATGCAGAATTTTTTATAAGGTCATTACTGAAGAATAAAAACGATACGTCTACACGAGAAATGGAATAGAGAGTTTGATATTATACATTCATATAAAATAATTCATTATTTTTCCCTACTTGTTCATATTGATGATATGAAACTGAGGAATATTTAGTTTACAATATTCGATACAATTTTGTGTACAAATTAATTTTTACACAATGCCAGAATACTGGATAATGATAAATGTAATTTTCGGGAATTGTAAAAGAAGTCAATTGCACATTTATTATTTGAATGTAGAAAAGTAAATCATTTATGGATTAAGTTAGAATAGTGACTGAAAGAAAATTTTAATATTCATAAGAAATTTGACAAAACTGTCATATTTGGAACTGATATTCTAAACCTTATTTACTTTCTGACTGTTATAACAAAACATTTTATATATCGATCAAAAGTTTCGAAATCACCTTTAAATTTAGAACTTTTGATTCTGATTTTTAGTCGATATGTTAAAGCTGAAAAATATATTTCAAAGGTTAAGCAGTCCAGTAGAAAATGTTTGAACAAATGGTCAGACATGTATACATATGTTGATGCCTAGTTGATCAGACTCTTATTGATCAGAGCTTCACATATTGTCTATCCATCTGCTGTAATATCTAGTACCAAACAGACTTCGATTTCACTAAGGTACATTTATATGTAACAAATATTGTTTGTATAATAATTTACACACACATCGCATACAGGTCTGTATTTAACAATTTTACACAAATTGTAACGTTACGCTTTTAAGTATTTGTGTGTGTCAATTTGCATCAGATTGTTACATATGAGGTTGACTGTATTTATCAATTTGACACATATTGTAATGTTTAGCTTTTTACATATTTGTATGTGCCAGTTTGTTTGTCTATCTATATGTAAAACGTTTATGTATCTCTTTATTCTAAAAACAAAAATCAAGCATACCAGCACCCTAAAAGAATCACATTTGTTATGGATTTGAAAATGCTGATACTTTTTGTTAACTTTTCCATGAAGCAAATAAGCTTACGTGAGCTATTATGCTTTATTGTTAATCGAATATATTATTTCTCTTTCAAGTAGATGATACCTGGTTTTTTGGCACAAAATCAATTCTTTATTGTACAAAATATGTGTCTTTGCAGATATCATATTTTTTATTTTTTTGCGATTTCATTTTCGTGTCAGAGTCATTGAAACCGAGGTGGTGACTCAGTTAAGAACCACGGTCTTCTCTAATTGTAATTATGTTCAAAATTGCTTATAAAATCCCAAATAATATGATTTAGGTTACCTTGTAATCAGAGTCTTTGAAAGCGCCCTATATTCTCAAAACAAACGTAGTCCTACGTCACATGGCTGGCAAGGTAACGTGCAAGGATTCGGTTACATTGCGACCTTACCTACGTTACATTCAGGAAAATATTGAATTGTAATTAATATGCAAAATTACCGAGACTGGTTTAAAGTATAAAACGTTACATTTTTTTATTCGTTGCACGTAGTTTAGTCGATGGTAAAATCGATTTTTTTTTTCGTATAATTTAAGTAAATTATTCTCTGTTTTGCGTTGAATGAATTGTCGTTAATTTAAATTCAGTGCCTGATTACAGCTGTGTTCTATGATTAAGGAGTAGTCACCTGCAATGAGGCGTATTACT
Source organism: Margaritifera margaritifera (assembly GCA_029931535.1). NCBI lineage: Eukaryota > Metazoa > Mollusca > Bivalvia > Unionida > Margaritiferidae > Margaritifera > Margaritifera margaritifera. The sequence continues at coordinate 757,363 of JAQPZY010001399.1, read as the reverse complement.
GTAAAGCTTTTCTACAAAGCATCATCATGGACCAGTAAGAAATATTCGTTCTGCAAAAAAACATTATTGGTTAAACCTAAACAAATGAGGTCTCATAAACAGAAATAGTATCTGTGGGATATCATTACAAATGGGTCACTTCTAAAAAGTCCGAGGTCGAAGAGAATTTCATCAGAGCGTCCTCGCCTAATTGTAATGCTCTAAGAACATCCTCAATGGGAGTGACAACAGCTTCTTTTCCACCGGAAATGGAACCTATGCCTATTCCTACACAACGGAGTTTCTTGTGTTGATCCATATGAAAAACCCCACAGCCTGAGTCGCCGGGGGTAAGAAAATGATTTGTCGATTTCGAGAAGATTACATACTGTCCTTTCATGAGATACGCACGTCTTCCTTCAACAATGGGTGGAGACAAATCTCCAACATCATGGTCAAGAACAGCGTCTTGTCGGACTTTCACTACTATATGTTCATGGCCGAGGTAATTCGATGATGTTACACCCGATTTTGCACCAACTTTAATGAACTTGCCTTGTTTCAACTGCTCAATGATTTCTTTCTTAACAATGTCTCCGTTGTCAAACTTGAGTCTCTGGCCAGGTTGTAGACCTTGTAATGGAAATGGCAGACATTTTACCGAATCGGCTTTATCGTGAATATATAAGTTTAGTAGTAAATTGTATGCAAATTCCTGTGCACAATTATGTTTTAAAGGATTGTGTCTTAAAGGCTGATTTACATATTTAAAGAATGAAGACCACAAGCGTTTCTTGAAAATATGTAAGTATCTATGCAGCTATATGTATGTATGTATGTATGTATGTATGTATGTATGTATGTATGTATGTATGTATGTATGTATGTATGTATGTATGTATGTATGTATGTATGTATGTATGTATGTACGTATGTATGTATGTATGTATGTATGTATGTATGTATGTATGTATGTATGTATGTATGTATGTATGTATGTATGTCAACGAAATGGCATCATAGGTTCTTGAGTAGTTCATTTATAAATTCATACCTATACACATTAATAAATACATATATGTAGCTGTATATGTGTGTGCAAGTGTGATATCAATGACAAGAGAAAACATGCGTTAAATATACTTTAGGCATTTCGGTAACAAATTCTTATGAAGTAACTGAATATAATAACATCACAAGAAACTTTACAACATCAAGTACTTTAGGAGACAGTGAATAAAGTTTGATATTTTGTCTCTACGTTGAGCTTATATACCAATATTATTCACATCTAAGATGATACACATAAATAAATTCCCAAAAGAAGAGAAATTTATTATTATTATCATTGTTGTTGTTGTTTCGAGAGAATTCACCATCTAAATATGGTAAATGAAATCTTAATCCACTGAGAATTTTAAATGTGAAACATCTGCAAATATTTTTTGAATGCTCAGAATCAATTTCTTTTGTGGTGTCAGCTTTCAAAGTTTCGCATAGAAATTAAACAATTTGCTTTGGTATTTAAAATTTGGAAGGGAAAGGGGTCCTATTGTCTTCACAGGTTGAGAATCGCTCCTTTGATCTTTACATTTGTGGATGCAGCAACTAAGAATTACACCAGAAATTGGTACCCAGGGTGCGTATTTCATTGTTTTGTTGTTTTGTTTTGTTTTTGTTTTTTTGTTTTGTTTTTGCTTGGGTTTTTTTTTTTTTTTTTTTTTTGTTTTGGGGGGGGGGGGGTATCTCCGTTTCCAATAATGGGTGATACAATTAAATGAAAATATGAAAGATTTTAACACTTGCAAGTAGATATGTTTCTAACTGTAAGAAAGCCACTCTTATAACAACAATAAAAGCAACAACCTAAATAATAATAATAATAATAATATTATTATTAATATTAATAATATAAGTAATCAAAACAACATCAACAACAACAACATCGAAAACAACAGAAAGAGATGTATATGGCTGACCACATGTTTTATAGCGACGTCACTACAGCTAAAGATTAACGTCACCTTCGCTGTCCTCCTGCCAATATTATTAACAATACGCTCAAACCTCCCGGAAGGTTTCCTCATCAATGACTGACCAAGCGCAAATTTAGAAATGTATTTAGTACAAGATATTTACAAAATTAGAGATATTTAAATAAATTTCTCCGTCGATTGGAAGTTGATGTAGTGTCAACAATAACTGTGTTTTTGCATATAATCATTTTCGATTATTTTTATCGGAAGTGATGTAAATAAATTTTTTTTCCATTTTAACTGCAATATTTCTCCACTATTGAAAATTGTGCACATTCTTAAGCTTTTAGAGCACAGAAAAATAATTAAATTCCCATTAACCGTAATTTTAATATTTGGCCAAATTACTATACTTTTGTGGCAAAATCGGCAAATCACGTTTACATCTTATGAATCATCTATTTAACAGAAAACTTTAAAGTGATGAAAATGAGTACAGAGACTGCGAGCCTCGGTTTTAACCAAAATACCCTTGTACGTTCCCACTCTAAAATCCAGTCCGTGCGATCTAGCAGTTTACATGCAGTTGTGCCTGTGCGCTGACAGCGATAACATAAAAATGATTTTAGGGTCAAGCCTACTGATGCGTACAATTTCCCCATAAACAGGCTTCTTCTGCAGAATTACGTTATTTTTTTTCCGGTAATTTTTTTCAGATAATCAGCGACCTTCATTTTTTAAATAATGTATTTAATTATCCACCACACATAGGCTGGTTCCGTAGCTCATCAAATAATTAGTTGCTTGTGACCATTAGTGACGTTATTTTTTAATTATACAAGTTTTCTCTTTTAAGGAACTTTCTTTGACAATGCTATTACTCTGTACCTCGTCAGATTGCGTCAAAAAGTTTCTGGGAGTGGACCACTAAAACTTTTTTAACGTCCTAAAAACGGGATATTTTTAATCAAATAAGCATTTTTCAATTCTAATATATTTCTTCATCTTGTAAGTATACAAGTTAAAATTCGTCGAAGAACTCTAGAAGACACACACCCAAGTGCGTGTGCATGTGTGTGTGCATGTGTGTGTGTGTGTGTGTGTGTCTAAACGGAGTGAGCGATGCTGGCTTGTTTTACATTACCAGCTTCTGAAATATCTTGGGCATCCATTCTGGCAAACCGTCCTCTATTGGGTTTTTTCCAGGCTTTATTTTAATGATAGCAGCATCCACACTGACAGGAAGCTCGGGATTAACATCAAACACAATTCTATCAATATGGCCACAGACGTCATCATTGTTAGTTCCGTGAATAGAGACAAATTCTCCATTTGCTGGATGAACAACCGCATTTCCTTTAACAGTATTAATAGTAGAAGGTATCCCAAAAACATGCGCACAGGTTAAAAACCCGACGTCACTGTCTCCTAGGTGTACAAACGGTCCTACAGTCCCTTGGATTATTTGGTCATGTGGACCCATACTGACACCCATACGGAAGAGACGGGGGTCCCATTCTTCTTCTGCACTCATTACATCTGTATTCCAGTTTTCTCCAGCTTCTGTAAATGTGGAACTTCCTTCCATCATAGCAGGCACAAAAAATCCCTCGCGAACATCTACAGGGAGCGACTTCTGTCCTGCCGACAATGTTTTTGGAAATAGATTCTCACCAAAAGGAATATACCCTTTCATCCTGCAGTAAAGAACAATACTCGTCTCCTGCATAACTTTCCAATTTTCTTTCGTCGTGATGTCTTCTGATTGGAACTGGACACTTCTGACGTGGCACGGCTTTATAATCTCGAGATTTCTATGATTTTTCATTAGCCAGTCTGTATTCTTGGATACGATTGCATTTGCATCTTTTGCGTCTTTTTTGGACAACTTACTCTCTTTGAATTCCTTCCTCGTCCGAACATAAACCTCCTCATCGTTCACTGTATCGTACTCCTGAAATGTAACAGACAGACCATAGAAGCGCTTGTCCCTGTATGTCTCAGTGACATCACCCCAGTAATTGCAGATGAGGATAGGAAGCTCTTGGGCACTATTTTTCCCTGCAATTGTTGCTGGCCACACTTCCACCTTATGAGGATTATGAAGCTTTGTTAATTCGTTACAAATCCATGTTAGAAATATCATCGCAGTCTTTTGTTTTTCTCCACTATCACCAAACGAAAGTGAATATTTCAGATATTTAAGTACTTTATCTTCATCCTCCCTCCCGAAGTCGTCCAAGAATTGTTGTACACGACTATTGTCTCCACAACTTATTGAATATTCGAAGTAGTAAGGCGATGCCAATCTATCACTAGAATCAAGTTCTGAAATATAACAATGATATAATGTTATCATTAGACTTAAATAATCAAATGACTATTCTTGTGAAAAGTCAAGTATAACACGAGTTACTAACCAAGATTCTTCTCACTTATCTTAAAAGCCTTTTTTTTTTTTGGGGGGGGGGGGGGCAAATAAGCTGGATTGAAAATGTGTCTATGAAACATAGAGATGATTCTTCGAACATATAATTGCATAAGCTGACCGAAGATAGAGAATCGATTGTAAATACTAAATAAGAAACTCAAGCTGTAATATTCAATGAACAGATTGTTATGAATGTTCAATAGAGACAATTTAAATCATGAAAAGTTATGATACATTATAAAAAATATGAGACTGACTTACTACGAATGTTTGAACATGATTTCTTTTTACTACCTAAGCATTTTAAGGGTAATCTCCCTTTCTAAATTTGTGATTGAAATCAATTTAAGTTTAGAATCTTTTACAGTAGTCTAAATTGTTGATAAAAAAAATTAATTTAAGTCTAGAATCGTTTTCACTACACTAAATTTGTCACAAAAATCAATTTAAGTCTAGAATCATTTACACTACTCTAAATTTGTGATAAAAGATCAATTTCAGTCTAGAATCATTTACACTAGTCTAAATTTGTGATCAAAATCAGTTTAAGACTAGAATCTTTTACACTAATCTAAATTTGTGATAAAAATCAATTTAAGTCTAGAATCTTTTACACTAGTCTAAATATGTGATAAAAATCAATTTAAGTCTAGAATCTTTTACACTAGTCTAAATTAATATAACTTTATTAAATAGCTTTCTTTCTTTAGGCATGGTATATTGGATATTATTATTTATATTATCTGTTACCGTAATATCTCTCTACTCTATGTTTTGTTCGAATCGTGTGTAATTTCAATGTCGTCAACATGATAATAAGAGGGTATGCCTATCATATATGTGCGCTTCTGGATGAGTTTATTTTCAGTTAATATAGCTAGTTTGTTTTGATCAATAGTCTCTGTAACAAATTCGCTGAGCTGTCGTGTTTTATTGTTATTGCATACTTCGAATTGAAAAGAATAAATTGTACATTTATCTCCTTAAAAACCTTTGAAATTCTCCAATGACATGCTATCATCCCTTTGAGCTAATGAGATTATTTGCTCCAATGGTGCTTTGTTATATTCTCCGTTATCTGAAGATGTGGCTCTTGTCATAGTTTTTATTTCAGCCCCTGTTGATTGATGGGTGCTTACTTTTATGTCTCTGTACTCAATATAATGCGACATTTCTTCCTTGATACGCAGTTTGATTTCTGTTGATTTGTCGTTGTTATTTTCTGTAGTAATTTTCTCTTCTCCGCCTTCCTTCTGTGGGCATTTGTAACCTGCGATCATTTCAACATGTATCACCTGATAAAGAGATGTCTCATTTCTACACTTCTTTTCATTTTCTACTTTTGTGGGGTCATTTTTCCAGTTCGACACCATGTCCCACCGTTATGTCTTTGTCCATGCTTTGATGACAAGTCGTCTCTTGAATATAGTCGTTTCCTCCATTCTCTGTTGAGATTTCAACTGGTAAATAGACAAAACTACATACGTGTTTTGTTCTGAGTGGGCGGAAAGAACGAGTTTGATACGGCGGAGGAATATGTCAAGGCCGTCAGGCTGAGACGTATATTCTGACGCCGTATCAAACTCGTTTTTTCCCCCAACTCGGAATAAAACACTTATGTGGTTTTGTATTTATTACATATCCCCTTTTATTCACTCATTGATTTCAGATTTTTTAAACAGGGTAGTAATGTTGATAATTTCCATTTTCTCAGAACAAGGGGACATTTCTAACCATGCCATGAATATGGACATCACTTCCTGAGTCCTTCTTACTGTCTCTGGATTTTTGTAATACATTCAATATAAGATTTGGTATCACTTTTCACACCAGCTTCATCCGAGAACTCATCGTCAAACATTCTGTCCAAAATATTGTTGTCAACCTCAATAATTTTTCGGCGGTAGGTACTGTGAAATGCTCATAAACTCCTCGTCACTACTTATGGTACTCCCCAGTTAGACCTCAGCGGAGAATCGGGCCATTTTCACCAGATACATTGAACAACCTCCCCATGACTGAATTTTTTTTAAATTGGTCGTTTTTGAAATTGCACACAACAGTTTAAAATTTATAGCAATAAATGATTGCCGATATTTTATCAGTTAGCTATTATTGAATATTTCAAGTGGTAAAAGTATTTCCAGGCTGAGTGTACGATACGGAAATTTTAGGTGTGATTGAACATCTGTATCGAACGGCAGATCAGTCATGAAAAATTAAATAGATATGTAATAAAAAGATGGAACAGTTTGTATTTTTCTCGATCTGACCTGCCATCTCCTAAACATATGTATTTAACAAATCAGCTGCACCACCTTCTTTTTGGCAGTGAGTCTTATCCTTCTCTGTCATGGTTGAAGATGTTTCAGTTTTAACCTTAGGTTCTGACGTGTCCATAACATCCTGCTTGTCAGTCTGGTTCATTTCTTCATGGTTGGCAGAGGATGATCATAAAAATATTACAAACGACAAAAGTACGGAGTCTCTACCACTTAATAGCTGCAGCATACCTTTATATGCAAATAGCGCTCTGTCAAAGGTAAAGGATAGTAACTGGTATATATTGCCTATCGTCTGTATTTTGCCTTCTCATAACTGTAATATTCTTTTGCTAGGAGAATCATGAACACATATTTGTATACTTTGAAGTACAAACAATAATATTTTGCGTTCAGAATTTGAACATCTTTGAAACAAACCGAAGAGAATCCTTCAGGCTCCACATAATTGTATATATGATTTGTATTTGCTTCTAATGGTGTGGTATGAGCCATCAACATTCAACCGTTTTGTAAGTTTTGTAAATGTAAGGTAATTAAAGATACAATGATAAATAACAGATAGTTCAAACAGGTAAATAATAAATCCTAAAGGCGTTAAACCAATCTAGCAATTGAAAAGAACAGAGGCAAGGCCGACGAAGAATGAGATGTCTCAGTTCGTCTTTTGATATGCAAGTTTCGGTAAGTGTTACTAAGCAAGTCAATGTCTAAGCTAAATTATTATTTCACGAGTAATTGTAGAGAGCATTTGTTTTCAGAAAATAGGTGGACATAAAATAGAAAATGGGAAATGAGGAGCGGTAGCTGCTTTATGCTTAATAAGGGATATGTCAACATTGTGATTGCTCTTGACGAAATGATATCTTGATATAGGTTCATGCAAGATTTCAGATATGTATGTAAATGAATATTACTGAAATTGAGATAGATAAAGTCAACATTTGTTAAGTTTAAAATCAAATTGTAAATGCGTTTATTCAGAAGAGTAATTATTATTGTGACTTTCAGTCCTTTGAACTTTTTCAATGTTAATGTAACAAAACTTATCAGTTTCGTTAACAAAATATATTATTAATCTTATATATGTGATGCTGTGTAACAAACCATTTGTAGTATGGTTCATGTTACCCGCTTCATAACTAAGTAACTAAACGTATTTATTTATTATTGATTTACGTACAGAAGTTATATATTGATCCATATGCACAGCGCTCATCTCTAAAGCTACAATAACATGCTCACAAAATGCATATGTATAAAATGAAACTATGTAGACCTATCAAACTGTACTACAGTGCACACAAATTAAAATCGTTTCAATGTAAAGAGGAGTGAGTTGTAGATTACAGCACAAATTAACGAACCTCGGTAACGATTTGATAGAATGTTTAACAGAATACAAAGAAGCTGAATGTCTGACAGAGGAAGGAATTATATTCCACCGAATGGTCTCCAAATAATAAAATGAACTTTAAGCTAGAGTTGAATAAGTTTTAGGCACTGAAAGAACGCTTTCAGTGAAGGAACGTAAAGAACGTCCATAAAAGCTATAAGTAGGGGAAGGAGGTTAGATATGTATTTAGGCGCTATGTTATTTACGGTTTTATATAAAAAATATAGACCATGGGTGTTTTATTTCATCATCAACAGTGATCCAATTCCAATTTCCTAAACATTTCACTAGATGGAGTTGTGACGTCGGCCTTTCTGGCTCGTTTTTTGGTGTATGTTTATTCATTTAATGTCAGAATTTGTATGCTTAAACCCAAATGATGTACTCATAGTAAATAAGAGGTTGAATGTAGGCATAAAATAAACCTTACTGAATATTATTTGTGTTTGAGAACATACGTTTCAGCAGAGTAATTTTAGTTGATGTTATTTAACAAAGCTGATGAATATGAATGGTACAATATAGATTTTCATCTATACATGTCCCAAGAAGTTTTGAGAAGAAGTAAGTATTTGCTAAATATCTTCGATATATACTTTCAAATCCAGTTTGTCGTGCAACTATTGCAGAGTGGTTTTAGCGGATTGATTACCGTGTGACCAGGTTTACACCGTTCACAAACAAAGACCCCGTTCTTCTTCTGTTTGATATCAGTATCGTCTTTTGATTTCCCAGATCTATGATAGTTATGTCATCAGTGAATATATCAGCGTTATATTGAGTAGCATGGAATGGGTGATCATTTATATTAATTAGAAACAGAATGGGACATAAATTAGACTCGTGTGGAATGCCGTAACTACTTCTGTTGAAGTTAGAATTAACATTATTTACAGAAACAATTTGTTTGCGATTATCGAGATATGATGTAAATCAAGAGAGAGTCGAGTGGGAGCATTTGTAGAGAAATAGCTTTTTAAGCATATTAGTGTGTTCCACATGATCTAAAGCTTTTTTAAAAAATCAATATATACTGCTCCAATAATATCGCCATTATCCATTGAGCTTATCCATTCGTCTATTTGTTTCATCAAAGCAGTTTTACACGATTGATGGGCTTAGAAACACGATTGTGTTGCGTGTAAGAGGTTATATTTATTAATGTGGCTACAAAATGGCGGGCAACATGTTTTCCAAATTGTTTGGAAAGAACAGGATTAATATAAGTCTGTAATTAGATAAGTCAGTTGTATGTATGTGGTTACCTTAGCTAATTTCAGTGCTTGCTGGAAGACACCAGTTAAGATAATATGTTCGATTACCTCATAGATAGATTCAGAGATAAATAATTGTATTACACCCAATTCTAATTTCATCCATTTATTAAATAAACTAAAGACAATTCCTATAAGAAACATGTAAAAAGTTCACCATTCAGCCTGCCAGACATGTAACATATGTATTCATAAACACTTGCATGAAGGTACTAACCAGCTTCAACAGTTCCACAAGTTCTTGATTCCAGACTATACCTTTTTCGTCTCCTCATCCTCAATAATGTACAGACCAATAGGAAAACAATGCCAATCGTGACAACACATGCACTGGCACTGATAATAGGTACCACCAATTCTGTCAAGAAATAAGCACAATTTGTGAAATTAACGAGACAATAGGGTGCTCGGAAAACACATATTCCTATGCTTCTCTCTTTTCCCCACCCCATAAGTCTGTGCTTCTAGGCTCCTACGGCTGAGTATTTATATGGTAAAGAAACACCCAGGAGCAAACGTTGGCTGCAAATATGTGTTTATTTCATGCCAGTAAATATGAATATACGATGGGAATTTTAAACGTTTCAAAGTTATGACGCACAGAGTCAGCTGTATGGTTCATGAGCATTACTCAGTGGTACCATTCAAAACGTTCATCTGATATGAGTTTTCACTTTGGTCAATGATAACATTTACCATTTATTAGATATGTAAGACTAACAACTAACCCCAGCTTCAGGGGAAGAATAAAATTAACATCATTAGAATAATGACATTTATGATTATTATTACTGTTTTATTATTATAATCGAATGCTTCGTGTATGTATCACATGTAAAGACATTTATCATGCAACTATCACAATATAAAAATATGAATTAATACAATGAAGCATGATAGCTGGATATACTCCCATTTAACAGCAGTAATATACCACACAGAAAAATAAAGACTTTTGATTCCAGTATTTCATGCAACATGGCTACTTTAAAACTTGATAGTTATTTCAACGATATTGGGGATTTTTAATCTATAGGCTACTTGCCAGTAAATGATGGGCTTCTCTCCAGATTTTCGTTTCGATCTGTAATATAATCATACAAGCATACGAGATAGCTATACAAACTTTAATAAGATTATATTGACAATAAGGTTATATTGACAATGAGATTATAATGACAATAAGGTTATATTGACAATAAGATTGTACTGACAATGAGGTTATATTGACAATGAGGTCATATTAACAATAAGGTTATATTGACAATGAGGTGATATTGACAATAAGTTGATATTGACAATAAGGTTATATTGACAATAAGGTTATATTGACAATGAGGTTATATTGACAGTAAGGTTATATTGACAATGATGTTATATTGACAATAAGGTTATATTGACAATGATGCAATACTATTCAGATTGATATATTTTTAAGTTTAAAACAATAGCGTATTCACTAGTAACCAATGGGAAACTTTAAACCGTTTATGCATTTTCATTTCATATTGTTTCAATTTCGTTTGCAAAAATGAAACTGCAAAAAAGTTATATATTGCAAATTAATCGAATTAAAGAGACAATAGAGCTAATAAAAAACGTAAAAGCACTTTTTTAACTTTAAGAAATATTGATTACAAATTAAAATTACTTATGTTTTGAGTCAGTTCTTTGTGTTTTGAACGTTTTACAAGATCTTTTTAACATTTGTAGGCTTCATCATCGTAAAAGAAACAACAACACATACATATCTCCCGCTTTGATTAGAAAACAAAATAATGTATTTAGTTAAGTATTTCTAAATTAAAAATCAATTAAAATTACAGATTTAAAAACTAATACATTTAACTCCAGTTATATATTTAGAAGGTGAGAATATTGACTTAAAACCTCACAATTGGTGCCACAAAACGGGATTCTTATTTGCACAATTTTAAAATTAAAACATGCGATGACAGACAGTCTTCCTGCCAAATACATATCCTGCAAATGAATTATGTTTGTAGATTCATAGAATATTTTATTGCATGCAAGGAAAGTCCAGTTAGTTCAATCATACTGGTCTCGTAATTTGTCAGTTTCCATTTAAGCAGTAGCCTTCCGGCGAGATGTGCATGTTCATCATAATTACCAAATATAAAATAAAATAGTTTAAAATTTAGTTCGTTCTCAAAACTGTATTTCCTAAAACACAATGTTAAGTTGAAATGAAGGCATGGCATTATTCTATGTCTCCCCAGATGATGAAAATTGACAAATATTAGGGGAAAATGTACTGTAGAGTCAATACAAAAATAGATAATCCAGGGGGTTACGTACGCGTTGTGCGGATGACATAACATGTAAAAAAGTTAGCCTAGGACGAGGTTTCCGGTACGTTGTTCACCACTGATGCAGATAAATACCGATGAAGTAGTAAATATGACACATACAAGTTTACACAACTCGCACATAAGTTTCTCGAGGTTTGGCAAAACCAAGTATATAGCACGTATAAGACATTGCCTTTGTTATGCTTTTGGAGGTGTTCAGATAGTTGAAACACCCAGTCTGAAAATAAATTGTTCAAGCTGCATATGCTCGGGTATTAAAGTACCTAAACACTTCCATTTGAACATCTGGTTTCCATACTTAAACACATGGTCAGGTGCAAAAGTGGCAGTGGACTACCAAAGTGTGTAAAGAAAGTGCTGAATGTTTTTGCAACATATCGTAGGTATATATATATAATGCAGATTCTACCGCAGTTATTATATAAGACTGCAACACACGCGAGAGGGTATAAAGTAGATAGAAAGCATATCAACAATAGGTATTCCCAAGCAAGTAAGTTTAATAATAATGCCCACTACATGCATACTTTCGTGTGTACGTGAAAAATACTCTAATATAAAAAAATGTAGCTTGTAAATTAAACCTGATATGACTGTGAACATCTAATAATGATATGCACAGTTGAATAAGGATATTTAAAAAATAATACATGTATTATAAACTGTTTATTTGTGCTTCAGGATGTGCACCTTCATTAACTTTGTCGCAAGAATAGAGATTCAAACAAAATAGTAAAGAAACAATGATTTTATCTGGAGAAGAAAAATAGGTTTGCATACAAGTAGTTTCCCACTCTCCTATTCCTCAGCGCAATCAATGTATTACCTCCTTTCGAAATTTCCTCTAATCAGTAGCCGACTAAATTGGCTAATATACGACTGATAGATTGACCGATTGGAAGTACCTGGCATGCACGAGTATCTTATCTTAATTGTTATCGATTCACCTCAGTGGATGAGGCTCCATAAAAGGGCTAGTTTTCTTGTATTGGAAATATGACTGGTTGAGTGGATGAAATAACAACTTAATAGAAAATGTCCATAAAATGGACATGGAACAAGTAATTCTAATCGCAATAATTTATGTAGATCATTACAGTAATTGTGCAGACAGATGAAGCCTTTTCGGTGTGGAACTTGCACGTACTCTGGTGTTTGTCGAACCTGAATCATTAAGTTTCAGGCTGGAACCTTCACTTTTCACTGTCCAAGTGTCACTACTAGACAATTTGTATCAGACCACTACTAGACAATTTGTATCAGACCACTACTAGACAATTTGTATCAGACCACTACTAGACAATTTGTATCAGACTTTAAACGTATTCTGTTTCAAAAAGTGTGTTAGACTTAACTGAAATCCAAAAACAATGATCTCAACACGGTTCATATTTACAACCTGGGAAAATCAATTTTTTTTTCAAAGACCCCAGTTCTCTGAGTGTAATCAATCCTATTTTAATCCGCAACACGGAAAGTTTCCAAAATAAAGGAAACACACAGAACTGGACGATCTGAATGGATTTTGTTTAGACAATTGTTTTACATAGTTGATGAGCTAAAACAACGCGCGCATCATATTAGTTGAAAAAAATGCTTTTGGGAGGGAATACAGATTTTATATTTTCCACAATATTTAAATGTCAATTTTCATTATAATCAACATTTCAATTAGGACAAAATAGTGTCTGAAATTGAAAATGCCAAATATTGTCAGTATAACACTATCCTAAGTGGAAAAGCAAAAGCGTTCGACTGTCATATATAAGTAGACAAGTGAATAATTCAAAGGCATTGTACTTATTTGGAATACCTGACGCGATCTTGATTGTATTTTAGAGTATACAAAGACTAATACAGAAATGAAGCTAAATCAAGTTGATATAGCAACATCATTTTAAAAGTATATTTTGAAAGTAAAGAAAAACGGTAAATAGTGGAAAATTATGTCTTGTATATTAAATAATATTTCTCAAAATACGCCATTTAAAATAACAAATTCGGTAATTCACCAAAGGGGATATATTAGAAAAAGTTAAATACTTAAGGCACACTGCCCACACCAAGCTATTACTCTGCATATAAAGATCCAGCAAAGGCATACCAGTAGTGTGCGATGACAAGTAATGACAAGCTCGCATTAAGCTATTACTTCGTATAAAAAGATCCAGCAAAGACCGTCCAGTATTGTGTTGACAAGGAAAGACCAATGTCTTCCGAAAATTATTCTTAAAATGTAAATAGTTTTGATAATTTAGTCTAGAAACGAAACAATAGTCAGAGGCCAACAAGGTAAACCTTGTTGCAAATCTACATCAGCCACTTTTTTAACCGACAAAGTTTCAGAACAATCTTTCCAATCGGCTTGACAGAAAAGGCGTTGACAGGTTTTGTCACAGACAGACGGACGGAATAACGTGGCGATAAAAACAATACAATAACCTCGCTCCTCGATGATGTGAGGAGACTGAATTGTTATACCTTGCAAGAGTTTCTCACAAAAGATATAGGTCGAGAAATCAGTTATATGTGTCTTTATGCTTGAGAACTAGTTCTAACAGGCAATACATGCTTTCCACTAATTTTACATTTTCATTCCTCCAAAATGAACATATTCAGCCTAGACTAATTCAGGCCTGTTTCATGATATTATTCAAAGAAGTCACGTTCTTGTTTGATTTTTTTTTCATTAAGTGATATACAATAGTTTATGTAGTCGCCTTTTTATTTCTTTTTAGCAAGATGCAAACATCAATATTGTGTATAATTACCTGTAAGTTTGACACATTGGATTGATCCTGGATCCGAATCCCATTGTCGACTTTCGTTGCAATAGGTGGAGCTTGGCTCTGTGACATTGTAGCCATTATTGCACGTTAACTTGCATTCAGTGTACACAGGGAGGATGTACCTACCTTTAGTCTCATTAAAGTAATCTTCCATTTGATTTTGCCCAAGGCTACAGTTCCACACTCTATTAACCTCCTTTTTTAATTCTGGACAAGCTGACAGCAGAAAGTTTCATAGGAATTTGTTTGTGAACATCGAATTGATGTTAATCTCAGGAAATTAATAAAATGAGATATAAAAAGTTGGGTCATGTTTTGTTACGGCCCTACATTGACATGCTTTTGACACATACATAAGAATTAATCGAATTTTTCCAGCGTTATTAGGCGTTTAAGTATCAGTAGAAATAAATAAATAACAAATAGCATCCACCTTTTGTAGGATCAATGTCGTGCTGCCTAAGAAACATGTGTAAAAGTGACATATTTTGCTAATTAGTGCAACATGATACATGTAAAAAAAATCTTGCAGTGATATGAAAACATGCATTTCTTTCAAGATTGATTCGTTGAAAAAATAACATGAGGTAAAGAAAGACTGCTGTCTTTAATCTAAATGCATGCACAACTACAGTGCATTTACACATATATAACGAATTAAATATTTGATCTGAAGTAAGAATCGGGTAAATTTAATAAAGTTTTGCTTTGCTTAATTTTCTTGGATAAGACTTAATGAACAGAGTTCTGGAGAGAAAATACATCTATTGTTCTCGCACTTCCGTTTATTTGATGCAGGTACACACGTGGACTGGTTTGAAACAGATGACACTCAGTGTCATCCCTCTTTTTAGACACCTTGTACATTATACAAGTCTTGTCTCAAGATTCTCGGACACACTCTTTAATTGACATGCCAAAAATGTTGAGCTGAATTTCAGATATTGTTAAACACTATTATTGACGAAATTTAAAATGATAAGACATGCGTCAGATAAAAGAAAACCACTCAACTCCTCAAAATCTACACGATAAGCATAATACACTCAATGTGGCAAACGTCATAAACCTTGTAATTACGAATTCAGAACTTACCGGTGCCAGAATAGTTTAGCTACAGTGTTGATTTCTACTCATACTTTAACAAGTGATAGTAATGACTGAGCGTTAATACATACATGGGATTGTTCCATTGACGCACACAGGTCGCCACTGATTCATCTGTTCTTTCTCATCAGTTTTGTTCTGAAAGGGGTAGTTCTTTGCAATGCATTTTTGCTCTAGGTATTTATCTTGGTCAAGTGGTTCAAGCACTGTCCGATTACAGTAATGGCAATATCGTCTATTTCCTCTGTCATCTATATATACACTAAGGAAACAAAATTGTGTGAGTACATTAAAATCATTACTGTACATGAAGTCAAAAACTACATTGCCTAAAAGGGAACACACGCACACAAATATGTATATATACATATATATATATATATATATATATATATATATATATATATATATATATGCAGATTGAAAATGAATATTGTCGATATTATTTTTTAATTTGCCTCTTTCTTCCTATACAGATTAACTACATTTACGCATTCTGGCTTCATTACATCTATCATGGATGTTTGGTGGAAACAGAGAAATTCAAACTCGAGCGATATACTGCTTTTTTCCTGGACCTCGGTAAGCCTTGGAATACACGTACACACTTTATCACAATAATTTGAATTTCCCCTTCTCCACACCAAACATTGAGATTAATCATTTTTACTAACTAGTGTCTCGGTAATTTTCCACAATCTAAAACTTGTAAGGACGCTTTCACTATGGTGTAAATAAAATTCACGTTGCTTTGTGAGAATTAGACTTATCTCAACCGACAAACAAAGTTAGCATACGCATAAACAATATAATTCTAAAGTAGAATTTACAATATCATTTAATGAATGAAGGAATGATAATTTCATTACGACAATATAAAAAAAATTCAACGTGACTGGGGTAGTTATTCTCTTCCAAGTCAAATATGAGCACAACTAAATTTTTCAATTAATAATAAACTCTCTGTCTAGTGCCTGTCTATCCTGCTGCAAGATAACATTTTTCTAAAATGTGGTATATTTCTATCTGGTATGCACTGAAAAAAGATCCATCCATGGGTGATTTCATCTACACTTATTTGGTATGACTGAGACTGTCCTCCTACATATATACCCGAACAAAATTGTGCACCTTTGTTTTGTTTTTTTTTGTTTTTTTTTTTGCTTATTTGCTTGTTGTGGGGTTTATCACAAACAAGCCACACTTATCCCCTCTCCAAATTTAAGAACAAAGTCAACTACTTCAACTATCATTTACATAATAATATCCAGAATGACATGTGTCAGCTGACGTTAAAAGACAAAAGGACAGAAAATCTTTTAAGTGGCGTATTTCTTACTCAAACTGTTTTTGTCACAGCAACGTGTAGTGATGTTAAAACTTAATACACATATATCAAGAGGCTTTAATTTTAATATCAGAGAGTTTCACCCTACTTGTTATTGTTCTTTTACCATTAAGTGTCATAGATTTTTTCATTGTCGTAATTTGGTGACATCACGAACACGCACATGACCGTTAATCGAGCGGCTTTCAGTTTGAACCTATGACTTTTTGCTTCGGTTTCAAAAGTATTTTATTAGATTACAATAACATTCTCTTTCTGGATGAAATAATTTCTCCACTTATAAGTCGTGTCATTGTTTAAATACACCTACATGGATATCCATAAAGCTGAAAAATAAAAAAAACAATATTCATAAATTGCATATTAGGGGCGAGACATTCTTTACATACTGATAACATTGTCCCATTCCTTTCCCACGAATAAAAACAAATGAAATACATTTCTCTTGGGCAAATTTTTAGGAATGTAATAAAACTATAATGAAAGTAACATAAAGAGTAACGTAAATAGTGATATTGCAGAGTGTAATGTATAAAATAAAAATATCTTCCGCTAAAACTGATTATAGTATGCCTCTATTCCAGAATAATGAATGTACATTTTTAAAACTTAAGGCTCCGCTCCATTTCAGTCTTACAGGACGTCTATATTTACATGTTCTCAGATATATTATTTGCTTGAAGATATTTATGTTAAATGTTTAGTTCCTTGGACATTGGGTAGCGAGAGAATATGTGGTTCTGGAGAATTAGTTGTTCTTAGATCGCAGAAGTTTACTGTTGGAATAGCTTCTCCTTTTTTTCGATAACGCACCCCTTCTTAGTCATAGTCTCAAACTTCATGCAGTCCATTGAATCCCATTATACTGAACTACAAGTTGAATAATCCCATATTTATTATGTCTGTAAGAAATCTCTGTCAGTGAGTTTCAGCTATTATCATTTCGATCGCTATTTTACTCTTTTCTTGTCAAGACTGACATTTTACATTCAGTATTGTTTCATGGGCAAATTGCATGCCTATATTACTTTATTTAATTCCAAAATGCATTTTCTCTATTATGTAGTTGCTTCATAGAACCATCGTGATACATATATAAAATATGGAGTTTCAGATTGGCTGTGTTTCGCAGCAAACGAATATTTATTGACCGTGTCAAGCTCTTATGGACGCCGTTGTTATTTGTGATCTGTGACCCATGACCTCGATGTTTATATATTACAGGTATGTGATTGATTTACATTTACATTCAAATGATGTCACATGGAAATGATTGCCATCAATAATATGTGGAAAAATGCAGACTCTGGATAAAAAGATGATAGATTAATTGGGTTATACAAATAAACTGAGTAATACAATTATATGGCGGGACTATTTTGGGCCTAGCTGTAATTTTCCTAGCAACCGCATCTCGCTTGCTACCGTTATATCCTGTAATTTGTCTGCCACAACTTATCCATTGTAGTCCTGCTGTTTTGCTGCTGAAAACATTTTAGTCAAGTTACCTTACAGAGTTTGAGTCTCAGAGTGTTTTTACAGAGTAAGTAATTGCATGTACAAATGTTTTATATATTGTAATATGCTGAAATGTATGCATGTACAGTAGTAGATGTAAAACGCCTATTGGAAATAATCTCTACCCCACGAGCAAGGCGTTTTAAAATAATCCCCACACCCAGACTGATTTTTCCCAACCCCACACCAAGAGGCTGACTGTGGTCCAGCCTTACACCCACCCCAAGGGGGCTGACTTCAAATCAGCCCAGCATCTAAGTGTTGTTCTTCACCAGCTGCCTCCCCCCTCAACCCGCCCAAGTTTTTAAAGTATATACGCCATGGCAAGAACCATTCAAAGTATTCAAATGAATTTTTGCTAGCATTTTTGTATGCATACTGAGCTAACCTAATTAGATTTTTAAAT
The DNA here is from genome assembly GCA_029931535.1 of Margaritifera margaritifera. NCBI lineage: Eukaryota > Metazoa > Mollusca > Bivalvia > Unionida > Margaritiferidae > Margaritifera > Margaritifera margaritifera. The sequence goes on along the minus strand of JAQPZY010001399.1, from coordinate 738,524 downwards.
CATTACATCAATAGTTTATTTTTTACAAATTTTAAACTGTTAGAAAATAGGACATGTTTTATTCAAATATTGTCAGCAAGATTAAGCTCTTAAATTACTTGAGGTAGAAAAATGAGCTTTAATAGTCATAATTCCATGCGTATGTAGATGCCCTAATTAAATGTTCAGAAAATTTCATAAATTTATTTATTCTTATTTGTTTACAAATTATGAACTTATTGGACTTCTACTTTTTGATCGAAAACTTTGTTAGAACGATGAAGCAAAAAACAACTTGAGATCGACAGATGGAATTTTGTATGTATGCATGTATGTATGTATGTATGTATCTATGCATGCATGTATGCATATGTGAATGACCTAATTAGGTCATTGCAGCAATTTGATATTTGAATTTTTGGTACACCTTTTCAAACTTTTTCTAATGAACAAAACATCTGAGCACTGGAGGTAGGCAAATCAAGTACTGTAGGCATGTCTGTGTGCATATGAAGAATGTCACGAGTAGTGTAATAACAGCAGTTTCGTAATATTCTTTATTTATAAACGCATCTGGGTTAGATCATTCTATATCCATCATGTTTTTTTCCCGTTCATCGTTAGAGTTGCGATGTTGGATTATAAACAAAAACCTGAAAGATTTCTGTGCAAACAAAAATATTGTGGGCTAGTTGTGATTATAATGCGGAAAAAGTACACTATTTTCTGTGCGGATTCTGCATACGTCGTATGAGACGTGGGAGGGTGGCAAGCACGCAAATTGTTACTCAGCTTGTACTGCCTGCAAATCCACTACGCGGTTGCGTATGTGTGCTCGGAGACATCGGTGGTTTTCTATTTCTGCCAAAACAGTCTCGAACTCAGCCATACTAATGATGTTATCTTTGATAGCTATCGAATAAAGTTTACTAACAGGGTTAAGACTACTTTGTCTTGATGCAAGTAGTTCCGAATAAACACGTATTCCTTGATGTAGCCGTAACGAAATTATTTTACTAGAACCGCCAGCAACATCAGTTACTATCGATATGGCTCCAACAACGATTCCAATTGGTGTACCTATACTGGTTGCCGAGGATGCGATTCCCGCCAGCAAGGCCAACAGGTGCTGCTGCAGCAAGTCCACAAATAGCGTCTACCACCAAACACACCTGTTTGTATTTTGTAAGCAACGCGGTTCTCTTAGTGATTTCATTTTGCAGTTGTAGTTCTGCTTCAATTATTTTTCACGTCTGTAACATTGAAGGGCAGTCATAGTTCTTCTATTAATAATGTAACTGCGTAGTATAATTGCTCGACAATCTTTCCTGGTTCAAGTGCAACACGCACACGCACTTCCAACCAAGTACACTTTATGTGTACAACTGTCATACAATTACAGAAAATATATTCCTGGGGAATACTTAAGTCCAGCAATTGTGCTGTCTGGGATACCACGTTCACCTAGAACCAGATTGATTACGCCCTTGCGTGATGTCAGAAACGACTGTGCTCTTCTTCGTCCAAGACCTGTTACAAGGACAAGTACATCCTTGCTGAATAGCATTCGAAATCTTTCTCTTCTCAGTTGAGTCAATGTTGGTTTAGTATATTCAATGAGGAATTTAACCGGGATGGATTCAGCGGGGAATTCCATTTGTTCATTGTAGAAACAATCCTGTAATGTTTTTACCTCCGACGGTGGTGCAGGCAACGATCAGGCGTTCTCCTGTGCTAAAGCTATAACATCAAGCTGACCTCGAATTGATATTTCCACACCAGGGTGGCCCCATCGGTCAATTTCTATTTTGCCTTCACGTATTTGAGCGTATACGAGGGTTCGGTAACACCACTCTGAAGTAGATATTCATTAACAAGTGGAACAAAATTGCTATCGATGTTAGCATCACTGATTAACCGATCCAACACTTCGTCGGCAAATGATGCAACTTCATCACCAAGATATGAATCCATTACTTGTATGAAATAACAAATCTTAAACAAAAATATTAAAGACAGTTAAGTACCATTCCGGATAAATGTTGAATGACTCGAACTGAATTTCATCTCCGGTGACTAATGATGATATTACATATGTGAGCAATTCATAACGAGCAACATTGCCGGGTTTGTCGATACGTAATATTGATGATAAAAATGTATGATGCCGCTGATTATATATTAATATTGCTATTCTACTCCACCCACCTTTAGTTTCGGTTATGATTAACAAGTATTATCCGAGCTCGAGTAACTTTTAAGATGTGACGTTTAGGTCTATCAGAACCATTTGCAATAGAATGGAAAATAAGTAGACCACTTGCTAACGTTGAGGCCATAGTTTGTTCCTCTGTTTCACTGATTAATATTCCTTGAATTTGGTTCCATGAAACTATTATACCTGGTGGTAAAGACACATCTGCGATTTGTTCATCCATGTATTGTTTTGTTGTAGCAACAATATCATCAACATTGTCTTTGATAGAGACCCTCGACACACTGGAATCTATGATTCCCTCGTTTTCACTGATTTCAACAAAGTTATTTCCAAGAGCGCCTTGTAGTCTCACAAGAACATCTTGAATGTCCACGTTGGATGTTTGAAATACAAAGCATGCCCGTCTTGATCCACATAGGTAAAACGAAGTTGTGTCAAGCGTCCATTGTGGCATAGAAGATACAGCGGTGCCGCTGGAATGATAGATAACAGATCACCCGGTTCCACAGTTGTGGAAAATCTAAAACGTGTATAACCCTGAATAGCTACACTTGAGGAAGCTCCGCTTTCATAACTACTACTAATGGCGTCACAGATTAGATTAGTTTGAATCGTTGAGGTAATATTAACAATGTCAGGCCCGATATGATATCCCATACGTGAAACTCGTTCGTGTTGAGGAATGTTTTCAGGTCAACCTAAATTGACCTTATTGATGACCGTGCACTATCAACCATATGCTGTGGAGATTCGATAGCAATGACAAAGCTAAGTGTAGGTTCATTTTCACGTATGGAAATTTTAGAGTCTTTTTTTGTCACCAATGTGATTCTTCGTCGAATTTCTTCATTCATTGATTCCATGTCGTACGCACCCGAGGAAAGTTCAATATTATTCCAGGTTGTACCACTATCTGCTGAAAACACAAACTAGTTATTTACACCAAAACCACTAAATGGCTGTGATCAAATATAAGGCTAACTGAAATAAACTCGCAACGACGCCAATGCAATTTCGAGTGCACATGATTCCCTGCAGTAATTGGTGTAGAAAATATCACATTAAATTCCGGATTCGTTGATGAAATTGTAATGATCGAGGTAACGCTCGGGGTTGTATTTGCAACAACACACTGCAATGCAGCAATATTTTCACGTAAAATCACCTCAGAATTCATTAATCATGTAAATCATCAATGTTTTCAACAAGTTCATGCATCAACACATGATACGTCTCCCGGTCCATGATATCATTGGTGAACAACCTCTGACATCCTCTGCTGTATCGCTGTAGACGCCGTCCGTTCCCACAGTCATGAGCAGGCTATCGGTGTCCGTGTACAGCAGGCTCGCCCTTTCGCCATAACTGACTTTGGCGCGGTTATAATAGAAGTCATATATCTTAAGCTCCTAGGAGTATATGTTGATGATAAACTAAATTGGAATAATCACATAGAACATGTCTGTAATATAATAGCCTCCAAACTAACACTAATTGCAAAGACTGAAGAAATATCTACCAATGCATGCAAGGAAACTATTCTATTCAACTTACATATTACCTATTATGTACTACTGTTGCACAGTATTGAGTTCAACGCCACAAAAAAGTCAGCCAGCAGAAGCGCATCGGCCTTCAGGTAGAGATCGTGATAGTTTCCGAGGTTTTGGCATTTAAACGCCTTCCACACATTCTTTGCGTACTCGTATTGCATGTTCAGATCCTCAGAATTCACATAGATGACGTATGGAACACACATCTGGTTGTGGTGGGTCTGGAATGCATGTATGTTTTTGTCTGACTCTGGCAAGGACACGAGCTGTGACTTTTCGCTTATGCAGCGGCAGTCGTTCGTGTTGACTTCCTATAAGTCGGTCCAGCTGAAGTTTTTTTTTATTGTGCTTGAATATCATGCGGCTGATGGTCTTTATCCGGACATAGTGGCTTCTTTTACTGTCTATAATAAGCAATATGTTCACAGTGTGTGGTCTTACTTCCTCACTGATGGTAGAGGACATTTTCCAATCAAAGACACTAACTGCGATAGTTTTATTGAGGAGCTTAATATAGCTAATCTTGACGGGTACGTCGATGCCTGTAAAGTCAAGCTCGCCCATGTGTTTGCGGTACTTGCCTGCCCAATTAACATAGTCGCCTGCTATGTATAGAGCTGACAGAATAGTCCACTCAAAGCAACGGTCTTCGTTGTTCCTAACATTGATAAAAGACCGTGGTGGTATGTACTTTGGTTATGTGATGTACCTCCGACAACGCAACGACCGGTCCTGCGATACAGCGAGGTCGAGCACGTGGCCACGGACAAACACCCATCCCGATCCTTCGCGTATGTATTCTTCACTGCAACGTATAATTATGGCGATAGTTTGGGCAACCAACTGCTAGATCACTTCAATGTGCCTTACGGTGGCTTGATGGCCGCGAAAGTATGCCGTCACGTAATGGTGTCTATCTCAGCTTCTTCATCGTTGACGTTCTTGCTGGCCTGACACGTCTTTCTCCAGCTGTCCCTTTCGGACGAGGCAAATCTTTAGGCATTTCAGTTCTCGTCGAGCTCGCGATTTTCCTGTACAGTGGCGTTATAGTCTTTCAGAACGCCTCAGCACTTTCCTGACATTCTACAAAGTCGGGCATGGTCAGAGCATAGGGTTCAGCCTTACACTTAGGATTAAGAACTGCCCATGGTGCTGATATAGGAGGTTCAACCCTGCTCATATGAGCAGGAACTGGCCGTGTGGCGGAAACGTGAGGCTCAACCAAACGTCTCATCTGCCTGTGGGCTGGAACTGGCGGTGGGACTGTTGCCGAAACATCTGGTGCCCGATCGTCAGTTGTGTACGCGTCCCCTTTCCACATGAACGGCACAGCACGGGTAGCACGTGAACCTTTCTCAGCTTTTGCCGGTGTACCTTGCAATATTCCGTGACACACAGCGCCCCGCACCGCTGTTTATCTCAACAGTAGTCACCCACACATTTTGTTTTACAGCATTGTGTGAGTATTCAACAAACATATTTTTCAGGAAAAGAAAAAAGAACATTAATTCAATGAGCACGTTTTACTGCCGCGGGGGCTAGTTGGTACATGGCAAAAATTTAATGCTGGGTTGAGCTGGCGCCAGCACCCTGTGGGTGGACTGGCCCACAGTCATCCACTGGTGGGTACGGTTGGTCAAAAATGAACCTTGGTAGTGGGGATCTTTCAAACACACCGTCATGGGGATGGGGGTGTGGATTTTTTTAATCGACCTATTATATCTACTACAGTCGCTAGCGTGATAATAGGGAGAGAGAGAAGTTTGCAGTTTGCCACATTTGATTGGATGGTGGATTCAGTCTTCCAAACCGATTGTCCCAGTACTGTCACATGGTTGAAAACCGAAGGATATATATGGGTAACTGTTGTGAGCTGTTGAATTCATATCAGACTAAATTCCTTTAAAAGCGTGTTTTTCGCATAGAGTTCAAATCTGACGAAATTCCTTTACAAGCATCTTTTTCGCATAGAATCATCATCATCTGTGAATTTTAAAGTCCATCATCTTTCAGGTAACAAAATTTCCAAGAACTATTCAAGTTAACAAATAGGGATTCTTTCAGATAATAATAATAATAATAATAATAATAATAATAATAATAATAATAATAATAATAATAATAATAACATTAAAAATAATAATAATAATAATAATAATACCTATAATTATTTGAACATTTATACCAATATTTTCAGTTAAGTATTGCACGCGATGTTTATATCAGAAACGGCTTTGAAGAGCTAGTAAAAGAAGCAATATTTGGATAATTTGAAAGTCAGTATTTAATTGTGCGGATGCAGACATTTCGGCAATAATGTAGCTTCTATCTATTATTCAATACTTGAGAGTTCGTCTTCCAAATTATCTTACTGTAATATCCCGCGACATTGGTAACCTGGTTTAAAAGAATAAAAACAAATCTTCACCTTTTGTCTGTTGATGTAACTGTATGATTTCCAACCATTATCTCACTCTTTTAAACACTGAAAAGACTATTTGTTTTGAAACATTTTATTTAAATGACTGTCACAAGCCATCTAAAGTTAACTTTAGTCTCTGTTTTTACAGCCAGTGCACGCAAAGAGTGTTTCCTCGCTAGAGTCATATTTGTATGTGTCAACTGAATGATTATTTTGTATTGATGACATCTTTCTATCTGTCTTCATGTATTACTTTCATTACACGTTTTCGTTGACTTTATACTTGATTGGAACTTCTGCAATGAGTTCTCCTTAACAGACAGAAAGGAGAGGTCGCTTACAACATTTTGATTGCAAGTTTGGATATTTGATTTTTTTTTTTAAGGCATAATTTATACGAATCTTAGCTATTTTTAAAAAGTGTGCTTTCTGTCTAATGTTGACAAAGTTCCGTAAGCATTTCCTTATCCAGTAAAAGTCCTTCCAATTTCTGCCGCAATATTTATTGTGTTGTCAGCGTTTTTTTTTTTTGTTTTTTTTTTGGGGGTTTTTTTCTGGGTCTTGAAAAGAAACTATTTTTAAGATGCTCTGTAACAATTTAAAGAAATAACGAGTCAGCTTTGCTTATACCTTTTGTAGAACCCATTCAGATAATTCAGTATCTTTGCAACGGCTCGCCCATTGCACAACGGATAGGCGTCGAACGTTCAGACAATGGAATGAGGCTATGCAAGGATAACATAATCATATTTGTACGGAATCTGGTCGTGGATATCTTAGACAAACTTTAAAATAGTGAGTCTGCCTTTCAGCTTGCCCATGAAAATATTTGCAGACGTACGGACTGCCTTTGTTCCCATGGCTAACGCTTAACCTCATTGCCTTACAACTCATTTCAGTGGCTACGTTTCATTGACGACATCAAAAGGATGTCACGCGACGTGAAAGAAAATCTGGACGAATTTATTAACAAAGCAAATGAATTCCGTCATTCAATCAAGTTCACAGTAGACGTATCAAACACAGACAATGCATGTTTGGATGCAATAAGAAAAAACTAACACAGATGCATACTCCAAACCAAAAGAGAAAGATCGATACTTGCTCCCATCAAGCTGCCAACCAAAGCATTGCATTGACAATATACTCTTCAGCCTGGAACTAAGGCTCAAAATAATCGGTTCTAAGAGACATGGGAAATATACTATTCAGTCTGGCACTAAGGTTCAGTAGAATCTACTCTAACTAAGAGACATTCAACTCTTCAGCTTGACTCTAAGGCTCAGAAGCATCTGCTCTGAATAAGAGACATCTGGAAAACGACCTAAAGAGCTGTCTCAACTATAACAAACAAATGAAAGATGTCGTAGGAGGACGAAAATGTAACATTGAGACGTCATTTTACAATAGAAAACACGGGATAACTTTGGAGAACCATTCGCCCTAATTTTCTAGATAGATTGCCTCCAGTAGGCAGAATCATTGAACAACACTGGCCTGCCATAGAATCATCCGAAACCCTAAGAAGGCTTATTTTCAAATAAACCAATCAGAGCACACCACAAACCCAAACATCTAAGATACATACTCGTGAGAGCAAAGATAAGCCCCTTCACGAATGGAACTACAAATGGATCATCCGAACCGTGTGGAGATAAAAGATACAAGACATATCAAGACATGATCAAAACTATCAAAACTAACAGAAGAAAACAACTCATTGTTCACAGCAGGACCATCACATACGAAACACAATATGTGCTATATTTATTAGCATGCAAAGTTTGATCAGCTGGTATGTGGAGGCCAGAAAAACCTAAAGAGGATGGATAAATCTACGTCGATGCAATTCGCAAACCCCAAAATTTGCCAGATGTCAGTTATCAAACACTTTCTTCCTTTGCCACCGTTTCATTGACATTACCCTCTCTGGCATAGTCCATAATGAAGACTGGAACGTAGAAACCACATGAGCAAATGGAACTTATTGGATTCGCCGTCATAAAACTCTCAGACCAGGTGGCTTAAACAAATGCAAACTTTTGACGTTGTTCTTGCTTCCTAAATCTCATCCTTATGTTTTGCAATACATGGTCTTTAATATATGGACTATTACTGTATAATAGATGTTACCCGATACAAACGTTTGGGTATCCATCTATCGGCGTATGCTTGCCGTAACCTGATACGTTTCCTTTGTTTTAAGCAGTTAAAAACTGGGTCACCTGCAGGTTCTTGCAACAAAATAGTCTTTTTGCCAAATTTTAAATACTTGATTTATCATAGAGTATATAGTTCTAAGAATACAGTTTACTGCTTTTTCCGGACATATTAGTATTAGACTGAGTTATTTGGGCTTCTTGTAACAAAACAGTATATAAATACATATTTTGATTACTTTTTGGGTCCAACGTCCACTTTGAATAATGGATCCATAATACTCGAAAGAGTTTGATCATTTTCTCCAACTTGCTGCACCGTGCATTGTCCTGTTTGCTTCCTGTATATTTTTCCTGCACAAAAACGATCCCCCAAAGATCAAGTGCATTTGGAAAATACGTTCGTGTGTGTGTGTGTGTGTGTGTGTGTGTGTGTGTGAAACTTTAATTTTATGTTCTATCTCTTTTTCACAACAATTCCCCGTTTTCCAAACTGGATTTGTAAAGGAGCTCCTGGTGCTAAGAATAACAATATGTATATTACTTCCAGCCATATGTTTTTTATGTCTTGCAAAGTAACATTTTGGTATACAAATTATTTTTGTGGAGGCAACCATTTGCCTACCCACATAATACAAAAATTTTGCATGGATATCTTTTTCAAATTTCGAATAAAAAAAATACTATTCTCAGTATTAACTGGACCAAAATAGGATCGCTAGAACTCTTTTAAATCTTATTGCTAAATGTCATTTTCAACAGTAGCAACATAACACAGGTCAGGACCTAACTCGCTGCTACTTATGCCTTAAACAAAGTCCCAATTCAAGAATCTTCATACATTATAAGATATATCCTAATATGCAAAGGAACTCATACGCTGGGAAGAGAAATCAGTTTAAACGTGACAGATTCAAACGTACATAATATATTCGTGTGAGTTCTGGGAAAATAACAAGAAATAAATCTCCTAATTTAATAATACTTTGAGTATACTCTTAGATTGACATGTTAGCAATATTTACTTTTTACATCATAATTGTCATAGATAATAGATTCAACATGTCACAATTTTAAAACTTATAGTTGATGTCTCTCTCTCTCTCTCTCTCTCTCTCTCTCTCTCTCTCTCTCTCTCTCTCTCTCTCTCTCTCTCTCATAAATATACACAAACACAAACATAAAAACGCTAAACATGCTTACTATCTCCCAGTTTCTTCTTTTCTTTGAGCATTAAGGACGTTGCTGATCAATACAATCTGACATAAAATAATACTGTCTTGTTGATATGTGCATATTGTACTATTTTGCTATTCATAAATATGATAAGTCGATGATGGTTCTTTTCATCAGCAGAAAAAATAACCAAATATCATGTGTATCACAACATAAGACGATCGACCATTTTTTTTTCCCAATACTACAGATAAAAAATTCACCACCCGACTTGTCTCTCTGGAATATAAAAGTACCTCCAAGATTTCCCCAAATTGTATGTATCTTGACGCATGTCGGTTACATTTTTACCTTTAAACAAATGACATAGGATCAGTATCTGTCACCACCTCCTGCCCTGATTATAGTACAATTATGGGTACTTTTACATTGATCAACTAAATAATGTCTTTTGTATTGTTCATATTTCACGGCAAATCTGTTTTCAAAGCAAAATGACTTATTACCTATTTTTTTCAGTTATCTCCCTTTGATCAACAGCTTAAGAAAACCTCTATAACGTGGATTCTTTTAAATGACCAGATCTCGGCAGTGTTATTGATGCAATGATTTGCACTAAATTTTATTGAAATTTCTATATGTAGAATCACATAATGATTGTCAACAGAGAAAGCAAGAAATTACTTTTATCGTGGAAACGCAAATTACATTAATTTTTGTTAAAATTAGACTTAAAATATTCTTGTAAATAAAAAGGATACAATCAGTAGTGTACGATAAATTAAACAAACACCGCTGACGAAGTTCATGATTGAAATAATAATAATAATAATAATAATAATAATAATAATAATAATAATAATAATAATAATAATAATGGAAATATCGTATTTATGACCACTATGAATATTTAATAAAGGTACTTGGATTACTTCATTATCATTAGGTACACCTTACGTTGACAAGAAACTATTAGACACAATTATTTCTTACCTGTAGATAAAAAATGAATAGTTTTGCATACAAGAACATATCTGCTTAACTGCTTGCCACAGCAATCTGCAAGAGAAAACGTTTATGTTTAACAAAATTTCCTATAAATTTACGCTTGTTCCATAAATTGCCATAAGCTAGAAGCTCAAAGGCAAGAAATAGTTTAAGATAAAAGAGATATAAATAAAGTATAGTCTTTATTTTGTTACTTAAGCTGTCTGAGATATTACTTTTCTGGCCCATTATTGTGATTTACATCATTTTAGCGATTAACATCATCAGTATTAATAAGGAAAAGTTGTAATGAAGATATATAAGAAACTAGATCACAGACATGAACTTAAAAGTGACAAGTTTATCAATACTTTTACGGTTAGCACTGTGAAGATCTGATCATTTCAGTGTGAAAGCAAAGAGGTTAAAACACACAGCTCTAACTATTTTGTCTTGTTAAAAACAAATTTAAAATATCACTCCTTCTTAAAGAACTTCTGTGATGAAAACTAATATATCAACTGGCGGCTAAAAGGTCAAAACATTTACTGCTGAGGCTACAAAACAAAATTTAAAAAAAAATATATCTTAGAGGAAATTTATATAGTTAATCTGTAAGATAAAAAATTAATTTGCTATTCTGTGAATATAGAAAATCACGGTGCTAAGAAAACGTATTATGCAAAGTTTCAAAATTGTTTCACTTGAGAACACTTCTGTACAATGCTTGACTGTTCCGTATATATATATATATATATATATATATATATATATATATATATATATATATATATATATATATTGTTAAATCCTAACTGTATTAATCAATAGTATGTTCCGAATGAATTACTGTATCCTTGAATGTGTTGATGTGCCAATAGTCTTTAATGTGCTTATGTGCCAAACTGAAGTACTCCAGAATATCTTTGAATAAGTTCACATAAATCCCAAAATCATCAATTAAAAATCCAAACGTCTATGAGCACTTTAATAATCCAATGAATATTTTAAATAATTCCTCTCTCTGAATTTGGAATGATTTTTTACAACTGTAATGACTCTTTCAAAGACTGATGTTAAGGTCGAAAGTGAAAAAATGTCAACGAAACATGGTATATATAAAGATAGGTCACATGACAGAATGTTCTAGAATATTATGGTGCATGTGACTCTTAACACACAACACTAAGGGAAATTCTAGTTTTATCTGTAAACAAAATCAACCTTGACCTCAAACTGAATCAACAACTTGTTTACCAAAACTGTCCTTGAACTCAAATACTAAGTAAACAACCTAATTCAAGGACAATAGCTAAACATGTTAACATTATACTTAACATTAGGGTTTAAGCAAATATTAAAGTCAAGAAACATTTATAATTTCCTAAAATATTTATAATATTATATAAACATGATACAATACATAACATATATATATATATATATATATATATATATATATATATATATATATATATATATATATATATATATAATGTAATAAAGCTCTCTGTGTATAGCTTTGTTAAATTTTTGTGATTATTTGTTTGATTATGTTATTTCTCAAACCGAGTAATTAACCAATTACTTGAAGTATACATCATAATGTACAGTATTCACAAGACTTTATTGTAGCATGGATTAGTTTCGCAAAAAGGACCATCCCTAATTTCTTAAGATAAAGAATTCTCGGCATATTCTCCCGTAAAAGTGTTTGGTCATTTGAGATTGGAATAATTCTGCACATGAGGTGTTTGGGTCATGTGTCGTAGTACGTGACCTGAAATACCGATCTGACACTTGAGAAAGCGTGCTGATCAATCATACGAATGTAAAGAAAGAAAACCGTGCAAGTGTGAAATTAGTCTGATAAGTGTGTAGTCGTCAGATGATTAGAGGTTAATTATTTGTTGTCGACCTCAAGCCAGCCTCATTCGGTATTTGCTTGTTAGTGAGACACCGTGCGTATTACATGGTTTTGCGTTTCTAGCTAATCAAGCTCATCGTCGATGAAAGAAACAACTAACATCAGCGAAACAAATACTCGCCAAAAAAGCTGAAAGAAAATCTGTACTTGTTTGAATGATGGGGTAAATCTATAAACAAAAATTTTTAATAGGGGAAAAAAGACAGAAGAAATACTTCATAAACCGTTTCAAAATGTATATATTGAGTTGCTGAGACTAGCAAAATTTTATATCGATAATCAAATATAGAGTGATCAGTGTAATTACGTGCTTATTGTCCAGATAACTATTTTATTTTTACCTACTTACAAGTCAAGGACAATAGATGGAAACTATGCGGGGCGAAAATCAACGCCATCTGATTCCAAATTCTACAATATGTTCTAAAAAGATATCCTGGTAATCGTATGCGTGGAAAAAATAGTAAAGGAAATGTCATGTGAATGTTGTAACGAGATACTGAACAAGATATAATAATAATAATAATAATAATAATAATAATAATAATAATAATAATAATAATAATAATTTATGCAAAGAGTTAATATTTATTTACTTGGTTAAATAGTGTCGCAAGATTTGAGCATTGGGTGATAAACTGATGCCTGACTGGAATTTGGATAAGACTGCATTGGGAAGGTTTGATGTTTTTCATTGAGGCCAATTCCCATGAATTCTCGGTTGCAGTATCTAGTATCCTTCTTTACGTGTGCACCTGGTTAGACTCAATCCGTAGCATCTAGAGGGACTCTACTGAATGTCCACTTGAGTTGTAGTGGTTGGCGAGTTCGCGTTAATTTTGTTGCAAATGTGGCTCTTATGGTTATTCATTCGTTTTCTGAAATCAACGTTTCGTCAAGATATTGAATTACACAGAGTTTATATGTCAGGAGATTTCTTATATATTTGGATCAACAACCTAACTTCTGATTAATAGTAAAGCTAACTCCTGTCGCCAAACTTCGGAATGATGTGGTCTGGAGTATGTTTGCAGGTTAGGCAGTGCTTGTCTTTGCAACTGTTATGTCTGTATATGTGGTCTTGTACGAAGTTGCCATGTACGTTAGTGATTCATGACCACAAGTATGGTTGCGTTACACAGACCTTGGTCTGTGTAACGTAACCATAGGAACTTCTGGAAATATATCCTTCAGAGGTTCGGAAGATTTGATCTGGCGTCAATACTTCTGAATGATTTGTTGTATGTTTGGGGCATTGAAGTGGAAATTAACCACGAAGGCAATGCGTTTGCTTGCTTGTTTGGTTTTATAGCTCATGAGAACTTTTTCTATAGTGGAATATAGGTTTGTTCATAGAATCGTCAGAGTATTTCTTTATACAAACTTGATAATTGTGACAAAGCATAAACTTTTAAAGTTGCTTTTAAAAAATAGAGCAAGTGTAACGTCTGATTGCTGTGTAAAGCAAAGGTATTCCTCGCATGTATGTATGTATATGCACAAATGACGAGAGAGATGTAGTTATCAAAAGATGCTAAGCGGTCGAAATTAGTCCCACGACAGAAATCAAACCCAAATCCAAGCATTAAAGCACCGAGCACAACAAATAGCAGCACCTCTTACCATTTGATTAAACAGGCATTTTTTAAAAAATGAAAGGATCAAACTGAATAGGAAATAGAGACATGTCTTATTAGGTACGACATACCGTATTATTTTTTTTAATTTTTTTGTAGTAATCGTATCTTTGAATTGTTTCTAGTATTTTCAATATTTACAAAAATAATTAATTTCAAGAATCATTCTCAGGTAATGGGCGTTTTAATTTCTTTGCTTCTTTTTATTATTGTATTTTATGGCTGAAAGTTAACTGTATTGGTCGATGTTTCTGCATTTTTTATAATAGCTAACCCGTAAGTTCATAAATGCAACTACATAGCTATTCTTTCAACTGGACATATACTGCATTCAATTTTTCTGTAGTAATTAATCTCCCGTCTGTGTCCAGCATGGAAGTCTGTACACACAGATGATATTGAATATGCAATAACTTATTACTAAAGTGGTGATGTCTTATTTTCTAAACACCTTAATATTATAATTTTGACAATCTTTCGTGTTTCAGCTTCCTAGAGAGGTATTTCACTTTATTCACTTTCCTTCCTATAAAATCCCGTTTGGGAGTTTTTTAAGTTTGGCAGTAAATTATTAGTTTACATACACACACACACACACACTCTCTCTCTCTCTCTCTCTCTCTCTCTCTCTCTCTCTCTCTCTCTCTCTCTCTCTCTCTCTCTCTCTCTCTCTCTCTCTCTCCAAATATTCTATGATGTTACACCCGCCTAGACCCCGAGGCTCCGAATAAAGAAAAAGTGTATAACTAAATTCATGTGTCATTCTTATACTAATAAAATAAATGAACGGCCTTTGTAAAGATCAGCTTTCCTATTGTGATTCAAGCCGTAAATGATGTTACGTACTTGATCATGATCCGCGTTAGTACACTCCTGGCCCTTAATAGGCCTGCCCCTCCCCGGGGGGGGGGGGGTGGCTATTGTGGAGTTGGGGTGGCTATTGTCCAGGTTATTGCCCAGGCACCCAGCGATGTATAGGAGCCCGCCGTCAACTCAATTATAAAAATAAATTAATCTTTGCAGTAAATATTAAAATTTGTTCATTGCAAGAGTCTAAGTTATGGTAGATTACTGCAGATTTTATCTGCAAAACTGTACACAGGTTTTTATATACAAAACATTAAACTAGTTTTGGGGCCCATGACTGCTCTGCTTAGGGACCCAGAATTTCTGTCGGCGGGCCGGACCCTAACAGCTCCTGTCATCATTCAGAAGTGGGAACAAACATCTAGAAAAAGTCGTTAATACTGCTCTATGATAACACACTATGTGTGTATTAAATGCACATGGACTTGTTCAATAGGAACATTTCGAAATTATCGATTGGTTCGACTAGCTGCCATATACCAATGTGAAAATGTATGTTAGTCTTCCAAGAATGCCAATAAACCTCAAAATATTCAAAATGACATAACGATCTATTAATGGATATACCTCTTCAACATGACACGCCTTGAATATCACTTCTATCTCTATATTTATCCACAGGTGTGCGTGTCTATGCATACAAAAGTTATTATCTACAACATGACAGTATTTGTTTGGTCGCACTTATATCATGCCACAAAGATTCTTGAACTGAAAAATTACATGCCTATATTGGCAGTGAAGATATCAGCAACTTAAGAACTGCTCTGGGATTTTATTTTTTTTTCTTAATGCAACAGGGCTTCTAACTGATACATGTCGAAGGGATTCTTTCTTAGACATTTTAATAAATTATAACATTATGCAAAGAGCCACTTATGTAAGGAATATTAACTACCTTTTTTAAACTATAATATAATTGAAAATTTAGTTACAGCTAAGTTAAAAATATTTGCGCGTGTAAACGGCTTAGTTTAGTTTACTGCCTGTAAAGTGTACATAATCGGCAAACATGTAAAGGAATATGCATGTAGCTCTCAGTGACGCAGGAACTACAAGTTCCAATAAAATTGTATATTTCTATCTTTCTACATCTCTCCTCAAGAAGATTGTTTAGGGGGATTTTTTCCTTGGTTCTTTTCATAAAGTATTACTATTTTCTAATGTGGCATCGTTAAAAAAAACATAAGTTGACGAGAAGTGGTTGTAGCGCACATTGCACCGCATTATGCATCAAGCTGATTTACTGATAATGCTGATAAAAATGTCTTTAAACTGCAGTATTACCTTTAAGCAACACGTTTGATTAGCAACATTTTATTTTAAACAAACACCGTTTCAAGTTTGTAAGCTACTGGATAGTTTCTTGGTCATCATGTACATATATGTAGCAGTAGGAAACAATAACACGACAATCGATGGAATGTTTTACTAAACTTATAAGATATATTCAACAAAGACATTCTTACAAATTGAATTATGTCATAATGAGAGGTAAAAGGCGTACAGCAAATGAAACAATCTCAAACTGAGTGATGTACTAGTCCGTGGGCTAGGTAGGCCTACCGTGCATATCCCCCAGGACTCTCTCTCTCTCTCTCTCTCTCTTGTTATATTTGTATGCTTTAGGGTATGCCGAACAAGAAAAAAGATGTTTACATTGCAAAGTTTGGGATGCACTGGTTCTGCTGACCGAATATTTAAGGAAACCCCAAGCGGCCTATTTAGGGTACATACTGAGACAGTCGTGGAATGTGGCGGCATTGCCCTACTGGAATCCTTCTTTTATTGAAGCCAGTGGCTTTGGTACAAATAGGCAATATACTTGGACATTTCCTCTATCCATAACAACAAACATCATCCAAATATCTGAACCCATTTGGCCACTGAAGGTTTTAAAAATTATAAATGTGTATAAGACGCGAGTTGGTGTTTTTACCCAAAATAAATTTTGTGTTCAAATTCACATCCTTTATGCATTTTGTTTGCAATACTTTGCATGACACTACTCGAGAGAAGTGTCTTGGAATTAATTTTAGCTATTTTACAAGTCTTTGGGGCTTTTACTGATTTAATGATATTCAACCGATCCTTCCGATTCTTAAGTTTTTTTTAAGCTTATTTCATTCTTGAGAAAGAAAGAAAAAATACCACTGGAGCAAGAAAATGATTATCATATTTTATATGAATCATAGACAGGTTATGGTATGTATACATCTTTATTAATTAGCTTTTAATATACTTGCTAATAATTTAGTGGATTTAGTACTAGCAGTAGTGGTCAGTTTTTGATACTTTGTTGCTTTACAGCTTGTGGACCTGCAATGTAAATACACTAATCCATCATTTACCGACATAAGATGTCACAACTGTTATTATTATTTGATATTTCAGTGAATTGGAGCGAATGAAGAAATAGAGGATGAAAATGGATTCACAGAAGAGAGAGAGAGAAGGCGGTGAAGGTTCAACTTTAGAGAAAAAGAAGATACAGATATGAGTCGTTCACGTTGCAGGATCAAACTGTGATCTTTCACATTTTTTCCCAAACAAAGATTCAGATAGCAGACTGACGAAGTAAAAAGATATATGTAAACAAAGGCTGACTCAACCTGTATGTTCTGGTCAAAGGATGGACGATACTTGTGCACATGTAACTGAGGAATACACAGAGGAACACATATACCACCGTGACTGTTACCAAAGGTTTACAATGAACCTGTCCCGATAGAAATCATTTGTTTTGTCAGAACTTACAACATGTGCACCTCGAACTTCATGCCGATCTTCTGATGAATCAGATAAGATTCATTGCAAGCCTGACTGTATCTATTGCAACAAAAGAGGATGAAAGAAACTGAAACAGAAGGGAGTATGGACAACAGAAGGAACTTCGAAGTTTGAATATGATGGACGGAAATCAGTTCTTGAAATAACTGAGAAAAGAGGGGATGAGACACTTCTCACCAGAACAAGAAGTTATGACTCGTTTGCTTGAGAGGCACAAAGTCAATAGCCAGATTTGTAAGACATATGTTCAAGATCCAATCTCCACTGGTAATGTTTCTTTATTTTTCAGGAAAGAAATAAGCTTTAAAAGCATTAGGAGTCGGGATGATCTTAAAACTAAGTTGGCCACTATATAGGATACATGATTTCTGAGTGGAGATATTTCCATAATTTGCATTCATTATAATTAAATGTGAGCAAGGGTTTGGGCTCAATTTAGACCCGTTTCTAAATAATGAATCTTTGTTGTGCGTCTTCAAAAAATAGTTGTCCAAATATTTTTTCTTCTTATTTACATAGGTTATTGTTTACATGAGCCTGGCCTTGTTCAACGGTAGCATAGGATAGTTATCATTGTCATTATTAAAAGAATTTACATATGCCTCAACTATGATTAAAATAGTGATATATAATACTGTTATCGTAAAGACGCTTAATTAGACAAAAGGTAAGTAAACTGGTTCTTCTAATGAAATATTTTTAATTGTTTTCTCTCCTTTGGACATTCTAGACTTTTAGCCGTGGTTTCAAGTCTCTTCGCAATTTTGGTAAAAAATGTAAGTGCCGCATTCCAGTTTATCTTATTATAAACACATCAGGGAAAAGTCGAGAATCAGTGATGTATATTATTCCATTTTTTTAAATTTTTTTTTTATTTATTTTTTTTAAGTAAAAGAAAAAAACAACTATACTTCATCTAATATACCTTTCTCAGTAAATGAAAACAGCATGTCGATCTCTTTCTAAATATGTACAGAAAATTATTATTATTATTATTATTATTATTATTATTATTATTATTATTATTTTAACTCTGGGTTATATACGAAGATAGAAAGTCATGTCGAGTACATTGTACCATCCATACTTACAAAAATAGGTTCAGTAGATGACAGACATACAAACAGACAGACCGTCATCAATCAATCAATCAATCGATACCAAGAAAACCTGACAGTCAGACTAACAGAGGGGCATAGACTGTATTCAAATATTAGCAATGAGTTTCATATAACGTCTGTGTTTGCAATACAGAATTGAATTGATCTGTTTGTTACCTGATCGTATACGTAGGTGTATCACATTACATCACGTGATAACAGCAGCAAATATACACTCCCATTAAATGGATTAGTATTTATGTTTACAATTATCACCTTGTGGACATAAGTAATATTCCGATTATTCGCTTTTTATGTGGACTATATGTATGTTAATACAGATAGATGTAGGCTAAGTAATAGATTCTTAAGATGCAACAAATAAATCATGTGATTTTTGTTTGTCTGTTCATTTCACCTTAAACGTGGAGGTACGCAGGTATTCTCAGTGGTTAATGTGTCACTAGAGGACAGACATAATGACACACTTTTTAATTTTGCTACCGAAATGTGGCTTTGAACATTTTTATTGTATTTTCTTGAAATCGTCACGTCTTTCCACATTTCCAAATTGTAAGTTTCTACCAACGACGATGGACATTAGCCCCAGTTTCTACAGATCCTTTATTATGGATGTGACCAAACACGTTATCTTCTCTAATATGTAACTATATAAATACACGCACATACATACGTACATACATACATACATGCATGCATACATACATACATACATACATACATACATACATACATACATACATACATACATACATACATACATACATACATACATACATACATACATACATACATACATACATACATACATACATACATACATACATACATACATACATACATACATACATACATACATACATACACACATACAATACTTTCTAATGGAATAAGTCAGCTTTTTGACAGAACTGATTCTGAACTTAAAACATGTCAAGTTTTATTTATCTACCTTAAATGCTGAATTGTGCGGTGTTTTATATTTTTTAATAAAGAAAGCATAAATGCCAAAAGTTGAATGTTTTATCAGTTCATCAAGATAAGAATACAAAAAAGTTTATCAAATTTCATTTATCTATCTTATGTGATTTTCGCTTAATTGCGCTTTCAAGGTTTTGGTTAAAAAATAAATTTTTAAAAAAAATAAGTCTATAAAATTTTAAAGGTAATAATAATAAGAAGAATAAGAATAAGAAGAAAAAATAAATAAATAAATAAAAATGCCTGAAATGGATCTAAAATCTAATCAGGCCATCTACATATTTGGTATTGAACCTTGGTTCAGCAATGTAACATTTTATGTACGCCTGTCTCCCCTATGATGATTAAGATATGGGAATTTGTGAAATTTAGTGGAGGTTGTTGTTGGGGGGGGGGCTGAGAGACACTGGTCGTTTAAGGCGTGAAAATGTCCCCTGAGATCGCGTAAGGTGTAACACTGATATTAATACATTAATCTACATCGCTTTATCATGCTTAGAGAGTTCTGGCAAAGAAGAAAGCAAGTAAATCCATCAAGTTTTAAAATTTGAAAAACTTGCTCAAATGGCTTGAAAATCAAATGGATCATTTACACATAAACACGTTTATCTACCTCAAGAATTTTGCCTAATTGCCTAATCGTGCTTACAATGCTTTTGTTAAAAAAAAATCTAGATACAAAAAGTGTTTTAAAAAATTGATAAGGTCAGTCATCATTACCTAATCAGTTACCCAAAGCATCTAAATATCAAATTTCGTCTGGTTTGACTCAATAGTTATCATTTTAGCTATTATAAGAATGTAAGATTGACGAACGGACAGTACACAAACAATAAATGAAGATTTAAAAAAAAAACTTACATTGCAACAGTTTAATCGCTGCTTTTCTGGTCTGATTTGTAGCTCATGTAAGCGTCTGACTACAAAGTAGGCAAAAGCAAAACATTACACATTCCACAAAGGGAAGCCACAAGATATTTCTTGTGACTACTAATCTGTATAAATAGTAATACTTGTATTTTATCTGTGTGAATGGAATTACCTATGGATCAATGAACATACTAAACCGCAGCCTAAGTATGGGTCACCTGACCAGCAGTTAATTCCACTTTTTTATGCCTATGTAATAAGTACCTAACCATAATTGCGCTTTTTTGTAATGTACATAATAGTCAATTTAGTTTTATTAAAACTTTAATAAGATTTTAAATGTCGTGATAAGGTCAACATTGTATCATTTTCATATGCAGTGTATTTGTCTACTTTACTATAATTGTATAGGAACAATGAGGGATCGAGCCAGTTATCTTCCCAATAGTTCGAGGCACAAAACAAAACCGTTCCAGATACGTGGTTACCCCTCGGATTTTATTGTTCGCCAGAACAACCGATTGTTAATCAGTCAAGCAATAAACAGCTGTCAAAAAACTACAATAATACATGTATCAATGAAAACAAATGTTGTCTTATTTTATTTTTTCGGCGAATCAAAAGATATAACGTAGATTAGTACTAGAAGATACTAAAATAGCCATTTGTCATCTTTTTTAAAGTTAATTAAAATAGTAGATCTTGATAGTAATGCAATGCAATTTTCTAAATTATATTACATTTTTAAAAAAAACTATCATTGCAAAACTGAAAACACACTAAGAACCACACAACTTTATTTACACTACTCCATGATAATTTGCCTGCGTTTGTCTCTCCCATTAAAGTATTATTTTAGGCATAGGTTGTGTGATCAAAATTTACAAAAAATTTTACATGTGGTAAAGCTGACACATATCATTGCACACTCTTGTACATCTCTCTCTCTCTCTCTCTCTCTCTCTCTCTCTCTCTCTCTCTCTATATATATATATATATATATATATATATATATATATATATATATATATATATATATATATATATATATATATATATATATATATATATAATAATAATAATAATAATAATAATAATAATCTTTATTTAACGAGGATAACATATTTAGTCATGAAAGACCCATCTGCCATGTGGTCCTCAATTTTTGTAACGGGTCATGTTATAAAAAAAAGTCACTTACACTTATGTATGGGCTTAGTATCAAATCAATAAAACCATTTTAAATAAGAACACATAGTCTTCATAATAAAGATAATTATACTCTGACAGTCTTAACCCAAAATTATTTTCTGGAGGAGAACACCGGTAACATCGCAAACTTTTTTCACTTCAATGACTTTTCAAGGATGAAATCATTGAAAAACTTTTTTCATAGGCCTCTAACCTGAGGAAAAAAAAAACATTTACAGTTGACTATAACGCATAAAATATTAGCTTAATAATATATCAAATATATATTTAATACAATACATATTCAATGAGAATATCGTACATTTCAAGCTAAACAACTAAAATCATTTGTGATGAAGTCTAGAATTTTTACTAAATTACCCCGCCCACTAAATATCTAAGAATTATTCACAACAAATCGTTGAATGGTTGGTGAATAATACAGTTTTAAAAAAATGCATACGTTCAAAAATAATTATAGAAAAGAATCACAAGAAGAATGCAGATATAAGAAAATGTGATATAAAGCAAGATGAGGATGCTACCAATTCTTTGCTTGTTTGTCAAGTAGGAATTAAACCGGAATTAATCTTGAACTGTTTTGTTCCATGCTGCCACCTATGAAATTAAGGGGAAGATAACTGGCGACGATCCCTCGTTGCTCCAAAACCCCACAGCAATACAATAATACCGTACAATATCTATTGGCTATTTAAAGTGTTCTTACCTCCCTTTACGATTAACCACTTGAATTTTCTTACAATTTCTTAAAATTTACATTTTCTAATATGTACATGAAAGTGTACCCGGCCATTTGTTGCGCTTCCTCGCTAGTAGCGAGTAAGTGAATGCAGCAGACGACCGGGTAACAGTTTTATGAATGTATTTAACTACTACACAAATCAATACAGAAGCATGAAAGATGCCAACACTGAGAAGGTCAATAAAACCACTAACGCTGCACCTACAATAATTTCATATTCTCCTGTACAGTGGCGTAACTACCGCTCCTGCAATGCTGTTAGGGGTGGGGGTGGGGGAAGCATTCACGAAGGGTGCCAAAAATCTCAAAGTTTTTTACATTGGGGTTGTGGGGTTGGGACCATTTCTGAATGTTTGCGGGGGGGGGGACGAAAAATTTGAAGTTACATCACTGTTCCTATGTATTTTATTTTGGGTCTTTAAATAAATCTTCGCGATCTGTCAAAATTCATATTTAATAGATAATCAATTCAATACTAATATATGATCAATGCTTAAACATGATTTCAGCTTAGAAACATGTGGATAAATTAACTCATTCGTTCAATAATGAACTCATTCATTTATGCAGCATTAATTTTAAGTAAAACCATTAATGAATGAATTGTTTGAGTATTTAAATTAATTAATTTACTATCTATATTTGAATTAGATAACATATTTTAATAACTGTATGAAATCAGCTTCAACAATAGGAGCAATAATAATAATAATAATAATAATAATAATAATCATGATCAAGATAATAATAATAATAATAATAATGATCATGATCAAGATGATAATGAATATAAGTATAATGATCATCAAGCAATATCATCATATTATTAATAATAATAATCGTTGGTCTTCTCGTAACATAGGCCACCGGCTCAGATTACATACATCTATGAAGAAATTTGGAACAACCAAGAAACATAACAATTCTAGGATTAACACACTGACTCGCTAACTGTTATAGATTTTGCTAGATAAAGAGCAAAATTATGTAGGATATTAATATTATTGTTGATTCTCTGCATAAAGTTATAAAACGGTATGTGATTTTGCATTAGTAGTACGATAATAGGAGATTTGCCTTTTTCTTACTGACCTAGGTTAAAGCCTTCTACACCCCCATGACTTTCTCCTCATATTATGCGCCCACGCCTGTGCAAGAGGATAGCCATGGGGGATAGAAGGCTTTAACCTAGGTCAGTAACCAACAAAATCTCTATTATCCTACTACTTGTATACACGTCTTTGAGAGTGTGAGTGCATGCGATGTGGGATTATAAACAAATTCTAAACGTTAGCGTGAAAGATTTTTGTGCAAACAAAAATTGGGGGCTGTTATAATTATACAAATAGACACCCTTTTGTGTTTATGATATTGCATACGTGAGTGTATGAGACGTATGAGAGTGAAAAGATACTCTTTGCAAACAAAATCGGCTGGCAGTTAGGCCAATATTAATGATTGTGGCTATACCGAGTGTGTGTAATATACGCCTCCAGGAGATTATTGATCGCCACTATACTGTGTACAGGAGATTATTGATCGCCACTATGTACGGAAGATTATTTTTCGCCATTATACTGTGTACGGGAGATTATTGATCGCCACTATACTGTGTACAGGAGATTATTGATCGCCACTATACTGTGTACGGGAGATTATTGATCGCCACTATACTGTGTACGGGAGATTATTGATCGCCACTATACTGTGTACAGGAGATTATTGATCGCCACTATACTGTGTACGGGAGATTATTGATCGCCACTATACTGTGTACAGGAGATTATTGATCGCCACTACACTGTGTACAGGAGATTATTGATCGCCACTATACGGTGTACGGGAGATTATTGATCGCCACTATACTGTGTAAAATCTAATTTTCTCTGTAGCTGAGAATATAGTAAATATAACAAAGTTGGTGTGATTTGATATATTATAATAAACAATTATTGCGGTATATAAATATGATGGAAACAATTCGCAGATAGATGTGCATAATATTTTAAGAGAATTAATGAATGTACACAGTTCTGGAATCCAATTACCAGACCAGTGGTCAGTGTCTAGTGTTACAGAAAAAATTAAGTCGCCGGTTCGTTTGAATGCAGCATACAGACTTTATTAAAGAGGCTCAAAAGATGTTGTATGATTTTTCAAATACGTATCCAGAGCATATTAATAAATCTATCAACTTGTGAATTATTTTAGAACAAGAACGATCCAGGCTTGGCCAAGCTTATGAGCAGAAAAAGACAAAAACTTTATTTGATATTGTGCAAGAAAAAGTTAAGTTGTTGACTAGATTACATAGTACATCTGAAACGAGTAGAATACTCTGATGAAATTAGTGAATATTGTAACAGTAATGAAGATCTCCAAGAACAAATGAATTAGATAAATGTTTTTAGTACTAATATAACGATCTACACTCACCAATCAATGGGATATTTTTTACGAAATGATATACAACGATGCAGAAGTAGAGCAGCGCGAGTACTTGAGGAAATTTGGAACAGTTATTATCAGACATAATATACCAAAAACTATTGAGGAAATATACAAACACACCAAAACATTTAATATTGCTGTAAATCAACGCATAAAGTTTGTCTAGATTCGAGTTTGTGTAATACTCAGTGATGGGTCATTTGAGTTATTTGGGCCGACTCCTTTGTGAACGATATTTTATCTAATGCTGCATGGTAATGTTATGATGAGGACCCTGAAATAAACAAATTATTTTTTTTCGAAAAGGGCCGATTTACAACTTTGTATTACTATTGACGGACTCCATGAGTTTTTTTATAAAATACAACTGCTGGCCTATAACGAGATAAAACGTCGGTAACTGAAAAAATCAATGGCATCCACTAACCCATGGGCGAGATTTTATGAACCCCTTTCTAAGTCCAGAGAAGCAAAAACCATATATGAGATATACACACGCTCCAGCACGTTTAGAATCAGTGGATTTGATGCTTCCAAAAGGTTGTATACGGGTTGGCGCAGTACTCAGCGATTGATCATTTGAGTTTGTTTGGGTCGAGATAGACTTAAGACATATTTTATTTTGCACAGGTTTATTGATTTGTTTGTCACAGATTATTCGGATAACGCGGCATTTTATTTACAAAACCCTAGTAGAGTACTTCAGATCAACATGAATGAAGATCTTACTCTACTATACTTTTGCCCAATTAGATAAACACTTTAAATATATATAAGTTCAAAGGCTTTTGAACACAATCAATAAAAAGATGTATGCCTTGGAAAATATTAACTCTGCTGCAGAACATGCCATTACGACTACTGTAAATCACATTTGCTCGCATTACGTGCTGGTCCGGGTGCTCGGCTATGTCTTAAATGTGGTATCGGTGTAAAGTCACGTAATCAGCTTTGCCGACCATGCGGGTATGTTCGTGAATATTATCGTACACGAGGGGCAAAGACTTGCTCTTATAGACTCTATAATTGCAAACACACCAGACAATGTTGCCATTGATCTTAACACCCGACGATGTTAAAGTTTTTAAGGAAACATACAGAAGTAAATGAAATAATAGCCAGAATTAAAACGATTCAAGTTTCTGATCCTTATAAAGTGAAATTTTTAAAAAAATATTGACGGAATTTGCAACTAAACAATGACTTTTTCGTATATAAACATGCCAAATGTGAATCAACTAAAACAACTCGCGCAAGAGCGTAGAATTCGGATTCCAAGTGGTATGAGAACAGCTTGACATGTTAGATTTTTCTCCAGAGAAACCACGGTTGACTGTAAAGCAACTTCGTGAAATAACAACGCAGTACTATATCAAGATACATTCATGAGCCAAGCAGGTCGAAATAGCACAGATAATTAAGGATGAACAAGAGCGTCGTCGCCGTATCACACATGCAATAGCTACTGAGGCTGCCGCAAAACAACGGCAATTATAATTACCCAACTTTGAGTTGCATAAACGTCATGGTGATTTACAAGATTATCAAACAATTATTCCAACTGAATACGCCCCAGGCAAAGATGTGGTGCAACTTCTTTCCAAGATGCGTCCAGAAATTGTATCAACGCTACAGAACACAGGTATCTCTGCTGTAAAGATAGATATTGGTATCCATGTGTATTTGAGGATGCCACTTAAACATGACAATTATGGATTTAAAACTACAAACTCATGGTTTCATGGTGGTCCCCTTGCGATCTTGAATCGCAAAGACACAGAGACCATCAATAACAAACTCGATAAAGGCTCTGAAAAAATTCTCCACACGTTGGAAAAATACACCAACGCAGAATCAGGGTGGACTGTACATAAATGTGCAGATATTCAACTGCACATTTCCCCGTACATACCTATTCGTGGGTCGAGTTACATACCAACACCAGATTGCATCCCTCGACGAACTGTGATTAATGTTAAAATTGCTGACAATAGATGTTTTGAATGGGAACTTTTGCTTGCTCTATATCCCGCAAGTGATAACAAGGATCGGGTAAGAAAATACCGACAGTACTTGGGTGAACTCAAGTTTGGAAACTTAGAATTTCCCATACAAGTCAGTGACATCAGCAAGTTTCAGCAACTAAATCCTAGTATTGCTCTTAATGTATTTGTTTGGGACAAAGGTCTGCAACCAATCCGACTATCTCCACAAAAAGACAGTTTAATATTGATTTGCTCTTGTTGCATGATTCCGAGTCATTATACCATTACGTGTGGATCAGAAACTTTCAGCAAATGGTATATCATCATAGGACGTAAAAGGGTAAGAAACTTCCATGCAGAAGTTGCATGCATGTATTCACCACTCAAAAGCTACGTGATGACCATAACTTTTACTGCGGTGGAATTAGTGAAAAACCGCAACGTGCGATTTTGTAAGGGCCTGGCAAAAGCACCCTATAATTTACTGCGGTACAACGGAAAAAGAAAGTCCCATATGTCATTTACGCGCAATTTGAATGTTTAAACATTCCAGTAAACGACCAGAGTTCTTTACAAACAAACACGGTCCAACACGCTGAACAAGTCCCATGCGGGTTTTGTTATACTGTGGTTAGATGTGACGAAGTGCCTGAACCAGCAATATTATATCGTGGTCAGGATTCTGTTGAGGTATTTATAAAATCGCTCGATGCCACAGCAAAATTGGATACGAAAACAGCTTGATTCACTCGCAGACATGATAATGACCAGCGATACCATTCGTGAATTTGCCGCGGCCACTCATTGCTAGATCTGTGATGGTCCCTTTTGACTGATGTCAAAGTACGTGATCATTGTCACATCACTGGTGCGTACCGGGGAGCTGCACACCACGCATGTAATTTACAGTTGAGGAATTGTCCCAGTAAAACAACAATTCCGGTTGTTCTTCGTAACCTGCGTGTTTATGGTGGGCATTTGATAATGCAAGGAGTTGTAGCAGCATTAAAAGTGCCAATAAGAGTAATCCAAAACAACATGGAAAAATACATGACGTTTGGACTGGGACAACTGCAGTTCATTGACTCGTTGCAGTTTCTGCCTTCATCATTGGGCAATCTAGTTAGCAACCTTGCGGCAGAAAGCTTCAAAATTACTAGTCGACATTCTCCCACTAACATTGACTTGATAATCAGAAAAGTAGTGTATTCATACGAGTACATGTCCGATTGGAGTAAGTTTACTGAAATTCAATTACCACCTATTAAGGCACTTTATACGTCGTTGTCCCGTTAAGGTATTTCCGCCAATGACTACTCACATCCAAACAATGTCTGGTCTGCATTTGAATGTTGAAATCTCGGTGATTATCACGATCTGTATTTGCGTACTGATGTGTTTTTGCTCGCAGATGTTTTTGAGACGTTTCGCAATACTGCTATGGGTGTGTACAAGCTCGATCCAGCACACTACTTTTCATCACCGGGAATGTCCTGGGATGCGTTATTATCGAATTAGAATTACTTACTGGTATTGACCAGCATTTGTTTATTGAGCGTGGAATCCGAGGCGGAATTTCTATGGTGAGTCATCTCTACGCTAAAGCCAACAACCCAAACGCGGACGGATAAAACCCGACTGTTCCAAACAGTCACATCATAAAAATACAACCTTTATGATTGGGCAATGGTGCAGCTCATGCCTATTGGTGGATTTTCGTGGATTGATCCCACGCATTTGGACATTAAAAAACACATCCACGAATATAACAGTAACAGTGACTATGGATACTTTATGAAGTTGATCTCGAGTAACCGGATGAACTTCCCAGCAGCCACAATGATTATCCGCTAGTACCGGAAGCGCTATCGGTGCCGCAGAATTGGTTACCAGCGTATCAGTGCGAAATTATAAATGATACTGGCTGCAAGTTTATAGAATGCACGAAGCTTGCTCCAAATCTGCGCAAGAAAAACAACTATGTACTTCATGTGCATAATTTGCAGTTGTATCTGTCGTTGGCATTGTGTGTAAGTAAATTTCATCGGGTGCTTGAATTTCGCCAACAAGCATGGATGGCTCCTTATTTTCAGATGAATATGGATCTGCGCACAGCGATCACCAACGAGTCTGAAAAGGACTTCTTTAAACTCATGAACAACACTGCGTTTTGGAAAACAATGGAGAATCTTTGCAAACGGGCGGGTTCGTGTTGACCTTGTCCGTGATAGCGAACAAGACAAGCTTCGAACGCTTATTGCGGACCCGGCATTGGAATCCCGGAAGATCTTCGATGGTGGACTTGTTGCCGTGCACAGTAAAAAATCAAAACTAAAACTGACAAAGCTTAACTCTCTTGGTGCGTCCGTGTTGGACTTATTTAAATTGCTCACGATTGTCTTTTGCTGAATTGCCGCAGACGGTTTTAATCCAATTACACGTGTGGTTTCATTATTCAAGGCTGCTATGACTAATGGAAGCCGTGTTACCCACTCGTGAGACCTCGTTTCACATGACCTCAATAACAATTCCTGCGCGTATTGATGTCCGAATAATCGTTCTGCAAGTATACGGTTAAATCGTTCAACAATAGCTTGGTCACGATGTACGTTAACATCTCCAACACGAACCCGCACACGGTATTTCGCCAACAACGATGCAACAGATCCGAGAAATACTTTACCAGGATCCACTTGTAAAAAACGGTGGCCATGTTAGTGGTCCACGTGCATATACACGTTCGAGTGCATCTGCGACACTTAATCAATCTTTAGACGTCAACGGCTCAGCTTCTTTGTATCTGCTGGCGACGTCGACGATTGTTAATGCGTATTTGTATGTACGTCAACGGACACGATCATGTGGAAGAAACAATAGATCAGCTTGATGAACTTCATTAGGTATTTGAACATCAAACCAACTACGGGAAATTTTTGTCTTGGTACGGGTAGATAAATGTGCCACAGACCTTGTTTGACCAACAATGCTCGAGCAATCCAATGAGTTACTTTTGCTGCGTTTGCTAACTTTTCAGCAGCAGCTTCACCTTTCCAATACCCACGCGGACTGTAGTATATTTTCGATAATGTCCGGCTTTATGTATCCATGTTTGTATCAATATATTTTACCTCCAATACGTGAACTTTGTCCACCTCTCAAAATAATCTTGGTTTTCATACCTCCTTTAATGATCCATCTAGCTATTCTTTCTCCGAGTGTAGGATTAATTACATTTAAATCATGGATAAGATCTACATCTGCACATTGACGCACACGGATATCATTTGATGCGCCGTAAGCAAGATCATGCCGATAACAGGCAGCATCAACACGGTTGATAGGTGTTTCTTCAGGCTTTGTTTGGTTGTTAGAATCAAGTCGTATATCCAGCCGTGTACCAGGCCCACAGTAATTATATCCAGGGATGTGTTTTTTGCGGAGGTATTTACTCCACGGTGTTCCGGGTAGTTTTGCTAACGCAGTAGTAACATCGGCACCGACTTTTTTAAAACCTGGACCATGCTTGTTCACGACCAGAGGTTTTTATGAATGCGAACTTTTTTGCTCCACATCAAACACAAATTCCAGCAATTGCGGCTCTGTTATTACGGGCCCGAACCTGTGTTGGATTTGCAGTACGTGCTTTTGTGCAGCATCGCACACAATATGATGACATGATTGTGTTATACAACAATTGTGTTGATATTTAACATGGCATCGGAAAAAAGAAAACACGAAGATGCTTTTGGAAAAAACAACAAAACATTTTTTTTAACCGTCATTGACTTTTCCCCGCAAGCAGTGCCCAAACCGTCCAAGCACAGTTCAGATGGAACCAGTTCCGTGTTTCCAGACTCGGTTCGTGTGTTAATTATTGGTCCAGTTTGATCAGCAAAAACTCAACTGTTGTTAAATATGATCTTACGATGGCTGATGTGAGATCGGTTGTATGTGATTGCACCGTCGGCTGACGATCAACCGTGTTATAATTTTTATAAAGATTTTAAGGAAGCACTGAGCAGCAAAGCAGCCACGTCCACAGTTGATTCCTTTTCCACCATCGACGAAGCACCTACGATTAATGACCTTGACCCGAGCGAAACTAATCTTGTTCTTTACGATGATGTAATGCTTGAGCACCAAATCAATCCCGCGGAAATATTTTCCCGAGGCCGACATAAAAACACAGACGTGATTTATTTGACTCAACGATACGCCCATGTACCTAAAGTAATTCGAGACAACTGTAACATGTCAATGATATTTCATGGCATTGACGCGCATGATCTTGCTGACATTCATTGGACTTAGTCTGCCGCT
This sequence comes from Margaritifera margaritifera, assembly GCA_029931535.1. Classification (NCBI taxonomy): domain Eukaryota; kingdom Metazoa; phylum Mollusca; class Bivalvia; order Unionida; family Margaritiferidae; genus Margaritifera; species Margaritifera margaritifera. The sequence continues at coordinate 707,127 of JAQPZY010001399.1, read as the reverse complement.
GACTACTCGTGGGATGAGTTTGAAATTTTGTTGCAGAGGCCACCAATCATCCGTATAGTTTCCTCACTATTGATTTGACTCCAACTTTCAATCACGGAGAAAATGGCAATGGACGCTCAAGGTACAAATATCGAGTTGGTCTAGATAAAACAATTTAACGATTATAATAAACATATAAAATGCCAAAAACACCGGTTTCCGCCAGTGATACAATAGCAGAGTATGGAAAGCTACGCAGTCAATATGGTCACGAATATCAGGAACTGATCCGCTATTTTATAGCCAGCCGCAAAAGTGTCAAAGATAGGGTATAACTGAGACAAACTGCACGGGAAGTTCTCACAGAGAGCTTCGAACAAACATTTAAACCACTACTTAAACCCACACGTAAAATTGCAGAACGTGGTGAGGATATTAAGAAAGCCACAAAAGCAACCATGGAACAGGTGGCAGCTCTAACGGGAACAGAAGAAGAACCAGGCCTGGTTCGTAAGATAGCTAAAGATATTAAGAAAGCAACAATGGCAACCGCGGAGACAATTGGACTCTTGCCAGACTCGACTGAGGGAATCAAAGAAGACATTGGAGACATTGGAGAAGCCGTGGGTGTGCTTGCAGAAGGTTTGTTCTTGATGAAGACGTTAGAGCGGCATTTGGGAAAATTCCACAAATACCACCCGAGTACAAGTCGCAGATGCAAACACCGGCTCAATACTTTAAAGAACAAAAAAGCCATGTAATCTTACAGAATTCTGTGTATGTTGCTTTTTACAGACCTGGTAATTGGAAAGATTACATGTTAAAAATACCATCAAAGACACACGATAGCTGCTTGAACAAAGAATGGCCTAAAATGGTATTCAGAGAGTTTACTGGATAGCAACAGGCTATCGATGAAAGGTGAAATTATTTTATGCAAGTATTTATTGCATTTGCAAATAATAAAATTGAAGAAAGCCAGGAATTATGAACGGAATATATAAGACTGTATATACCCTCGTATCAAGTCCAACCAGTACAACAAATATTTGCACCCACACAACAACCGTCTGCACCCAGACCACAACAAACCTTCTGTACCCAGACCGAAACAACAAGAAGAGAAACCTCTACTGGCAGAATACGAAGAATTGGAAGAACCAACAAAACGTGTATCACTACAAAAGTGGCTAGCACAACAAACTACACCCGAATTTCAAAGCCTGGAAGAATACGAGGGATGGATACAACAACCCCACCCCCACCCCCACCCCCCAAAAAAACAAAACAATAAAGTGGGCAGAGCAACAAGCAAAGGAAGGAAAAGGCCTTGGTGAACTATGTAACCCTTACGATCTTGCGGATCGGTTCGAAACAATTATGCGGTCTGTTTGTGCGGGCAACAACGCACCATCAGTTATTATAGAGGCCGCATCAATTGTTCAACGGTTGTTTACTAATAACATCATGGACCCGGAAACATTTCGTCCGTTGATGTATGAACCTGTTGAAGACATTGATGATTTATACGATTAATGAATTATGAGGCGATTTTACGGGAAATCAATGCTACATTGCAGCGTCTTGTTGCAAATACAACCCCAAGCGTTACCTCGATGATTAAAATTTCATCAACGAAACCGGAATATAATGTGACTTTTTCCACACCAGTTACTGAAGGGGAATCCCTCATACTCGATATTTCATTGGCGCCATTGCGAGTTTATTACAGTTGGCCTAATATCCGACCACAGTCGTTTGGTGGTTTTGGTGCAAATAACTCATTTGTGTTTTCAGAAAACAATGGAGCCACCTGGAGTAATATTCAACTTCCCTCGGGCGCGTACGACACAGCATCAATCGATGACGAAATTCGATCAGGACAGTGAGACCTTGACGATACAACTGTACATTAAAGATCTTCCTGATCAAATATAATGACAGTCATACGTGGACTTGTGATACCCGTGCGTGCTATAAATGCGAGAAAACCCGTGCACGAGACGTATTATAGAACTGGACTTGGTGATGGTGTCCGGGGATTATATGCAGGAGCCCAAAAAGTCCTCACGGCCTTGTCTTCACGTGCTGCACCAATTGCTAAACAAGTTGCAATGAGAGTTGTTGACAGTATTTAAAACGTTGCTGCAGATCGGTTGAAAAATCTGGCATTGCAAGCGTTTCAATCTTTTAGAGATAAATTACGACCATTAGTGACTCCAGCGGCACCACAAACTGTTGAACCAAAAACAGTTTACACTTCCATCGACGGACACAATGCCAGCCCAGGTTAGTAAAATCATCAATGAAGCTGCTGAACAACGTATTTCCGAATCAGCGATTGCAAATCTAGCAATGGGTAGTGGATTACAGCTGTAGACGTGAGCCACACAAAACGGTATTAGACAAAACCAATAATATATAAGTAAAAACGATGGCCTGATTCAAAGATACATCTGATACCGCATTTGATATTGACACGCCTGTGATAGAAGATCGAAGCAAAACAGATTTTCAGTATTATTCGTGTCCGTCTAGGGTCCTCAATCCATTGAAACAAGAATTACAAATGCAGGACACGTCCAAGTTTTTTCTTCTATATGAAGCTTTCTTGGAAATTGAGGGAAAACTTGTACTGGACGACGTCGGTGGTACCAATTATCCTGCCAATGCTCAAGTTGGATTTGTGAACAATGGTATCATAGCGTTGCTTGACAGCGCTATTTATTCCATTGACGGAAGGGAAATTGAATTTCTCGACAACGTTGATGTTGCCACGACGATTCTCGGACTCGCCAGATACAGGGACGATTACGCAAGGTCCGCTGGCCCGTCTATGGTGTTTTACAAGGACTCGTCCAATAATGCAGATCATAGACCGTATATCATTAGGAGACCTCAAGAACACGCCAATGCTGCTACTACCGCAGATGTAGAAGCCGTAGTCATTGGCGTCAACCCAAATTACAACCTTGGATTTGCGCAGTGTCGACTACAACTTGAGCGAGATTCGTTGTGGTTTTCAAGTGCGATTCCTCTGAGCCATATATTTGGGTTTTGCAGAGATGTTCGCAAGGTTATTTTGGGGGCCAAACATACAGTCACATTAACCCGTAAGGGCAATACCAAAGATGCAAATTTGGCGTACAGAAGTTAATGCTGGCAAAGTTATGTTGTCAACATTAACATTGTGGATGCCTGTGCTAACCCCTTTACTGGCCACAGAATCACGTTTGTTGTCGTTTATGCAGTCTGGAACCGCGTCAACGCTGTCGTTTCACGCACACACCACAGACTCAACGACAAGCGATGCTAACGGACAGTGTACATGACAAATAAGTACCCAACATAACCTCAGCGCAATACAACACGTATTTGTGGCGTTTCAAAATGCAGATCAGGCTGGCAGTCAAGATCGTAGTGCGATGACACTTGACAAGCTAGGAGTGTCTGAAGTTTCCCTGCGGTTAAACGGTCATCAGGATCCATTTGAAGAAATTTTACTTAACTTCACAGATAATCAAGTCACACGTGCATATCATAATATCTGGTTGTATCTGGACCGGCATCAAAACATTGACACAGGTCTGCAGATTTCCTAGCATGACTTCCGTATGTTGTACCCGATTTATTACTTTTCGTTGGGACACCTTGAATTGTCCAGGCAGTCTGTGGTTGACATGTAGTTTCATCCACGCGTTGCTCCAGCAAATGCTTTGATCCTCTCTGACAAGACTCTGTTGTTGGAGGGTGCAGGTGGCCGAATGAGGGTTATTGTCGCGCCTGTAGAAAACCAGTAATTGCTGTTGTTGCTGTAATTAAACATGTTACATTTGTAAATAATAATGCCCTATCATGAAGTAAAAGTTGGCCTTAGCCCAAAACCGCTTGCAAAAATCAAAAGCGCAATAAGAAAAGATTGCGGTATCACATTGAGGCTTTCTGCGACAAAATTAACTGGAAATGTCCCTGTGTGGTTGATAAAAACATAATTTAATCAGCTTAATGCGGCAAACAAACAAAAATCGGTGATATTAAAGTTATCCAAGTTAGAGGTGACACAAATGCAAACGACTGGTGGAATATTTCCATTTCTTGCGGCTATAGGGACTGTCGGAACCGCATCCGGGATGACACTCAAAAAGGCAGTCCGTGAAAAGATCTATATACAAAAGGAAAAGGTCTTCAACTACCCAGTAATACTCGCAGAAGGCCACGCCGCTAACCCGTCCATTGACCCGTCCATTGCTCAATTTTGATTTACTCCCGATGGTAAAATCATTCAAACATTTCCTAGGTGTCTTTATGCGTGATGAACTTGCATCGATGATTCCCCGCACGAGGGAAACCAGAATTGTTAACCTGGATTTGTCAACAGGACCTGCTACTCATTGTGTTGCATATGCAGTAACACCTCGACATCTTTTGTATTATGACTCATGCGGGCTTGCACCACCACGAGAAGTTGTTGATTACTTCACCCGAGGTGGCAGACTGTTTTATTCAACTCTGCCGTTGCAAACTAGGCTGAACGGACCAATATGTAGTCATCTTGTTATTGAGCATTGCGTACACTTACAAAAAGCGGCCCAACACCGCAAACACTTATTGATTTTACATTAAAGTACACTTAATGTTATACAAATGACTGTTAACATTTACGGACGTTACTGAACGCGACAAAGCACTGATGTGGATATAAGCAGATTTGCCACCAAAGCGGATTTGGCTGAGTTTACCAGCCGGGTTGTTCTTGGTGTTGACCCGGGTGAGCTTGTAATTTTTTGAAGATCGAACTGGAAAATTGCGAATATCCAACGTGGACATTCCAGATGTTATTTTGCGGCTGCGAGGAGCTGTCGCACAAAACCTGGCCGAAATCACTGAAAACGGGGCAATCAGAGACTCTGGTGTGTCCGTTGCGTTTATAAATGACTATGTTGATACTGCTAATGATGGAATGAAATAGTGAATGAAATAATACGTGGATGAACATATCACAAATGTGCCCCCACCACCACGCGTAGTAGCTTCAATGATACAATATGTAGAACTGTTTACAAGTGAATCGAAGTTTTTCTTTGCTTTGGTGCTTTACGGCACAGCAACACAAATAGGTTATTTAGTGCCGAGACAATTGGAGCAAAGTGCCTTGCCCAAGGACACACCACGGTAGCTGACAGAGGCTGGTCCAACGTTAGGATTCGAACCCGCACCCTTTCGGTCGTGAATCCGGTACGCTAACCACTGAGCCACCGCGGCTAAACTATCACGCGAACGTTGACTTCATCAAAAGCTGAACCATATTCACAGCAACCATTTTGTCCTCAATGTCGAAGAAGAGGATATTAAAATGCGATCATTAATCGGTCTTCATCTTTATCTATGAGAGCTCCAAGTAGTATTCAGCACCTGAATTCCCCAAGTAACAAAGACAACTGATTGAAGGTAATGATATATCTAGGCTATATATGATTTATCATACGGATAAAAGCATGCCTATAGTAGGAATACATATTTCTCAATAGGGACAGACAAGACATACCGTCTCTTCACTAACATCTAGAGAAATAGACGGATCATCACTATCTAACTCCACAAGTCAGTATGATTCCTTTAACAAAGATTTGACTTCATCGGAGACAGGCAAAAACAATCCTTCAAGGGAAGATATTATTGCTGTACAGCCTGACAGAGGAAGCAAGTCCTTGCCAGTCTGTGAACACTGCAACATCCAAACTTCACAACTTAAACATGAATTTAGGAAAATGTCTGCGATAATGCCCTCCCCAATGCACTTTCTGGTGATTCCACTGACCTTGGCATTCGTCCTTTACTACCTCTCCCCATCTGCGAGGATGATGAGTTTATTGTAGCCAATATTCTGAGATTGTAAGAGACAAATCATCTGTTAACGTATATTGTTCAGGTCGAGAGGAGAAATAAATGGTATCAATGGTTGTGCATAAACCAGTGCATGTAAAGTATATTCCAAAAATGGTTTCAACATTTTCGTAACATCTGTTACTGTGTGACAGAGGATTAAGATTCATTTGAATCACAAAGAAGTTCTAGCTGTCTATGCATCCAAGAAGATTCAAAATTTAAGTCCATGTACTGAAGAACTTCACAAAGGTTGTTGAATGGCTATTGTTTTTTTAAGTCTGCTTGTGTGTACCTTTTTTCTACTGCTGGTGGTTCAAACTTACATTTTCTAATACACCGGATATCTTTTCATTTAAGGCAACCTTTTAAACTGTAGTATCGAAGGTTGGCATCTGGTTTCCAAACGAAAATATTATTGGTCATTCGGCTAAGCAGAGTATTTAATGATGTAATTGATAACAATGTCCTTGCTCGTGTAGATATTCGTAAATATAACTACATTGTAATCATTTATAGCAGGTGGTTAACAAAACCATACCTATCGCATCTTTGTCAGATTTTTGTGTGTCAAAATTAAATTATTTTTCATAATGTCAATGACATAAAAGCTTCTTTCCTCTAATGCAAAATATGAATCCTTCATCTCGTGAGTGGTGTGTTTCATGACAAGAGTAGATGTCAAGAAAGGACAACATTGTATCAGCCAGATGCCAGAGTAGAATGATGCAAATTTCCATTTTAAGCATAGACATCAGAATTTTCAATAGTGTGAAGTTTGTCGTCTGAAGAGTTTGAAATGTTGCTTCAAAGTATTTATGTGGTGGCCTCAAAAATCATTTGTGTTTCTTTTACCATCTACCTGATTCTTTAGGATTTTAATGGCTTTGCCAATCAGAGTGTTAAATTGTTCTCTCTGCATTCCAAATTTGTTTGAAAGTAACTTAAATGCTTCCTCTGTTATATTTCTGTATGATTGCATCAGGCTTTCATCTACGATGATTTTTATTTTAAGCTTTTGCAATGTATCTAGGCCATATCGCTTTTAATCAGCGTATGAAATTGGTGAGTTGCTCGCATCTTTGAATGTGTTGAATTGTAGCTAATTTGTAAGGTACTTTGTTTTTCACATGACTATTTACATTTCACATGTCCATCCAAAGGTGGGGGCAGTAAGGGCACTGTTTAGGCATGCTGATTTAGGTAGTGAGAAAAGTGAGTCCCTAAAAGCTAATATCACGTACTTACTAAATCTAACTCAAATGCACTAACGAGCCCTAACAGGAACCATTTGGCAAAAATGTTTGTTAAAAAAATGACTAGTTAAAATGCATAGATTTGTGTTTCAATATCTCCCTGAAGAAAAATTAATTTTACCATATATCAATGTTTGTTTTGTTATGAGTACTGCCTATATGTATGTGAATAGTCCCCACACCCAAACCCCCGCACCCACCTCTACTATTTTTAAATTTCCAGCCTTTTTGATTTTTCCTGAGAACGTTCTAGGACACTCTGTGATCCAGTGCTGTCTTGTACAAGGAGAGAGAGAGAGAGAAGTACATAGTAAGTAATGTGAGTGCAGACATTTGAATTAATCAATCATTTGCTTAAATCAATCAACTCATAAACTATGACACTTTTGTTCTTAGTACACGGATCACTCCTTCGTTTTGTTTTGGTTTACATCGTCGCCAGGAGATGAAGTGTCCCGTAAGGACAAAGGAATTTATTTCTCTCTACTTTGGTTAAAATTACTTCTATCCTGTTTTGAATGTATTCTTGCAGGATGGAAAAATACACATTTGATCTCCGCTTATCGAGCTGCTTACTAAGTGAATAGAATCTGCATCGTCGGTATCGAGTATTTTTACGTTCCATTTTTCTTCGTGACTTTCAATACCATAATTGTAGCATGTTATCAACTCCATTTAAGATAGTAGTAAGATTTCAATATATTATGTGTTTCAGTAGAAAATTATGTGAGACGCCTAGAACGCATCTATAAAAAAAATCAATGGTATTGGTTGTTTTTATGCAGAAGAAATGTGTGTGGTCTCGTTCTGTCATGCATATGTTGGGGACAGGTGTACATAGTAGTTTCAAAATGAGAGCACGATAGATCAGTAATTAGAATTAATCAACGACTCATTTTTTTATTGTTGTGCTTGGTCGAGAAACTATTTAAATGTAAGTGGTGTTCCCATGTTCTTATTTTTTACCTGATACAGGTTTTAGCAAAACTCACTGTTAATCTCTATCCGTCTGTCTCTATGTCTCTGCCTCTGTCACTCCCCCTCCCCCCTCTCTCTCTCTTCTCTCTCTCTCTCTCTCTTATATATATATATATATATATATATATATATATATATATAGAGAGAGAGAGAGAGAGAGAGAGAGAGAGAGAGAGAAAGAGAGAGAGAGAGAGAGAGAGAGAGAGAGAGAGAGAGAGGTGGGTACTTGTGCCTGATTCTGCTAGTGCAACTGGTCATTTGTATGTCTCCAAAGTGTTGTCAAATGTTGCGGAACGGTACTGGAACACCCGTCCCAGCACCAGTACCAGAGGTTTCCATCTACTCCAGGACAACGCACGGGAGCAAGTATCTGCCGTCGTGGCAGACTTTCCTGAAGGAGCACAGCATTCAAACTTTGCCACATCTTATATGCAGCCATGGTTTAGTTCCAACTGATCTCTGGCTGAATCCCGTAGGTAAAGACTGGCTTAAGGGCAGACGATTTGAAAGCCGCCATGCTGTTGGAAGTGCATTCTTCCAGTGTATGAACAACAAAGCAAAACGTGAATATGAAAATTGGCATTTAATATTTGGACTGGGTAAGTGTGTAGAGGTGCATGGAGAATACTTTGAGGGGATGCACTGACGTACTGTTCACTAATAAAGAACTTTGTTGTACAGCGCACAATTATTCTGAACTTTTTAGATACTCCTCGTGTGAATGCATTAACAAAGTTGGGTGAAAGAATATTCAAAACAAAAGCAATGTAATTGCAGTTTTTGTATATTTGACCTTTGACCCACCCCTGGTATCCAGCTGAAGAAGATCAAAAAGCATAGCCCTCTCGCACATGGTCACGAATTGGGCAACTTATGTACCAAGTTTGGTACATTTCCGCCTTGCCCTTTAGGAGGGGATACGGTTGTGAACAGAAAAACCTACGGACAAACGGACAGACGGAGGGTATCACGTTATCAGTCAAGTTAGAGCGTGAGGATACAAATACAAAAAACAAATCACCATGGAGAAACATTTTCCTACCATGATCTTTGATAAAACTGCACTGCAAATTATCAGATCATTTTTATTTCTCCTAATAATTTCGAAATAAGTTTTAATACCGTTATCTGCTCCCAAAATATATTCCTTACATTTGACCATATTTCATCTAAGAAATCGGGTGTATGGGTATAAAACACAATCTTAAGAAGTACTTTTAATCTTAAAATAGTAGTTGCATTTATTACCAGCACAAGTAATGAAAAACGTACTTTTAAACATACTGCACTTGGCCAATGGAGTAATTACAATCTCTTTTGAGTACTCTTCCATGGACCGTACTTAGTTGGTTGCGTTAACTTTATGGAAGGATCACCTGATGCTATTACAACCCAAATTTTTCTTCACGAATTTGAAGTATATACATCTTTCTTGACAGAAGTATATACACAAGGTAGCTTAGTTCATTCTTAATAAATAGCGTTAAACAAAGCATGGCTTTTATCAAATCGTAGAGTGCCTTCAAACTACCATTTAATTGAAGGGACCAGATAAATACAGGTGCTAATACTACAATGACAATTAAGAACATAGCAATATTCACGTGAACAAACATAGAATACTAGTTTTACTTTACTGGTAGTGTTTGCTTACAGATATTCAATATGTAATATTTGCTAAAATATGAATGATATACTTTGATAACAATCCACTGGAAGCTAGTATATTATACACTTCCTTCAACATCGCTCTGTCTGTCTGTATGTCTGTCTGTCTGTCTCTCTTTCTCTATATATATATATATGTGTATATATATATATATATATATATATATATATATATATATATATATATATATATATATGAGAGAGAGAGAGGGACTTGTGCCTGATTCTGCTAGTGCAACTTGTCATTGTGACAACACTTTGGAGACATGAAAATGACCAGTTGCACTAGCAGAATCAGGCACACGTACCTGGACGACATCGAAAAATAATGCGTATAAAACTTGCTGGACAGTCTGACTACTTGAGGTCTCTGCTCGTTTTCTCCGATCCAAACTTTATTATTTTCTCTTGAGCCGGGTTCAAAAATGTAAATCCATGTTTCATCACGTGGCAATCCCACTGACATGTTTGTGAGCACTCTCTTCATATTTGGCGAGTTGTTGTTTGGCAATTTCAACCTGAGTCTGATTTTAATCAGTCGTCAACAAATTTATGACCCATCTTGCACAATCCTTTCTGAGCTTCAGATGATTCTTCAAGATATTGTAGACAGCTGACGAATTAATGTCTGTGATAATAGAAATATATTCCATTGTGTATCGAGCATATTCATTCATTGTCCTCTTCACAGCAGCCACTTCGCTCTCACCAAAGGCAGACAGCGAACAGGAACGTGGGTCATCTTCCATTGATTGTCAACGATCTTTATAACGATGAAACCACCTCGAACTTGTAAGATATGACACAATATTTCATCCGTAAACTTGATCCGAGTCGGCCTTGATATCAGTCGGAGAGTACCCTAAGAGCAGCCGGATTTTACAGTATGCATTTTGCTCAATTTCACAATTGTTTTTCTTTGATGACATTTTTAGGTCACTGTCATTTACCTATGCTAGGTCACACGCATATATCTGCAGGTGTCCGTCGTGCTGAATGTGCAGCTGCAGATCATTTTACGGAATCTTATTTTGTCAATCGATTGGCGTTAAATTTATTGACATGTCCAAATAAACAACAAAAAAGAAGTTTTAACAAAATATTCAGAACTTTTCAAATACTCCTCGTAGCATGAAGTCACATATAACAGTATCTGTAAAGGATTTTTAGCTACGACACCTGGGTCACGTTAAGGAGTGGAGGTTGTGTGTGGGTCCAAAGGGAGAAAGAAAACATGCGGTTAAAAAGCCTGTGGATTTGGCATGCATGGCGACCCATCAAAATAGTATACGTTTTGTATCCGTTTGCTTTTCTTTACTCAGTATTTTATGAAAAGAATGAAAATTTCAAAGAAAAGACTATAGTATTCCTAATTAAAGGAAAACTCAAAGACCCTTATCCGAAGCATCAAAAAATAACATTTCCACGGTCAAGTTATGGCTGTTTCAGAATGGTGCAAAATGTGACAGGCACTTCTCCGTGTTGGCATTTTAAGTGTCTATCAACTTTCTATTTTAGTTTGAATCATTAGCGTGAGTTAAATCAACAGATTTAAAACTCAAGTCTTATTGCTCCTATTTTCACATTATTTATTATTTATTTTTTAAACTGCCTTCTATAAAGTCTCAGCTTTAATTAAAGACCCAAGTCTTCTTATTGTAAAGACTCATTGGAAATTTGGTTTGAATACACGAAGTCCTTCAAAAGTTATTGAGCGGAAATGAATAATGTAACAGAAGGACAAAGTTCTGAATCAAACGAGGGCCATAACTTTGCTCAACTCTGTTGAACAAATTGATGATTATCGTCCTTGGCCAAAGTTTTCTCATTAAAACTTCATACTAAATTTGGTTTGAGTCCATTAAGCCCTATAATGCTTAATGATTGGAAACAAAATTATGATGCATCAGAAGTGGAAAGATCTCAACAAGAAAACAAGGAGCAATAACTAAGTTAAAGTTTGTTGGAAAGTGGTGAAAACTGAACATGACCTAATCTTAGAGTGTCACTATATATAGTTTACAAAGTTGAAACATTTTCTGGGGCACATGGAAATATCTGAATCCGTGAGAATTTTCTTGGGTCAAAGTTTCAAATGTATTTTGTATGACAAAAATTATCGGCATATATTTTAAATAACAACCATAAGCATAAGATGTTCATAAAAAGATATATAGTTTATGTAGTCCATAATAAATATCAATTGCCACATAATTGTCACCATATTTTGTAGGACTATCCCAACTACTGACATAATTGGGTACAGAATGATTTGGTTCTACATTAATGAAATGCAATGGAAACAAATTTTGTCTCTGTTTACAATAGTTCAGTACAAGTGTATGAATACAGTGGTACTCTTGTGTAAGCTATCTCTGATAACACTGGTCTACAGCCAAAATGCTTCCGCAATAAATGTTGTCAAACTTTACTAATTCTGGGTCACTGAGAACGAAAAAAATGCTTAAAATTGTTGATTGGCTCTAGTTTTAAAGATATGATACTGGGTCAGTATATACGACCCTTGACTTGGGAATGGCGGACGATAGGTGAGTTATAAAGGGAAGGGATCTCAATTTAAACCCGAAATGACTAAAATATATTTTTGACTCTATCTATGAATACATCTATAACTGGGTTTGGACAGTACTTGCTTTTTAGGCAAAACAATGAATGATGCATTCTGAAGCTGCTATTGCATCATACATGATATGAATTGCATCATGTTATCCCTATAAGTCATGGATGATGCAATCATAAATAAGCTTACATCACTCTGCTGAAGAAATTGCCCTATATCAGCTCTACAAATCATACAGTGTCGTGCTCTCTTATTTGTCAGTGTTTGATTTTGCAAAGGGTCACATTTCTGTTTAGCCAAAGTGAGCAGAGATGCCTCGTACTTGTGTGAACAATGCAGCTAACTTCTGCTATGTTTGTGGTGAAGTGACTTTTGCATCACAAAAGCGCATTATAACCACTATGGTTAAGAAAGCCTATCACCTTTATTTTGGCTGTAAAATTGGATATCAGGACAAGAGTTAGGCCCCACACATATGCTGCAACACTTGTGCAACCAATCTTCGCCAGTGGTTGAACAGGAAAAGGAAATCTATGCCTTTTGCAGCGCCAATGATTTGGAGAGAGACAACAGATCCTATCAGCAATTGTTACTTCTGCATGGTGCCTCCAGTTGGGAAAGGTGTGTCAAAGAAGAAAAAGTTGACTGTGCATTATCCAAACATTCCACCAGAATCATTCTCACTTGAGTCAGACGAGGAAGAGGAAGAGGATGAAACTTCTAGTCCTGAACCATCAATGTCACATGACCCATATTTTCTCCCATCCTCCTCCTCTGAAATACACTCATACCACAAAGTGAACTGAATGACCTTGTCAGGGATTTGGAACTACCCAAGAGTAAGGCAGAGCTGTTGGGCTCCAGACTACAGCAGTGGAATCTCCTGGCAGGTCATGTTAGGGTTTCCATGTTCCGTGACCGTCAAAATGATCTTGTCCCATTCGTCTTCATGGAAGGTGATCATGTAGCCTGCAACAACATCGATGGTGTGATGGCAGCCCTCAACATCGTTCATGATCCAGATGAGTGGAGACTGTTCATTGATTCATCGAAGACGAGTTTTAAAGCTGTTTTGCTGCATAATGGCAGTGTTTTGCCATCAATTCCAGTTGGTCATGCAGTCCATATGAAGGAAACCTATGAAAACATGAAACAACTTTTGAGGTGCATAACCTATGACCAACATCAGTGGCAGCTTTGTGGCGATTTCAAGGTTCTTGCTCTCTTGCTTGGTCTGCAGACTGGATACACAAAGTACTGCTGTTTTCTCTGCGAATGGGATAGTCGTGCGAGAGATTCCCACTACATCAAGAGAGATTGGCCACTCCTACAGTCATTGAAGCCTGGGATGAAAAGTGTTCAGCATCAACCACTTGTTGAATCAAGGAAGATGTTGTTACCACCCTTGCACATCAAGCTGGGTCTGATGAAGAACTTTGTCAAGGCCATGAACAAAACACAAGCAGCTTTCATGTATCTCCGTGGAAAATTTCCAGGGTTAAGTGAAGCTAAGATAAAGCAAGGTGTCTTTGTTGGTCCTCAGATTCGTGAACTTCTTCGAGATGATGCATTTCACCATGCACTGCGTGGCAAGGAAAAGACGGCATGGAAAACCTTCCAGTTAGTGGCATAGTGGCTACAAATTTTCTCGGAAACAACGAGGCAGACAACTACAGGGAGTTGGTGGAAAACCTCCTCAAGGCATACAAAAGCCTTGGTTTCAACCTGTCACTAAAGATACATTTTTTGCACTCTCATCTAGATTTTTATTTCACCGAACTGCGGAGCAGTGAGCGACGAGCACGATTTCACCAGGACATTGCAACAATGGAGAAACGCTATCAGGGCAAATGGAGCCCATCAATGCTTGCAGACTATTTGCTGGACAGTGACAAGAGATGCTCCATTTAATGAATACAAGAGACAAGCCAAGAAGCGCCGAGTAGACACTGAATAAGGACTAAACTGTGTACTTATATATACATAATCTTTTTTTGACTTTTGTTGCAATATATTTTTTTAATTTATTTAACCCTTTTGCTATTTTTAAAGTGTTAAATAAACAGGACAGGTGAAATATTATCACGTACAGCAACCATAAACACATGAAAAAACCTAGGTTTACAATTTATGATTAAAAGTCTACTATGTACACATAAAGAAAGCAAAAGAAAGCTGGTTAGAGGACCAATGCAAGGAAGTCGAGAACAGCCTGAACCAGAATGACAGTTAAAGGGCATACCAGCTGGTGAAAGACCCGACAACAGAGAAACAGGGGAGATCTAATAATATTCAGGACAAGGCTGGTAAGAGTCTGACAGAAAACCAAGACATTCTTAACAGATGGACGAAATACTGTTCGGAGCTTTACAACCAGGAGACTTCTGGAGACCAAGCTGTACTAAACGTACCACTGACCACAACCGAGATTGATCACCCGATCCTCAGGGACGAAGTAGAAGCTGCAGTAAAGGCACAAAAGAAGGGGAAGAACAGATCTTCAATCTTAGAATCCTCTGCGAAAAATATCTCCAGCATCAACAGAACCTCTATCATGTCTTCATTGACTTCAAGAAGGCTTTCGACAAGGTATGGCATGCAGCCTTGTGGGCCACCATGCGGATATATAACATAAACGCAAAACTAATCCGCACTATAGAAACCCTGTATGACAAGGCAACAAGTACAGTTCTCTTCAATGGCAACATAGGAGACTGGTTCAGAACCACAGTCAGAGTCAGACAGTGGTGCCTTCTCTCACCCACTCTCTTCAACATCTACCTAGAAAAGATCATGTCCGACGCCTTGGAAGACCATGAGGGCAGTGTCAGTGTTGAAGGCAGAACAATCACCAATCTGCACTTCGCTTATGATATCGATGGATTAGCAGGAGATGAAGAAGAAATGGAAACAAGGTGAACAAGCTCAATCAAGCATCACAAAGATATGGGATGGAGATCAACGCTGAAAAGACAAACCTAATGATAAACAAACCGAGTGGCATCCAAAAGGAAATAAGAGTGAATGGACAGAAGCTGGGCACAGTAACAAGCTTCAAGTACCTAGGTGCTATCGCCTCTGATGAAGGTTCAACACCTGAGGTTCTTTCCAGGATTGCGCAGACAACAGCTGCTCTGGCTAGGCTGATGCCTATTTGGAAAGAGAGCAATATCACGCTTGGGTCCAAGATCAAGCTTATGCGCTCCCTCGTCATGTCCATATTCCTATATGCAAGTACCTAACAGCAGAATTAGAAAGAAGAATCCATGCCTTAAAGATGAGATGTTATCGAAGGATCCTGAAAATCTCATATTTAGACTACGTCTCTAATGTGGAGGTGCGCACTAAAATCCAAGGTGCAATTGGACCTTATGAAGATCTGCTCACCACTGTAAAGAAACGCAAACTAAGATGGTATGGTCACGTATCACGCTCAGCTGTCCTGTCAATGACAATCCTACAGGGCACAGTGAAAGGAAAGAGAAAACGAGGCAGACAGAAGTAGATATGGGAAGACAATATCAAAGAGAGGACAGGCATGGACTTTGCAAAGTCCCAAAGAGCAGTGGAGAACAGGGCAAAATGGAGAGAGATTGTCGCAAAGTCATCAGTGGCGCCCCTACGACCAGCAAGGTTATGGGAGAAATGAAGAAAAAAAATGAAATGTACACAATATGCACAGACGTAAAATGTAAAAACTTAAATATCTTGGAAACAGTATCCAATTAGTTCTTTTAATTGTCATATTTGAATTCAGCACATCAAAATTCCTAATAAATAGCACATTTTATCTCTGAAGCAGACGACTTCTAAACAATTGTAGACCAGTGTGACCAATGACATCTGTTTACAATAGTTCAGTTTGCCAGTAGATTTCCGAGAGTGGGTGGTTCTTCCCGTAGCTTTCCCGGGTTCTTCCTCCACCAAATATGCTGGCTGCCACATATAGCCTAGCATGTGGTCACAAATGGCGTTAAACCCACAAACCACAACCACTATCGACGAAGAGAGCAGAGAGAGAGACATGGAGGAATACTATGGAGAAAGAGATGAAGGAAGCCTTATGTACCACCTAAGGAATGAGGGGTGCATGGGCGTCCGCAGGGGTGGGGGTGGGGGCAATTTTGTTTTTTTAAATCCATTATGCAGTATATATAGATATATATATATATATATATATATATATATATATATATATATATATATATATATATATATATATAACTGCCAGCCTGCAATAATATTTTAATTGGCTTTGCCCTCCCCCCCCCCCCCGGAAAAATTCATGAATACGTCCATAGAGGGGTGATTGACGAATGATTCTGTTATTGTCCATAACAATTAGCTTATAAAACTAAAATAATAAGAAAATTTCCTGTGAGCTAGGTTGGACCTATATCAATGTCATCTTTAAGGATATGGGTCTCTGTTTCAAAATAGACAATAATTTGCTTTCTTAATTGTAATGGTGCAAATTATCAAACTTGTATTTTATGTTTTCTTTCCTTCAAACAATATTTTGAATATTTGCCAATATTTCCGACAAATTTAACAGAAACATCAAAATAACAAAATATAAAAAATACCGTATTTGTATTCCAGAATGTAATTTTCATGAAAAGGGGTGGCTTTTTTCTTTTCCTCGCTCATTCTCTCCGTTTTTTCAATATTTGTTTATCAAATAACATAATCTCAAAAGAAATTAATAGCAAACATTATTTATTTATTTTTTTATACTATTTTCTGCACTAGATGGCGCAGTACAGGCGCGTGTAATACTTGATTGAAACTAGCATACACTATCTGAACAATCAAGATGGCGTGCTTTAGGGAATTTTTTTTATAGATAAATGTCCCTAAAGTGGTGTTGATTTCAAATCCACATTAATCAACAGTCTCGTATCCAGTTACACAAGATAATTTTGACCTCCAGGAAAATATCGAAATCGCGTACGTGTACGAACAGAATCTGTGTAGAAGTTAAAGGCACTGATGTAAGTGTCCGAAAATAAAAATATTAAAAAATAAAAGTTCCACGCTGACATTACAGCTAATAGCTACATCTCGAAGTATAAGTACGGTATCCAATATTCCACCATCGATACTGGTACACCGCTTACTTGCTAATTAGTGTCTGAGCTATCAAACGGCCTACATCTCTATGACGTCACAACGTTAAACAAGCCCGCGTTGCATGGTGGGATTGAATGGGGGGTAAATAATGCCATTGTGATTTAGTTGAATGAATAAAACATAATATAAACACAATTTTGGGTGCTCAAAGAAAATGCATAAACGTCTGATCTCGTTTTTCTAATAATGATAAACAAATGGAAAAACATTCTCGTAAAAGGAAATATTGTAGTGATCCTGGCTATAAACTCATACAAATGGATCTAAACTTTTGACTCGTTTGTCCATGTAGAAAATATAAGTTTTCCTGCTCAAAGGTATTGCCACTTCTTCATTAATGAGATCATCGTACAAAATATCCAAAGTTTGGCTTTGTATGGAAAATACAAAAGCTCAGTAAAAACAGTTGTTAGCCACTTTTTAATTAAACACTGTTGATCCCTTTGGATAAAAGTAATAAATATAATGTATATAAAAGAATAACCAATACATTTTATGTTTCATGCACTTTAAGTTTACTGTGTACAATAAGTTTACTATGCGCAATAAATTTGACATGCACTGTGAGTTTACTATGCACTATAATTTACTATGCACAGTAAGTTTAGCAGCATTTCACAGAAATTTGAAACATGCTATAAATGTAAGTTGGGATTAACCGAAAAATTCTGGCATTATTTTACGGTTGTTCAACACAAGATATGCAAAGAAAATATGACCTTTGACTTTACTAACATTTTACCGCGTACATTTTATTTTTGTACTTCCATCTTTTTCACATTACAATCTTTTAATTTTCATTAATATCTTTTTAATAATTCATTTATGTGATACGAGACTTTATGTGTATTGCATACATATATCAATAACTAAGTTAGGATTAGACACTGAGAATAACATTATCTTAAAGAAAGAACTTCATATCGTACTTACTTCTTTTTAGTGAGTTTTATTGAAAGTTTGTATTACACATACATATAAATATGCAAAATATTAAATACTACATATTCAATCTACCTGTGCAAATGTTTAATCGTTCTTTTTCACACATCATGGTTAGAAAAAATTTGTAATTAAATAAAATAGACTCAATCCAACTGATTAATTTTCCTAAGTACATTGTATCCCATGCATGAAGCTTTATGAGAAAATAACGGGATAGGACTCCTGAAAATTTAATCCTTTCCTTCTTCATATAGTATGTCAGTTTTTGCTTATTTTCTGGTTAAAATTACATTTTGATTTCATTTCCAGATTGTGGTCGCTAGAATACTCCTGATCCTACCAAACAAAGCTCATTATACTATTATTTTGCTAATCCCAAATTGTGTCAAAGGCCGTTGTTAAGGAAAAGATTAATTATCAGCGACAAGGTGCTTTTACGCGCTAAGGTCAGAACACCAGTTAACACGTTTCCAACATTTCCAACATTTCCAAACCTTGTAAATACGGGTGGCATTTAAGTTAGGATTACAACATAATCATGTAAACACCCCGTATGGATACATACATACATACATACATACATACATACATACATACATACATACATACATACATACATACATACATACATACATACATACATACATACATACATACATACATACATACATACATACATACATACATACATACATACATACATACATACATACATACATACATGTATCCAGTATCCAGTGTAACTCTGTAACTCTCGGTATTACTGATATTTGAACCTTCTACCATATTTTGTCTTCTATTTCATCTAAAACTTAATAGCTTCAGGAAACACGTAAAATATTCAACTTTCTTATAATTTATATGCTGCTTTAATTGATGTCTGAACCAAAAATAAAATTATTTCGAGTTTGGATAGCATTAAAAACTGTATTCCATTCTTAGCAATTATTATACTTTAAACAAAAAATTGAGTTTCTTTTTGTTGTGACTGAAAGTAGAGCAAATGTGTATCTTGCTAACTCATACATACCTTTCCAAAAATGTACGAACTTTCCTGGCTAATTTCTTGTCAAACGATTTTTAAGTGACCTTTGACTCCGTAGATCTTCATAGCAAATTTAATGATTCAAATGCATTTTCGTGACACCAACTGATATTAGAATAACCTTAACTTTCTCCAAAGGTGGTCTTGTCTATCGAGGCATAACCAGCTAGCTTTGAATACCTTAAATAGCTTTAAAGCACTGTAGTCGATACATAAAATGTTACAACTGTAAATTAACGAATAAATGTGATGATGGATAATCTTCTCTTGTACTAATTCTAACGGCTCTTTTTTCGGAGTTTCATGATCTGATTAAGATAAGCAGCATTGCACTTCCCCGTATATGGTGCAGTCATAATCAAGCAAAGGCAATATATATCCATTATAACATATTTTAGCATAGATTCTGGCACATGGGAAGTCAATTTTCAATAAGGCTTTTCTGGAGAATACTGCAGAATACACGCGTTTTATTTTATTTGCCACTATAAATGCCTGCCAATAATCACACCTAAAAGTTTTTGATGTTCTAGGTTACTTAATTTAGTTCCCTGAACAAATATATTGATATCCTCTAATTACTTTATTTTATATATAAATATATATGGACACTGAAACCAGAAAGAGCATTTTCAACGCCGTGAAAACTTTCCAAGGAACGTGACGTAACAGTTCAAGTTATGTCACTGCTATTATGTTACGTCATTAGCAGCCATGCATAAATTAAATCCACTGGTGTATAAAATATAAATTCTCTAAAAAGGATTATATACAGACGCATGTAAATTAGGCATTACAGTTTTAATATCACTGATCTATTACATTTGTATTAATATATTAATATGGACAAGAATCAATAGAAAAAAACATAACTTATCCTAGCGAAGAGAATGAATGAAACATGGACAAAGTTTGACTGTTTTTATTGTTACCCCAGACACATTACGGTGCCAAGGTTGGGGGCCTTGGTCTCACCGTTAACAATTTATGAGGAAATATAAAAAAATATGAAATATTAATGATAGTGGATCCAAAGTAACAGTATAAACTATAGCTAGTACAAGTGTCAGAGGTTTTGGAGTGAGAGAAAGAGAACTTTGGTTTGGTTTTGTGGAGTTTAACGCCATTTTTCAGCACATGATATGCTATACATGGCGGCCTGTATATTTTGGTGGAGGAAGAACCCGGGAAGGCCCAAAGAAGAATCACCGACCAACGATAAGCTTTCTCACATACCCACGTTGGCCCAGCCGAGACCAGAACCCACGCGGACAGAGGTGAGATATCATTGGTCTGTAAAGGCGAGCGCCTTAGACCACTCTGTCACTCGGGCCCACGTGAAAGAGAGAGAACTGTAAATAGAAAAATTCTATATACATATATTATTTTCATATTCTTATAACTCTACTGTTGTTTTTTGTCATCCATCCTTCCACCCGTGCGTGCAAACGGTACCCTTATATATATACATATTTCACAACGTTTCGATCTAAACAAGCTTCTCTTCAGGGGAAGAAACAATTTACATCCACAAAACAAAACAAACACCTAACACAAAAGCCAAGAAAAAGTCTTGACTCCTACGTTTAAATGACGGGGAAATAAACAAACAAAGGATAAACAATAGAAGAAAGAAAGAAGACAAAATGAAAACAACGGTCTAAAACGGGTAAACTACATATCTATGTTATGCTGCCATCAGCCAGCAGAGGAGCAAAGTGTTTTATATATATATATATATATATATATATATATATATATATATATATATATATATATATATATACACAAATATATATATATATACACAAATAAACACATGCGTATGCAAATACACATATGCATACGCACATACATACACATTTACATACATATACACACACATGAATACATACATGTATATATACAAATGTGTACCTACATGCAAATACCCATACCCACACACCACAAACATACATACATACATGCTTACATACAGACAGACAGACAGGCAGACAGACAGACATTTTACACCTGAACATCTGTTCCTTCTCCCTGTTTTATCTACACCTATTACATGTATAATAATAGCTTTATGTTTTATATACTTTTCCAGCTTATAATAACTTTAGTGCAAATCAAATATGCAGTGTACTACAGTTATTACCTATATAGTGTACCTTATACACATATCTGAAATGTTTAATGCTCTTAAAAAAGCACGGCTATGAATATATTACTCACATTTTTGGGAGATTTCCTGTGCTGTCCCTGATGGGTATAATATTACAAACATTTAAGGCAGAAGATAATGGACAGGACCATTGACAATCATTGAACTTGTTTAATATATTACTTGTTTAGTTTGTTGCATATCCATTAATATCAATGTTTTATTATTATTATTATTATTGATGTTTCTTTCATATTTCGTTTGTGATGAGTTTTCTCACTCATGTGTTTCTATATTATGTTTCCCTTAAAGTTTTGTAACTTCTTTTACAGCCCTTTTTATCCATTATTGTACGTTAAATAGATGGGTGCATACATGTGTATTGTATATTAGAACTGATACTTACATAAAATTTACTTCTATAGATTTTTATGGCATCTATAAGCCTCTGAAATTTTATGGAAATCTACATGGAATCCAAATTTATTACGAAACTTGCAGGAACCATATTTATTTACAAAGTCATTTATATAGAAGATTCCTTTTTCAATCCAGCGTTCGTACATTACAGTAGAATTTCCAATAATGATATTAGGATTCATCCATATTTGTGTTTGAAGGAGGTCTTCTTTGTTTTCAACAGTAAACTTATTATACAATTGTATATAAGCTGACAATATATCTATCCAAAACTCATTCAGGCATTTATTAACCTCTTTAAGACAATCTATACCAGATTGGAAACATTTTTCTCTGTTTGAGAGAAGAGCAAGTAAAATGTTTTCCCTTCGGGCTCAAGAGTAACCATTCTTCTGATCCAGGCGTTCTTAATAGAATCCACAAATATACTAATATCAACCATTTTAAGGACACCTCATGATAGTCTTTAATAATTACTTTTCTTTTAATTGTGTCTCTTGTCCCACTCCAAACAAACTTATAAAAAAGAGAATCTAGTTCATGGAGTACAATATGAGGGGGATTTGTTAAATTTATTAGTAGATAAGTAAGTTTGATAATGCCAAACTTTTAATAACTGAAATTTTACCAAAAGGGGTTAGTGATCTTTTTTAAAATTACAGAAGTAAATTTTTAATTTCCCTGATTTAGATATTGTAGTTTAATTTAACCATATTGTTTAGCTCTGTGGAAAATTTTATGCCAAGGTAAATCAATTCAGATCAATCCCAATCTAAATGGTATTCTACCACCTGTTCTACTTCCCACTGAGACTTTTTTTTCAATAATTATGCAAGGGCCTGAAAAATTAGAGTATTGATAAATGAGATCCAGTGCTGATTTCAGGGATTTTTCAGAGCCATCCAGAGTGAGTGCAGTGTCCTCTGCATATTGTGAAATAAGATATTCTATATGACTTATTTGTATTCCTATAATATTTGGATTTTTTCTGATCATGTAAGCTAATATCTCTCCACACAGAAGGAAAATATATGATTAAATGGTATTACCGTGTCTGCAGCCCCTCCTAATGTCAAAACAGAATGAACATTGTCCATTTACAATAATGCATGATTTAATATGTTTTAAAACAGCTTTATCCTATATGTGAAGTCTCCTCTAAAATTTTAAAAGTCTAATACTTTACCAATGAAAATCCATGCAACAGAATCAAAAGCTTTTTCAAATTCAATTAAGAGAAGAAGTCCAGGTATGTTATATTTTTTGAAGAAAACATGAGATCATATAGGGTACGAATATTTTCCCCTTCTCTTCCCTTGATGAAACCAGTTTGATCATTATTAATAATTGCTGGAAGAACCTTCTTAAATCTATTTGCAATACATGCTGATGCAATTTTATAAGCTACATTAAGAGATGGGTCTCCAGTTCGTCAAATACTGTTTTGGTTTGTCCCCTTTTGGAAGACAAGATATTAAACCTTCCTTTTGAGTTGATGATGGCTCCCGAGAATTATATGAAAAATTAATTGCCCGTACATGATATGGACCAATATCTTTCAAAAAAAACTTTAAAAAACTCAAGTGAAAAACCATCTGATCCTGGGTTTTTATTATTTGGCATGTATTTTAGGCTTGAAGTTGCTTCAGTTAAAGTTATTGGGCCATTCAAAGATTCTTTCTGTGCACTGTCTAGTATAGGAATATAAGTATCATTAAGGAGAAATTCAAGATAACTGGATTCACCTAATGATAAAAATATAGCTTCTGATAATATAGTTTTGATTCTTTCAAAATTTCTGACTGATTACCAGTATATATTCCATCTGACTAATTACCACTATGTGTTCCATCCGATTTGGATAAACTAGGCATCATTTTACTTATGTGGTTCATATTTTCCAAATTACAGAAATATTTTGATACCCGTTTTCCAAAATACAGAAATATTTTGATACCCGTTCTCCTTCCTTAATCCATTTTGCCCTTGATTTTATTCTCACATCTCCATTTTTTGTCCCTACGAATTTCCACCAACTGAATCTTTTTGCTCTCTAAAATTTTTAATTTATTAGTTTCATTAGTTTGTTCCAAAGAGGTAATTTTATTAATAAGCTGCGTCTCCAGTTGATCTTGTCTTTTTTTAAAGGATGAGTAATCTCCTCCTAATTTCTAACAGTATCATTTAAAACAAGAGTTAATTATTTATAGTAAAAACTACCTCAGAACCTGTAATTTGCTCAAAATTAGTCGTTTGATTAAAGAAAACATATTGACTTTTACAATGACAAATTGTATCTTTAACAAGAGAAATGTAATCTGAATCTTTTAATAATGAGTTGTTGAATTTTCAGAAAGTTTTGTCTTTATCAATTCGTCTTAGTGGAAAAAGACACAATTGCTTTTCATAATCATAGAAAAAATATACAATTATAAACTTATTTACATTAAAACTATACAACTATAAACTTATTTACATTAAAACTATATAACTATAAACTTATTTACATTAAAAATATAAAAATATAAACTTATTTACATTAAAACTATCAAATTTTTAACTTGTATAATGTAACGATCCATCTTTTGAAAAATTTTAATTAAGGAATTTATGCTTATCTATGCTTATCTATGGCAAATAAAATCGAAACCAACTCTTTTAGCATTCTTTAAAATATATTACAATGCCAAGACCCGAAAATATTGGTGATGCAAGTGCTCCGACTACCGTAGAAAATTAAAATTAAAGTAATAAATCATGTGATCTTAAACCAAAGAAAACCAAACTTTCAACCAAATTCCAAATATAACCACTTAAAGGTCAACGTCAATATATGAATATATGTATGTTAAGCCTCATTATGAGGGCATTCTTTGAGATTCATTTCAGCCTCAATTGGATCAAACGATTAAATGAAAGACCAAGTGATCAGCATAATTCTCTCTCTCTCCCTCTCTCTCTCAACTTCAGGACCATAAGAAAAAGGGCGATCTCGGAATGTGATACAGCGATGGCAGTAGAAGCCTCACTTCTCTCATCATCCAAGCAGGCTGTACAGAAAGTCCATAATAATGTATTCCTGGCATGCTATTCTGAAACGAAGGAAAAAATGTCCCTTTTTCTTGAAGTAAATAAAATGTAGCAACATGTGATGTATGTTACTGATTTACAACTTCTGTTCACTATGTACAAAGTTTAGTAAGTCGCATAAATTCATTTTACTTTACACCTTCTATTTCATTTCAAGAGAAGAGTTTTTCTCCATCGCGATCATTTAGACTTATGTCTTCAATCATATGCTTATATTTGTTTGATTTACTAGTAATACTCTAAAATGTCCAAAGGAACACAACTTTCCTGTTCTTTCAGTTCACCGCCGTGGGATGTAGACTTTGCAATATCTGGATAAATATTCTAGATTTAATTTGAAACCATTACTTCAGTTTTGTAGCCTGCTTCTTTTAACTTATACATGTTACTCACTGTATCAAAGATACTGTTGATGTCTACATGTGGGGAATTAAATCCTCTTATAGCTCTTGTACTGAGCACACCGGATGACCTCTGACCTTCTGTCCGCCTACTTCTCCTTCTCGTCCTTCTCCGTCTTCGTCTTCCTCTTTGAGGAGCTGAGAAAAAGAAAAAAACGTAGCAGTAGTAGTAGTAGCAATGAGAATGAGGATGATAATAATAAACTCTTACCTCACATTGTACGCGTCATAATAACAATTGATTTCTCTTTGAAAAAGAATATTTACAAGAAAGGACGAAATACATCACTTAAAAAAGTACATTAATGTATTACATTTGCAAGTAAAATAAATCATCTCCAGTAACGAGGAACTTACAACTGATAACACCCTGAAATCGGATTTATCCAGTTATTATTATTATTATTATTATTATATATATATATATATATATATATATATATATATATATATATATATATATATATATATATATATATATAAATATATATATATATATATATGTATATATAAAAATGCACACACCACAACCTTTTTTGCACAATTGCTCTATGCCATTTAATAAATACATGCTTTCTTTCAAGACTTCATAAACGAAAGAAGAAAAAAAGGTCTATTATAAATAGTGTAACATTACATAATGCATTTAATCACAGAAAGTATTCGAGGTATTCCAGCTAACTTTTATCATCGTTAGCACTAAGTTTGCCTGACTCGTTATATATTCCAATCCAAGTGTAGTTATAAATATATAACCAAGTGTACTTATAAATATATAACCAAGTGTACTTATAGATATATAACCAAGTGTACTTATAGATATATAACCAAGTGTACTTATAGATATATAACCAAGTGTACTTATAGATATATAACCAAGTGTACTTATAGATATATAACCAAGTGTACTTATAGATATATAACCAAGTGTACTTATAGATATATAACCAAGTGTACTTATAGATATATAACCAAGTGTACTTATAGATATATAACCAAGTGTACTTATAGATATATAACCAAGTGTACTTATAAATATATAACCAAGTGTACTTATAAATATATAACCAAGTGTACTTATAGATATATAACCAAGTGTACTTATAGATATATAACCAAGTGTACTTATAGATATATAACCAAGTGTACTTATAGATATATAACCAAGTGTACTTATAGATATATAACCAAGTGTACTTATAGATATATAACCAAGTGTACTTATAAATATATAACCAAGTGTACTTATAAATATATAACCAAGCGTACTTATAGATATATAACAGAGTGTACTTATAGATATATAACCAAGTGTACTTATAAATATATAACCAAGTGTACTTATAAATATATAACCAAGTGTACTTATAGATATATAACCAAGTGTACTTATAAATATATAACCAAGTGTACTTATAGATATATAACCAAGTGTACTTATAAATATATAACCAAGTGTACTTATAGATATATAACCAAGTGTACTTATAAATATATAACCAAGCGTACTTATAGATATATAACAAAGTGTACTTATAGATATATAACCAAGTGTACTTATAAATATATAACCAAGCGTACTTATAAATATATAACAAAGTGTACTTATAAATATATAACAGTGCCTATGAATACTGGATCTAAAATCCTTTAGCTACTTATCACTGAAAGTCAATAAAGTAAATACATCCACCTAAAGCCATAAGACAAATGTTAATGTTGCTGATATATATATATATATATATATATATATATATATATATATATATATATATATATATATATATATATATATAGTACAGGTTTTATTATCATGACAAGTTTCATTCACGAAATCCTAACAATGGAGTTGATTTCAAGGTCAAATTTGGAGAAAATGTTCAATAAATACACTTTAATGCATTTTGAAGAACAATATTTGTAACTTGCAAATCCGCCTCCTCTCTGGTATTTACTCCAGCCAGAATCCCGAAAATTGCCGATAAAAATTAATGACAAGTGATATTATCCAAAATTACCGAAGGCATGGTCTCCCATGACCTAGGCTCAATTTGCTGTTATGTGTGATGTCATTACAGAACGAACCGACCTTCTATAACTTTAAAAGTGCACTAATAGAATGGTCATTTCAAGTACAAATAAGATTTTTTCTTCAGCTTATGGTCACAATTTGTGATCAAACACAGTCAAAGAGTAGCAAGTGCTTTTTTGTTTCTTGATTTCTAAAGAAAGAAGGCGCATAAAATATGTATTTACCGATTAAACTGTGCCAAATTGGAAAGAACAATAAAGAGTTATTTGAGTACTGCTCTATCTAACTTTTCTTCTATTCATATTACAAGGGATCGTATGATCGGAAATCCTTACAAACCTTGACAAAAAAGATAGAAATAATTTTGCCAATCGTCTGAAGAGAGAGAGCGAGAGAGTTAGAATATTGAAAACAAAAATGTTTCCTTTCATATGGTACATACATTAAAAATGAAAACATATTTATTGTAACCTTTATTTTCTCCATTGACGAAGGAGAAATAAGAGCAGCAATTATCAAGTAGAACATTATATTAGCAGATAAGGGGTGTAAAAGGGGAATAGGTCCCTCCATTTCAAAGAACTGCAGTGGATTTTTAAAGAGCTTTGTTTTAATTTTTAACCACATATTGAGATTTTATGTATTTATTTTCTCATTATGACTTATAAAGAGAGTGCTTATAAAGGATACAACATATATTCCAAAAGAACCGAGATTGCTTATAAAGGATACAAAATATATTCCAAAAGAACCAAAATTGCTTATAAAGGATACAAAATATATTCCAAAAGAACCAAAATTGCTTATAAAGGATACAAAACATATTCCAAAAGAACCGATATTGCTTATAAAGGATACAAAATATATTCCAAAAGAACCGAGATTGCTTATAAAGGATACAAAATATATTCCCAAAAAGTAAAGATTGCGCTGCTGTACGGTAATTCATAATTCTCCTCAACAATTGCATTTGATGACTATATTGACTGTTGGCATAGCGTAAGTCGTTTCAGTTTCTTACATTTCTAACCTTTCATTGTTCATTTCGTATTGCAAATTTCCCTACACTATAATATCTCTACACATTTCTCCACACTATAATATCTCTACACATTTTCCTACAGTATAATATCTCTATACATTTCCCTACACTATAATATCTCTACAAATTTCCCTACACTATACTATCTCTACCAATTTATCCACACTATAATATCTCTACACATTGTCCTACAGTATAATATCTCTACACATTTTCCTACACTATAATATCTCTACAAATGTCCCTACAATATATTATCTCTACACATTTTTCCCTACACTATAATATCTGGACACATTTCCCTACACTATAAGATCTACGTTAATGAAATCTTTGTTCTAGTGAAACTTCACTTTTGTATACATGTCAGGGGCAGATAATACCAGCGCCAACTTTTAGGAGTGTCACACTTTAAACACAATAATTTGTCAACCATGCTATGGAATTTTACAAAAACCTTGAATCTGGGGATCTTAGATATCGAAGATTATTTTAAAATGAGTTCAAACGAAATTCTCAGTATTTGACCTTTAATATCACATATTCACTTTTTATCAAATTAGTCTCTAAAAGAAGTATACCGACCTGCATAGCTATGGTTTTGATTTGTGTCTGATTCATTGGAATGTCTTGCCTCCTCTGTCTCGAGGCATTCTCTCAAGTGTGGCTGTCCTGACAAGACGAGGCATTCCTTAAATTTTTCATAACACTCTTTTCCTCTCCTCTGAATGTGCTGAATAAGCAATCTCACCTTGTCGGATCGTGTCCTTTGATCCTGTAGATTTTAAAGTAGATACCTAAACAAATACGATCTACACCCAACAAGAATGATCAACCTTTTAATGAAGACCATCGAGTCTAGGGCTATCTATGTCAAATTTGCAAAAATATCGATGCAGCTATATGTAAGATTAAATCTGAAAATAATTTAACTCTAGCAGGTTTTCAAGGAACGTTACAAACATTGTAAGAGTATGACATTGATTTTGAAACGTGCCTGTCTGATAGTGAATTTATCCGCATATTGAAAGGCATGAATATGCGATATTGAAGAAAAGCTAAATGCCATGTTTGTTAGCATCGTTTGATCGGAGAACAAAGCTTTTGACTATCAATTTTAAATTTATATTCAAGCGGCCAAGAAAAAAGAAATCGAAACATCGTATAAGAGTAGAATACGCTGAATTATCTAATTTTTCCATACTACTCAAAACATAGCAAATGGCTACTTTAATAGTATTAACACTAAAATCATTTCAACCCACTCTATTTGTACATTGAAAACAATCTAAAAAAGATGTTAATAGTCGGGTGTAAAAGTCGGGTACAATTTTTGGACTATAACTGGCTTCAAACAATCATAAACTTCAAATGGTTCTAGCTGGATACCATAAATTAATAGTATGTACAAGTCTACAAAATATGCTTACGCAGATGTCGTGCAGTGTTATTTCATCCAACAAATTTTCCTGACGGATGTAATCCAATATCGTCTTATCATCTAAATCCATCAAAAACTTTTGCAGACATTGGTTCAAAACAAGGCGATGGTCAAAAACTTAAATGATAAGAAAAAACAAAACAATAATGAACGTACAATGTATCTCCTGGGATGAACATATTCGTTTATAGTTTCACATTGCACGTGCATGGAGACATCTTGCGCTGCAGGTAAATAATCCGCTTCTAACCTTTTTTTTACTAGTAAGTTCATACAAATCGTTTTCGAATTGCCTAAGTCGTCGTTCTGGCCTTGCGTAGTCTTTCCTGCCATGCTAACTTCTGACACTGCGGTGTAAAGGTCACAAAAAAATTTCAACGGAAACAGATATACTTAGAACAAAAAAACAAAAAAAACACTAACATTGCAAGAGAAAATGAGAAAACATGAAAGGAATAGAAATAAAAAATAAAATATCTAATGTCGAACTTAAAGGCTCCACAAAGGCAGGACAAAAAAACCGATGGCAAGCATTATTTTTAAAGCTGACTCTTGCTCTTTGTGATAATAGTTGCAGGGTAGGTAAGAAAGCTTGCCGCTTACTAATATGTCTATATATCCACATCTGTTTATTACATAAGTCACTAATCTACTACAATGTATTCATTATAGTAAGTATTATATAACCACAGATATGTTTACAATCGAGTACGATTAAGATAAGCAACGAAACTTTCAAGAGAGCCTTTTATGGGCTCAATAAACTCTTTATACGACTGATACAGTAGCAATTATGAAACGAATGCTAGAACTTGGTTCTTTTAACCGATTTCAGGCAACAAAAAGGATTTCTGCGAGCAGCATGGAATCAACATAGAAACCTAGTGTGCATTCAGAGATGTTTCCTTTCTTTACCTTCATGTACTTTTGTCTAAAGATTTTAACACAGAATACAAAACAGTATTGCCAACTCAGATCTAACGATAGACATATGAGATTAAGAACAAATAAAAAATTATTAATGATGGTAGATGATTGGGCAAAGAAAAGTAGAAAAGAGATGGGTAGAAAGAGACATATTCCGATCAATGTTTTGGATATACATAACAAAATAAGAAAACTGGAAGACAATATTATTTTCTTTCGGATATATATATATATATATATATATATATATATATATATATATATATATATATATATATATATGTGTGTGTGTGTGTGTGTGTGTGTGTGTGTGTGTGTGTGTGTGTCTGATTAAATTCTTTGATCTCTACTACTTGAAGATCATCCACTTATGTCTCCGAGAAACCGAAAAAGTAGAAAGTATGAACAATACTAACAATTCTGGACACAATAACCTGTTTTGTAACCCATAAACATTCAAAAATAGACAACTTATTTCGTTATTTGCATTATTAACATCTAAGTAACTTGTCACATGTCTATTACAAGTACATTTTGGTGAGGAAACGTCATTCGCAAAATTATCACCATAACACCCCTATGATGACCCGACTGTCTGCGCGAAGAATGGTCCGTAATGTCCTAATATGAAGCTTATTTGTTTCCTGAGAGTTCCGTGAATAACCTGGGTGAACTTGAACAGATAGTATCGAGTATGTTACCTGTTGTGGCTACATATTACCATCGGTAATCACTTAAGAATTATATTTCACTCAGTCAGCCAAAACTACAGACTTTGGGAATTTTATCGAGCCTTGCAATGACTTCATTTATACATAGCGATAGATTGTTCGCAATGCGACGAGTGACGATGTATTCATAGCAAATTTAATACATTGATCGTGGATATAGTTTTTAATTGTATTATACCATACAATATTCAATTTGCTATAGCACAGGTAGGGGTATTTCGAAATTCAGTGTTCTATATACACCTTGACCACTATTCCATAATTTGTACAGAACATAATGATTTTAAAAATGGAACAAGAAATATTGAGGAATAGCAGTCTGACTTTTGATGTGAACATTTCAAAATAATTGCAAGAAGCAAAGATAAATTTGCCGTTGCAAAGTTATAAAAGAATACTACAGCAACTGAATAGGCTCGCCATCGCATTTATCGCGTATTCCCCGTCCATATGCACCCCCCCCCCATACTAACCCCTACCCCCACATATATGACGCACCCTCCTGTCTTCTTGCTATATATAAAGATTGTCGGAAAAGTTAGAAAATATAAGTGTAATTTAGAATATAAAACTCTCACCTTTGACCCATTCCTAGGGACATCAGGGTGGACGCAATGGATGAACCCCTCTTGCAGATGGTCGCCCCAAGGGAAACATAACTACAATAATTCGTGAATTTCCACCCAATGGTTTAGGGATGTAGAAAACAATATCCATTACTCAGGGGTCAGGTCCCACTTTCATAAAAACATCTCAACCTGATTGGATGCTCTGCTAAAAAAAATTGCCCCTCTCCGAAATATTCACGGAGCCAAGACTGAACACAACTTTTCAATGTTAGTATCTAAATTGACTACTCTAGAATGTTTAGTAAGACTCGTATTTTGATACATGTACAATTCAGATTTATGAGATACCATAATTAAAGTTGAGTACGTTTTCTTTTTTGATATTTTTATTGTTTTCAAATTTTGGGTCTGATGAATTTTAAAATAGATTTCAGATGAGTATACATACAAAAATAGTATGAACATGATTAGAAACGGCAACCCTCAGATAAAGAAAATTGATATTGCATATTTGGAAGACCTGTATTGCACAGTCATGAAGAGAATGTTAACTCATCTGCACAAAACAGGTATTGGACATTCACGTCACAATAAGAAGTTCTCTCTTCCATTACTATAGGAGTAAGCAATTTCAAAGAGTGACCTCTCATATGGTTCAAAATGGTGTCGGACGTGCAAATTGACCATTTTGTGTAAATTCAAATTCATACAAATACAAAAAATCCAATCCAAAACCTAAACATCGTAGTACAATGAAAAATATATAACAAAATGATCATTATCAACCTGTACAATGATGTGTGCATTATGGAACTTAATTGTATTTGTCCATATTGTGTTGAACGCGACAGTATAACAGCCCGTCCGATGCATAATGTTCCACATCACTGTAAACATCAACTTGTACAATCAAATCCATATTGTAGAAAGTCACTTTAATATTCTTCGATTCATATGTTACGAATTTGCTCAACACGCATCTAATCAGAGATTTTCTCAATATAATATTACAACGTTTCATTTTTTTAAAATGTTTTGAAGCGTTTTGGAATTGCTTCAGATTGTATATGCATTTTGGTAATTATTTAACTTATCATAGATTTTCTCCATAAAACATTATGATGTATTTTTTCTTTTTTCAAAAACAAAGATCGTTTTGGAATGAAGCTTCTGACTGCCACAAATCTACATATACATTTTGGTCATCATAAATGAATAAAACCTTGTAAATATAGTTTTCTGCTTAAAATGTCTGAACAAGACATGTAATAACTCTAATTTTTCCGTAGAAAGCTGAGTTGACACAAATAAATTGGCCTTTATGTGCCACAAAATAAACTTGTCGCCAGATTCTTAGAATCTGGTAGCAGTAAAGTATATTGAAACTCGAAAAGTACCTGTGGACGCCATTTGATTAAGCTGATCTTTTTTCAGTTCACTGGCTTTCTTGTATTACCGCACGATAGGCGTCTACTTCCCTGTTGCCTCTTTGTTCAGTCTTTGGCTGTTGCGAGCGGAGGAATGAAATGCAAAATTAAATATATCTGAAACAACGTGAATGCGAAGATTAAGTGGCCTGAACATAATTATTTCCTCCAATGTTTTGAGAATAAATACTTTCCTGCCTACCAACGAACATACATTCATACAAGTTTCATCCCTACATTTCTGCTTCGTCCCTAAAAAAAAAAAGCAAGTTATTAACATATTGCAACATTCTTCAAAAGCGATCTTGCTATGGAAATAATGTAATTCTTGGAGTTACTGAAACCGGTTTATTACGCCATAAATCTCGCGCCGACCTTCGCTAACAAGCGCAGCATCTAGCCATGTGCAGTTTACCTACATCACGATCGCAATCAGCCCCGAGAGAGAGAGAGAGAGAGAGAGAGAGAGAGAAGAGAGAGAGAGAGAGAGAGAGAGAGAGAGAGAGAGAGGCTAATGATGTGTATTCAATGTCTTACAAAATAAAACTGTACCAATACGTATCCTTTGTTTGAGCTTGTTCCCATTCTAAAGCCTTCTACCGACCCACCGATATTTTGTAACATTCTTCTCGTATCCTATGTTTATCAGAGAGAGAGAGATAGACAGAGACAGAGAGTTCATCTGATATTTAACCTAAATCGACTGGCACATTGGCACACATTTTCAGGGACAACGGTTCAAACTCACTATCTTAAGTCACGTGCATGCTGAATACTTTGGGATATTTGACTTCATAGTTTCAGCACATCACAGCAATAAGTCGAAGTGTTTAAAGAAATCAGAGCAAATCAGACAAGACAAGATTCCTTTTAAAAAAAGAAGTGATCGAAAATTCGCATGAAAACCTTGATGGTTTCCACACAAGGATTGTCAATCGATGTAAAAACTTAAATGTCACAGAAAATGAAAAAACATACATTAAAATTAAAGAAATGAACTCTCATAAATAAGGTATGCGTGTTATTTATTTATTTATTTAAAATTTCAGATTTCAGTGTTATGAATTTAAGTTCGATGTTAACAGAAGTTAACTGCCCAAAAAGCGAAAGTGAGCACAAGCCTCTGCCTTTCAAGCAGTCTACTAGCATATGGGCAGATACGGTAGATTATACACAGAAGGTATATGCACTGTAAGTGACTGACAGATCAAATGTTACCTCGTGTTAATAAACAGGCGTCTCTATTTTAAGGGTCAACTATTGCAGCAATAGGTACAAGTTAGCTTGAGTGTTTATTTCAGTCTTGAGTGTACATGAAATGCATTTATCATTACTTATGCCCTTAATTTCAGTGACAATTAGTTCAATTAAATGCTATGATTTATTCAGTGCGTACCTGCATGACGCTGAAATATGGCTGCATCCTTAAACACTCATTTCTGGCGGAAATCTCGCATCGAGACAAAGTGTTCACCTGCAGACGACCACAAAAACTAGCCGAGGTAAATAACTATTACTTTAGTGTCTTTCGTGCGCTACATCGTTTCAGCGCCAGCTTGCTTATAGTGAAATTAGGGGCAAAAACGTGATTTGAATCGCACGTCGCCTTCCTGAAGAACACGCCCTACTATAGTAAGATTTTGCCTCTTACTTTGCTATAAGTAAAGTTTTGTAAAAAAGAAAAAAAATGATGTATACTCTCCATTCATAATTTGGCATTATGCTCAAATTTGCGGTAATCGTAACCAGCTGAATATTTCGTACTTCCAAATCTGCTGTTGCAGTAGTTACGCGATTATCAACACGTGTAGATGTCGTTGTGTTTCTTGATAGCAGAATAATTCGTCTCCATAGCATATTATAAGAAAAATTAAATGCAAATTGTATACGCTTGCTACTTGAACTCTTTTCTTTTCCTTCAATATCCCGTCCACAAAATCACCCAGAATATTCATAATAACCATCAAATATACTTAAGTGTCAAACATTCTGATCGTGTGCTTCTAGTATTTGAGTATACTGTGCTCTTATCACACAATTCACATGCAGTTTGATAACGTGCCCATCTGAACGTACTGGAGATATTAAGGGTTGAACATCTATTTGCTGTTGTTTAATAGGTCCAATATATAATTAGGGGAGTTTATTTTTTTTAAGAATTTTAAGGAATTAGGATGATGACGATGATGAATGGTATAATTAATGCATGCCATAAATATTGTATATATATCTATCAGCATATATCTATCAGACAGTCTGTCTTTCTGCCTGAATAATCAATGCATTCCTTAAAAATTATATATTCTTCTGTCTATGTATCTGTCTGCCTGTTTGTGTTAGTGTGTAGGATGAAATCGATCTTCTTGTAATGACACACGGCCAGAAAAGTATCGACTGTATGACGCTGATAAGCTAAACAAATAAGTAAATCTTCCAAATTTTATAAGTTTTGACGACAACATCCACCAAAGTAGATCAGGAATTATCAAAGGTGGGGACGATCACATCTGGATAGTAAAGATATATCAGAGGATGACATGAACACAGTCTCAAAGTTAGCCTGCTATGAATTAACGAAATAATAATAACAAAATAAAACAATTAACTTTTAAGATGAACATAGTGCAAGGAAGACAAATTATTTGACTGTGATTCAATCCATTTACAATTAAAATATATTTAAGTTCATTCAATAACCTAATTTAGCTTTTACTTAACGAAATATGTCGGTAATTTGCACATGTTTTCATTATTCCGGATATCTCTTTACCAAACATAGCAAAATTGACGGCAACTGGTTCGATGTGTTAAATATACTCAATATGGCGATAATTGGATTGGTTACCCTGTTTTAAACAAGATATGGTGATGTCAGATAAATAATGTTTTCTATGGAGTCGGGACTTCGCAGCTCGAAAACGCAATCCAATGTGTAGAACAACATTGTTTCATAATTCGTTTTTACCCTCTACGATTCGAACATGGAATTTTTTACCCTTAGAAGTAACAAATAATCCTTCATTGCATAATTTCAAAGCCCACTTGAAAAAAAGAAATCACTCCATGTTAGTATTATGTTGGTGATAGAATATCATACATTATGCATGGTAGGTTAAGAAAAAAGTATGGTAGTTTAAATTACGATTTATATACTAATCGTGCATCTAACTATAAGTATTGCTCCTGCGGTGCAATAGGGAATGCAAAACACTTTTTCTTGACTGTCCAAAATACTCCGATCTTAGAGATCATATCTTATACACACTCACATTTGCTCTCAGAGTTGAAACTTTATTATTTGCCAACCCTGTGTTCTCTATAGAAAATAACACGCAAATATTTTGTCTGTGTAGAATTTCATTAGGATGACTAAAAGATTTAAGTAATTGATTTAACTCACAACCTATTGAATGATATTTATTTAGTCCTTATTCTTTTGTTTTGTGTATGTATGTATGTGTATTTGTACTTTTCGTTTATAACCACTTGTACCAGCATCCAGATTTATGATGTTATATTTTTTGTTACTGTTGGGGAGACAGTGCTGTAATAAGCTCATGCTTTCTACTGAATCCCTAAAATCATATGTTTTTAATTGCAGTTTACAAAGTCTCTCAAAATGAATATGGTTTAAGCTAAGGTCACTGTCTATAATTGGAGACACCTCAATTGATCTATGCTAGCTACTATGATGTCCTTCGATAAGGCTTGATAAAACATCTACCCATTTTCTAGTTTCATTTTGAGTAAAATATTTCCAAATTCTTGAATTCAAAATTATATCAAACATTTCTACTACAGACGCTTTTTTCTTTT
Organism: Margaritifera margaritifera; assembly: GCA_029931535.1. Classification (NCBI taxonomy): domain Eukaryota; kingdom Metazoa; phylum Mollusca; class Bivalvia; order Unionida; family Margaritiferidae; genus Margaritifera; species Margaritifera margaritifera. The sequence goes on along the minus strand of JAQPZY010001399.1, from coordinate 669,611 downwards.
GTCTGAGTAAGTGGAAACAATTCTGATAATTTCTTGATCTAATAATTCCTTAACATTGCGGTCATTCATTGAACTGTAACTTTTCTGGTTTTAGCTCATTAAAGATTTCTCTGAAAGCGTCGTGTATTTTGTCTGCCTTTTTTGTTTTTACTCTTTAAGTCCAAACATTTTGTAGACAGTACGTTTCTCAAAATGTAACTGTATCAATAGTTGTATTTTTCGTATACTTGCATGTCAACAATGTATGCCTGTCACTGGTCATTCACATGATTAAAATAAACTCTAGTGAAAGGAATTCTTATTTTCTCGCTTGCTTGTGCAAAATGTAGGTTGAGTGTTCAGTTAGCCATTCTTTCAACACAGTGTATTATATTTTCATTTTGTCAAGTTTGATATGTTCCCACCAATGATTGGACAGACAAATATTTTATAATATTGGTGGGTAGGGTGTTGCTTTAAAACATTGTATTGTTGGTGCAGTATCATCGGGTGTTGATCTCAGAATAAAAATGAGTGGTGGTAGGCTTTTAGTGATCAGGAAGATTATGTTAAAAATTTGTGCAATAGGGGGAGGGGGGATAGGCCATTGTTTAAAAAAAAAAAAAATTTGAGTGCGTGGTAAAAGTGTTGTTTATAACAAAATTATTTTTAAGTGTGGGAAGTGGTGTTGTTTTAAAACATTTCATTTTTAAGGGTGAGAAGTAGTAAATAGTGTTGTTTTTAAAAACTTTAGTTTTAAAGGTGGGGGATTGAGTGTTGATCTAAACAATAAATAACCCTTTGGTATTACAGTAATATATATCTGCAGATAATTAATAATATGCTACCTTCTTTCCATTTCTTACATTTGATAAACCTGATGAAGACATTTTATTTCATGTATGAATCATGGTGTAAAATCAAACGGTAGTCAGATGATTCTTGATTGAAATTGGAAAAGAAATATAGGTAAGCGCATTTCAGTTATTCTTACTGAAAATATGTTATGAAAAATTCGATAATCAGCCATGTAGAATATTGCACACTTTTTTGTGCAGACATCAGTCCGTTGTTTCATTCCATTTACACATTCGAACTAAAAAATGAAAACAGTGTGTACATTTCTTTCTTAAACATTTACAGATATGCTACTTTTTAGACATTGGATCATACACTAAGGTAGAAAGTTATGCACATTAGAATCTACCATCATGTCGAACAGATGATCTTCAGTAGAATCAGACATACCACCTACAAACGTCCATTGATCAACAAACCAATCAATCAATCATTACCAAATAAACGTGAAAGACAGACTAAAGGACTGACAGAAAGATGGACAGAATTTAAATAATAGTACCGAGTTTCATATTACTTTTGTGTTTGCATTGCAAACTTGAATTAATCTGTTTTCACTCAATCGTAGACGTATGGTCCGACAAGCTCCCAATGTGTCACGGGCGTATACTCACAAATGCGAAATTTACGCCATTCTCAATTTTAACCGGTTACTGGTTAATCTCTCTCTCTCTCTCTCCCTCTCTCTCTCTCTCTCTCTCTCTCTCTCTCTCTCTCTCTCTCTCTCTCTCTCTCTCTCTCATCAAACGCGTCTTGAAAGCACACACACACACACAAAATACCCCAAAAAGAAATAATAGAATGGATCACTATGAACATTAAACACTACGCCCACGACATATCATGCTAGTCAAGCTATTGTTTAATCACATTACACACCCTACAACACTGGCAATATACAATGTCATAAATTAATTAGTTTACATTTTTAATAATATATATGTGTGAATTAAAGTAATATTCTGATCTCTTCTCTTTTTAACTGAATTATGTTTAATAACAAATCCTATTGCTTAGTAAATTGACCCCTTCCTCAATGGAGTTATACGGAATATTGTACCCTACCATGATACATACTTCTAGATCATCTTTTGCACAAAATTTGTATTCTATAATCTTTTTAGAGTGCAAAATTTCAAACTTTAGCCTTGCATTATACTACCCCACCCACCCTCCCGACTCTTTAACTACTGAACACATTTTCTCATTTACGATTTATATAAGTTCAATCAAAACTTTGATTTCAAGAATTAAAATTTAAAACTTATACTGTATATATTCCCATAAATAATTACTTTTCTGAAATATGTTTGAGTACTTTTTAGATATGTAAAATAATTTGACTTTTTTCAAATACGTGAAAAAAGAATTTCACGGATATAAAAGAATTTTTAAATTATCTAAAATACATTATTTATTTTACTTATATAAAACAGAATTTTACATCTCTGATAAATTATTGGACATAGGTAAAAGATATTTTTCTTATATGTATACACAAGAATATTTCACATATGTGACTTTTTTACATGTCAAAATCTTTTCACATTTGTGAAAAATAATTATAAATATGTGAACAAGAATGTCACATGTGTTAAACAAGCCTTTATTTTACATACGTAAAATTATTTTTCACTTATGTAAAATAGGTTTTCCACATATGTGAAAACAGGAATTCATTTAGCTCCTAGAACATTTCTATCACGGTTTGTCTGTAGGGTCAAAATACTATCCAAGCGGGCTATTTTTAGAAATAGGTCACATCCCCTTAATATACCCTTTTCACAATCTCCAATCGAAGCATTTTCGGCCTTGTTTCCCACTCTATGAGCGTATTGAGAACGAGGCTACGTGTACAAAGCCATTGCCTGACAGCAGTGCGCAAGAACTTTGGCAAGCCAAATTACTATTTATTCCAAATAGATCGATACCTTATAAACTATATAAGATATCTGATAAATTTTCTAAGATATTTACTTTCTAAAATATATTATATAAAGTTTTAATTATTATATCTTAAAAAGTGTATGCTATATCTTATAGAATGTATGAGATATTTCAATTAACTCTGTTTATAGGGTATCTTATTTATTTTAACAGATAGATTATACAAATTATAAGATCTTATACACTTGATGAGATATCTTACAAACTGTATGAAACATATTATATACATTTTTTAAGATATCTTATAAACTGTATGAAATATCTTATACATTTTGTAAGATATCTTAGAAACTTTATAGAAATTTTATACAGTATCTCATACATTTTTGAAAGTACGTTTTATTTATACCAGTTTTTACTTATTCTTCAATCTATTCCATATATTGTACATAATTTCTTCTTTTTTAACGACACAAAAATCTAGTATGGTACTTTTAATAATGCAAGAACAACTGTAGCGGAGAAAAGTTGGCCACTGTATACTAGTATTTTTACGACTTAATTTAGGGCCAAAAATGTTTACTCAAAGCTGTTTTTAGTACACATAATTATTTGATACTTATCAATACTGACTCCATAAGGCATTTGAGTCACAAGGAAAATCTGAGACGCAAGGAAAGTGTGTTTTACTAGATTGAATTGCAAACCACAGCCTCAGCCACTAGCCTAGACCTTACAAAAAGAAGCCACTTGCATCATACCTTGATTCAAAACGGGGGATTGGGGGTTGGGTTGGGTTGGGTGGTGGGGGTGGAGAGAGAGGTGGGGAGGGGAAGACTACACATGGAAACAAAAATAGCATATCTTCTAAGATGGATTATACTTGTGTCTTGAGCTTTGTTATGAGAAGGTTCAAAATCAGGAGTTATTTGGGCAACTGATGTAAAATCATACATTACACAAACGTACCAATCATATACACATATTTATCTTCAATGTGATCTTTACGCGTCTTCGAATGTACTGCATTATACATAGGTTATTATGCCATGGAATATATATTGAATCTATGTAATGTCACATATAAATTTACTTGTAATAATAATAACAATTGTATGATTATCGATCACCGGCGATTCCATACACTATACAACAGAAAAGCCACCCTTGGATATTTCTTTTCTTCCAACAGCGAAATTTACATACTTCTGCATATCCGCGGCAAAAAAAAGTAATTTTCAAGGATTATTCTGGAAATCTGAGTGATAGTCACCAAAATGATTTCTAGTAAATGATTTACACGTAATGAATCTTGTCCGCTTCTCTGTGTGTCTGTTATTAGTACTTGTAACATTACTTCCGCCAACACCAATTAAGTAAATGATATCGTTTTCGATATTATGTTTCAATATAATAAGTAAATGAGTCCAGACACTTCGGATATCATGAATATATATCCATAGGTGTGTGTGTGTGTGTGTGTGTTAAGGGATCGTGCATGCTAAAGTCTGAATATTTGTGATGGCTTCCATTTCTAGTGTGTTTAAAATATTTTTGAAATGCACAAAAAAATCCAACGGATTATAAAATAAATATTATTATCAAATAAGAAATGCGATATTTTCTTATGAATATAATGGCTCAAAAACTCTTCAGCCAAGCTATATCAAATATGATATTTAGATGCCTCGGGTGGGTCACAAGACCTGAATAGGTTATTGTGACTGATGTGTCCGATTGGTCTAACGCGCTGGCCTTTACAGGTCACTCACATCTTAACTCTGTCCACGTGGGTTCGAGTCTCGGCTCGGCCAACGTGTGTATGTGAGGAATCTTGCCAATAGCTTCCAGTGGGTAGGTGGTTCTTCCAGAAGTCTTTGTGGGTTCTTCCTCCACCAAATATACTGACCGCCATACATAGCCTATCATGTGCTGAAAAATGGCCTTAAACCCACAAAACCAAACCAAACATTTTACAGCGATTGCAGCTGAAGGTAGGAGTGTTCTACATTTTGAACAAAAAGTAATGGAGAACAAATGTATTCTTCCACGTCAAGGCAAGGAAGTATATTAACTTCGGAAAATATTTCAGTCATTACTCGAAATAAATATTAGAATGGACGACTGACCGGCCGAAGTGACACACTAACATACAGGTGTAGCGTTAAATGATTGTCATGTCGGTGCAGACAGGGCATACGGGGTCTTTTTCGTACAGCATTTTCAGTTGGCTAAGAAGGTATCAATATAGCAGACCCGTGCATAATCAAATTATCACGTGTGTATTTGTGTACACACCAATAACGCTTATATGCTGGCATCAATATTTTCATGAGAGCTTATGATGTGCATCTACGCTGCAATCGAAAATGTCAAAAGGTCTTGGATTCACATCATTTGCATCATAAGAATTTGGCTATAACTATAAAAACTAGTCATAAAATGTTAAATAGGCATGAAAGGGAGGCAACTTGTGATAGCAATAACATTGTCTACTTACAGGTCTATTTGCATTCACTCAAAGTTATAAAATATTTCAAAATAAAATATAAAAACAAACCTTTAAATATCTTTCACGTGCCTCATTTTCTATATTTCTCATAGATACACTAAATGACAGATAAAAATGTATTGTACAGTAATTACTGTCTACCCTCAAAACATGAACGTAAACATGATAATAAAAGTGCTGTTTAATTCTTCACTTTAAAAATCCAGATCCATCAGTTCAATTGCCTATGAGGTACAAGTGCCATAATAAGGTGACACAGTAGTATCAATAGCCATGGAGTAAAATCTTTAGGCCTAGGGTGGAACGATTGGGAACCTGGAAACGGGTTTCAAATCAAGTACGCCCTTCAAAAATAATATACAAAAAGGAACCCTAGTCTAAAAAGTAACAATAAAATTTTCTTTTCAAAATTCTTTTTGATTTTTTTCAAAACCCACAACAACAGACTTTATGGGGGTACAAACAGATATACAAAAAACCTTTTAAAACATTTCGGCACAAAGGGGGACACCTTAAGGGCTGATAGCTTAACATAGCTAGAGGTCTAAGAGGAGTCCACAAAAAAAAAAAAAAAAAAAAAAAAAATAATAATAAGGTGACACAGTAGTATCAATATCTGCCAATGCATGAAAATAACTGAAAGTACGTAGGATCATTCCATACTTACTGGCACTCTAAAAAATACAAACTCCAAAAGCTAGGTGCTATTTTCCCTCATCCATATTTTGAGGACCAGCAACAAACCTAATTGCATTGGTGCGCCATACCAGACGTGCAGGTAAGTCGCTAGAGTTATGCTATGCGTAATTTGCGAAATTTCCTATTTGAGAGGAATTCATATACGTGCACTGATATTTCACGACACAGGGATTTCCTTAGTTCCAGAAATCCAGTTACGCTATACAATGACAAATAAATAAATAAATAATCGCATATTAAAGTTATCCACACCTACTCAACATGAAATAAATATTCCTGCGTCAAATTGATTGACTGATCTACTTGTCCTTCCCCTTTTCCATACTTTTTTAAAGTTTCTTTCCAAATCAAACAATGAATTGAATACAGCGAAGCATCCATTCTTTTTGGAAAGCTAATACTTGCATAATTTACTATGTTCCTACATGCAGATTCTATTACGGTGATGAAAAATAATAACTGGATTTCCTTACAATGGACACAGACGCTTGAAATGAACCATAACTGTCCTGTCCCTACACTACTCTTCATGTATACAATATAAATACTGGCTTTCAGTATACAACAAAATGAAAATGTTCAAGGAATTGACATCACATACATGGATGGAACAGAAGAACGGAAAATATCCCAATTCGTAGACAACTCGACTATAACTGTGTGGGATGTAATTAGTGCAGTAGATACAGTCTTAAGATTTACGGGACCCAACCTTAAGTTATCTATGTCTGAGGGATGATGGTTCTGGAGGACTGGTGGTTCGGGAGCGAGCGGGATGAACAGTCTTTTTATAGCAAGATCTTTACAAAAATAAATCAGATGTTTATGAGACTGGACGGGGAAAAAGGCGACTTATGTAAATTAAAATGTGAACGTTGCCCAAAATATTTGACAAATTACTAGACTCCTGGAAAACCGAAATTAAACTTTATTTGGAATTGTTACAATAATTGAGACGACGGCTATATCTAAATTAACATATATAGAAAATATAAATTCTATTCTTGACAAATGAACAAGTTACAAGTACAAGTCATTTATTCACTATGCATATAAAATAGCATAATATAACCTTGGAACAGTGCCATTAAGATAAACAAAATACTTGTAAAATATTTTTGGAATGAAAAAAATGGAACGGATTATAAAACAAATATTATTATAACATAAAAAATGCGAGAAAGGATTAGGCAAAAATTAATATAAACGGTAAATGAATGGCTTTTAAAGCTGGATGGATACCAAACTAAAATCAAATGATCTGTTCAAAAGTATACCTTTAGATATGTTTACCAAATAATTTGTGATGTATTGATATTATATTAGATAGGAATCTGAAAACGTTTTCAAACATTTCCTACATTACAAAAGGTTCATCCTTTCTGGAGATATGTTATCATCAGTTATAATTCAAGAAAAGACAGGGAAGAAAGAAATAAGAGTCTACATTTATTATAGGAGCAAGAATGCGGAAATCAATAAATTTTCTTCTTTATATAAATCTAAATGTCCTTTTTATTACAAAAAATTGGATACATAAGAGAAAGAATCGTCCTGATTAGTTTGGAGTTCGAGGACGATTTTACAAATATTCAAAATGTACTTTATTATACATGCTGTGCAATTTTTAAGGAATTGGTAATTAGCATAAAAGAGAAGAGAAACTTGGCATATTTATTTTTTAACAAAATATAAATTACTTGATAAATTAAATCTTCGTAGGGAATTATATAAATTGTCAAACGGAAGACAAAAACACTATACTTGACAGAGTATGTGTAAAGCTATAACAAGTATAAAAATGACAACTACCAATATTTATAAAAAAAATAATTTAAGAATGTTTATATTTGTATGTTCATGAAACTATATATTTCGAGGTATACTATACATTTTTATAAAGTGGCACAGGCATACACTGTGGTATTGAGTTTCTTTTGAACCAGGAACTTTATCATGCTGGTAGAAGTATTAACAGAAACGGCTGGTTGTTTGGCTTTTTTAATATAGTTTGGGTTACTCCCCTTTACCGGAGAAAGATGAAAGGATGGGCAACGTGTATGCATTTATTAATTACATTTTAGAATTTAAAAAAAGTAAATAGAATTGAAATATGCACAGTTATAAGTAATATAAATCCAATGATATATTAAACCTTTTGTAAGCAGGAGAGTAGCAATAAATTTTGCCCCCCCCCCCCCCCCGCCCATCGCAAAACTTAATTATGGGGCCACCTCCCAATATAAAAAAATGTTGTTTGATGGGAATGTTGGGTCTCCGTTGTGCCCCCCCCCCCCCCCCCCCCCCCCCCCCCCAGTTGCTGGGGTTGCTTGGGCGGTCGGAACGCCATTAAATTTGTAACATATGACGGGGAATAAATACAGGAAAATAACATATGTGAAATATCTATGTATATAACACTACGAGCACTAACTTACAAATTTCACTTAGTAGATCAACAATTTGAAAGTCTCAGTTACAACTGTGCAATTAAAATATGCGATCTTATAACTGGGACTTCGCATTTACTAAGTGAAAAAAAGGAAACAATTATTGTATTAAACCTGGCCACAAAAATGCATGCATATATAAATTTATCTTTGCGTTTTAAGTCTTTTTTCAGCGTAATTTGCCCACATCCACTCTTATGTATGTGTGTTGGCAATGGAAAAAAACTTTTTAAAAATCCAGTTATTTGATACGAATGTAGATTTGACAAATTCGATTAAGGGGAAGTAATATTTACAACTTTATTATTTGTTTTCAAAGGGTGTTGCTTCCCATGTGCCATCTATCGACGTTTTATGCGCGACCATTGTTTACCTTCTACAGTGCTCACCCTATCCCGCTCGCTCCTTATCACCCCACCCCACCACCGTCCCAAACCTTGCCCCCCCCCCCCCTCCCCCACTTCATCCTTATAATCTTTATAATGAGCATAATAGTTGATCTGGAATGGAGGGATTTTGTTTTTCTGTCCATTCAACTAAATTCTGCTCTTTTAGCTGTGGTTGACTATTACGTACGATGTACATGTAGCTAAAGGGACTGGCCTCGACAGCAAGCTAGTTTATACATGTGTTACTGTCCTGCCATTGATAGTTTGGAATCATAAGGTGGACAAAATATGAAATTCTTTTAAGTGAAATTCTCAAGAAGATGCAGGATTAAATACTTTTGTTAGGGAATATTAAATTCATTTCGTTTTGGAGTGCAGTAAATTCTCCTTTGGAATGTGATTTCTGTTGGAAATGTAGTCTAGATTGCAGTGCAATTTCGCGCCGTGGATTAGAAAGTACATTTCGAAGAAATTCAAGATTCAGAAAAGTAAGTACATTTATTGCCACTTTTATTATCAACTATAGATGACATATTTATATGTACTGTCACTATACATCCAAACAATTTCTAAAAAAAAAAAAAAAAAAAAAAAAAAAAAAAAAAAAAACAGGCAAAATTGCAAAGCGGCTGGGGTGTGAGAGCCCATTTCGTCAGCGGAAAATTAGGCTTCTTCGTTATCGTGGCTTCTTGGCTCCGAGGCACTTGCTTTTATACCAAAACCCGCCTTCTTTAGTTGTATTTGTTCGAATTTAGTGCTTGGACTGACTTGTAAAATTAGCGGTCTCTGAGAGAAACGGAATATCATTTGGTCATAAGATGCCTTTTTATGCTATTTTTTTTATAGACTCTAGAGAGCACGGTTCATAGTCTGAACCATCGGCTAAATAAGTGTTTAAATGATCAGAATGATATTTTCAATACTGCATGCCTCACGTTTGTTGTCATAAAGCCACCGCTGTACATTGTGAATATCACGTTCATTCACTTGCTTGGTTGAAAGATTCTTTTGTGACTCAATGAATTCATCCACATCGTCAGCTTTATCATCTCTACTCTCAAACAACTTGTTTAGTTCATCCACAGACAAATCTAATAAAGCAAAAGCTCCGGTGTCTGCTACATTTGTCTACATTGTTTGTTTACAATAATTATAGGTTACTGCATTTGTATGGGAAAATATGAACGAGTTTTCTGAGTTATATTGCACGACATCAGGAGTGCAGTATAGCTCAGAAAAAACGAGTTCATATTTTCCCATACAAATGCAGTAACCTTTTTATTATATACTCATTTTGCTTTTCTACCTAAGGCTGAATAAAAAAAAAGAACACACTACAAGAAACAAAGTAACTGAATTTCTGCTATATTCTAAAGTAAATATACAACCGAAGTTAAACCAATACACAGTAACAGTATTCATGCGCACATGGCACCGCCCAGTGACCTTTGAACTTGGTTGAGTAGCGCGCGCTCTGTGATTTGTTTCAATAAGAAATCTCATTTTGGTCTACTTAAAATTGAAATTTTGAGTCATATTGTGAATGACTGAGCCTTGGAACAACTTTCCCAGTTGATCTGGAATGGAGAGATTTTGTTTTTATGTCGATTCAGCTAAATTCTGCTCTTTTAGTTTTTAGCTGGTTCTATTACGTACGATGTAGATGTAGCTAGAGGGACTAGCCTCGACAGCAAGCTAGCTTATACATGTGTTTGCTTATACATGTGTTACTGTCCTGTCATTGATAGTTTGGAATCATAAGGTGGACACAATATGAAATTCTTTTAAGTGAAATTCTCAAGAAGATGCAGGATTAAATATTTTTGTTAGGGAATATTAAATTCATTTCGTTTTGGAGTGCAGTAAATTCTCCTTTGGAATGTGATTTCTGTTGGAAATGTAGTCTAGATTACAGTGCAATTTCGCGCCGTGGATCAGAAAGTACATTTTGAAGAAATTCAGGATGCAGAAAAGTAAGTACATTTATTGTCATTCTTATTACCAGCTATAGATGACATATTTATATGTACTGTCATAATAAATCCAAACAATTTCTCCAAACAAAAAAAAAAAAAAAAAAAAAAAAAAGCCAAAATTACAAAGCGGCTGGGGTGTTAGAGCCCATTTCGTCAGCGGAAAATAAGGCTTCTTCGTTATCGTGGCTTCTTGGCTCCGAGGCACTTGCTTTTATACCAAAACCCGCCTTCTTTAGTTGTATTTTTACGAATTTAGTGCTTGGACTGACTTGTAAAATTAGCGGTATCTGAGAGAAACGGAATATCATTTGGTCATAAGATGCCTTTTTATGCTATTTTTTTATAGACTCTAGAGAGCACGGTTCATAGTCTGAACCATCGGCTAAATAAGTGTTTAAATGATCAGAATGATATTTTCAATACTGCATGCCTCACGTTTGTTGTCATAAAACCACCGCTGTACATTGTGAATATCACGTTCATTCACTTGCTTGGTTGAAAGATTCTTTTGTGACTCAATGAATTCATCCACATCTTCAGCTTTATCATCTCTACTCTCAAACAACTTGTTTAGTTCTTCCACAGACAAATCTAATAAAGCAAAAGCTCCGGTGTCTGCTACATTTGTCTACATTGTTTGTTTACAATAAAAAGTAGTTCCTAACACGCGATACTATTTTTAGACACACGTGTCGTGCAGTATGAAGCCGTGCAGTATGGAGAAATACTGCACGATTCTGACAATGCAAAGTTAATGGAGAAAAAAATGAGTATATAATAATGACTGATACTGGTTTCAAGAGAAACTCTTTGCAAGTTTTTCATGGATTCTGGAGATGACAATGTATTTAAGGTAAGTTAATCCCTAATATTAAATACAATTTCATGACATTGCCAAAATGAAGAAATGTAATGAATATAGTTATTTATGTATTTATTCATAACTGATCAATTCGATTATTCTTTGCTGATCGACGAATGAATCTAAACCTGATTAAATATATGAATACATGTAATATTTTGAGGGAAATGTCCTATCCTTAGTAAATTGAAAACTTTTAAATCTAATAATTATTTCATATTTTCGTTATTATTATATTTTCTGTGACCTTTGGAAATAAAAACTAAAATAAAAGGTTAGTTCCACAAAATAGTGTAAAGTGGGTACAAGATTTATGTAGGACAAAACAAATTACTTGCAACAGTGTAAGTTCGGTGGTACAATCGGTAAAACTATACGCACATTTTTAATACTTTTACTAATTTATCCGAGCGAACCCGGTTCAAATCCCATTGTCGCTTTTTTCCCCACCATTTTTCCTTGCTCTTTAAACTGAATTTGTATGTTTAGGAAAATTTGTATTTAAAAAGAATTGAAGATGATAAAATTAACATGTTTATCTTCGATGGTATAATCAAGCTTTTTATGCAATGAAAGTTTGTAGAAGTCCATTAAATCTTAAATATATTTAGAAGGTTTAATTATAAAAATAAGAAGAAACATAAAGACGTAATTTCAAAATATATTTTACTATAGCAGACTGAAGTAACTTTGTAATGTAGGACAAATTATTTCATGACCCTTGAATATAAACTTTTTTTATCTAATGAGAAGTAGTAACAAATATTATGTGGTTATTTGCATTAACAACTGTTTTGTCTAGAATTTTGGGAAAATATTCACGACCACATATTGAAATAAGAATGATGAATTCTTAATGATCATTAAGTGCACAGTAAATGATGCTTTTTAAAAAATAAAAATAAAATTATTTGTTCAAACCTTTGTGTATTAAGTGTAAATTGTGTTTATTATTTTAATAGGAACTGGAAGATATATTTGAGGAACACTTTTTAGGGTTGCTGCATCCACATCCCATTCTCCCTCGCTAGTATCGGATGATGATGCTGTCCCATATAATACGACAGACCTAGAGGAAATGGCAAGACGTTTTCTTGATAATGTGGATAATTTGAATCCCGAGGACGAATAATTCAACAGTGAGGAAGAAGTCATTGACAATGAATCTGACGACATAGTAATTGAAGAAAAAAATAAACATAGAACAAAGGTCAGTTTAAGGACAGTGGGCGATTTTATCAGAAAGGGTTGCGGTTGCCGAGAAATTTGTATTGCCAGTCAGAACCAAAATGACATTTATGACCACGTGTTAAACATGAGAGAAATGCTAAACGATGAGAAAGAAGCAGTACGCTATCGCCGAGCTGATGGAGATACTACCTGACAGTGGAGAGACTGAAGGGATATCTCGCCCAATTCATCTAGCCCCCTCGAGGCACATGGTATTCTGTTTATAAAATTTTATGTCATCTTTGTATATGAACACAATGTATCATAATGCATAAAGATGCTGATATTATTCACATGGAAGGATCATACAAGCTGTTTAATTATTCTCAGGCGAATGTTTTTGGATAGAATAAAGTTTTACATTATTTTGCCTACACTTGCATGCAATTGTTTTTTTTTTTAAGTTTATTGGTTTCATTTTCTCAACGATTGAAGAAAATAAGTACATATGAAATGTGACATTAGTACGTAGTCATGTGCTCTTGTGTGTGTGTGTGTGTTTGCAGAGGACACTAGTGTTTCCGAGTAGTTGCTGACACACCGGGTGTTGTGTTTGTGAAGAAATCCTAGGATCAGGAGGAGATCCCAATCAATATTATGAAGATCACAGACAGACGATCGAGATCGACAAGCATCCAGACCTGAGGCAGAGTACAGGACTGAGTAGACATTGTCAAGAGTACTTGTTTAAGAATGTGAGGGGATTTGTCAGTCCCTGCTATCAAGATATCACATGTCCATGACCCTCATCAGAGTGAGGAGTTATTCTTTACCATCCTTTTACTGAGACTATGTTATAATAATGAAATATAATTTTGGCATCAATATATATTTATTGTCGTCATTTGATTATCTTAATTTTAAAACAAAATCAAGTTTCACAGAAGAATATGTCACAACTCCAATATCATATCCAATCCCCGACATAACACATTTAAAAAAATATACGTGCCGATAATAAAAGCTGCATCATAAATATTGAACCCAGTTAACTTAAATGTTTCAGTCTTAAATATGCAGTCTTAAATATTTAAACATCATTTCACTCCATGAAATAAATTTTTATGAGAAATTGCAGAGGACTCTATTTATGTAACCAGTTCAACTTTTACGTTACAGTTTGTGCAACGGTGCCTTTACGTCATGACGTTGCATTGTGAAAGCGGTATGGATTCCCTCTCAAGCCCGTGGATACAAAAATTGACACAATATGGTGCTAAAATTTATATTATTATGGTTTTAAAAACATTACTCCATCAGAAAATGATAAAAGTAAATATCAAAATTTTATGTCATAAGGACGGTTCTCCCGTGAACCGGCTCATATATAAACATACATTATATTTAGAATCATTTGATTTTATTTATATCATACAAAATAACAATTAATCACACTCTGCCACTACTAATACTGTCCATGCAAACTTTGATTTCTTTATTTGATCTATTGCATTAAAGCATATTTTATTGATTAGAAATTCAACTAAATTTTCAAATTATTATTTCAGAAGATATCGGTATACAGACAATTTGTTCGATGGTGTTGGCACTACTTGGAGAAGGAAGTGAGGGTTGTCATTCCATCATGTGTTGTTCAGATGATCCGTACTGCCTTTCCTGATCAAAACCTGAACTACATTGGCTTTCACAAGGCTGACAGCGATTAAATCTACTAAGAACATTTTGAATAGCAATATCCTTGTCCGGTCTCTTATACCGACCACATAATGGTGGTGGTATATCTACCAGAAGTTGGACTAATGCTTAATACATTTGAGACACATGTCCAGTTGTGAACACGGTTTTCATTAGACTTTGAATTTAATCTGCAAAATAAAGCAAAATTGTAATATGCATGTTATTATACAAGCCAAAAAATGCAACCTTTTGTTGAACTTATTAAAAATATTTTTTTTTGAAATTGTTTTTATTTTTGTATGTTTCTTAAAAGAGGAAAAAATATGACCATACGAATGAAATCAGCTTCAACTGTAGCAAATATTTTGCCTTTATTGTTTGAATTCAATAAAAAAAAAACAATATAGGTACATGTACTTTCACTTAGTACAACAGTATTTATGCCTTTAAAAATAATGATATATTATTTTCTTAATTAATTACTAATGTATATTCTCACCATATGTTGAGTCAACAAGGATTTTCCTGACAGTGTATTTCCCGTTTTTTGTACTTTGGATACACTATTCTATATCTGGCTCTCACATCCTTAGTGCACACTTGCTCTCGTTGGCTGTTTTCATTAAAATGCAATGCAGCTAGCCAAAGCCTATTGATAAATAAATAAACATAAATAAATAATTCCATCAAAATACAGATAATTTATTTCATATGGAGATTTTACTGCAAACATTCCAAAAAAAAACTAATAACATTTATACAGTTTTACATTGCAAGATATCAAAAGATCAGATCTTTATCTAAAAAATGTACACAGTTTTACATTGCAAGATATCCAAAGATCGGATCTTTATCTAAAAAATGTACACAGTTTTACATTGCAAGATATCAAAATATCAGATCTTTATCTAAAACATTTTTACAGTTTTACATTGCAAGATATCAAAAGATCAGATCTTTATCTAAAAAATGTATACAATTTTACATTGCAAGACATCAAAAGATCAGATCTTTATCTAAAAAAATGTATACAGTTTTACATTGCAAGATATCAAAAGATCAGATCTTTATCTAACACATTTATACAGTTTTACATTGCGAGATATCAAAAGATCAGATCTTTATCAAAAACATTTATACAGTTTTACATTGCAAGATATCAAAAGATCAGATCTTTATCTAAAAAATGTACACAGTTTTACATTGCAAGATATCAAAAGATCAGATCTTTATCTAAAAAATGTATACAAGTTTACATTGCAAGATATCAAAAGATCAGATCTTTATCTAAAAAATGTACACAGTTTTACATTGCAAGATGTCAAAAGATCAGATCTTTATCTAAAACATTTATACAGTTTTACATTGCAAAATATCAAAAGATCAGATCTTTATCTAAAAAATGTATACAGTTTTACATTGCAAGACATCAAAAGATCGGATCTTTATCTTAAACATTTATACAGTTTTACATTGCAAGATATCAAAAGATCAGATCTTTATCTAAAAAATGTATACAGTTTTACATTGCAAGATATCAAAAGATCAGATCTTTATCTAAAAAATGTATACAGTTTTAAATTGCAAGATATCAAAAGATCAGATCTTTATCTAAAACATTTATACAGTTTTACATTGCGAGATATCAAAAGATCGGATCTTTATCTAAAACATTTATACAGTTTTACATTGCAAGATATCAAAAGATCGGATCTTAATCTAAAAAATGTATGCAGTTTTACATTGCCTAAAAAATGTATACAGTTTTACATTGCAAGATATCAAAAGATCAGATCTTTATCTAAAAAATGTATACAGTTTTACATTGCAAGATATCAAAAGATCAGATCTTTACATTGCAAGATATCAAAAGATCAGATCTTTATCTTAAAAATGTATACAGTTTTACATTGCAAGATATCAAAAGATCAGATCTTTATCTAAAACATTTATACAGTTTTACATTGCAAGATATCAAAAGATCAGATCTTTATCTTAAAAATGTATACAGTTTTACATTGCAAGATATCAAAAGATCAGATCTTTATCTCTAAGATTTAATTTTAAGATGACTATACTGGACTATAATGTAAAACACTAAAAAAACTGAATCAAGATTTGCAAGATTTGAAGATTTACCTTTAAAGCATTCCATGATAAGAAAAACCAATCATCTTTGGTGCAAAATGATTGATTACAGAGTGGTATCCCTCCAGTGCTGACATTTGTTGTCCAGGAGACAGCGTAGGTATGTCTTTTCTCATTTGTCTGCTGGTCACAAACTTTTCGAGCTTTACAAATACTTTCATTCCTATAAGTTATAAATAATATTTATCAAAGCTTGGATTTATATTATCTTGCATGAAAATTAAAGTGTGCACTAACAAAATGTCCCGATCTAAATTCAATAAATTATTAGATCATGAGAATGAGGTCGAAGTCACATGCCTAAATGACATGTACTCCTGATGACGCTTTTACATACCAAATATCATTGACCACTGAGAAATAGAGCTAGTAACAAAAACTTAACAAAGTCGCTGGACCTAAAAAGATTGTTGCCAAAAAATACAAGTATTTTAAAGAAAAAGATTTCAACCATTTTTTTAACTAGTTTCAACCACTTCTTGTGTCTCTCTCTTCCCTCCAAAGTACCATGTTCACATGATTAAAATAAATCACCATGGCCAGAATGGACATTACTGATGTGGTTTATAACAGACTGCCTCTTTGCCAGCATTAATTATTTGTTTTGGTCAGGCGATGATGCTGCAGTCCAAAACAAGTGGTTGACCAAACTCTTTATCCATGGAGTTATATCTGAGCAGTCTTTTCTCTTGATAAGGCAAAGAGGTTTTTTCAGTCCTGTATATAGAAAAACAGACATTAAGAGCATCAAGAACTATTTGTTTCAATAATACCTTTTACAAGTCAATTGGAATTAAGAATCCTTTTTAGCAACTGATTGAATAAGATGTTGTTCTATTATGAATATCTAAAACTTCTAAATGAACCCACTTAATTTGGGTATAATTTTGAGTGTGACATTACTAACATTGACACCTAATTTGGGTATGATTTTGAGTGTGACATTACTAACATTGACACTCATTGCACTGACATTAATGCTGGTTCTTCTTCTATTCATAAAGGCAATTTGAAAAAATGGATATAAATGCAAATACATTTAGGATTTGACCTTTAGCAACATCCCAGACACTAAAACAATGTTGAGTGTCGGTCACATTTTCCCACACCCATTTCACTATTTGGACATGTCTGTCTCTAATCAGGGATTTGATTGGGATCCCATGGTACCTAAAGAATTCCACACTCCATACAAGTCCTTCCTTTTCTTTGTGGCAGCTGCTCTTTACCTCATTCCTCTGTAACATAATTTTGATACAATATTAAATCCTTATAATCTGTGATTTGATTTGATTTTTAGGTGTTTAATGCTACTCCCAACAATATTTCAGTTATATTGTGGTGGCCAGTTTAATATTTGAAGGAAGCTGTAGTACCTGTACAAAACAACTGACCATCCACAAGTAACTGACAAACTTTATCACATAAGGTCGAGTCAAGCACAACTTGTTCCAAATGGGATTCAAGCCTATAACCTTGTGGAAAGCAGGTAATCAAATGATAAGTGTAAACAAAACATCATACGATCAAGGCCACGGATGCCCCTATGCAATTTTAGAAATTTACATGATACTTCTGATGGTTGATGTATGTTGATATACTTATGCAAGACACATTCATGAATTTGTACATACGTAAGGCTTTACTAGGAATTGAACCAGAAAATAAAATCCCTGCTGATATTAAAAAATTTCCAGCTGACTCACTTCCAACAAAAGGATGACTAAACCAGTGGTGCACATACAAAGAGCTCTTGCATTCTTGCTTTTTTTTTTTTTTACCATAGATCCATTCACATAAACAATTTCACCAACTGTTTTTAAACAGCACTTGGTACAACATCAAAATAAATCCATTAGATTTTATTCTAAGACTAAAAATTGAGTATGCTCATCAGCTGGAACATTCCTGAAAAATAAAACTTTGATTTATATATTGAACAACCCTTCCATGTTGAAGCATGTTATGAGTGCAACACATATTTTGTCCTACAAGAGTGGCTTTCAAACTGAAGAATAGCCGGTCTTTTTCATGCTTTCTTTTGTAGTTTAGCATACACGTACTGTGCTTTTATGTTCATTATTATCTTCCATATCCTTCAGTAAGCAATTCATAACTTACATCTTAAGAAGGTAGTGGCAGTGAATCTTTACATTTGCATTAAAGGGCATAGGGCAGTAACTCTATCATGTACCTTGGCATTTGTATGCAGAATTGTGCAAGTGAATTCAACCAATAGGCACATAATATAAGAATATGGTGATGTTATAAGTTTTCGTGACCATCAATTCCGTTATCCTCATCTGACGACTGTGGGGAAGTTGGTGGCTCATAGTCAATGTCCGACAAGTCATCTTTCATTAGTGAGGAGAGTGGTTAATCAAAACTGCTGACTGATGATCTTTGCTGAAAATTGTTTTGAGCTGTTGGTCTGGTATCTAACTCGAAGTAGTTGGGATGGACTATCTGGAATGCATCAACCATCACTGGTCTATTATCAATAAAATCAGTCTGCACTCCTTCATAAATGAAAATAGTTTTTATAAGCTGAACAATATTACATACGTGACTATAATATTTTTTCAAAATAATTAAAATGTATATTTAAGTCTCTACTTAGTTTTTCCTCATCAAATATTCATGACGAGCCAATCAATCCTTTTCTCCAAACGTTTTAGATGTGGACCTTCCTTAATTTATTTCTAGAAATCTGACATATCTGATGTTCAAACATGTAGTTGTCGTAAATGTAAAACTCGTGTGAAAATATGGATTATTTTTAATTGCTAGAAATAGATATTTCACACACACACACACACACACAGACACACACACATATATATATATATATATATATATATATATATATATATATATATATATATATATATATATATAATGTGAAGTTAAATCAATTTTCCTCTCTGATTTTACTTTTATTATATGTATAATAAGGCTAATTTTTATATACCTCTTCCATAATGTCCATATCAAATGTATTCACTGATTCTTGATCCTGGGTTGTTTCATCCTGTGTTTGGTTTGAACATTGTTCCTCATGTTCAGCAATAATCTATTTTCTTTCTGTAGTTTAATAAAATGCAGGCAAGTTGATCTTTTCCTAGGGGTTGTTTTCATTGTTTATTAGATGATCATATATGGGGTGTCTATATGGCCAAGAGATTCAAGTCAGTAATATAAATCTCTTGTGTTATGCCTAACATTCACAACTTCAGGCAAGGTGGATTAAACTCGTACCTTATTAGAGAAAGTTTATCAGTTACTTATGCAGATGGCTAACTTTCTCCGACTTCCTAAAAACAAATTGCAACCATGATATGACTGAAAAAATTTTGAACAAGAACAGTCAACAACAACGACAAAAAAATCAGAACACAATATGGTTACAATTCTACAACAAATTGTTCCGTACAGATTTGTATTAATTTGGGATGGGAATAAACCTCATCATATGTTTATCATGTTTATAACATTATACATGTAAATTGATGCATACATTAGTCTGACATACAATACTTCCATTAAATATATATGTAGGCCTTCTAAATCTAGCAGTAGAATTATTTTTTTCTTGATATGGTCAAACTAAGTTGAAAAAGACACATGAAAATTTTGACAATGTTTATAAAATGTTTATATTTCAGTTCTTGATTTATTAAAAATGTATTGCATGTTTTATTTGAAACTATGGAGCAACTTCTACACTGTACAAAGGGAAATGATGTGGTGATTGATCTGCTGATTATCTTAGATATAATGATAAGGTACTTGTCATTAAAACTTCACCCTTGCTGCTTCTCTCTTTGAACAGCCCCTTCTTATTTTCTTTGGAAGTGACATTTGACAAGTTACTTCCTCTGAAGGTGACAACATTTTAAGCCTACACAGTTCGTGCTTTGGTGTTGAAGGTTCAGGTACATGTGCTGTTACCTTGGATTGCTTGTCAGTTTCCTTCACAAAGTCGATAGAAGGCCAGGGACAGCATCGTCATTAGGTTTGACCTTCTCTGGTGTCCTATCCACAGGGGCTCGTTACAAAAGACCTATAACAATATAACATTGTTACAGGTTGGACCCCCTCCCCCCCCCCCCGCACAGCTGTCTCTACATTGACCAATACTCTTAATTTCTTTTGTAACGAGCCCCTGTGGTCGGACCATCCCAGTTTGCCCATTTGATTTTTACAAAATCTGTCCACCTACGACGAAGTGCTTGGTCTTTTGGGAACGAATACACGGAAAACCCATCTGCATTTGTATTCCCACAATTTGCCGCAACACACCTGACCCCACTACCCTTGCTCGTACCTCCACGATTTCCTCTTGGCATGATTATGATGATAAGACTTTACAAAGTAACTAATATGGAACTGCAACGCGTGCTTTGTTTATGTTTTGATCGAAGCGGAAGTAAGCTGTGTTCAAAAGAATCAGGGACGTTTCGCCCCATGGGCGTTTCGGCCCAAGACATTTCGCCCCACTTCAATTGATATTTCGCCCCACTTCAATGGACATTTCGCCCCACTTCCATGGACATTTCGCCCCAGAAGTAATGGACGTTTCGGACCATGACATCGTTTAATAAATAATTATGTTCGTTTAAAACGGTGTTCTTTTGAAATTATAATTATGTTTGAAACAATTCTTTTCTCCGTGTATCGTGATGAAGAGTATAGAAAATAAGAGATAGTAAAACAAGTTATCCTCATATCAGAAGGAGATAGTAATAATAATAATAATAAGAAGAAGAAGAAGAAGAATAGGCTTATACTTAGACTATTTGACAGACCCATTTCAATTTGTTTGATTTACATTCAGCCTGTCATTAAATTTCTCATGATCGCATTTAGATCTGTACGTGCATAATTAGGCTAAATACTTTTTTATAATGTCTCTTCTTCTTTCCCGACATGATACCAAAACACAGCGGTATCTGTTTCAAGCCGTCACTGGATCTGACAAATGCATGTATTGACAGCAGCTGATAGAAAGGCTTCTTTATAACTTTGAATGTGCCATCGATATACCATGTTTTGGCCATTCCGAGTAGCTGCAGCTGCTTGTTGGTGGCAAAGATCAGGTGGCGTTTCCGGCCAACAACGACATCCATCCATCCATACAGACACATGCACGAGCTTCTATACCATGACATCTGTCGAACAATGCACTTGAAGATTCATAACTATTAACCTAAAGCTCAATGCAATCCGCCTGATGTTTGTAGATTAATAAACAACAACGCTCATTTACCTTTGACAATAAAAAAAGCTCATTGAGTGGATTCTTTAACAATGAAGATCAAACAAGCTACCCGGCTGTAATTAAGCCCAAATAACACTTGCTAAATTTCAACAACAAAAAAAACTTCAAGGAAGTGCCGGGTGCTTACGCGTGTACGTTTCTCAACCAGCGACACGTTCTTTAATCTGGCCGACAGAAGTGTCAGACCAATTCAAGCTGACAACTAGCATGAGCAAAGATCAAACGAAATGCCGCTTAACTACATGCACTTTATTATGAAGGGTAAACATATTTGTTGGGAATGATAGTTAAGAAATGTAGAAATGTACACTGAATGTGGGGCGAAATGTCTTGGGCCGAAACGTCCATTGAAGTGGGGCGAAATGTCTTGGGCCGAAACGTCCATGGGGCGAAACGTTCAGGTACGTCCATGAAGTGGGGCGAAATGTCTTGGGCCGAAACGTCTCGGTTCCGTTCAAAATATGACGTCAGACGATCTACACACTCCGGAAATTAACGATCGATAAAGTCGGTCCGATGTGTATTATTTATATAAGACGACTTTCTGTTATTATGTCGAATTTTTCTATCGCTTTTTTTTTTTTTTCTTTTCTTTTTTGTTATATCGCTTTCAAATTGTATTCTCTATTCAAATAATATTTAATTTTATTTACTTATCTTCACTGGTATGGCAATTTAATCTTGCTTATAAGGTTGATGTCAAAAAGTATACATCTGAGAAGTTAAAACATTGGTTTTAAAAAAATGGAACAATTCCTGTAATGGCCTATAGCTATAATTAGCTGATCTGCATAACAGGCTAAATAAGCCTACCAAATTTCATTTGTCAATCTTTAGTGCTTTTTACTTAATCATTCGTACAAGGTTTTTGTAATATAAATAGTCAAAGTACATTTACAAATCTGTAAAAAGAAATGGAAAACAAATGCTAGAATGGCTTAAAAATCTAATCACGTTATCTACATATCAATACAATTATCTACCTCAAGTCATTTTTGGTTAATCTTGCATATGAGATTTTTTTTAAATCGCAGTCCAAAAAGTTTCTAAATCTGTTAAGTAATTGAAAAATAATATCAGTCACATTATTTATTTGTAACATGTGTTATATATATATATATATATATATATATATATATATATATATATATATATATATGAGTGTTGAAATCATCTCTGATATTCTTGAATGATAACACGATTTTAAAATTAGCAGCTGTGGCGGCCATATTGGACGTGAGATTGGAACCATTTTCAATTACTAACAACTAGACATGCTTAGAAGTCTTTTGCTGAAAACCCCCTGTTAATATGACCATCCATTCAGGAGGAGTAGCAATAACAAGGTTTTTAATATTTCCCTCGTGGCAGCCATATTGGACATACGATTGGCACCATTTTCATTAAGGTCCAACTAGATATCATAAGAAGTCTTTTGGTAAAATCCTCATATTGATATGACCATCCATTCAGGAGTAGTAGCGATAACAAGATTTTCAAGATTACCGCTTTGGCGGTCATACTGGATGTCTAAATGGGACAATTTTCAGTTAGGACTAACTAGACCAAGGGCTGAATGCGTGTTTAAGGTTTCATGGCAATCCTCGAGTAGTTTATTAGGAGTAACGATAATAAACTTGTGTTAATTGACGGACGGATGGCGGATAGCAGGCCATTCCACAAGCTCTTCTGACATATGAGTATAGCTAATAAGAAAGATAAGTAGGCTGAAAGCTGTAATAGTACACCATTATCTTTTGTACCCATTCATGTGTAGCACACCAAAGTTTTGTAAATTGATACGGGTCGGATTTTTAGACTTAAAAGCTACTTCAAATTAGGATGCATGTGTAGGAAATCAACATAATGATATGTCTATGTGGACCATGGTGATCAATGTATTTCTGTAGCAATTAAAATATATATGACTGCCACATTTTTGAATGTTATTTTCATTTGATACTTGTAAATTTAAGATATTTTTTATAAGAAAATTCTGCTGTGCTACCTGTCATGGCCCAGTCAGTTGAATAAAAATTCCGTGTACAATGGTACTCTTTCAGTGTATCGAAGTGTAAGGGAGGTAACTTACTTTTGTTTACATTGTACAAGCATATGATTAGACCTTCACTCATCCTGACTAGATTAACCAAGTGTTTACTTTTAGTTTATATCAATTTGCTTTTAACTGTTTTTTTGTTTTTTTTTTTGTTTTTTTTTTTTTAACTTTGAAACTCAGAGAAAGAAATATGAATCATTATTGAATGATGCTAATGTTTAGCGACACAAATCAATGCTTGTAATATTTTACATTTCAATTTAACCTCATTGTATGGAGTCCTATCTGATATTCTATTATTTTTTATATATGTGTCAAGCTACTAAATACACCATATAAATGTCTGACGCTTTCACAAGCTTCCACATTGAGATGATCACAACTAAAGAGACTTGATTGGTGAAGTTGGTATTTTTCTACCAAGGACTTCATTGGATGTTACCAATGAGTTTGGAGTAATGTTTTCAAATTTAGATTGTTTCTATGTTCATATATTTCAAGGAAAGGAGTATCTGCTGCTTTACATGACTAAACTATGTGTAAATCAGTGAGAAATGTAGGTGTTATTCCATTCATGCAGCATTGTATCGCAATGATAATTGCTTGACATATTACTTCAAAAATATTGAATCACAAGGTATGATCACTGTACTTTGTACTCATTATTTTTGTAGTATTCATTATTTGTTGTAGTACTGAGTATACGATGTGAATGTCTGATTCTCGTTACAACTATAACTAAATTCTTTACACATTATCCTACAAGATTCTAAATATGATGTAGCCCATTTAATGTAATTCAGACCACCACCAACCCTTTGGTGTTCTGTGTAATAGATAGTTGTGTTTCAATAGATAGGAAATATCGACAGACAAAAAATGATTTGGACATGATTTCTGGGTGATAAAATCATCCTAAATCTTGAACTAAGGCAATTGAAAAACTTATTTATTAAAATTTACATGGGCTTCAAAATTGATTTTCCAAAGCAAATAATACAGCAAAGGATAGTTATAAGACTGATTTCATTTTCTCACTTTGGAGTAAAATTAATATTTTATTGTGCGTTTTTAACAATATTACATTTTTAAGAATGTAAGTAGACACAATTTTATGACATTTAAAGAAACTTCTTCTTCTTTAAACTCTGGATCATACATGTGTTACGACTCTATGGTCTAAGAAAAATGTAACAGAAAGAAAGTGAAACCAACAAATCAAGTAAAAATCAACAAGCAATTTATTACTAGATAATTAAAATGAAAAATCAAAAAGTCACTTACAATAATGTGTTTTGAAATCCTAATAATCCAATAAGAATGATTGTTCTAATCACAAGTCCTAAATATAGAATGTTCCGAATTCACGGCTGTGTCCTTGAATGTTATGATGTGCTAATGGTCTCCAAAGTCCTGATGTACTAGAAATCTTGATGTGCTGATGTCAAAATGAAGTATTCCAAAATCTCTGAATAAGTTCACTTAAATTCCAAAATCATCAATTAAAAATCCAAAATCCAAAAGTTTGTGAACACTGTTATAATCCAATGAATATTTAAAATAATTCCTCTCTTAGAATTTGTAATGAATTTTCACAACTGTAATAGCTCTTTACAAGACTGATGGTAATGTCAAAACTGAATAAATGTCCACCAAACATGGCATATATAAAGATTGGTCACATGACAGAATGTTCTAGAACATGTGTCATCTTAATGGAATTTTACTTGTAAACAAAATTCAACCTTGACCTTCAAATTGAGAAAACATATTGATCAAAACAACCTAATTCAAGGACACTAGTTAAACATGTTTTTCCTGATAAACATTAAGATTTAAGCAAATATTAAAGTGAAGAAACATTTATAATTTCCCAAAATACCTACAACATTATATAAACATCATACATAACACATGAAGGTAGAAAGTTATGTACAGTACAATCTACTGTAACATCCATGCTGAAAATACAAGTTCACAAGAAGACAGTCATAGAGGCAGACATATGTCCATCGATCAAACAATCGATACAAAGAAAGCCTGAAAGTTAGACTGACAGATATTAATTTAAATATTAACAATGAGTTTCCTTCACGTCTGTGTTTGGAATGCAGAATTGAATTGATTTATTTGTCGCTTGATCTTTGATTTAGTTGTATCAAATTACATCACGCGACAACAGTGACAATATACATTCTCGGATTTGTATGTATTTTCGGAGACAGTACATTCTACTATCTCTGGTATTCTTAAAATATCACAGTGCTGATTTAACAGTGGCGGCGCGACGGGGGGGGGGGGGGGGGATTGCCCTAGGCGCCGTCGGGAGCTTTTTTTTACAGGTGTAACCGGCACGTAGATGGGGGGTGAGCTAAAGAACATTGACTTTGTCGCCTCAAACTCTCGCGCCGCAACTCGGATTTAAGTAATATTCTGATGTCTTCACTTTTGATATGGACTACGTATATATTAATACAGAGAGATTGACACTACGCAACAAACTCTAAAGATGGAACAAATATATCATGTAATCGGCACATTTTGAGACTCCTAGAGTAAGTGACCCAGATTAATTTGCTCGTTGAGTTTACCTTAAACATGGAGATACACAGGTAATATAAATGGTTAATTGTGTTCTGGGAAGGATGGGAATATACATAAGTTACTAGCGGACAGACACAGAGTCTGACACACGTCAATCGATCAATCAGGTAATCTAAAAAGACAGCGTGTTCTCGGTAGGATGGGACGTTTTAATTTTGCTACAGAAAAATGGGGCTTTAACATTTTTTCTTTAAATCGTCAGTTTTTTACACACTTCCATACTGTAAGTTTCTACATGCGACTGACATTAATCAGCGTCACGAAACACTTTGAAAAGACAGTGTAGCAGATTTTCGCCCATGGCTTGCGAAGATGGATATTTGTTTGCCCAATTTCTGCAGAACCTTTGTTTTGTATGAGATCCTTTCTTTCAACATTTCACTTCATTCAAGTCCTCCAGCACATCTTAGTTGCTGTCACAAACGTTCTCTTCTCTAATATGTAACCACAAAAATCACACAGACTCACACACACACACAAAACTTTATGATAGAAAATATATTCCTAACCCCAATTTTAAAACGAGAGCTCTCAGACAGCATGGAATAAATCAACTTCACTACAAAACCGATTCTAAACTGACCGCATGCTAAATTTTATTTGTTTACATTAAATGGGCTTTTGGTTCAATTGTGTTAATAATTTTTTTTTTTTTTTTTGAATGCACAAAGTCTAAATGCCAACAGTTACAAAAATTTGATGGGTTTTGCTAATTTGTACATTTTTTGCATTCAACAAGGATTAAGTCCAGTAAGTCAACAAATTTGTTTCAGAAAATGGAATAATTGCTGTAATATCCTGAAAATCTAATCAGGATTTATACATATGAATACAGATATGTTTACTTCATTTGTCTGCTTCAAGTTGTTTTTGTTAAAAATGTCCAAGTCGACACAGTTTTTCTGTATGATATTATGACTGCTCGGTTTATAAAGTTTATCCTGTCCATCAATTCAGATCTTCACTTTGGTATAGTTGTGCCTAGTGTAAAATTATATAGCTTCAGGTGGCCAACTGGAATACCCATATTTGTATTCATTTTGAAATGCATCTATGTAGAATTACGCGTTTTGTAATTTACTTAATAGTAGTTTTAGTTTGATTAAAAATTCAAGAAGACTTGAATGTTAGGATAACGTCAATTATCCATTATCCCCATATATTTCTCTCCTATCCATTGATTTAAACTCACAATGTCTCCAAAACTCACCGAAATAAAATAATACCATATAACATTTCAGTAACTGTTGTTTACCTCCCTTAGTGATTAACTGCACTTGATTTCGCCCACAATGCACGTAGACAGAATTACATTTATATAGCAAGCATTTATATAACAAGAAGCATTAGCTCGTTGGAGCTATTTTACCGACTATAATCGATAATATAACAATTAACTTCAACAATTGGACATACGTACAAACATACATATTTTGTTAACTAGTTATAAAAACCCTCAGTCTATGCTAAAAATACATACTCTCCCACTCCTCCCTCCCCCCCCCCAAAAAAAACAAATTTTTAATTTCTATTTGAATATTCAATGCAGAGAAATCAATTTACATGGATAGATTCTAACTGTACAATTTCATGCAGTGCTAAATATACATGCGTAATGGCTGGCTAATACACAATTAAGATACCAACCCACTCCCACCCCACCCCACCCCCAATTTTATAATTTATAATAACAAATGCAATGCAGAGAAATCAATTGATATGAATTGATTCTACTCTACAACTACATGTTGTGTTCAAATATACATGCGTAATGCCAATTAAGATACCATTTTACATGCATACAGATTGTAAATATACAAGGACAAGGAGTAAGGCAAGACTATGCAAAACGTACAGTAGGCACTAACATATACTATAAGTGTTAATGCATAGGAATCATATATATCACAAGACAGGTCAGTTACAAGCAACTAATATCATATACAGGGACAAACATATGAGAACAGAGACCCGGAATCAGAAGTAACTGAAAGCTGCAAGCAAACTAGAAGCTCAAAGCAAGACAAAAGAACTAAAAACATTACATATGCGGCAGTGCTAAGAAATGTTTTAAATTTTTTTTTTTTAAATGTATCATCTAAAAGCGAGTAAAATCTATCTAAAACTATGTGCAAGCAGCATAAGCCAACATTTAGGTTAACTAAAGCCTATAAGCAAATAGACTAGAAACGAATACACTGAACATGCAACCAATTATGGTAGCAGCATCAACTTTTACTCGTGTCTACATATGGAGCATTTACACCAGGCATGTGCAACTGCCTCCAGGCCGATTTTTAAAGCCACACCCTATGATGTAAATAAGCGGATAAAACCAGGTCGCGGGCCGGATCCGGTTCGAGGGCCGTAGATTGCACATGCGGCTGCCTGATTTATACATTATTTTCCCAGACCAGGTATTTAAGTGGAATTAAAATCTGAGGATGTTCGAAATTATTAGGGAGAGAATTCCAGAGTTTAGCCGCTGCATACCTAAAATAGTATAGCCTATACCTGAGTGTTCTTACATTTGGAATCTCCTCGGTGTTAAGTACGTTTTTTTCAACTAACAGATCATTTAAGCATGTTCGACAATTCTTGTTTAAAACTTTGAAAACTTCAACTGCCAGGGTCTTCATTCTTTAGATGTGGAGAGTTGATACATTTGCCAAATCCAAGAGTTCAGAGTAAGGTTTCTTGAAATCGTTAAAGACAAATCTCAGAGTACTTTCATAGAGTTTTTCAAGTTTGCTTATATGTATGAGACTGCTTAAATGACAGGTTAGGGGTCAATAGTTGAAGTTTGCCATGATGAAAGAGTAGCACACATCTAGTCGCCTTTCAGTTGTGAGGTATTTTCCAATTCGTTTGAGCACATTTAATTGTTTAGATTCTTTTTGAAAAATTTCAGCGATTAGCTGATTAAAGTTTAACATAAAGTCCAAAGTGACTCCCGGTAGTTTTACCGAGTGTTCACCATATATATTAGTCTCGTTGGAGGAGAAAGTCTCAAGCTGTTCGTTAGTTTTCTTTCTAAGTGCAATAGCTTGGAACTTATCAGGGTTTGCTTTCATTTCATTGTCTGTAAACCACCTAATACAATTTGGCAGTCCATTTCAAAAGTAGATTTCATAATAGTACAATTGCTGTGAGCGTAGGCAAGTGTGTTGGTAGCTTCATAGTTATATAGATCATAATCATTTATGAAAAAGAAGATGTCATTAATAAAAAGATTAAAAAAATATGGGTCCAAGAATTAATCTGTGAGAAACCCCTTTATAGATATTTACCCATGAACTAGTTGAGTTTCCTTTTTTGAAACATTGTCTTCTGTTTGAGCGGTAATCTGCCATAGTATTTACTACGGAATTGGAAAGTTCATACGCTGCCAGTTTCTCGGGGAGGAGTTTGTGGGGTATTTAGTCGAATGCTTTTGATAAATCCATAAAAACAAATAGCCGCAGCTTACTCGTTTTGGTCCAGGGCTAATTGCAAGTCTTCTAGTAGATAAATTAGTGTAGTTTGACAGCTGAAACCCTTTCTGAAAGCAGGAAGGTATGTGTGTAAGATATTATCAAAGTAATTAGTGATCTGGTTGCAGATACCTCGTTCAAAGAGTCTTTATGTAGATGGGAGAACACTGACAGAACGATAGTTTTATTCCTCAAGTGGATCATATTTCTTATATATCGGGACCACCTGAACTACCTTGAGTCTGCTTTGGAAAATGTTTTTGTCAGGCTGTAGTTTATGAGTTTGGTTATAGGACCAGTCAGTGATTGAGTTCCAAGTTTTAATAGTTTGGGTAAAATAAGATCTATCCCAGCTGTCTTTGTAATTCTGATATTTGATGTGGCTTTAGCTGTGACGCCTTCAGTGACACGAGAGAAATCAAATTTTTCCGACATATGAAAGTTCTCTTTGATTGCCTGCATGCTAGGGTGTTCATTGTAGGTTAGGTGGTTATTGCCTATGTCCTTAGAGACATTAATAAAGAAGTCATTGAAGACCTCTTTTATGCAGGCCTGATCAGAAATAATCTCATCATTTTGTTGTGGGATAATTGAATTCTGCGATAAAACACCTTTAGTTATCAGGATGAGTCTAATTGTTGAAATCCTTATGCTTTGTTCCGCCTGAGCAGCGTTCGAAAAAAGTAAATTTATATGGCTTTACGTGTGGGGTTTCCTTTGTTTGTTCGTTTTTTTTTTTTTGTTTTTTTTCTTTTTTGTTGTTGTTGTTCTTGTTGTTGTTGTTGTTCTAATTTCGGACGTTCCAGATCTCTGGTATTTATGAAGTAGTTGAACTTTCCTGTGTATAGCCTTTCTTGCGTTGCTATTTATAAAGGGAGCTGATTGCTTTCTTTGTTTTGTGTTTTTGTTTTTTCTTTAAGAAGAGCATGTTCCTCAATCACATTAGTAAGTAATTGCTCGAACGTCCATTAGAAATCATTGGGCTCATTGAATGTATAGGCTACATGAAAAGGTGTAGAGCGGATGTCGGCATAGAAGTTTTCCTGATTAAAATCCTTACAACTGCAGTAAGTAACTTCCGAGCAGCCACATTCTCTACACTGCTCATCGCCGTGCTCCTAACAGCTTATACTTTTTCAAAATATATCACTGCCTAAAGGCTGTTTTGACCCCAGGGTCATCTAAACCTTAGTACATCGTCCTTGTGCAAGTAAAGAATTCCCTGACATTTTCTTCCTACATATTAGGTAAAATTTTCAAATTCTGCACTAAAGCTATTGTAGAAATATTCATTCTCTAATATATATATATATATATATATATATATATATATATATATATATATATATATATATATATATATATATATATATATATATATATATAAACTGGTACCCAGTCGTATTTTCATTAATTCAGATCATAGGTGTCCCATCACGCTGATTCACTTCTGTTACTTTCAGGCTTAGTCTTGGTTTGGATGATGGCCATAGAGTTCTAGCAGACCCAGATGTGTCGTTACAGTCTGGTGTCGCAACTCAGTGGAGGCCTCCATCAACCATAAGAGAGAATTTCTTTGCATCCATTCTTCTGGTCACTTCAGCAGATGCAGCACTGGAACTTGAACTTGGTAGAGTATCATCAGACAGAAATCTGACCCATTTGATATGTGGAATATGTCTTGGCTTAAAAAAAAAAATATTCTTTGTTGTAGGGAGATGAGCAGAATCTGCCATTACACATATGACATGCATGCAAATATACAATAATTATCATCTCTCCCTTATATAACTAGCAAACGCTGTGCTACCCTGGTATCAAAGAACTCCACCAACTCTCTAATACAACTAGAGGACTAACATCTGAGAGCTCCTCCCCTACATGGATGAAAATTACATCACTACCTTGGTACCTCTGACTAGCCTATTCTGATACTCCCAGATGTCAGATGCTACCTATTATTGCTAGACCCTTATGTAGTTACTTCACACCTGATAAGAAGAAAAAAATACTGATGACTATAATAAAGGAAAAGAGACACTTTGTAAAAGTACAAAATTTGCCAAATTCAGTTTTTGAATTTTCTTTAAAATTCAATTTAAATCCAGATTTTAAACTAAAAAAAAACCATGTATCGTTTTAAAATGAGAGTTTGACAGGCAAGTTTAATTTCTAGTAATTTTTTTATTTTCATTACTACTAAAAACTAATTACAGTTTATTTGAAGTGCTTATCTCAGATAATAAATTCACAATTAAACTTTTCTGAAATTGTGTACAGACATTTTGATCGTTTTTGTTGTTCTAAAATAAGGGTGTCAGATGAAACCCTGTAACTATTATATGAATGGATCAAATTCATTGAAACTTTGCAGCAGTATTTCAGACACATATATATCATCACAAGTAAAAGCTTTTTCTTTTCCAATGAAAATCTCTCTCCGTGATAGGCCTCCGGTCACAATTATTACTTCTATGTCGGTACCCACGAATGTAGTCCATGTCTATTTTAAAAGTATTTTTTCATCTCTCCTTTTGTGGTGATACTTGACATAAAATTAGGCATTCTTGGTATAATGGTATCGATTTAAACTAAATAATTTATTTTTTAGAATATGATTATTATAGTGATTAATGAGGCATTGATACAGGCCTGGAAATGAAATATGTGACCCATGGCACGTTGTTTGCAATTCAGACCCTCAAACAATACCAGATAACTTATGACAAAAACTTCACTGTATGTTCATCTTGGAAGATACTTTTGACTAACATATGATTTATTAGGATTTTGACACTGGAACGTTCAGTATTGAAAATATACGTAGGGACTATATAGGGAAAATAACTGTGTACATGTTGAGCTCCCTGACTCATGGCTGGTAAGTGAGTCAGACGGCCAGGTACCATATGAACTGCAGTACCTATACTACACAAATCAGTATAACAACAATGCAAATAAAACTACTAATGCTGCATCTACAACAATTTCGTTTTCTCCTGTGTATTTAACTGTAAAAAAAAAAATCTTGACCGATTTTGAAAATTCATATTTAATAGATAAGCTATCCAACAATAATCTATTACCAATCGTTAAAAATGATTGTAACTATGACAAAATCTGGATAAATTCACTCATTCATTCAATACTAAACTCGATCATTTTTTATGCAGCACTAATTTTAAGTAAAATTATTAACTGATTATTTGATCACTTAAGTCAAATACTTTTTTTTTATTAATTTTTTAATTAATAAAATATTATAATTATTATATGAAAATCACCACCATCAGTAGGAGCAATAATAATACTAAAAAATAAGAATAATGATTATGATCGTGATGATGATGTATAGAGTTATAATGATCATTAATCAAAAGTGCTATTAAGATGATCCTCAATAATAATAATAATAATAATTTTGATAATATTTAAACTTAATATCAATATTATTATGAGCTATTTATATATTTTAATTGTTGATGATTATCATTATATTAATAATAACACGAATGTCATTATAACCTTTTTTACTGTTATTATTTGTATTATCATCATCATGGTTATTATTATTATTGTTGTTGTTGTTGTTATTATTATTTTTTTTTGTTGTTGTTATTATTATTATTATTATTATTATTATTATATTATTATTATTATTATTATATGGTATTTTACAGAGATGCACTATTTGGCCACAGCCTTTGTTAAGGCACATGGATTCCTTTCATATGCATGGGTATTGATAAGGAGCTTGCCCATTGTAATGATATTGCTAGAAGCCACTATTAGCCGCTAGAAATCGCCAGGCCCCTAGAAATCGCCGGGTTTCCCCAGGCACTTCCCACCCCCACACCCTCTCGGCACGCCTGGCTGACAGTGGTTCACAATTTGTTTGCAGAGGATTTCATGATTTGGTAAGGAATATGGCTTTGTGCTCAAAACTTCAAGTCCTACATTCCCACAGTCCGACGGTATGGCAGAAAAGACTGTGTAGACTGAAACATTTGTTTAAGAAAGCGAAACGAGATGGTCGCGATCCCTATCCAGCACTCTTGGACTTCAAGAATACACAGCGAGACCCAAATCTCCGAGATCCCGTGCTGAGATTAATGGGCAAAAGAACAAAAACTTAACTGCCAACAATAGAAACTCTCCTAAGACCAAAACTTGTTAGAAAAGTTAAAAGTATGTTGGTGGTGAAACGCACAGATCAAAAACAATATTTTGACAAGCATGCGCAAGATTTACCACCTGTTCAAGTTGGTGATAAGATAAGAGTGTGGATTGAAGATTCATGGAAACCAGGTAATATTCGTGGAAAGTATGATGCGCCACGTTCAATCATTGTGGAATAGATGGGCACTTTTATCGGAGAAATAGATGTCATTTAATTAAGACCAAAGATAAATCTGTCGACATTGAAACTCCTTCAACATTCGAGTTCGAAGAGACTGCCGATCAAATGCAAACCCCAGATAATAACCTAGAAGTGGAGAGAAGTGCAGAAATTACTGCAACGGACCAACCTAACATCAGCGTGCAGCAAGCGGAATCGAATCTACTTACAACATCCCGGGGAAGAGTGATCCATAAACATGCATACTTAAAGGACTACATAACTTAGTTTAGTTGTGACTGTTTTGTGGTTTATATTTTGGTTCATAAATAAAACTGTTTATTTAGTTTTGGCTGTGAAAACTTTTGTTGGAGTCATTCAATGATGGTTTTTAGTTGGAGTCATTCAAAGATGGTGCTATTACCAATCTATTCATTCAATTTAGCGATTTTTTAAAAGCAGTTTTACTTTAGTTCTTTTTTACTTCTATAATATTCACAATTCCCGTGGACTGGAAATATGTAATTCCATCATTTGTAATGTTTAATAATTCTAAATCCACATACTTGCGAAGGAAAGTTGTTGACGAAAAAAAATTCCTTGGATCAGATACAAGAATCGAAAAAAGCTGACTATGTGAAACGGTGGAAACACTAAAATATAGAATACTGACAGAAAAGGAAAACATTTGGAATATCATTGAAAGTTGAAAATGCCATCTTTACAAAAATATTTCGTGACGGAAATCGTGCGAACCGGGCAGAGCAAGAAGCTCGTGGTGAGCAGACGTCAAGGGACCCTAGAAATACAGGCCCAAGCTGGAACAACCTATGTAGAAGTTTTGGAATCCTTAAAGAAGCTTCAAATTCAGTTGGAAGATATTGAAACCCTCACGCGTGAGGGAAATGGAACATATATCTTACAACCCAAATTGATAGGAAACGTGCTCTGGCTAGGAAAGGAGATACAAATAGGAAACAAAATGGCGAAAATAAGAGAGGCACCTGCCATAGAGAGAGAAATGAAACTCAAGTACGTAGACGTACACGTATCAGGAGTGCCTGCAGAAATTCCCATAGAAGTGACAGCGATGAGAATGAGGGACAAGTTCAACATCGAAATTAAAGAAGCAAAAATAGCTACGTATAGTGATTATCCAAACATACAAACGGGCGACAGGATTTTCACGATGGAAAAGGGATTGGAGGAGAGGATCACGCCCTCTTTCTACGTACATGGCTTTAGGGCCAAATCATGGTATAAATGATGTATCCTCTTCAGGAAATGCTTTAAATGTGGAGAAGTAGGACACAGCCCATCTAAATGTAAAATGCAAGTAATAACTACAATGGGAAACACGAAACAACCTGAATAATCTGTGCATAAAACTGTACTAACTGTCATGCCGGAACAAAACGTCCAGATGGAAAACCCACAAGAAACTATTATGATACAAGAAAAAGACCTAGTACAGCTAGAACAGGGGAAAACACGAATCATGCCTAAAAGACCAGAGATTAGCCCTATACCAGCCTGGAAGGGAACACAAAAGAGAAATAAAACCAAACAACAGGAGGAAAACACAGAAGTGAAAGACTATTACAGATTGGAGACTAGCCCTATACCACCCTGGAAGGGAACACAAAAGAGAAATAAAACCAAACAACAGGAGGAAAACATAGAAGTGGAAGACTGTTACAGATTGGAGGCAGCAACACCGAGACAAACAAAGATGGACCAGGGGAAAAGAAAGAATATCTCACCCTTGCAACCAACATCAACAGTGAAGAAAAAATAAGGCACTATCAGCCCTACATAAAAAAAAAATGTATATTCAAATATAACCATTAATAACCTATGAAACTCACTAATATAACAATGCTAATAATAATAGGCAAAAGTATACTATACAATAATAACATAACATTATTTATGAAAAACTAATATATTTACTAGAAAAAAAATTAAACTCAATATGACATGCATGCAATAATCACTATTCAACTAACAAGATCTAATAACAACTAATACTCCTAACAAGGAAACTGGTAACAGGTAAAAACACTCACACACTCATAAATATAAATAATTTAACTTAAGAAATAATAGAAACTCAGAAAATTTGATCCATACTAGCTTAAAACTTTATAACCACAAAAAACCTAAAGACATGAACACTTAAAAAACTTTTCAAATTATTTAAAAGAAAAAAAAAAAAAAAAAAAAAAAAAAAAAAAAAACCTCAGACCTCTGGCAAAGGTCACTAAACATCAATAACTAATCTGGGGAAGAAAGGGAAGGAAAGCCGACCCACAGGCAATAACTGAAGGGAGGAGAGTACGGACCTGGAACCCAAGAACAAAAAAACTTGGAAAATAGAATTCAACAAGAGAAACCTCACTCTAAAATAGAACTTATATTTGGCATAAAGAACTAATTAATTAATTATGTAGATTAGAGGGGTCCTTTCCAAGGTTTCTAACCAGACATATATGCTGGGATGGACTAGGGAGGGACCACACAAAAAAAAAATTAAAATAAAAAAATAAATAAATCCACATTAATTATGTTATCTTTTTTAGAGAGTAACTTCGTTATTTTTTATTTTTTGTTTTGTTCTTCCTTTTTTGTTTTCGTTTATTTTTAAGGGATATGTAATGATAATGCTACGAATGACTATTAGGAACTATACTGTAGTATCTAGCTGTGGGTGTTGATATATGCATGTACTCTGTCACCCAGTCGTGATTAAACCAGATATGCAGCCAGCCGTCGTTGTGTAATATTACACACATGAAGCTACCTGTTAACGAATGTGTATTTGCTAGATTAGTCATTGATTTAAACATCTGATGAAAACGAGTTCGCTACCAAAGCTACATTTGCTTCTGTTTTTTGTTTTTTTTTTTGCGCCACGTCAGTGCGCAGATTATATTAATTTATAAAGGTATTTCAGTCATTTTGAGCCATATGTACATAAATCCATGTAAAAAAAAAAGGACACCGGATTGGATTAGAATTAGTTAGACTAATTGCGCGAGTGTAATAGGGTAGGTTACGAATTCACCTTGTTTCTATAAATTGAATTTGATGTCATTTACCCACAAGGCCTGGACTGCACCGCCATATTGTTTTCGCACAAACAGAACAAAACTGGAGTGTATACAGTATGATGCTTACGTTGAACTGTCTTATACTTTATGAACTATGTTTCTATGCTCATATTAATGTGTACAAGATAATATTTATCGACAAAATGTTAACCAGATTTAGTAGATAAAACAAATAAATACTTTTTTTAATAGACTTTAAGTCCTCTAATTTGGGGAGATTAGTGATTTATCGGCTAAGAAAATAATTGTTTTATTGTTCAGTCTAATAAAAACAATAAATAAAAATTCCCATTCAATAGTAACCTCCGCTCATTGACGTATTTTGCATCTTGTATTTCCATTCCTGGTTTCACTAAAATCATAATGTCCGTTTTGCGAAATGTTATGGTCCTTTATTATCCTCTTGTTTATTCTCATTCGTGTGTAAATTCATATATTTCGCAATTCTCCTATTTGTCTATCTTTTCTTACATTCATTTATTGTTCTTTCGTTCGTTTGTTCATTCTTTCATTTATTTTATTCTTACGTCTACTCTTTTACTTACCAACTTGTATGCACCTAGCTGTCTGTTCGTCCGTTTCATTGTGCATTCTTACTGGTGAAATCAAAAACTAAATGAATTAGACCAATAATGGCAATCTCAATAATAATTATTTAGAATTAAAAAAAATCATCAGAAAAATATTAAGGCACACAGTGATAATTAAATTGATACAGCCGTGGTATAGGAATTCCTGAAGACTAATTGAATTTTTATCTATCGAAAAAATATGCGCGATTAAAAACTTTTAATGCATTAACATTTTATGACATTAAAAAGATTGTATGTGTCTTAACTGGCATGAAAAGGAAAATCAGTCACCAAAATCTATTTATTATAAAGAATACAAGTCATTACGAAATGTTGAGAAATATATATGCAGAGGATTATTTTTTTACATTCCTCTGGACTTTCTATATTTAGATGTTTTAGCCATAAACATAATATTGAGGCAGGTAGATATGAAGGTGACATTGCTTCAGAAAGTTTTTGTAACTTCTGTTCCAGAAATAATTTACTATTAGTTCATGACGAACACTATGCATTTTTTTTTCTTTAATTTACCCAGATATTAGAGAAATAATATATTATGATCAATGCTGGTGTGCCCGTCCATCGTAATAATTTATTTCGTCTCCAAGTCCACAGTTTATATACCATTTATTAGCTAGACAAAAACCAGAACTTAAAATCTGACAGTTACACTTTAAGAAGTGCATTGCGCGCCAGTATAGTGACCTTTTTGTATGTATTATAAGGACGGTAGCCTATATTACTGAAATAAAGATTATAAATTTACTTCGATTTTCATTTGTAGGGAGATGACATTGTAACCACCCTTTCAGTTGCATAACAGACTGACTTTCTATTAGGCTGTAAGGCAATGTCGCCCCGGGAACATTGTCTTCAGTTGACTCTACATATTGAAACGTAGCAGCAATATTACAAAGTTTGCCCGTAGGGTTTAAGACACTGTCCACGCGGGCTATTTTTAGGCATGAGGTCATTACGCCTAATTCGTAACTTGTCCTATACCAGAGATGTTGTAGGGTGGGGCGGAGAAAGGGTATTGAGAGAGAAATAGAGGGTGCTTAGCGTCCTAGATTTCTCTGCCAATACCCACTGAGCCCCCCACCCTACATTATCACTCGTATCACACGAGAGAATATTGTCTAACTGATTTATTGTATAATCGCGGCTTTATTTCCGATTTTTATATAATCAATTCTCTCTTTCTTTTTCTATCTAGGTGACCTCTTTCCCTTATGTGCCTCTTTCCAAGCACCCGGTCTATTTTAAATGTTGCGTTATCTGTAATGTCAATGTCGATGTGTAAGGGCGGCAACTTATGAGCGCATTGACCTGTCCATTTACAGGCTTACACATCTGCTGCAATTCACTCTGTCATCATAAAAACATAAAAATATTTTTTTGGGTAAATATTTAAAAACTCTTCATCTACCTCAGTTTGCAAATCTTTTCTTTGATACATAAAATGGCTGAGAGAAAAATATGTTTTACGTTATTTGAATGAGATTATAGCCTCTTACAATGGATCAGCATAAAAAATGGTAACATGGTACTAGAACTGCATATTTACATTTGTCTTTGAAAAAAAAATCAACATCCATCAATTTAACAACCTGTCAGGTTCCAGTGCCACGATAAAGTGATATAGTAGTATAAATATCTACCAATCCAGGAAACAAATTGAAAGCAATTAGCATGAGTCTAGGTTTAGTGGCACGATATTTAACAAAATAAAAAATAAAAATTGCGTACAATTTTTTCCAGCCATCTTGCAAGGGTCATTAGTAAACTGCATTTAAGTAGTTGTGGCATACCAAAATAATATGTATGTGATTCAAGAATGACAAGACATGAAAAAGACCAAAAGAAATCCTGCTTTAAATAGTTTGCTTGATGTATTTTCCCTACCCCTTGCCATTAACATTTTACTTGCTTTCCACAACAAACAGTGAATTGAATACAGCGCAGCCTACAAGCTAATGCTTGTGTCACTTGGATTATTTGAACAAACACAGAACTTTATAGTCTACAAAGTCATGAATACAATTAAGCAGCACCTCCTGCACAAATAGTATAATGTTTGGCGTAGTTTTCGTTACAAAATGTTAAGATGTCCAGACCATTTAAATTTGTCAGTGTTTGATTTATGTATTGGCTGATTAACTTAAATAATGTCAACACATTATCAGGCTAAAATTAAATTTGGATGATCTGGATGCTGGTGAAAATCACCGTAAATCAGTAACTTGACTGAGAACCGCTGAGAGAGAAAGTTGAAACGAGGTGCTCATCCGCCCCTGTATATTTTGTATAATGCTAGTATACCGAAAAAAGATGACAATAAAATAATGCTTTATTTAAAATTAATTCAACCTATGATTTGCAACAATCAAGACACGCACGTAACTTAAAAAAACAACTGGGATTGAAGAAAGTGTTTTGGGATTGCGTCTGTAAAACTTTCATCCATGATTTTACCATTCTGCAATGTCTCCAAATGCATAATAAGACCCTAGAAAAATTCAAAAGTTTGCCTAAAATTAATTAAACTCTTAATAAAATCAAATCAAACCTGATGAATGAAGGATGCAGATATGCATGCATCAAAACAACGAAATATTTTAGAAGGAAGGGGTTGCAATAAAACTCATATTATTTCCAAAATAGCTTTTTATATTTAAGCTTTATCCTGGATACAACTCTTAAATATGAAATTTGCTTCATAAAAGTTCTGCAGTCAACATAATAATTTTTTCCTTTTTTAAATAGTACCAAACACGATTTGATTGCATACATATATATATATATATATATATATATATATATATATATATATATATATATATATTCAACAGTCTAATAGAGAAAGGAGATTTGTATTATTTCAAATAGTGTTTTTTTTCTCGCGTTTAGACTCTAACTACTACCTTTAAATTTGAAATCAGCATTTTCAAATGTTGTGCCGTGTGTGCAAACATTACGTGGCTTTTAAATGAAAAAAAAAATATGACTTTATAGAACATGAAGAAATGTATTAAACAAAGCAGTTGGTGTAATAACCTAGGGTATGTGCTATTTGTATTTACGTCTCCGTGTATAGCTTGTTTAGATGTTTTCTGATTATTTGTTGATTATGGGGAGTCGGTGTTGGGTATATATTTGTCAAACCGAGTAATTAGTCAATTGCTAAAAGTAGACGTAATAATGTACAGTATTCACGGAACTTAAAGGTAGCATCGATTAGTTTCGTAAAATAGATCCTGCCTAATTTCTTAACACAAGGAATTCTCTTGATATTTTCATGCATAAGTGATTAGTAATTTGAAATAGGAATAGTTCTTAGTATTAGGTTTTTGGTTCATGTTTTGTTGTGTATGGCGTGAAGCACCGATGTACGGCTTGGAAAGGCTTACTGCTGGTTCATACAAATGTGAAGCAAGAACAATCACGCAAGTGTGAAATTAGAGTGGTGAATCAGTTGTCATTAGGTGATCAGAGGGAAATTATTTGTGGTATCTGCGCGTTTAAGAACCCTTCAGTTGACTTCAAGCCCGACTCACGCAGGTGTTGTTTGATTCGCTCGGTTGTGAGACGCATTGCAGTAGGTATTTGACAGTTGCGACAAGAAAGCGGTTCACATATAGAACTATATACTCACGTTTGCATCCTAGGTACTGACCTTAAATTTAAGTAGCTGTGGTGGCTCAGTAGTTAGCGTGCCAGACTCGAAACCGAAAGAATGCGGGTTTAAGTCCTAGCATCAAATCAATCTGGATCGTCTACCGTGGTGTGTCCTTTGGCAAGGCACTTTACTCCAATTGCCTCAGCACTAAATAACCTAGTTATGTTGCTGCGTCGTAAAATGACAAACGAAACCAAATACCCTTAAATTTACTTTAAACTTTCCTAAATGCTACGGAGTCTGCAAAAACAAAAATATTTAGCTTTTAAATGATACAAAATATGACTTGATTTAATAGAACATGAAAAAATGCATACAATAGAGGAATTGGTACGCATTTGAGAGTTGCAATAGAAAAACGATTTAAGTAATTTCAAAGATAGAATTCTATGCTCATGTTCAAATCCCAGGTATGGCCTTTAAAATTAAAATTAGCTTTCTAAAAGTTTGTGCAGTCGACAGAAACTATTTGTTAGCTGTTTAATTATACCAAATATGATATCATTTAATAGAACATGAAGAAATGTATAAACTAGATCAATTGGTATGTATTTAGTAGTTACGACAGAAAACTGTTCAGGTTATCTCAAACGAAGCATTCTTTGCTCACGATTCTGTCCTTTTAAATTTAAAAGCAGATCTTTAAAATGTTCTACAGTGTACGAAAATTTGATTCCACTTTTAAATAATACCAACTTAATTTTTTTTAAAATGAATGAAAAAAAAATAATGAAAAACAACAGCTGCAAGCCATTTCCCAAAATGTGCAGAAAAAGTATTTAAGTCAGGTCTAATATTGTACATTGTTTGCATTTTTAGGCCTTGGTACCTGTTTTTTCATTTTAAATAAAATGCTTGAAAATCTGTGCAGTTTAATGGAAGTTTTATTTACTTTTAAATAATAACAGATATATCCAGTTTGTCTGAAGCGTGAAAATATGTGTACAGTGTGTATAGTCAATGGTGATATTACCTCAACTTGACTCAGACTGTCGATGTCACTTCCACCCCTTGGACTCGTTATTCAAATAGCAAAATTCTTTTCTCACAAAATTTCAAACAAACCATGCAAATAATGATACCATTTTTATTTTTGTTGAATATCAGCGATATATCCTATAAATATCAGAGACTCATAAGATCAAGCCATGTTTCCAGGCGCAATTTGTAGTATGTAAGTTCTTGCAATAGGCTCCCAATATGGCTGTCCCCATTGTGCTCTCCCTTAGTCATGCACAGCCATATGACGTCAACAAGAGCATTTGATATGTTTGGCAACTGGACTCAGTACACAATTATTAGAGGATGCTAGAGCATCCTCTTAATTAGATTTTATTTTTTACATCCGGGTGTTTTAGGACTTTTTATCTCTTTAAGTAGAAGAGTACTTCTTTGTTGAACTGTCTGTCTCAGACTTAAGCAAAAGGACATGTTGCAATGGTTGATTACTGTACCCGTCTGACACCCTGTAAATTGAAATCCTTAGTCTTTTCCATTAGGTCGAGAAAGAAATCTTGGATGTAATTCGTTGCCATTGAGAACTATATTTTGAACTACTTTCATTCACATGGAACAATATGGTGGCGGATGGAGACAAAGTCACACTCAAATATTCTTGTCCTTTGCTGTCCTAATGTATGTTGAGCACTCTGCCAGAGGTGAATCACCAAAACAGATCAAATAGATGTGTATTCCTCCAACTACTTCTGAGGTTATTTCACAACCTCACAGAAATGACTGAGTGATGTTCCAATCAAATTGAATAGTGTAACCTACAGATATAGAATGGTTCATCTTCCAGGGTGTAAAACAACTAGAATCGCTTAAACTTTCTTCGCTGAATGTGAACTGCTGAGCATGCACAAAACTGCATCTGAGGAGTTGCATTCATACTGAAACGAAAACTGTACCCTGGTAACGTAAGCGGTGTGAATGGATACACATTCTTCTTATTAATTGGATCCCCTGGATAAGAGGACTTCCTTTATAGCAGCTGGTTTTTTATTTATTTCAAGCTATATGGAAAGTTTCTGTGAAGAAAGGTGTACACAGCCATAACCAATGTTTCACTGTTTCAGTTGATGCCAAGAAATTGGCGTGAAAATCTAGACAGCCACTGAAGAAATGGACGAAACCAAAACACAGCATTTGTATGTAGATCACACGGTTGCATGGCAAGATGCTATGAAGTTTTACAGTTATTGATGGGTATGTAGCAGGTTGAAAAGAAAGAACCCAAAAGATTCCTCAGCTTTAATTCCACTTTTATTCTTATATAACATAGTTTAGGTAGCAATATGTGGTATAAATAATAAAAAAATAAACACATTAATCAATGTCACTTCATTCCTGAACATTCACTTTTACTATGGAAACATATTCTTTATCATTATTCACATACTAGTAAAATATCTAAATAAAATGAAACAACACTTCAACATTAGCAGTGCCAGGTTCAAATGTACAATAATTAAGAAGCACTAAAACTGATATATATGCAATTGACAGCAGCTATCAAAATAATATTTACTAAAGCTATTGCATGATTACAAAACTAACACTCGCCCTTAGTAACGGACAGCACGTGCCGTGTACATTGAATAGCTCTGTCCCATCTACCCTGACAATTATGAAAGGCAAATTCAGTAGTAGATTATAACAAGATATATACTTTTGTATGAAAAAATGTCATATTAAAAGGAAACATGAGCACATCCTACTGAAAATATACTCAATAAAGAATGTTATGCCAGCTTGCACTCAAACACATAAAGTGAACTTACGGTGACTCCATGCATTCTGTCCAACAACCTGAATGGAATGACAAACTCAACAGTGACAATTCCCCAAAAGAGTGGAAAGCATTCTGATTGGTCAGCTTTTAAAAATCATTCATAACAAGAGGAAATCTGTAATATTTATATGATTTACAAATTTTAAATTCTTCTACCATATT
This sequence comes from Margaritifera margaritifera, assembly GCA_029931535.1. Lineage (NCBI taxonomy): Eukaryota > Metazoa > Mollusca > Bivalvia > Unionida > Margaritiferidae > Margaritifera > Margaritifera margaritifera. The sequence goes on along the minus strand of JAQPZY010001399.1, from coordinate 624,904 downwards.
CATTTTCATAACTAATAAATATGCGAAGTACAAAAACTCCAGAAAAATATTAAAAACAAAAAATGGTTCATGTGTACATTCGTGTGCATACATAGAAAAGCACTGCCATTATCACATCCATAGTGACTATCAATGCAGAAATTACGGTTTTCATAAAACTTGACACATATACCATTTCGAACAAGGTATTCAAAATGAACGAACTTTTTTCACTGTTACATTTCTTCCCTGCTTACAGTTGATGTCCTCATCAACTACAAAATTAGATTGCAGGTTTACAATACTCTGATTCCACACTTACTTTCAAGACTGATTAAAGTATAACCATCCTTTTGAACTAAATACAACCTTCATTGTTTATTTTTAAAAAATCTCTACCTGTATGTATAGACAATGTTTATACCAGGGGAAGACTAAATTTTTTGTGCAATATGACTGTAATAATCAGGACTGGTTGAACCACTAGGCAAACTAGGTGGTTGCCTAGGGCAGCAAATTTTGGCAGGGCGGCATAAAACTGAATGAATAAAAAAAGAAAATAGAAATAGCGTAAAACAGAAGATAATAAGCATCTAAAAATAGACAGATAAACAGAAGGAAAGAATAATGCACAATATTCATTATTGAAAGTTAATTGTGGGGGAGGGGGCACAAGGCTGAAGGTTCTCCTAGGGTGCCAAATACCCTTGCGCTGGCCCTGGTAGTAATTAATCCAACCTGACTGCAAAGTATTACCAAGGGAGGTACTCAACGAGTTACCTAACATTGAGAGGCCTGATTAAATTCTTGAAAATTTGGATATGATACTTCTTATACTCAGAATTTACACAAGGTGATTGTTTGCGTGTTGTGCTTATTTATCTCTGTTGGTACACTGTTAGCTTTGATAGCTGATCGAGGAAAATGATACTAATTCCAATGTTTCCATGCAGTTTTTCTGCATGATCGTCTTAAGGGTGTCTTAGATTCAGCTTTTAGTTCCTCAACAGGCCGTGTTGCACCATCTTCCACATCTAACACTGCTGCTGCAGTATGACCCACAGTGACAGGCTTCCCTGCTTTGTAAGGAGCACCAACTTCAACTAGTAACTTGTCTTCACTTGAAGATTTGCTGTTCTCAGCATCGTTAGAACAAGCCTTCCCTGCTTTGTCCATAGCATCAGCTTCAATCAGAAACTCGTCTTCACTCGAATATTTGCTGCTCTCACCATCCTCAGGACAAACCTTCCCTGCTTTTCCATAAGTGTGCTTCCTTTTGGTGTGCATTCTCCGATAAAAACAGCTTTCTTCTGAGCTGTCATCTCCACCAAGTCCAGCTTGAATCTCCTCCATACTTGAAAAGCTGCCTTCAGCTGTATCATTATCTTCATACATGTTGATTGTGAATTGTCTTCCAAGAAGATAATCGTGAAAGTTTTCGGTGACCGCCCACTTTAAAGCTAGCAACTCCAATTTCATGGAACTGTAATTTTCCATGTTCTTTTCTCTTGGTCTAAGTGCTAAGTGCTTTAGATGTATATGCGATAACCACTCGACCATTGGGTTGATCTTGTGACAAAACTGCTCCAATGCCTTCAAAACTTGCATCCGCTCCAGAATAAATGTTGCTGTGAAGTCAGGATATCCTAGTATCTGTGCACTAATTAAACATTCCTTTAATTTTTCAAAAGCACTTTGGCACTCTGGAGTCCACTTCTCTTGAAATGAAAGTTTGTCTTTTCTCCTAATAACATTACGTCTTCCTTTGTTCTCCTGCTTAGTCAGAAGTGCATGTAAATGGGATGCAATCTGGGTGAATCCGTGGACAAATCTGCGGTAGTAACCAACAAACCCAAGAAATGACCCAAGTTACTTCTCCTTTTCTGGCTGTTCCCAATATTTCACTGCTTTGATTTTGTCTGAATATGTGGCTAAGCAATCCGTATACACAACATGTCCTAAAAACATAACTTTTGTCTTCAAGAAGTGACACCTGCTTGGTTTGATTTTTAAACCATGCTCTCAAAGACAACTAAGCATGTATTCCAGCCTCAAGATGTGTTCTTCAATGGATGCAGAGTATACCAAAAAAATATCATCCAAATACACCAGAAGAAGTTCAAAATTAGCTTCACCTAAACAAGCTTGCATTAATCTCTGGAAAGTTGCGGGACCGTTACAAAGGCCCATTGGCATGCGTATTCGTATAGTCCACCGGTTCCAACTCTAAAGGCCATTTTGTGAGCGTCTCTCTCATCTATTGCTACTTGATAATATCTTTGAGCTAAGTCAATGGAGCTGAAGTATTTGGATCCATGTAGGACTTCCAAGGTTTCATCCACACGAGGTATAAGGGGTATGCATCCTTAATGGTTTCAGTGTTATGTTGTCGATAGTCCACACAGAGTCTGAGGTTGCCATCTTTTTTTGTACCAGAACAAATAGGGTCTTTTTTTGTACCAGAACAAATAAAGCAGTATAAGGACTTGTACTCTTCCTAATGACATTCTGTCTTAAGAGTTTGTTGATATGCTGCTTCATTTCATCCATCTAATGGGGTGGCACCCAATGATGAGGTAGTTTGACAGCGTTGCCATCGATAGTGGGTATCCTATGCTTGATTACTTCAGTGTATCCCAAATCATCATCATCCTGGCAAAAGGAATCTTTATAGACATAGAAGAGTTTAACAATCGCCATTTCCTGTTCTGGGGTAACATAACATTCCCAATGTCCAACTTGTAAGGCAAATCTTCAATGCTGACGGTAGACTCAGGTACATCCACATGAACTTGTATTTTTTCAATTCCCAGAGATATTTCAGACTGTGTTACTGCCACATCAAATTTCGTACTTGACCAACTATCATGAACAATTTCAACCATGTGGGCTATTCCAAGATGGCATTTAGGCTGTAACCATATATCTTCTGGACACAAATTAATGACTCTTACAAACACTTTCCCATCAACAACTTCAGCGAGGGTATCAACAACAAGGATATTCCTGGGAAGTTGTCCATTCTGGCTTTGGATAGCTTGAATAGCAACACAATATGGTCGATTCCGGTTCAAATGCATGGCAGTAGTGGTTACCACCTTCATCAACGAAGCGGGGATCCTAACTGGCTTACTTCCAGCGACTTTGATGAAACTAACATAATCATCTAAATCTGTGGAGACAGATATCCTATATAGAGACAACTGAGTCCACCACTTTCCACATGTTTTCCATCAAAAGTTGCCAAGTCCAAGTTCTCTTTCATCAACTGAAACACATTGCAACCCAACAGCCCTGGCACTCTAACTTTCTTGTTCATTTCGGCTGGGTCTGTAGGGTCTCTCACAGCAAGCATTCCTACCCCTGGAAGTGTTTGGCCAAAGACTTGTATCTCCACTTTGATGTATTCTATAAATGGAATTTCCAAATTGTTTGCCCCTGTGATTCTCATCCACTTTGTTACGTCTGTTTGTATAGGCATCTTTCTTAAAAGATTTATGAACCAATTTCATCAGAACAAAAGAATATATCTGTAGGGATTCATTGGACTTCTGGACCCGTTGATAAAATGACTGTTGTAACTGTGCTACTGTATCTATCTACATCACGAAAGGTGTCATACAAAATTTGCAATATCTTCGCAGGAGTATTTCTCTCACTCTCATGTAGAACCCCGACTTAATCTTTGGCTTGTGCCAATAAATGGTCGTAGATAAATTCTATCTGAGCCTCACTTCAATCTATGTTGTTCAAATGCTGCTGCATATCTTCAATCCATTCTTCAACTGTAGGTTCTGTCTTTATCAGGTCTCCCAGAAAACTTTTGTGCTTTTTGGTCTCTAACTATAAAGGACTTGGGTGTTAAACAATATCCCTCAAAGAGCTTTTTAGTCTTCTCTAATTCTTCCTCCAAGTGGGTTGATTTCTCAGCCTGGACCCTCATGTCCTCCATTTCTTCCTGTAGAGCCTCCAGCCATGCTTTAAGATCAGCTACCTCCGCCATGTTGTGTATGCGTGTGGTGCATAAATGCAGTTGGACCTGTATGTAGTGTGTGTATATAAATCAGATTATGTAGATCACTTACAATGCGACCAGGAATCAAATAACATGTTAAAATGGAAATTGAAATTATCTATGAAATCAGATTTGCTTTTCCTAGCAGAGAGTCATATGAGCTATTAAAATATCAAACACCAATTTTAGTGCCCTATTTATTCCATTTTGTCAGAGTTTTTTTGCTACAGAAATGCCAAATAAGGAGGCAGTAGTTGAAGTTAGACCTATTAAAGCATTTGTATATCAATAGCTTAGTATTAGTGGACAAACAGTAGTTGAGACGTTGCAAAATGTTTAATTGTCTTGCTGCTTTCTGACAGATCTTAGTGTACTGAATAAAGCCATATGTTGGATTTGTTTTAAGGGCTGATTTGAACAATTCGAGCCAAGTGGTAATTATATATAATTACATCTGTATGCATAGTAGTTAGTTCCGATAAAATCATGAGGTTCTAGGTGGGCTTTAGCAGTTACTATCAGGGTCGACGTTTTACATTAAAGGACTACACACCTTTTTATTTACCATTGTTTACAATATAGTACAGGGGACATAACGTTGTAGAAAAGCAAATGGTTGAGTCAAATATCCATGGCCAAAAATAATTTCCTAGACTAAAAGTTAATGCAGTTTCCATTTATTACAGTAGCTCACACAATGGTTGTTTTCCTGGCAGCAAGTATGAACTTCTGTAAGCATACACAATCAAATGTTAGTATTTTTTCATGTTCAATAATTATGTAATTGCTTTAATATAATTTTTGGTAACTGTACACACTTGCCTTTAATATCTTCACAGAGGAAACAGTGTGACAGTAAAAGGCGGAAGAACTGTTATCGATGAAGCAAAATAGAAAATGACAATTTTGATTTTTTCCATTGGATACTTTAAGTATTTAAGCCACTGAATTATGGGTGAAAAAAAATACTTCAGTAGGTCTACTATATCGAGATGCTAATCAATGGACCCTGTCCCCAATCTGCGAGATTTTTTAAGTTGTCTCACCTGAAACTGAACTAGATGTATGTTTATTGGTATATTTTTAGCTACTAGTCCATTTAAAGTTAGTTATTATTAAGTAGTTTTTGTAACAGTTAATATCAGCCTAGTGATTATGGGGTGCTTCTATGAGAAAGTGGAGTGTATTTATTCTACAACAACAATGATGGTGCAACGACAGTTACCGTCTAGGCTTTTGAGTTTTTGTCAAAAAAACCCCCCAAATTAACAATAAAATTTAAATAAAAATTACTATATGTTGAAAACCTAGCCTGATATACACAAAATTAAAAACCAGTTTTGAAGTTACTCTCTTATAGATATGGGATTTGAAGTTACTCTTATACACATGGCATTTGAAGTGGCTCTTACACATGGCATTTGAAGTTACTCTCTTATACACATGGCATTTGAAGTTACTCTCTTGTACACATGGCATTTGAAGTTACTCTCGTGTACACATGGCATTTGAAATCAGTCTTTTATACACACAGCATTTGAAGTTTGTCTCTTATACACATGGCATTCGAAAGTTACTCTTTATACATATGGCATTTGAAGTTACTCTCTTATACACATGGCATTTGAAGTCACTCTTTTACACACAACATCTGAAGTTACTTTCTTTATACACATGGCATCTGAAGTTACTCTCTTACACATGACATTCCTTTAGCATGGAAGTCTGTAATCAGTATCCTATTGCAGACATTTTCTAATGCCAGTATTAAAATCTTAATATATTTTTAAGAATAAGTATGTTTCACTATAAGCATGCCATTTTAATACATTACAAATCTGTCAGCAATAATTACTTTAAAAAATGACAGTATTGCACTAAATTAAAGTTTGATATAAAAAATAAAAGCTACTTTGAAATAATACAATGACATACATATCTCAATACATAAGAATCTGAACCTTATATTTTAAAAAACTATTTGTTTAATCAAAATTAATCATTTGGATGCTTCTGACTATAAATGGTATACAAACTGGTCATACTGGTGGCCTATGAAGATTAGTATGTAAAAACTGGTCATACTGGTGGCCTATGAAGATTAGTATGTAAAAACTGGTCATACTGGTGACCAATGAAAATTAGCGTGTATAAACTGGTCATATTGGTGGCCTATGCAGAAATAAAACAAAATTTATCCAATTTAATTAGACCAATGACCATAAATGTGACCATCATTGAGTTGGATCCAGGAAAAAGTCACCACAAAAAATGTTACATAAAAAAGTACCAGGAAAAAAGTATAAATTAATTTGTATACAATTATTCTAATTTTTCTTTAATAAAAGTTAAGTTAAAATGAATTTGTTCAAATAATTTAGTAGCATTATTATGAAAAGATTGTTTTGCAAACTATAGCAAAAGATGAAAACCTTGCTTTATCATTAATCAACATGCTTAAATTAAAATGATAAATTATAATGAAAAATAAAACAAAATGTGTTTATTGAGTAACTATGGAGCAGTTTCTTAATCAGTTATATATCACCAATTAAAGATTGTGTTTGTGCTAATGTCATAATCAAAAGAAGAACATATAGGAATACAAGATGCCTGACCAGCAATTACTTTATAAGTAATACAAAAGTATACTCGTGATATGGTTTTACTCGTTTTTTGTTTGATTGACTATAAAGTTTAATTGCCTCTATAATCTTCATACCTTTATCTTTTCTATCCAATTTAATGTGTAAACCCCTTGTATTTGTAAATTTTCTTTGTAAATAGACAAGTTCTTTGTTTATAATTTAGCAAGAATTACTGTCTATACTCGTGTATAAGCCCACACCAACTGCAAAATGCATAGACCCAGATCTGCCATCGCATTATGCGATGGCAGATCTGGGTCTATGCAGTTTGTAAGGACTAATCAGTAGAACAAACAACATAGACCCTGATCTGCTGGCGCATTATGCGATGACAGATCAGGGTCTATGTTGTTTGCATTTGGACTCGGCTTATACGCAAGTATATTTGGTACCGAGTTGTATATTTTCATCAAATTGTAACTGTCCAGTGAATGTTACGTTATAATGCATTCTTTATCACATCTGACATGCCTATAGATGAAATACTAAAAAGATACTACTTTAAGTTCTGTATGGTTTTATTTTATCTCATCCAAACTAATTGATTGTGACATTTTTCCTATGACTCTTGAGTGTGCTGGACAAGACTGCCCTATAGTCTTTAATAGTAGAGACCAAACATTCTCTCTCCTCGAACAGAAAGAGAAGAAAGTCAACTAATGCACTCAGAGAGTGTTATCTAGGATCAACACATTTCCTAATGCACCAATCACAAAAGATTCTTCACTTTTCATCTCAGACCTTGGATGTAAACTGTCTCCTAGCCTGGATGATGCAGTTGGCAACCTTGCTTGAAAACCTGTCCTGAAGGATTGATCACTTGAGATAAGCCAAACATGAAGGTGGATAATCTGGGTGTTGCTGTGGAGAAGAGACCTCCTCTGCTGCTACAGCATGTCCCTCCTCTGAGGTAATGTGCTGGGTTGGTCTACCAACAGGTTGAGTAGATCGTTGAACCACTATAATGACAAAAACAACAGCTACTACTATACTACTAATACTACAACTACTATTATACAACTAATACTACAACAACTACTACAACTAATACTACAACAACTACTATTATACAACTAATACTACAACAACTACTATTATACAACTAATACTACAACAACTACTATTATACAACTAATACTACAACAACTACTATTATACAACTAATACTACAACAACTACTATTATACTACTAATACTACAACGACTACTACAACTAATAATACGAATACTACTACTATACAACTAATACTACAACAACTACTACTATACTACTAATACTACAACGACTACTACAACTAATACTACAACAACTACTACTATACAACTAATACTACAACAACTACTACTATACAACTAATACTACAACAACTACTACTATACAACTAATACTACAACAACTACTACTATACAACTAATACTACAACAACTACTACAACTAATACTACAACAACTACTATTATACAACTAATACTACAACAACTACTATTATACAACTAATACTACAACGACTACTACAACTAATAATACGAATACTACTACTATACAACTAATACTACAACAACTACTACTATACTACTAATACTACAACGACTACTACTATAATACTAATACAACAACTACTAGTATAGTACTAATACTACAACTACTACTATACTAATACTACAACTACAACCACAACAACTACTACTTTACTACTAATACTATAACCACAACTACTACTATACTGTACTACTAATAGAACTACTACTACTATACTACTAATACTACAACAACTACTACTATAGTACTAATAGTACAACTACTACTACTGTAGTACTAATAGTACAACTGCAATCACAACTACTACTATACTACTAATACTACAACAACTACTACTATATTGCTAATAGTACAACAACTACTACTATAGTACTAGTAGTACAACAGATACTACTATACTACTAATACTACAATTACAATCATTTATTTGAAAGAGAAGAGCTGGGTTCCACAATATGGATGGATCTTGGATTTTACTTGCAATGATTCAATTTTGAGAAGGGGTGATTCACTTTGCTTAAAGTAACAAATATTTTGCGTTTTTTTCACTGAAAAAAATTACTAATTTCAAGGGGTAAAAGGGGGTGGGGGACAAATGCCCTCCCCTATATAAAAGGGGAGAGGGTGTTGGAAGTTACATAGAGTACTGTATATATTTGTGTATAAGTTAGGTCCAACTGCAAACAACATAGATCCTGATCAGCTGTTGCATAATGCACCTGCAGATCAGGGTCTATGTTGTTTGTTCTACTTATTAGTCCTGTAAAAAAACTGTATAGATTCAGATCTGCCAGTACAATAAACAACAGCATATCTGGGTCTATGCAGTTATTAGTTAGATCTGACTTAGAAGCAACTATATACAGTATTATGTTCTTTCTTGTTGGCAAAAAAAGTTAAAGTAAATGTGCAGCAAATTACAGACTATTACAGTAGGTTGCTGGTTGTGTATTAATAATTTGTGTACATGAAAACTAGGCAATAACTGTAAAAGTATTAAAATATTTTAAGATGTGCAGAAGAAGAAGAATGAAAATAGACTTCTGAGATCTCAAGACCAAAGAACAAACTTTGACTTGGAAGCACAACAAAATTCTGCCTAATGAGCCCTATATAAAAATTGTGGCACTATGGACCAGACTGAGTCAAGGATGTTACTTCCATTACAGAGTATATAAAGTGTTAAAAATCAATATTATTTTTTAAAAAAAAATGAAATTATGTAACTTGATGACAATTAATTCTGATCCAAATAAATATTATACATTTCTTTGTTAATGCTTGTTAAAGTCTAAGAAATGTCAGCCTAGTATGTAAATGTCTAATTTCTATTAATACAGTAGACTAATTTCATAATTAAAAAATAGAAGAAAAAAACACAAAATGGAAATAGATTTGCCATTCACTACTACAATACTGCATGTACTAATATAGGCAATCGTGATGATGATGAATTATTATTAAATTAATGATTAAAATCATAATATTAATGATGATGATAATAAGAGATTCATTGATTCAATATGCTTCTAATAGTAACTACAAATATTAATCTAGTCATATAACATAGGGTTGCCACACATTGATCTTAATCAAGTCATGTAATATAGGGTTGCCACACATTGATCTTAATCTAGTCATATAACAGGGTTTAACACAACACACATTGATCTTAATCTAGTCATATAATATAGGGTTGCCACATGTTGATCTTAATCTAGTCATATAACGGGGTTTAACACAACACACATTGATCTTAATATAGTCATATAATATAGGGTTGCCACATGTTGATCTTAATCTAGTCATATAACAGGGTTTAACACAACACACATTGATCTTAATCTAATCATGTAATATAGGGTTGCCACACATTGATCTTAATCTAGTCATATAACAGGGTTTAACACAACACACATTGATCTTAATCTAGTCATGTAATATAGGGTTGCCATGCATTGATCTCAATCTAGTCATATAACATAGGGTTGCCACACATTGATCTCAATCTAGTCATATAACATAGGGTTGCCACAGACTGATATTAATCTAGTCATATAACAGGGTTTAACACAACACACATTGATCTTAATCTAGTCATGTAATATAGGGTTGCCATGCATTGATCTCAATCTAGTCATATAACATAGGGTTGCCACACATTGATCTCAATCTAGTCATATAACATAGGGTTGCCACACATTGATCTTAATCTAGTCATATAACATAGGGTTGCCACACATTGATTTTAATCTAGTCATATATCATAGGGTTGCCACACATTGATCTCAATCTAGTCATATAACATAGGGTTGCCACACATTGATCTCAATCTAGTCATATAACATAGGGTTGCCACACATTGATCTTAATCTAGTCATATAACATAGGGTTGCCACACATTGATCTCAATCTAGTCATATAACATAGGGTTGCCACACATTGATCTCAATCTAGTCATATAACATAGGGTTGCCACACATTGATCTTAATCTAGTCATATAACATAGGGTTGCCACACATTGATCTCAATCTAGTCATATAACATAGGGTTGCCACACATTGATCTCAATCTAGTCATATAACATAGGGTTGCCACACACTGATAGCAATGTTTAACATTTTACATTCTGATATTTACTATTGAATGTTCAGAAATTATGTCCAATGTAACAGGTCTAAATCATCATCATCATCATTATTATTATTATCATTAGTAGTACATGTAGTAGTATCACTCTTATTTTAAAATCAATCAATCAACCATGTGATGAATTTGATAATTTAATTTAATACAACCTACCTTGAACTTGAATTTGGTGAACTGTACTTCTGGGGCATTTCCCTCAATAAAATTAAGTATCCGAGTTATCTCAGATTTTGTGACAGGAACGTATGTAGATTTTTTTTTTCTACAAATATATTCCTACAATATTCCTCAAGTTGATTTTTCCAAGAATCTGCCATCATGTAACTTTTTTACAGTAACCCTGAGGGTGCAAACCATAATGACATTTATATATACAGTTACCAGTCTCACTGGTCTCAAGATCACATGATCAAAGTTGAGATTAGACAATTTTTATCGCAACTTTAGCCATATCCATAGTCTGGGCACAACATTATTTATTTTAAATACATCTCAAAATAAAGAACAATTCTTTCCAAATTATTATATGACAAAAATCAGTTTCAGTCAAGAATATTTCACAATGAAAGGCATTGCCAAACAAAAAATTAAGATTTAAACTACTTAGCTAGGAACTGATATGGAAGCATTTTATCCTGGTCTGACCCCATTTAACATGTGGATATGAAATTGTTATATTCTGGTTAAGTTAAGTGATTAATGACTTCCAGTCACAAAAGTTCCCTCCAGTACAAGTCAGTATAACAAACTCTCATTGCATATCAAATGCTCTAGAGCAACAAGTTGTTCTCCGACACTTTTTTATATTTATTTGACATTACTGGTGGTGCCACCACTAACGTCAAATAAGTACAAAAGTCGCAGAGAACAACCTGTTGATCTAGATCGCACATAGAAATGACTCCACATCATTTATATAGTTCCACGTACATGACATAAATTTAAAGGAACGATACTTTCTACTGATTGATCTGCAAGAGTTCATGTTTATAAGAAAATGTTACAACAACACTATGCAATCAAACAGAAAAGCCCCAATCACTTCAAAAATTATCTTGTATACATTGTAAAAAAGGAAAATAAGAACAGTTTATTCTATCAATAGCATATAAAGAAAATTATTGTAAAAAGTATTGATTTAATCTTGCACAATATTTTACATTATGACATGTACGCGAGAATATCAAGATCCATGTCTTCATATGATCTAATTTTTCCACTAAGAAAATGTATTGCATCACGAAGTCTTTTTATTGCAAACTGGGAGAGAACTGTGAATTTACTGTACATGACTGAAGTTTTATTCTTTAGTAAGCACTTTTTTCCATCAGGGGAAGTAACTCTTGTTTTGAACTTAATTCGACTCCTTGTAATTAAGGTTTGGTTTGTTCGACTGTATGCTCTCCCGTCATTTGAATGGATAGACCAGGATTGTTTCTTAAGTTACAACTTTTGTTGTTTTGAGTTGCTAGTGATAAAAACTATCCACTTTGTTGATTTTAACTAAAGTTTAACTTTTATTTTTACTAAATTTATTATAACCATCAAATTAGTTTTGCTTCTTCCTTGTTCAAACATACATGATCACTTTGTATATATAAAAATTTTAGAGACAACAGCAATTTCTCATTGTTAAAAATGTACTTTTTAAAGTATTTTTCATCAAATTTTTAAAATGTTCACTAAACATTAGATAAAAAGTAGATGGCATGCCATCACAAAATACCAACTTTTAAAAATGGTGTTTTGTTTCAAATTGAAAGAAATCTGAAGAAAAACCCCTACCACCTACCCCCAGCCACTCTAACCACCCTACCCCTGGAAACTACCCAGTGACCAAAACCCAAAGTCCATTACATGTATGATGTGAGTTCCTGCTATAATTTCATACAAAAAGTTTGATTTTAAAAAAAAAGTATCTAAGTGTCACTCTTCATACAATCTATAGCACTGTAACACATTCTTTCAATCTTGTACATCCCTGCCCCCATGTACAAAGCTTGATTTAAACAGTTATCAAAACAATGTTGCTCTTCATATCATCTATAGCAATGCATGACTCATACCCCAAGTTACCCAAGGCCCTTTTGACCCCTCTCTAAGGCCAAAAAAAAAGGCCATATAACATACATGATACGTCAGAAGTTATTTAAGACCTGTTACTGTACCAAATGGAAAAAAAAAACACTTGATCAATTGAAAAAAAAGGGCGGAGATATATTTTTGACCTTAAAACCCTGCTGAGGGAGTGCGGTATGGTCTGGGTGGGGATGAGACTCGATTTGCACTGTGAAAAGGACAACTTACAAACAACACCAAAACAAAACTAATAAACTAAACATTTTTCAAAAAAGGCAGGTTTAAAAGCATGATGTTCTATTTGCTGACCCCGTTTCCTGACCCCAGGGACCTTGGGGCAAACCATTAAAATATTACATGCATGGTATATCTTGAGTAATTTAATAACTGTACCAAAATGAAAGTGCAATCAACAGAGAACTAAGAGCACATTTTACCTTTAACCCTGCCCAAGAGACCCTGGATCTGCAGAGAATTTCTGAAACCTTACTGCAAATCTACATCCTAAATGGAAGTCACCTGACAAATATGAGGTATCATGAATGGTAAAAAGGTTTTTATTTAAAAGAAACATGATGGACAGACGTTTATATACAGTGATTGACATGCAACTAATTTACAAAATTTTTTTTTAAACAGGAGTCTCTTGAAGTGACTGATGTCTGCTGACCAAAAAGATTTTCAAGAAATCCAAGATATGTCTGGTTCTTCTTTTTAACTGCTGAGTATTGAAACCATCTGATATTCTTGAGAAACTCCAACATACTAAATTTGGTAACCATTTTTTTTTTTTTTTTATGTTTGTGGTAACATATTTTTGAGGTAACATATTTACAAGATACCTGTAAGAGCAGTAAAAAATTCTTTGTCAGGGCCTTTGACCTTGAACCTGCTATCGTGGATAGAATATCAATGAACTTGTCTCACATAATGTCAATTTGCAACCACATGCCAAGTTTGATTAAATTTACATTATTTTGGGGAAAAAAGGAAATTAGTGAAATGGTATCATTCAAGGAATTCTTCAAGATGCGACAGTGCCTCTACCATGTTTGTAAACTATAATGTATTTAGTCTTGAAGAATTAATGAGAAAATATGTGTTTTCAATGATGACAAGAATTTCTAATAATAAGAATTCTATCATGAAATCTCTGTGGAACTATTGTTATGTATATGGAATCTATAATAATAGCCTAAACTTTTGGTCTATGACTGTACTTTAAAATTGTGTCAGTTGCACTTTAAGTTTGATTAAGATGTCAACAAGGTATTTACTGACCTTTGAGTTCAAGGTCAGAGTTGTTGACCATTCTTGAGGAAATTTCCATTTGAAAGATGCATTTAGTATTGCATTCTGGGCTGTAATATGACACATTTCCTGTTGTGAAATAGGCGATTTGCAAAGAGTATATAAGACTTGATATATGCATTATCTGCATTCCAACTTTAAATCTTGTGTTGAAAACATTCTAGTTCTTTTATGATCAGTCTTTTGGAATCATCAGATTGCTTGGAATCATAGTTGTGCTGTAATCTCGTAATAATAATGCCATAATGCTGTATTGCTGTATACATAATTCAAAAGGAATTATTTATTAGAACATTCATTGGAGTTACCTAAAGTGCTTACATCAACATTTGGATATTTATATATGACTTTTGGATACCTGTGGACATGCTCAAAGATGATTTGGATTACATTATCGTTGGTACATCAGGACATTCCTGACTGCCCATTCAATCGGAACATTCTTTCATTCATTTGGAACATTTGTTCATTAGGAAAATTTGTTCATTTGGAACATTCATTCACTCAGAATATTCATTCAGAACATTTTATATATAGGACTTGTGATTAGGACACTTAGGATTATTGGATTATTTGGATTCTAATTCACCTTACTGTGTCTTTTGATTTTTGTTTTATTTGTCCAGAAATAAACTCTGTTGATTTTACAAATATTGTTGGTTTCACGTTCTTTTTGTTACATTATTTTAAGACCATAGAGTCATAACACTATGACATTCATTTTAATTCTCTGATTATTGATAGATGGAACAAATTACTCTTTAAATGTCTTACATAATTTTGTTCTGGAAACAATGACAGACACAGTCAGTAGTTGTACATGTGTCTGTATATTTGTACATAAAACACCAATGATTTTGTTGTGTTATTTAATATTTGCAAACTGGGTTAAATGACATATATTTATTTGTAAATTGTTTGTGTTATCATGCTTACATGCCAATACATGTAAAATCCTTTGACCTTCAAATCAGTGTCAGAGTGCTGACTATCAACTTGTTCATTGGAATGCAACTAAACACAAAGTCTGGTCAAATTCACTTAAATATGTACATGTCACTGTGTTCATAATCTCAGTGAAGTACAAAAATACTTCTTATGATGTCTGATTGGTCCTAGGATGGAGACTGATATACTTACTGCTTGGCAAATAATTAAATGGATAAAAATACGTGTTCTCAATCTCAAAAGTCAGCTTGTCAAATATTTTGATGCATGTGGCCAATTTCAAGGTAACTAGTAATCCAAGTTTCCTCTGACCCTTCCCACCCCATTTTATATATTTTGACGTTTATGTTACACCCCAACATGTAAAAATATCTAAAATGGGGTGGGAAGGGTCAGAGAAAACTCGGACCAGATGGCTAGATGATAATTGTTAAGTAAATGGATAAAATAAGTGTTCACAAATCCTTCAGTTGTGAGTATAAATAAATCATTACAAACAGTATAGCTTTCACTGTTGTTGATGTAGTCGATGCAACAAGGCTGCTATCTTCGCCAGGCAAAACAAAGGAAACTTGATGAAGTTTCTAGCTCTAATAAACTGGTTTTAAAGAAAAATAAATAACCAGTATGATGCTAAGTTCCAATCTTTGTGGATTAATGAGTATTCCTGGCAAGAATATTGTTATGGGTTAATTTTTCAGTTCAAGGTCTTTGACCTAAACCTCTCTCCCTCTCTCGCTCTCTTCTAACTATACCTGCATTCTAACCCTTTCTCATTTACATATCTATTTACATGTATTATTTACATGTAGTTTTTGATAACTTCAATTATTGGCATATGGTTTTATGCTGCCAACAAAAATAACAAGAAAACAAAAGTTAAAATAAATATATCTTGATTTCCTTAAAATATCCCATATTTTATCTTATTTTTCTTTTACACATGTTGGGATATTATATTTGGGGCAAGATCAGATTTCCCAAGGGCAAGTTCAATTTTCCAGTCAGCTTGCCCTCGGCAAGATGACCTTTATAACATTTGTAAGTCTCTCTCTTAACCAATCATTCTACTTGATTACCTCTAGATTAGACTGTAGAAAACTAAAATCCTGATTCTAAATCCAAAAATTTGAGAAAAATCTTATCTTTTGTCGGTTTTATTCATTCATCATTTTCACTTCCATATCCAAATTGATCCACAACACTACTGGACAAAAAGTATGTGGAAAAGTATAATTATTAAGAAACAGGATTATTTGTCCTTAATATAAAGACACAATATGACAAGAACATACAGACAACACATTAATTAGTACAATGATATATAGAATAAGCCCACTTTTGGCACACAAACTCTTGTTCCCAGGACAAAGAACTGTTTGCCCCAAGTGTGCCAAAAAGTACTCTAGCCATTATGTACAATATTATGTGCTAAAAATGTGCCACAAGCAAATTTAACCTGAAAAGTGAACCAAGTATGCTGTAATGAAATAACATAAATCTGTGTGGTATAATGAAATCACACAGAAATCTGTCCTGTAATGAAATCACACATAAATCTCTGCCATGATGAAATCACGCAGAAATCTCTGTGCCGTAATGAAATCACACAGAAATCTCTGTGTAGTAATGAAATCACACAGAAATCTCTGTGTAGTAATGAAATCATTTTAGCATCTTAGCAACATTCAAGTTTACTTCATGGAAGAGATTGTCTCTGTATATTGAATTTTTTTTTTTTAATTTGGGGTTTCAAACATTATGGCACATTGAGGACAACAATATTCATCTTTTTTTATAAAAATGTTATAAAGATTAAATGATCTGTAATCTTGTAAACATTTTCCTGGACTTCCTTAATATCACAAGTAACATTATATCATTTATATAATCCATCAATGATTGTGATATTTGTGTATAGAAAATAACTGTCTGGAAATGTTTGAAATAACTATCTTGCAAGAAACAAATTTATTATGCATAAAAAATTTCATCACGCTGATTCAGTGTAAAGTTAACTGCACTAGCTCTATCAACAACATCAAAAATAAATAAATAAACTTAAGAAAGTTTATTACTTCTTATAAAAATATGTGTTGAAAAAAAGTATTATTATCATGCAATGCAAATTTTTGGAACCTCTTTCCATATTGTTGGCTGGATAATTTCTTTCTTCAGTTTTCTTTTACTTTACTAACATGTACATGTCTTGATGATAGGCACAAATACAGTCAGATGTCATTAAAATTATGGCGTGTAAATAATAATGTACAGTAATAAAACAATGCATTCATTAGATTCTGGTTATGGAAAGTTCAACCAGATTTATTCAATCAATCAAATGTTTAGATCTGATCTGCCCCTAAATGTTCATTAGGTTAGACCCCCACCCCATCCCCCTTACCTCCTTTGCACACAAAAATGTCTTTCTTACAAGATTTATGTGCAATATAATTGATGTTGATGTTGAAAAATTTCAATTTACATTCAGCACATTGGGGCATGATTGCCCTGAAGATATGTTTGGTGAGTTGTAATGATACGAAGTTCACAGTTGCATCCTACACTGCTTGCTTGTAAAAAAAACCTAAAACTTCAACTAAATACTCTGGCACCTTTTTATATGACAGCATAATAAATTTATTGACATCAAATGAATGTTAAGAGTAATGATTTATTGTTTGTTGCTGGGCAAAATGGCAAATCCCAAGATCTTTTGGTGGTTCAAAGGCTACACTTGATTGAAACGAGTCTGTTAATCTGTGTTGGGCATGGATAACTAATTTGGTTACTTTAGCCTTAAATTGTTTTCTCTACTGATACGAAAACATGGTACTCCTATTGTTTGAGTGATTAGGCAAGTACATGTAAAAATGAGTAATTTTTGTCAAACTACAAATTGAGTAAGTTCAGATTATAACATGAACTCAGTTTTGGCCTCAATTTTGTTCATACAAATTCAACATCGAGAATGACAGTAAAAAACAACAGAAATTCACACTAGGGTAGTTTTTACATCCAGGTATTTTGAAGTGACCTCTCATTCTTTCTGTTGAGATGAATCTTCAGTCTATGCAATCATCAAGTTTTGGACCTCATTCTGCAGTAATGAATGTATTATATACTTTAAAATATTCTTGCAGTATTATTGAAAGTCTTCTTTTCCAAACACTCAACATACCCATGAATATTAAATAAGTATACACACTTTAGTTTTCTGTCAAAGTTGTGGTGTGTATACTGCTAGGGACTATGTCATTCATTGCATCAAATGAGGTGCGCCTCCTAAGGGAGACAACAAAAACAGCTAATTACATCATGAAAAACCCACCTATGTCTAAAGTAGCAAAAATTTACCTTAATTCAAGGCCTGATTTAAGTAAATTGCTATTAAGGCCTGATTTAAGTAAATTGCTGTGAAGTCCAGATTTAAGTAAATTACTATTAAGGCCAGATTTAAGTAAATTGCTATTAAGGCTTGATTTAAGTAAATTGCTGTTAAGTCCTGATTTAAGTAAATTGCTATTAAGGCCTGTATGCTCATCTCTAGAACACTGCCATGGTTGCACATAACAAGATGTAATGAATCTGATGGGACAACTTGATCCTTGTTTCTTGAGTCAACTTTTAAATGTTTTTAAAGTAGCATAAATTTACCTGAATTCAAGGCCTGATTTAAGTAAATTGCTATTAAGGACCGATTTAAGTAAATTGCTGTGAAGTCCAGATTTAAGTAAATTGCTATTAAGGCCAGATTTAAGTAAATTGCTATTAAGGCCTGTTGCTGTATGCTCATCTCCAGAACACTGGCGTGGTTGCACATAACAAGATGTAATGAATCTGAAGGGACAACTTGATCCGTGTTTCTTGAGTCAACTTTTAAATGTATTAATATCCTTATATCGCGTCTAACAGGTTTTTTAAATAACATTTTAGTGTGACCTCTGGCTACATAGATGGCATTGACAGAAAAGAAATTTCCTTGATCCACTTTATCCCACCCATTGATAATCTTGTACACTCATATTGCACCTGCTCTAAGCCTTCTGTATTTTAAATCTGGGAGACTCAATATTTTAGTCCTTCCGGATAGCTCAAATCTGATATACAAGGAACAATTATTTTTGCTCTTTTTTAAACATTTTCAATGGCAATGCCATCCAATTGACCAAATGGTTGTGGCATATTCAAGATGAGGCCTTATAAGTGAATTGTAGAAGATTAAAAACATCACTGGATGTAAGATCATACTCTTGATTTTGAAGTGTTACAAAATTTGTATCATCTACTTGCTTAGTTATTACAATAAGAAAGATAAATTATTAGAGTACTACTGATCACATTATTTTAGCATCATTAATGATATCTATAAAAGAAATATGTAAGGTTTCTAAACAATGATGAAATAAAGTAATTTCTATTCCAGGAAAACGGATTTTCAAACAACATATAAAACAAAGAGGCCAGTGCCTGTGTCTCAAGCCCATGATCAAAGCATTGCCTGAAAAACTTGAACCAAAACTTTAACACACTGTTGATCCTGCTGACACTGTTGGGAACGTGACAGATATGTCTAGTTTCCCACAAACATGGGCTCAAAAACAATTGATGAAGACAGTAAAAGATTTTCAATAACATTAGACAAAACATCAATCACAGTATTTCTTTATGGCAGCATTCAAATGGCCAGCTACTCATGTTTGTTTGACATACACAGAAAAAGCATGGCACTAATGAATTGGTGGTTAATGAATTTTACAATCCAGATAAATCTTTGAAACTTCTGGAATTGCCTGTTGGAATAGTTGTCAGCATTTCTGTCATGTGATCTTTTCATGACATCATGTAATCATGAAGAAAATTTTTCTAAAAATTAGTTCACTCACTAAATTCACAAAAAAAAAAATTGTATGCTTGTTACAATTGTGACTCACAGTACATGTATTCTTTTACAAAATCAAACCAGAAGTGTGCCAGGAAGTAGCCACAACACAACCCTATCACTTGTGTGCCAGAACTGCACCACAAGTGTGCCTCAAGTGTACAAAAACTGTCAGAAGTTTGCTACAACTGTGTCAAATTCTTGGCAGAACTATGCCAGAAGTTTGCACAAACTGTTTGCTGCAACCTTATTGCAAATGAATGACAGGAAACTAATTTGAAGATGAAAAATGACAAAGGTTGTGTCAAATAAACTTCAAGTATGCAACAACTATGTGCCTGAGGAATGTCTTTTTTGGTAAGGATCATGATCCCACAGCCCCAACAAGGGGCATGACCCAACAGCAGGAATGAAACGAGAAGTAAGAGAAGTATACGATGTCATATATTCCAAATAGGGTTTTAAAAAAATATACTGAGAGAAAAGCATCATACTTTTGGAGCCAATAGCCCCATCAAAGGACATAATCCTAGAGCAGATGCAGGATAGGTAAGAATCTGATCATGTTATATTTCAGATATGCATTGAATTGGTCAAGACTTTACTCAATGATAAAGTAAACTACTGTCTATACTCACTTGTAAGTCAGGTCAAACTACAAACAACATAGACCCTGATCTGCTGTAACATAATGTACCAGCAGATCAAAGTCTCTGCTGTTTGTTCTGCCGATTTTTCCTAAAAAACTGCATAGACCCAAATCGTCTGGTGCATTATGTGACAGCAGATCTGGGTCTATGAAGTTTGCAGCTGGATCCAAATTATAAGTGAGTATATACGGTACTATTTGACCCTATGTCCCAATCCAGGGAAATTACACTGTGGCAACAGTTGTAGAGAGAGGAAGAGAAGTATGGGATCATATATTATCCCAACTATTCAGTGAACTGCCTGAGGGGTTATATGAATATTAGAAAATAATTAACAAAAAGGTGTCCTACTTAGTGACCCCATCCAGGGATGTAAACCCAAGGAAAACAGCAGTATAAGGAAAAAGTTGAGTTTGGGATCATACAATATTACAGATATGGAATCAATATACTGACCTGATATCCCCACCCAGTGACCTGATCCAGGGATTGGAATAGTAAAATCAATAAGGTCAGTGTGTGATGTTATATTCCAAACATGAAGTTAATTGGTTATGAAAATATATGTGATGAAAAACATTTAAACCCAAAACTTTTACCAAAATATGTGTACCTACTAAAATTCCTGATCCCATGGGAGTATATGATGATGTTACATTCCATATATTAAGTAAATCAGGCAAAGGTTACGGATATACAAGTGATGGAAAAAACTTTAATCTAAAGGTGTCTCAAATATAATTTCAGGCCCATGGTCTCATCTTGAGAAGGTGCCAATGTGCTAATGCAAGAAGGGAAATATGTGATGATGTTATATTCCAAACATATGATGAACTGTTGTAGGGGTTATGGAAACGTAAGTGATGAAAATAAGTGCTGGAAAAAACTTTAACCAAAATGTGTCCCCAATATCATTCTTGACTATGACAGCACCTAAGGGTAGAACCCAGGGGCAGAAGTGGCACCGACACAGATATACCTGCCATATTACCATACAGTATTGGGAGGTTTTGGGGACTTAGAAAGTGTGTTCTGAGGTCCCAAGGGGGGGGGGGGTCAGTGTGTATGACCTAAAAAAGTGACATCCAACTGAGAACAAGTTATCTTTTCATATAAGCCTATAACAAATTACTGGAAATTCAAATTTGACATAAGAAAAAATAACATATCTGTTTTCTTTGAAGCATTTAATCAACTGTACTTACAAACCAAAAATAGTTTGTAGACTTAGAACTCTCCAATATTATCACCACACACATGTACACACATGTGCCCACACTCACATAAACACAACCACACAGACATTAATTAAAAAAAAAATATACCTAGTTTCTGTCTTTAAAATCCACTGGACAGTGGAATATTTTCCTTACTAGATGCAGTCTTTGATGCTCTCAATAGTTTGGAAGGGTTGGGGGGTTGAAGGCAATACAAATGTCATTTGTGTTCATCTTGGCACTCATTTGAGACTGGGTGGTATTGTTGTTCAAACTTCCCCGAAGATCTTGTCTCTCAGCATAGAAAATGATCTTTCTGCATCTGCATTGCTGTGAGGGAGTGGCAAACATGCTGGGTGGTGTTGCTAGGTCAACAGATGTTGTACACTCCAGAATGATTAATGTTGATATGGTGCTTACAGCGTGTGCAAAAAATAAAATGTGCCCCCACTCCACCCCTTGCTGCTATGTTTCACAAAGTCAAACTCTCTCCATGAGTTCTGAAATTTAATTTTGCTGGGTTTTGCTTGTTTTGCAGATGGCTCATCTTTTCCTAAATCACAGCTGCATTTCTACATTTTATTTAAAAAAATGAACCACACTTGTACACTATTCCGACTTCCAAAATAATTGTGTTTTGCATCCAATATATCGAGTAAAATCCGACTTCAAAGAAATGTTGCCGCTTATCACAAACTTGTCAATAATCTTTAATAATGATGGCTTATACATTCTCATTCAAGGCAGTGATGTGTAATAACGTTTGTTCTTCAACAAGCATCTCTATGATGGTACCTATAAATCACTGTTCCTAACTCAAACTAATTGCATTGTTCCACTTTGTGTATTTAGCCTTATGGGTTCTCCCACAACAGTGTTCAAAGGACTTGACCCAGCATCATCCTAGTTATTCTCAGCCAATTAAGTAATCAGTGAAATAGTGGTTGTTTATCTCTGACCACCTTACCATTTAATTGACTCCAAGATAATTAGTTGTATAAACTGCCCCCAAGGATAGTTTTACAGGGGCTCTAAGCAGGATCCTTTACTGTTCATACAGACTACATGTATTATACACCACTATGGTGGTCAAAAAATGTCTCTTTGTTTTTCTTCCTAAGATTATTGAAAATAGTGTTTTTTTGTTGGGGGATTTGGGAGTTAAAAATCATGTTTTTCACGTGACAGGTCGTGTTGTGGCAGGTATGCACAGAATCAAGAGGGAGGGGGGGGGGAGTGGCACTGACACATAACCCAGGGGCAAGAATAGTAATAACAGTAGGGGTGTATGTGATGATGTTATATTTCAAACAAGTACATAGGTAGAGGGGTTATGGAAAGATAAGTGCATAGGTCGAGGGATTATGGAAAGACAAGTGTTGAAATAAACTTTAACCAAATTGTGTCCCCATTATAATTCTTGACCCCTAGTGCCACCCATGGACAGGAGCAGTAATTTGAAAAGGGATGTATGTTATGATATTTTATTCCAAATTTGAAGTAAATCAGATAAGGGCTTACTGAGCTACAAGTGCTGGGACAAAAACTAACCAAAAACTTTAATCAAAATGTGTCCCCATTGTAATTCTTGACCCCTGGTGACACCCATAGACAGGAGTGGTATTGAGAGAAGGGATGTATGTCATGATATTCTGTTCCAAATTTGAAGTGAATCAGATATCTGGTTACTGAGCTACAAGTGCTGGGACAAAAACTAACCAAAAACTTTAACCAAAATGTATTCCCAATGTAATTCTTGACCCCATGATCCCACAAAGGGGCAGGAGTGGTACTGAGAGAAGGGGAATATATGATATTATATTCCAAAAATGAATTGAATTTATAACGGGCTATTGAAGATAAGTGATGAAAAAAGCTTTAACCAAACTGCGTCCCCATTATAATTCCTTACCCCCGGTAATACACTGGCAGAACCTTGAGGCAGGAGTTGTACTGAGAGAAGGGTGGATGTGGTGATAATATATTCCAAATATGAAATGAATTTGGTACATTGTTACTGAGCTACAAGTGCTGGAAAAAACTTGAACCAAAGCTATCCATGGACACACCCACAGACAAACAGACAATCCAAACACTGGATGACCCCATCTCAAGGGCATAAAAAAAAATGCATAGTAAAAACTAACTGTACAGACAATCCAAGCACTGGCAAGGGCATACAAAAAAATGCATAGTAAATACTAACTGTACAGACAATCCAAGCACTGGCAAGGGCATAAAAAAAATGCATAGTAAAAACTAACTGTACAGACAATCCAAGCACTGGCAAGGGCATAAAAAAAATGCATAGTAAAAACTAACTGTACAGAAGCATTACCCTTTGTACTGTATTCTAATGAGATGGAAACATGATCAATGGTTTCTTTAATTTCTTAACATCTTTTTCCAACTCAACTATTCACAAATGTTTATAAGTCTATGCATAGTACTGCACATGATTTGTTTGCATTGTTTTCATCAATCCTTTCTACTGAGTAAATCATTTGACCCCTTCACAGCCTAATGGTATGACCCAAAACAAAAGAAAGAAAGCATCTAAGATGGACCAATGGGTAGGAAGGCTCAAATTTTGTCGAGGGCTTTCTCCAGCAGCTGATTCAGTCGATTCACCATAGAACGAGTGTCATCCATCAGGCCAGCATTGATCATCGCATTGTCATACAACTGAAATGAAAAAAAAAAGTTCTTTAAGATGTGAAAGTCATGGGGGCTCAGAGATTAATGTGCTGGACTAGCAACCAGTAATCTGAGGCTCTGAATCATTTGCAGACTAGACCAGGTCACCTGCCATTGTTTGCCCCCTGGTAAAGTACTTTACTCCAGTTGCCTTGGTACATAGTAGTCAGAGTTTCACGTGTTGATGTGGTCTACTGAGAACTAATAGCATATGGTAAAAACTTGTGATCAAATATGTATACAACGAATGATATGTAAAAAAATCAATGACTGTAAATTTTGTAAGAGATTTTGAATTTATTCCACAATTAATGCATTGACAGGAATGAAAAAAAATAAAAATAGTCACACCAGCTCTATGAAGTATGAAAAAGCGGCCACCTGATAAGGCGGTTGCTTAATAGACATTAACTTCTACAATATGAATGTCTAATCAAGGTGACTGAATATCTAACAAATAATTACAGTATCCTCCCTCACATGACTGGAGAATATAAAAAAAATCAATAAAGATAACACTTGCGATATCACGTTAAGCCGTATTAAATGTAACACATACCATATCACATGAAGCCATATGAAACATAACAAATACCATATGACATGAAGCGATATGAAAAATCACACTTGCCATGTCACACTAAGCCATATTAAATGTAACACATGCCATATTACATTAAGCCACATTAAATGTAACACATGCCATTTCACATTTAGCCATATTCAATGGAAAATATACAATTAATTTTAGAATCCTCATATCAATTCCTTCCCAAGATATGGGGCAGACACACAAGTAAAAACATACCAATAAATGGAAGAACTTTACGCCTTTCTTGTCAATTACTCAAGTAAAAACTGTCCCTAGAAGACACTGTGGGGACCGACTTTTATTGTCCTTTGTCTACAGGTGTTGGCTTATTCACAACTATTATAATGTATTATAGTAATAAACAAACTATGAACTAGAAATATATCCATACATCACTGATGCCCCTGCATATATGTGGCAAAGTTCTAAGTCAAACAGGGGCCTTAACTCCCTAAAATTGATCATGAAATGGTATAAATCAAACTTGACCTAAACCCGTCCACATACGTTTTTGCACATTTTTCAGCAACAACTCTTTTATCTGTAATCTGATACAAGAAAGTCAGCTACAAAGTTTGTTCAGGGCAACCACTACTAATATCTCAGAAATATTAACACAACATAAAATCTGAGTCTCTGATCAGATAACAATTTTAAACATGTTAACATTTTCGTGGTCTGTAACCATGCCCAACAGTACCGACATAGTTTCGAATAAATGAAAACCAATTGCCTATAATTCTTTTTCTGATCTGACTGCATGGCTATATTATTCAATCACTACTCATCTTTAGGGCTATCTTGGTAACTCAACATGCAACTGAATTCTTTTTCTGATCTGACTGCATGGCTATATTATTCAATCACTACTCATCTATAGGGCTATCTTGGTAACTCAACATGCAACTGAATTCTTTTTCTGATCTGACTGCATGGCTATATTATTCAATCACTACTCATCTATAGGGCTATCTTGGTAACTCAACATGCAACTGAATTCTTTTTCTGATCTGACTGCATGGCTATATTATTCAATCACTACTCATCTATAGGGCTATCTTGATAACTCAACATGCAACTGAATTCTTTTTTGTAGTAGTAATTTACACTTCATCTCTGCTTAACAGTCTTCATGAAATTTGGTATGCTCTTGTATCAGACAATGTGTCTTGTAAAAGAATGGGCTCTATATAAAAATAAAATTGGGTCCATCCATCTCTCCATCACAATCTTCACAATTAATATCTTATGAACTGTTGGAGGTATCTTCATGAAACTTGGAATGCATTTGTATCATGACAAGAGTTTAGATCACATATAATAATGAGTTTTGTCAGATTATTACTTTTAGATTGGGTGGTATTCTGTAAGCACTCACTCACTGACAGATCTAGTTCAAAATGATGTATATGTTAGGCATGGTTTACAGACCTAGTTTTTCTGTGAAAATGTTAAAGTGTGCCAAATTTCTATTAAGATGGGACCTTTTTGAGAAGTTGGCAGTGGTTGTCTTGAACAAACCTAGTTGCTGGCACTTTTCTATCATATTACCAATAAAAAAGTTATAAATCAAAAAAAAAAAATGTCTGAACAGAGTTTACGTCTTCTTAAGTCTAATTGCAAATTTAGTTTAGATCCATACTGTCCTTCAAAAGTTCATGAGCTGAAATGAAATTCATGACACACAACACAGGATGTGATGGATAGGCCATAAACAAATTAGGGTAATACAACATGCTCCCCTGCCCATGGCCACAAAAACTGTCCTTTGCCAGCTGTAGCTATTGTCTGCTGAAGCTTGGTGGCTGGGGGCATAAAAACTGTCCTTAATGGGACGTAAGTGTTGGCTGTTGAAGTCTGTTGGCTGGGGCATAAAAAACTGTCCTTAATGGGATGTAAGTGTTGCTGTTGAAGTCTGGTGGCTGGGGCATAAAAACTGTCTTTAATGGGATGTAAGTGTTGCTGTTGAAGTCTGGTGGCTGGGGCATAAAAACTGTCCTTAATGGGATGTAATTGTTGGCTGTTGAAGTCTGGTGGCTGGGGCATAAAAACTTCCTTGACAGGCTGCAACTGTTGTCTCGTGAAGTCAGGTGGCTGGAGGCAAAAAAACTATCCTTTAAGGGCTGTAACTGTTGTCGGCTTAAGTCAGGTGTTTGGGTGCAAAAATAATGTTCTTTATGGGCTGTAACTGTTGTCTGCTGAAATCTGGTGTCCATTAGGACATATTTTACTGTACGTAATGCCTCATTTAGTTTGAAATTTAAGGCAGCTGCAGTTGCCAAGTGGTTAGCATGCTGGATTCATCACTGAAAGAGTGTGGGTTTGAGTCTTACCACCGGATCAGCCTGGGCTGGCTACCACGGTGTGTCCTAGGGCAAGGCACTTGACTCCAACTGCCTTGGTACTAAATAACCTACTTGTGTTACTGTGCCATAAAACATCAAAAAAAAACTAATAGTTTCAAACTCTGTGCATGTCAGAAGCTTAAATTCTGGTTTGTAAATCGTTTTAAAGACATGAAGGGGATGAAAAATGAGAAGTTTTTGACAGCTGATTGAGAACTCTGACCTAGAATGAAAAAAAAACAGATTCTCTCATTATACACATTCACACAAACTGAACTCCTTATGAATCAGAAATACCAATCAAGAAGGAATATAAAAACCCAACAACAGAGTTGGGCTGAAAGTCACAACTTGCATTAATGATATTTTCCCAGTTATAAACATTTTCAAAAATTAAAATTACAAGCAATTACAAAAAGGCATGGGGTGATCTCAAAGATTTGTATAAAACGCACAATGTGAAGCTAATTCAACTGTTTGCCGAGATCTCTGACCTAGAATAGTAAACAAGAGTACCACAAATGGTACATTATACCCCACAAACTTATGGTTAGTTGTTGTTTTAATTTTGCAGTATACTTTGAGTACACATGAAAAGATATGTAGTGACATAGTTCTAATAGTACTGTTAGGTCAATCTTCACACATCTTGGGTCTGAACTGCAAGTTTCTGACTCCCAAATCAACAGGGCTCTTTCTAAGCTAAAAGAATTATAAATACATGTACCATGGTTCATTGAAATCAATAGAAGATAACCTACATTTTGGTTCAGAATGAAATACAAAGGCCAAACCTATTTTTTGTTGCAATGACCTTCATCCTGAAATTACACTCCCTTAAATCAATATTGGTTCTTTCTTGGTTGGAGGGGAACGTAGGTACAAAGTTTCATGGAACTGAATTTATAGTGCTGTAGTTATTGTCCAGAAATATAATGAAATAGCCAAAACTATTCACAGCAACAGCAACCTTGACCTTTAAGCTACTGACTCCCAAAACAATATATGTTTTTCTGAAACTAAGGAAAACAAATGAATTAAATTTTGTTGAAATCTGTTATATACATCTCAAGTTATCATTGGAAAAATAATGCAAAGGCAGAATCTTTTTTTAGCAACAGTGACCTTGACATTAGAGCTACAGACCTCAAAATGATAGGATTCTTTCTTGGGTTAAGGGGAACATATCTACTATGTTGTGTTAAATTTGTTCACTAAAACTTAAGTTATCACCCAGAAACCAAAACAAACACCAGTGAGTCTGCCCACCCACCTGCTTGGATGGATGACAGCAAACTAAATTACTCCGCAATTATGATTAGTCGGACATAAAAACAAATTCTTACAATATTCACAAGTAAACAGCAAACTATCTGGTGATACCGCATGCTTCATTCTCTTAGTTAATCATGAATAGAAATTAGAAAGAAACTTAAACAAACAAAGTGCAGATAAGGATTAAAAGTCTTGCCTTATATCTTTCATATTCCCAAACTATTTGAATTTTCATAATTAAAACTGAATTGTAAAATTCTGTGTTTGTAACACACATCCTTCTGCCTTTTATAAGTTATGTTTAGCTCCAAGTTCTCCCACTGAAATTCCTGTGATTTTTGAAAGTTATGTTTAACTTCTAGTCCTCCCACTAAAGGGTAACACCCCCATCCAGATTCACCCCCATGGTATAGATCAAAATTTATAAATGTTGTGCCCATCTACAGACCATCCAAAATTATACCATAAGATTTCAGAAGTTTTTATCTCGAACAGTGAAAGGAGGAGTTGTGTGGCATGGTGCTCATACATGTAGAACCACACACATGTATGCATGCACCTTTGCACATCACACCTCTGCACCCACTTATGTACAGATGGACTGGATCATATAATCCAATATGTGCTTGGGTAATTACAAGCAGTGACTCAGAAGATTCACACATAAACACAGTCATAATTACAAGCAGAGAAACAGAAGATTCACACATAAGTGCAGGTATAATTACTATGGGTGAAATGATACACATGTGCCCTGTATAGATACAATTCACGATACACAGCCTATGGTATGATACATTATCGATACACATATCAACTTGATGGTCCTTTCGTCTTTAGAAGGTATGTCAGTGGTAGGGTGGTGCCGTTTTATATGTGTTGACATCTTGGTTGCATTTCCAGTATGCAGATTACTGAGAGACATAGATTTATCATCTGTTCATTTGCCATTCTAATCCTTGACAAGATAAAAAAAATACTTCCAAACATACTACTTGTTAGTTGTCAGTAATTTTAATTAAACCTTTTAGGTCATTTCAGACATCTCTATTTGATCATATGCAGGACTCATTTTGGTCACCACGCCCTTTGTTTTGCACTGCATGAATGCTTTAAAAACATCTTATTTCATGTCATCATTTAAATTTGGAAGGCATTACAGTGTTATCATCAAAACAGAATAAATAGTGCAATTTCCTCCTGCAAGAAAACTCTTATCTAGAACAAGTCCGAGTGTGGGAGCGGAGATGACTCAAAACCAAATCCATCACATTGTACTTACTGCAGATGCAAAACAACTGCTGCAGACACATGCTCTCATTTCAGTCAGAGGAAAAGGAAATTACTGACAACACCTACTCCCCTTCTATAAATTAAGACAAGGTGACTGCAACTCATGTGGATTGGAATCTGCTCACTTGCCAATTCTGTGCTAATGTTTGTTTTATCATGTCATCATGTTCAGTCGCTGATTACATATATCAACGTAAAAGTAGACATTCCAAACTTGTTCCCTTAACCCGCTTTTATTATTTAAGTACTTTACAGATCATTTAATAGCCACTTTTGCACGAAGTTCATCTGTTGCTTTGTATCTATTTGGACTGAGTTTTGATGCAATGCTTCCAGTGTGTCACGCAGTGAATATGCAACAGTTAGTTCTGACTGGTGGTTGTTATCTTACCATGGACTTGAACAAATAATAACCACCAATCAGAACTGAATGTAACATATTTCACTGCATGACACACCAGAAGTGTAGCCTTCAAATTCAATCCAAGCAGACAAAATACAAAGCAACAGAGAAGCTTCACGTAAAAGCAGTTATTAAATGGTCAGTAAAGTATTTAAATCATACATGAGGAAAAGTCTGAAATGTCTCCTTTACGTTGATATATGTTATCAGTGGCTGAACATTCTGACAGGATAAAATAACTGGCATGGAACTGGCAGGTAGTCGATTTGTGTAAATTTGTAGAAGGTGAGTGGGTGTTGTCAATAGTTTTTTTTATAAACTGACAGAAATTAGTACATATGCCTCCAACAGCTGTCTCAGATGAATTCTCAATTTAAAGAATAAAAAGGCAAACAACTAATAATTATTCATGACTGCTGAAGATTAAAGTAACTTGTATAGGATATCTATAATTTTGTATCGATTCTTCACCTCTTGTATCGATATGGAAAAAGTATTGACACATCGATATATCATTTAATCGTTTCACCCCTAATAATTACAAGCAGTGACAAAGAAGATTCACACATAAGTGCTGAAATAATTACAAGCAGTGACACAGACGATTCAAAGTGAAATGTAAATGTAATGGTATGATTATATATCTGTAAATGTAAGTTAAGTGCAAGCGCTCAAGTGGCAGGATAAGAGAAACATATATCCTTCCCTACTGCAGGAATTGCAAGGATTCATACTGGAATACTTCGGTTTCTTTTCTTTTTAGAAAAAAAACATTTTTAAATCTGACACCTACCTGCTCTGCCACTAATTTCCCCAGTTCTGGATCTTCTGTCTGTAACTTGTGCAGCTTCTTAATCAGTGGATGACTGAAACACAATTTTGAATAACAATATGCAAGCAACATTTGACTAGTAACAATATGCAAGCAACATGTGACTATTAACAATATGCAAGTAACATGAAAACACAATTCTGACTAGTAACAATATGCATGTAACATGGAAAACAAGTAAAAACAAGAGTCCCTAGAAGTGACTGACACTCTACTGGGCAAAAAGTATTTCCAAAAAATCAAGATAAGACCATTTCTTTCTTTTAACCATGTCTACCATTTGAAAGATGAAAACATGTGGTTTTGCATGATTTCATTAATGATGCAAGATGTTGGCCAGGAAACCAATTGCTTAGAAGTACTTTGTCAAAATCAGTGAATATCATATGATTATTCATTTATCTAGGATTTATTCATCATGGATATTGTTCATCTAAGTACTTAAATGCCTTTGGCAAATCCTCATATTGACTGATGCTGTTAAAAATTGTATTATTTTTTAAAATACTTACCATAGTTCTGCATACAAATAAAATGGTGGTAAATCTAACAATGTCAATACTATAGAAAATTTCAATGAATCCTGTCCATTTGAGTTCTCTGTATTCACCCAAGAGGATATTCATGATGTGGAAGTAAATTCATACAGAAAGGTAACCACAGATTTTATCCACATCAAAGAAAATCAAGACAGTATCCCTATCCATGTCAGGAACAACTCATCACTGAAGCAGATGAACGAACCTATTTCCAACTCTACAAATACACTCATAGCAAAATGGTGAAGTGTCCAAGATCCCTACTTCACATGAAAATACAGTTATATGTACTGTATTCCCATCAACAAATACCATTTTATTTCTGGGGAGTGGATGCTTGACTTGGACTTGTAATGGATTTCTTGAACTGTGTTAAGACATAAATAATAGCTCTAACACCAGCACTGTGTCACCGCAGCCATCCTCAGCTTGGCCCATAACCTCAATTCCTATCAATGCCTGCCAACCAAGGCCATAATTAATTACAAACTCGCTTGTTCAAGTAGACACAAGCTACACAGGGTCTAATTACTTTACAACTCCCTCTCCACTAGCCCACGTAGACCCAGATACACTTCATTAAACTGTAGAAGACACTGCCACTAATCAAGATAATGAAAATACAAGTACATGTAGTCCTAGCCAAGCAAGACACAGTTCTTTACATCTGCACATGCACAGGCAAACACAAGTCACATAGTGCCTAAATATATAACACATCTAACACCTGCCTCTCTCTAAGCCCAGGTACACCATATATCATTCATCAAAGTGTAGAAGACAATGACACTAATCATGATGAGACTTCTTTCAAACATAATGCAAGTCAGAGTTCACAGTGCCATGGAAAATTATGTTCTAAGTGACATGATAGTTATGATCAGAGTTTCCTAATCTATATGTGTATGTATGTATGTATGTATGTATGTATGTATGTATGTATGTATGTATGTGTGTGTGTGTGTAAATATATATATATATAGATATATATATATATATATATATATATATATATATATATATATATATATATATGCAGTTTCAAGGCAATCCTTAAAGTAGTTTAGGAGTAGCAATAACAAACTTGTGCTAACGGATGGACAGACATTGGACAATGGATCAGCACCATTTTCATTTAGGATCAAGTAGACAGGAGTTTTTCCACGAAAACCTGATACTGATATGCCCATCCATTCAGGAGGAGTAGCGATAACAAGTTTTTCAAGATGGCTGCTATGGCGGCTATATTGCATTTCGAAGCGGCACCATTTTCATTTAGGACTAACTAGGCATCATAAGAAACATTCTAGTGAAAACTCCATGTTGATATAACCATCCATTCCGGTAGAGTAGCAATAACAAGATTTTCAAGATGGCTGCCATGGCGGACATATTGGAGGTCAGATCCGCCCCATTTTCATTTAGGACTAACTAGACATCAAAAGAACTCCTAATGAAAACACCACGTCAATATAACTTTCTGTTCAGGAGGAGTTGCAATAAGAAGATTTTCAAGATGGCTGCCATGGTGGCCATATTGGACCCCAGATCAGCACCATTTTCATTTAGGACTAACTAGAAATCATATGAAGTCTTTCAGTGAAAACCCCATGTTGAAATGACCATCCATTCAGCAGTAGTAATGATAAGATTTTCAAGATGGCTGCCATGGTGGCCATATTCGATGTCAGATCGGCACCATTTACATATAAGACCAAATAGATATTATAAGAAGTCTTTTAGTGAAAACCTCATGTTGATATGACCATCCATTCATCAGGAGTAACAATAACAAGATTTTCAAGATGGCTGCCATGGCAGCCATATTGGATGTCCAAGCAACACCATTTTCATCTAGGACCATCTAGACCATGGGATGAATGTGTGTGTAAAGTTTCTTGACAATCCTCCAAGTAGGTTAGGAGCAGTAGCGATAACAACCTTCTGCTAACGGACAACAGACCATCCCATAAGCTCTTCTGGTCTATGACCAACAGAGCTAATAAAACATGCAGCATGGTGACATAAATCATTCCACTTTTCAGCCATACTGGATTTTGTTATGACCCTTTAATAACTTTGTGAATTCATCCTGGTATTGATATATAAAGTGACAGTAAGTAACTAACACTCATAGTGTCAGTCATACTTTAAGGTCATTTTGGATCAGATTTGTTTTTCATGATTTTTTTTCTCATGTTTTTGCATTAGTATTGTTCAATATTGTCAATGCACTCTAGAAGATATCCCTCTTTTCCTTTTTGCCCTAATAATCCCATCACCACTGATAATTACTTGCATCTCATCACTTAAAATGATATTTTTCCAGTTATCCTCACCAGTCCATCATAACTTTCCATAACCCCCAATTAGCAGGTCAAACTCTGTTCACAGCTTTAATTCCAAGTCACATCCAATGGAATGTTGACAGCAATAATTTTTTTTACAAAATCTCTTAGACTTGTTTGTTTACATGCAGATCTTTCGGAAAATAAACTGTATGTATTAGTTACATAAACACACAGCAGAATAATTTACACTCACAGTACTGGCTTTTTACCTTTCAACCTTTTTTTCAAAGCTTGTGGAAATATATGAATAATTGTCTGTTTTTATTTCATATTCAACCATGCCTTTCTTGATTCCATATTCTACTGTCTTTTTTTAATTTAATTTCAACTTCAGTGGGTAATTTCAACAGAGAACAGATAATTAGTAAATTTCTGCTTATATATGATATCTATGGTTACTTTTGATCAAGCTGTAATATGCATAACAAAATAAGTGCCTGTCAAAGTAGGATAAATTGATCTGTGATCAAGTCAGTATAATTACAGAAAATGGAAGCTCACCAAGCTCTATTACTTGACTGCTTTTGTGAAACATATATACCCTCACTACAAGATTGCCATTGACAAAGGGCAAATACCAAGATGTTTTACTTTATCATTAATGCATGAACATTTGTGATAGAAACTTGACAATCAAATTACAAAGGTATTCTAAATTAAAAAAGTGAAATTCTTATGCAAGTGGAAAAATTGTCAACATATTCATGAGGTAATAAAGTTACCACAAATATTCCTTTTCTTTTACTTTAATATGAAAATTAATGCCTTTAAGAGCAATGACAGACTGTCATCACCATTTTTATAGATTGACCATAGGTATAGTAACACACAGTCAGTACAAACATGGCTAAAATGAATGTAGGATGTTCCACGAGGTAAATTATGCACATTTTTGCAGTACATATCAACATCGTCAATATATCAGGGGAGACATATCTGTATAATTACTACCTGAAAAATAAGCACAAATGTTATTTGTCTCTCAATTTTTTGTTGTGTAAATGTACTGAAGTGACAAGACCAGCAAAGTGCCAATTGCAATTTTAAGTCATTAAGTAGCATAAATAGACCTGACCTTGTAGTCATAAAACTGTATGACCACAGAAATTTAACTCAAATTTTGAAGAAAATGATCTTCTGTAACTTTGCATGTAATGAGGTTAGAATCTCATGAATTTTGATATAATTCTATCAAGCAGCTGATCCAGGATTTCTTCTGTAAGGTTCATTTGACACTGGTATCCCTACAAACCAACTAAATATTAACATTATTGAAAGACTTCATGTATAATTTTTACTTTTGGAATTTTAAATTCCAAGTTCAATTTTATATCAGAGCTGTATGACTACTGAGTACATTGATAACATGCTCACTTAACACAGGAATGTGTATATGTCTGTGGTTGCCAATCTATGGTTGGTGGTTTCTCCAGATTCAGTCTTGTGTAAAAGAAAGCCATGTTCATCATTTCTCCTGGTTCAGGCACATGTACATGTGTGTGGTTGCCAATCCAAAGTCATAGTTTTCTCCTGGTTCAGGCACGTGTACATGTGTGTGGTTGCCAATCCAAAGTCATAGTTTTCTCCAGGTTCAGGCATGTGCACAGGTATGTGGTTACCAGTCTAAAGTTGAGGTTTTCTCCAGGTTCAGACACATGTTCAGATATGTGGTTGCCAGTATAAGGTTTACAGTTTCTTCAGGTTCAAGCATGTGTACAGGTATGTGGTTATGAATGTAATAAATAAAAAATGTAAAAAAAAACATCGTGAAAAACTTTGAAAATGAAAAAGGTCATTCACTCAAATACTTGGCATCAATCAATTTACTCAAAAAGTCCTGGAGAAAAGCATTCTCTTTACTATAACCTAACAAATTCAAAACAACCCCAAAATCCTATAGAAATCTTGGGCCAACAGTCTTTACTTTCTAAGTTCTATAATTAAGAAGGCCACTATGTATCTTTTATCTTATCTATTCATCAAAAATTAATACTTCACAATACAGAAAACAATAAACTTGTCTGCAACTTTGCATAAATGAGCTTTAGATATTTTACAGCTGGTAACACTTACAATACCTTTTCAATTGTGAGGCTACCAGTTGCTAAATTAGGTCACCATCTTTACAAGTCATGTGACTTGTCTGGTTTACTGCCTATAAGCAAGCAGTCAAATACATGACCTGTGTGATCAACCTCAGATAATGGTATGGATCTGGAAAAATGCAGACATGGAAACCAATATGGTAATTTGGTCAGCAGTAAAATTAGTCAAACTACCATAACTGCTGATATGGCTAAGGCTTTATTAATACAGTCACACCTGTCAATAGCAACCACCTGTGGGAAAAGGCCAAACTAGCCTTTGTATAAGGTGACCTCTGAATGTAAGTTCATCTTTCAAACTTGGCTCCTGAATAAATACCATCGACTGAAATCCATTCTTCTTCTTCTTCTTCTTCTTCTTCTTATTATTATTATTATTATTATTATTATAGGCAATTGGCATCATTTCCTATTCAAAGAATTCACCGTTTAAATTTATAATTAATAAATTCTTGTGGAAAAGGGTTTCATTCATAGATTTCTTCAAGTTTTCCTTCTGTCTATTTTTCATGTAGTACATTGTTACTTATGTATATAGTAAGGAGGCAGCTAGTTCGGCTGTTTGTATAATGCTGCTGAAGTCAACTGTCTTAGAAGTAACAGATCTAGACCAAATATAGAAAGTGTTAACCCAGTGACTGACAGGTCACCTTTGTTCAAAGACTTGTAATGCCTTTTATGTTGAAACACTGTTCCCATGTATTTACTATTAAATATGCTCAAGTTTTCATCCTCATTTCCGTGTTCTTGCAGAATTCGGCATTGCATTCATTTAAATTTTGAACCAACAGTATATCTTTTATGAAATAGTGACTGTAGTGTTGGTCCATTATCCATTCTTGGATTAAAAAGAATAACCTAATGATTAAATGCCTGTTAAAACTTTCATCTCAAACATGGATGGATATTTAATGACGATCTGGTATGTACATTGTGACTATCTGTTCATTTCTCTCAGACCACAATTTGCACACAGAGATTTATGCTGATTTTTCTATACTATTATCTTGCTTAAGCATTTGTGTTTTTCATGTAGTAATTACAATCCACCTATCTGATAGAAATAAGCTGAGATTTAAAGCTAAATCCATTTTTCACATTATAAACATTAAGTAGGAAGAGCTTACCATGATCTTGATCCACAAACTATTATTATGCAGTAAACATTGATAGAACTTGTTGAATAGGTTAAATTTGATAAACTAAAGCAAATTCAGGTAAAATTAGCTCTCTCATTTTTTCTCATGAATACATTTAGTACGGTCATCAGTGCACCCTCCCTCCCCATTTCAGGAAGGGGGGAGCTATAAGAATGATGATTAATCTCAAGTACCCCAACAATGAATTTCTAAACAATATTGTGGCATTATTCAAGATCTTAAAATAACATCGGATAGATTAGCCAATTTAAACTCACACTGACAGATTGGCTCGAGTACAATGAATATAAGCAAGATAAGGCAATTTTACACATCAATTCACATGACATGTCTTCAACTCAACAATGCCTTTCTTGGGAAAACAAATGCTTCATTTGCATGGTAGATAGGCTCAAGTGACCACTTTAAGCAGTAAGAAACCACTTTTTGGTTAGGAAACACTTGATAGGTACCTGGAGTGACTATTTTACCTGGGATTTATCTCTAGAGTGGGTTGGAGCAGACGGAATTTTTCATCCTGGCTCTTGTCTGAGAGAGTGGTCTTCAGGAAGTGTCGTGCAGAGCCCATCTCTAACACTGTTACAACACTGGGGTGAGAAACCAGTTTCTTGGTCACCTGTAATATTAATACACAAGTTCTGTCTAATGTGATGTCTTACCTACATACCATGCCATGATGTACCCCCCACTTCATTACA
This sequence comes from Margaritifera margaritifera, assembly GCA_029931535.1. Classification (NCBI taxonomy): domain Eukaryota; kingdom Metazoa; phylum Mollusca; class Bivalvia; order Unionida; family Margaritiferidae; genus Margaritifera; species Margaritifera margaritifera. Next base: position 586,696 of record JAQPZY010001399.1, on the reverse strand, counting down.
TACCCATTTAATCTTACATGGTTTGGCAGGTGTTTGAAAAGTGTTCAATCCATATTTCCATAACAGTTTTGTGGTCATCTATAACATCAGGATAGGGGTTGCACAGAATGTTATGTCCTACCAACACACCATGCTATGATATACACCACATTATTACATACCCATTTAATCTTGCATGGTTGATCAAGCATTTACAATGGATGTTTAATCCACATATCTATATCATACACCCATACTAGAATTAGTGAGGTGTTTTCATTGATGTCCACACATCAAAATTTTCTGATGTACTGAATCCAATTTTTATAAATTCCAATTCATTTTGCTATTAACCCCATTCACAATGTATAGCTAAAGATGTCTGAACAGTGAAAACAAGAGTACCATGAATGGCACATTATACACCTGCCACATGTTTAATCATCCTCTATGTAGATAACAACATTTCTGTGCAGAAACCATTTTTCTTCTTTCAGTCACCTTGACCTTTGACTTTTGACCTCAAAATTGAATAGCTTCTTCCTTACCATCAGTGCAAGCCATCCAACAAGTTTGTTTGAGGTATATGATGTTGAACTAATGTTATTGTATTTTTTATTCTTTCAGTGACAGTAACCTAAATTGCTAACTTTTTGACTCCAGAATCAACTGGGTTCTCCTTTACTCCAAGTGCAAGCCATCTACAAAGTCTGGTAACCATAGATGATGGAAAACTCAAGTTATTGTGCACAAATCATTGTTCTTCTTTCAGTGACCTTGACCGTTGATTTTTTTAGCCTGAAATCGAAAGGCTCTTCTTTATACAAAGTGCAAAGCAACCAGAGTTTGGTAACTGTAGATGGTAGAGAACTTGAGTTTATTGTGTGGAAACTATTTTTGTTCTTTCAGTCACAATGACCTTGATCTTTGAGCTTTTGACCCTGAAATCAGTAGGGTTCTTCCTTACCCAAAAATAAAACCATCCACAAAGTTTAGTAACTGTTGATGGTGGACAACTCAAGTCATTGTGCAAAAATGAAATTGGTAACAGATGGACAGAGAACATATAAATGTAATTCTGCCCAAATATGCTTTTCTGAGGCGTAAATTGTGTCCAATATTACTTGCTTTCTATTCCTGCCTTGTATAACCATTCCTATTTGGGTTGAGGAGAATCTTTCAGAATAAAGACACTCAATTCTTTTTTTTTCTTTTTCTAAGATAACTCGGAACAGTGATACCCCACTAAAAATGCCTTAATGTATCATGGTTTCCTATATAACAAGGCTTCAATATAGCATGGTCCCCTATATAACGAGGCTTTAATATAGCATGGTCCCCTATATAACAAGGCTTCAATATAGCATGGTCCCCACAAGGCTTCAATATAGCATGGTCCCCTGTATAACAAGGCTTCAATATAGCATGGTCCCCTATATAACAAGGCTTTAATATAGCATGGTCCCCACAAGGCTTCAATATAGCATGGTCCCCACAATGCTTCAATATAGCATGGTCCCCAATATAACAAGGCTTTAATATAGCATGGTACCCTATATAACAAGGCTTCAATATACCATGGTCCCCTATATAACAAGGCTTCAATATAGCATGGTCCCCAATATAACAAGGCTTCAATATAGCATGGTCCCCAATATAACAAGGCTTCAATATAGCATGATCCCCAATATAACAAGGCTTCAATATAGCATGGTCCCCAATATAGTATGGGTATGGTCATGGAGCTTTGGTTGAATTTAGTTTTTGAATTGATATCTAATTTGTTCAATGCAATACAAGTCCTTTACTGAACACCATACTATACTATCGTTTCACATTAAACAAAGACCTATCAGAATGTAGGTTTGTATGCTATATATATCAGTCCCTTTTACAACCTACCTCCATAGAATGCAGCCACTCATATGGCACAATACTCTTTTATGGATCTTGTGAACCATGCTAAATAGAGTGATCACTACAAAGAATTTAGATTTACTCAAGAGTATTTTTCCGATGATAAACCCAGTCTTCAAAATTGCTAGAAAATTGTTGGATAGGCTTATCATGAGGAAAATCTTTCTTATAAATATATTTTCTATCATTTTGTAAAAGGGGGCATGGGTCTTTCATCAAACAGTGGTTTATTATAGGAGAATTATCATATTTCAAGGAGATAAATCAAGTGTAATTAATTTCCTAAGAATCATATTATTCTGGTTAGAGGCTTACCTTGATTTTGTGGACCTTGTTACTGAGGACACCTTTTATCCAGGACATCAGGTTGTCTGCCTCAGCCTGCTTAAGACTAGCTGGATCTGAAAGAAAAACATCAAATATTGTTGTTCCTCATAAACAAAGTTTTGATACAGAATTTTTTGGCTTAGAGAAATCCAGTAAATGAGAATCCAGTACTATTTGATAAAATTATAGAGATTTATGCAAGTTTTATTTTAAAATGAATATCATGAATGAAAGTTTTATAATTTCCATAACCCTAAAAGAAATAATGTGAAGAATGTCATGAAACTTAATTGTTCTTTGTTTCTTCTTTGGTCATTATGCAGAATCTTATATTTTCTTATCTTTCCAGATATGGTGACTATCTCCTAATTTCTCTTTGTCTTCCTTTCTCTCCTCCTTCTGTCTTAGTTTGTCTTCCTTTCTCTCTATCATGTTTCATTCTATTTTATTCTTTTCATATCTCTCTCTCTCTCTCTTCTCTCTCTCTCTGCCTGACCTTTTTCATCCACAGTATTGGTGTCTTCTTTGTCCTCTGTCATCTCATTCTCAATGGATTTAAGGAACTTCCTGTCAAACTGTCCAAGGTTCATGAGCACTAGCTCATCATACGGCTCATAGAGGAATAAAACCTCCACTTCTTTCTTCTTCAATGCCTCCAAGTAGGGTGAGTTCTCTGCAAGCTCTCGACTAGAATACAGACAATAATTAAATAACTAAAATTTCTCCTATGATAAATACTGGGTTTGAGGGGACTGCCTTGAAAATCTGTTGAAAAGTTGGGATTTTATGAAACAAACTGTTTTATAAATAAAAGCTGGCAATTTGTTTGTAAAAGTGGGAGATAGTATGGTCTTATCATGAGAGAATCATGTTACTATACATGTTTACTCAACAGTTTTTATATTGAAGGAGAAGTAAGATGTTTTATTTCAATACTCAACAGATAGATGTGTGGGTTTATCATGTTTCCCACACTCATTCAAACCTTGTTAGGAGCAAACACATGATCTCTTTCCATTATCTTCAACAATGATGTCAACCTAAGACAGATGAACCTCCGTTAAATACACCTGTGTAAAGGGACTCCTACAATGACCTACAGCAATCAATCCAGACTACAATGTATTTTTGCAACATTTTTAATGGCTCTTAGATAAGTCCACTTGTCTAACACTAGCAATAACTGCTACAGTCAATTATGAAACTTTGATAAGTCCACTTGTCTAACACTAGCAACAACTGCTACTGTCAATTATGAAACTTAGATAAGACCACTTGTCTAACACTAGCAACAACTGCTACTGTCAATTATGAAACTTAGATTAATCCACTTGCCTGACACTAGCAACAACTGCTACTGTCAACTATGAAATTTAGATTAATCCACTTGTCTGACACTAGCAACAACTGTTACTGTCAATTATGAAACTTAGATTAATCCACTTGTCTGACACTAGCAACAACTGCTACTGTCAATTATAAAACTTAGATAAGTCTACCTGTCTAACACTAGCAACAACTGCTACAGTCAATTATAAAACTTAAATAAGTCCACTTGTCTAACACCAGCAACAACTGCTACTGTCAATTATGAAATTTAGATAAGTCCACTTGTCCACCTCTAGCAAGAACTGCTACTCACAATTATGATTCTTAGATAAAGTCCACTTGTCTAACTCTAGCAATAACTGCTATTGTTGAATATGACTCTTAAATAAGTCCACTTGTCTAACTCAGGAACTACTGCTACAGTCAATTATGACTCTTAAATAAGTCCACTTGTCTACCTCTAGCAACTACTGCTACTGTCAATTATAACTCTTAGATAAATCTACTTCTCTAACTCTAGTAACAACTGCTACCATAAATTATGACTCTTAAATAAGTAAACTTTTTGTCTAACTCTAGCAGCAACACCTACTGTCAATTATGACTATTAAATAAGTCCTTTTGTCTAACTCTAGCAACAACTGCTACCATCAATTATGACTCTTAAATAAGTCCACTTTTTTGTCTAACTTTAGCAGCAACAGCTACTGTCAATTATGACTATTAAATAAGTCCACTTTTTTGTCTAACACTAGCAACAACTGCTACTGTCAATTATGAGTCTTAGATAAGTCCACTTGTCTAACTCTAGCAACAACTGCTACTGTTACTTTTGATACTTAGATTAGACTACTTGTCTACCTCTAGCAACTGCTACTCTCAAATATGACTCTTAGATAAATTCATGTCTCTAACTCTAACAGCTACTGTCAATTATGGCTCTTAAATAAGTATATTTTTTGTCTAACTCTAGCAACAACAGCTACTGTCAATTATAACTTTTAAATAAGTCCATTTTTTTGTCTAACTCTAGCAACAACAGCTACTGCCAATTATGACTTTTAAATAAGTCCACTTTCTTGTCTAACTCTAGCAACAACTGATACTGTCAATAATGACTCTTAAATAAATACACTTATCTAACTCTAGCAACAACTGCTACTGTCAATTATGAATATTATATTAGTCCACTTGTCTACCTCTAGTAACAACTGCTACGGTCAATTATGACACTTAGATTCATGCACTTGTCTACCTCTAGTAACAACTGCAACTGTCAATTATGACTCTTAGATAAGTCCACTTGTCCAACACTAGTAACAACTGCTACTGTCAATTCACTTATTTTTGTGGGTATCAATTTTCATGGTTTCGCAGAAAGTTACACTGTTGTCAGTACTTAAATATTTGGGAAGGGAGAATTGTATACTATTGTTTCTGCAGAAGGATAATTGTTTGTTGTGTCTTAAAATACGTGCTTCATAGGACTATGCAATCCACAAAAGTCAGTACTCCATGAATAATAACGAATTCACTCTATGTTTTTTCAATACTATCAAACCTGACTATAATTTCCATTCAGGAGTGATTAACAATGGTTTTAATGTACTGGTGGCCTTTAAAATCAAATGACAAATGCAAAAGCGGTCACCAGAGCTATTTATCATCTAGTTTACAACAGCAAATGCAAAAATGTTAAGATTCTGTTATCACGTATTTACAGCACAAGACAGCAGCTATGATGATATAACAGCCAAATGCTACATGTACTGGGTGCATGCAAGTGATCAAAACCCCATCATAGCCCTTAAAATTGGTACTGATTTGATATAATAGTCAAATGCTACTTGTATTTGGTGCATGTAAGTGATCAAAACCCTGACATAGCCCTTAAAATTAGTAATGACTTGATATAGTAGCCAAATGCTACTTGTATTGGGTGCATGTAAGTGATCAAAACCCCCAGTCATAGCCCTTAAAACTGGTACTGATTTGATCCCATCAGTGGAAATGATTATTCAAAAGACTTTCATGAACCTTTTTTGCAATAGTGTATTTGTTACTAAAAAAGTCTATAGATTTGTGTTCCTAAAACCTATATGTCCCCATTGCAAACCAAACTGTCCAAGTCCAAAAAACTTATGAAAATGTGAAAAATTCCTATAAAGGTATACAAATCAAATGAAGTCATCTACATATGAGCAAGCATACCAAATTTCCTTTGTCCACACCTAGTGATTTTTGCTAAATCATAATTCCAGGTTAGATGTCTACATTTAAAATTACTTGTCTATTTGGGCAAGTTGGTGGTGAAATTAACTTGCCTGAAAATTGCTGTTACTTGTCCAAAGAAACTTTAACAAAATTTCATTTTTACATGCAATCTGAAGAGATACCAAAATTGAACTGGTTTGCAAAGTTGATGTTATCTCTAATATTAGTTCACTTTTCTGACTATAAACTCTTGAAAATTGAGCAAATGAATTCAGTGTAGTCCTTCAAAGCACACACCCAATCGGACAAGTGAAAGGCAAATTTTACTTGTCTGAATTCTATTTTCAGTTGTCTTGGTTAACAGGAAAACTGTTACCATATATACTTGCTTGTAAGTCAAGTCCAACTGCAAACCGCACAGACCCAGATCTTCCATCGCATAATGTGCTGGCAGTTCTGTGTCTGTTGAGTTTGTTAGGAGTAATCTGTATAACAAACAACACAACCATGATCTGTCAGCGCATTATGCAATGGCAGTTCAGGGTCTATGTTGTTGCTTGGACTCAATTTACAAATGAGCATAAATGGTAATATCCAGCCCTGTGCTAACAAGGTTTTCATAAAAACAACGTCAAAGTCCAAAATGTTTAAAAATGCGTAGACAAATTGTACTAGATTTGTTATTGTAAAACACATATGCCTCCATTGGAAATAAAACAAATTAAAGTTTATTGATTTCAAAAATTTATTTTAAAAACAAATTGAAAAATTACCTTAGTGACATGAAAAATATGATCAGACTATTGAAATATGCATATAAATATATGCAACAAATTTCACTTGTCTATGTCAAGTGCATTTTGTGCAATCCTGCTAGCAAGGTTTTCAACAACCATCCACCACCCACTACCCACCACTCAAAAGTCTTGGTCATACATGCAATAATGCCCCAACATAAAATTTGAACTACTTTTTCCAAAATTCTGGATTTGTATATCAGTATATCTGTCTCCCTAATTTGTTTCTGTTCAAAGTCCTATGTTTGATATTTTAATGTTCATTTGTTTTTAACAGCATTGCTTTCGTCAGCAACTACTAAGTCTTTCAATATTTCACATTTATAATAGACTGTCATTCATATAATTCGTTGGAATGGAAGAGTTATTTTATCAAATAATTCCTGCTTCTTTCTGATACAAAGTAAACTCAAATAATCTATTTCAATTATTATGTGATACAACCAAATACAGCACTCCCTCACCAAAGTGCCCTTCATTATAATACATTTCCTATTATAAGGTGGTTATGGTCATGGATTCTATTTTAATATGTAATACTAAGTCTACATGTATGATGTACTTCTTTACAAGGCTTATTGGCATGCATTACAGATGCACAAACAATACCTGGTTTAGTCAAGCTAAGCCCGCTTTAAGGTATGTCACCTAAAAGGCATAACACAGCAAATTCATTCACAAGATTACCTCTCCCAACCCTTAAGTGCAAGCCCTCCAAAAACTTTAGTCAAGAGTTGTGGTCTAGAAGTAAAATTATTATGCAAAACCATTTCTGTAAGTTCTGACCTTTGGACCCCGACAATACTTCTTTCTTACCCAAAATGTAAGGCATCCAAAAACTTTGATGATGGTACATGGTCTGATACTGAAATTTTTGTGCAGAAACCATTTTTTTTTCTTTCAGTCACAGTAACCTTAACCTTTGGAAACCATAATCAATAGGCGTCTTCATTACCCCATTTCCAAGCCATCCACAAAGGTCTGTGATGTTAAATTAATGCTGCTGTGGGTAAACCATTTTTCTTCTTTCAGTCACTGTGACCTTGGTCTTTAACATTTAGAAATTCAACTAGTGTTCACAAATTTTAAATAAGACAACCGTCAATGAGCTCAAACAATACTGAGTTGGACTACAAGGTCATAAAATCCACAAACTGACAGAGTTCCACAATTACTGACTAAAATTCAAATATAATAGAGCAAAATATGTAGCGAATACATTAATAATCAATCAACAATATATTACTTTCTAGATGGATGAGTAGACTTCAAGCTATTTCTACTAGATAACAAGAGGCAGTGAAGTGAAAGCTTAAACTGATAAACATCCAGAATATGAGCAGCCACTTAGTGGTTAGGGAAGGTAATGTGCAAGCGTTTCTTCCCTTTGTCTCTGGTATATAGAGGGGAAAGCATTTTTGTCTTTCCTGGCGGGCTGGATTTGAGATGTAGCAGAGTTTTAATTTTAATGTGGTCAGGTATCATATTCAATGGAGGAAGCTGTATTCAAGTATGGGGTGCTGTACCTTGGTACTGAGAGGTAGTAGATGTTTCTGGATCCCGCTCTCATCCTCTTGGCATAATCCTCCAGACCGACACTTTCCCCCTTTTGGCAGTGTGAAGACTCAAACCGCAGCAGTTTAGCTATCTCTTCCTGAAAAAATAAAAGAATATTCACTGCAAAATTCATTAATATGACATATTCAATGTAATACTTGCACATGCCTTAATAAGCAGACACCTTTCCTTTGGTCAAAACTGTCAAAAAATTTCCACTTTGAAGTGTCTCTGTTTCTCTGCCATGGCATGCCTTGTATGAGTGTGATTGGCTGCTAAAACCTACCTAGAACATCGTTATTTTCTCCGAGCTTACACCATGCATGTCTGATGTCTTATTACCATTTAATTTAATGAGTTAAATCAGTCTAAAAAATGAATCATACATATGCTTTATTCACTACAACAATAATGGAAGACACAAAGCACTTGCAAAGTGGAGAGCTTCCTCTATAGACAAAGGGAGCTAACTCTTCTAAAGGGAGCCCACAAAACTTTCCCAATAAAACAGGAAACCTCCACTCAAAATTCCAAAAAAATCTGCAGTCTAAAAACTCTACACCTTAAATGCAAGCAACATCCATTTTTTCAAGAACAGGTCCATATTCCCTCAAAACATTTTGAACAAGAAACTCAACCTCAGACTTGAAACCCAAAAATCAAACTCAGATGAGATACTTAGGTGCACATGTCATTAAAATTTGGCAGTCTAATAGAGGGACATAAGTTAGGAAAAATAGAAACATTTCTGTGATTCTAGTTTTATTCGTATTAAAGTTATAGACTGTCAAAGTTATGGGACTTTGAGCTTCAGCTTGAATTTATTGCTCAAAAGGTTTTGAGAATATTGGGCCAATATTGCAAGGCAATGTCCTATTCTCCTAAAACATTTAACTTTATACAAAAGCTTGCATTAGCTACATGAACTTTCATCTCATAACCTACATTCAGTTCGTATCTAACCACAAAGATCTGAAATTTTCATATTTAGTGGCCAAGGGTTCTTAGAATATTCTACAGTATACTGAAATTCCAAAAATTTCAAAATGGCTAGAAGAATCTGCAAGTATAATAACTATGCTTCTAGTATGTACATACATGGGAGGGGTACACTGTTTATGATACTGTATTTGTGTGCAAATTATGATGAGTTTAAACCTCACAAATTTACCCAAATAATATCTTATGTGTACTGTGCAGATATTAGGTCAAATGCATTTCTGTTGTCTTTGTAGACAAGGAAGTTTTTGCATTTAGCTCATTTTTTTCTAAATTAAATACATTTTGTACATAGTCAAGAAAATCAACTGGTGTATTCATCTTGAAATGCTCTGTTATTTGCTAACAAAAGTAACCGAATGACTGATTTTCACACTTCAATGATGACCTACAGCTGTACAACTAGCTCCACTTTTCTTGCACTGCAATTCAAAATCATAAAAGGTCACAGTAAACTACTGTATTTGGTCCAGTTACTATAGTATGTTAGTTTTTTTTTCATTGAGCCACTATGACCATGTCCTTTTGAACCCAAAATCAAAAGGACTCTTCCAGACCTTAAGTGCAAGACCTCCACAAACTTTGGTCATAGTATGTGGTCAATAACTGAATTGTTGTGAAGAAACCATCTCATTCTTTCAGTCAATGACCTTGACTTTTGACCTTTTAACAACAAAATAAAAAACCTGCCTATCCTCGAGTGCAAACCATCCACAAAGTTTGGTCCAGGTCTGTAATGTAGAACTAATGTTATTGAGGAAACCATTTTTCTTCTTTCAATCAAAATGACCTTAACCTTTAACCTTTTGACCCCAAAATCCGAAGGCTTCTTTGTTACCTTAAGTGCAAGCCATGCACAAAGTTTGGTCATGGTCTGTGATGTAGAACTAATGTTATTTTGCAGAAACCATTTTTATTCTTTCTGTCATAGTGGCCTTGACCTTTGATGTTTTACCAACCAAAAAATAGGCTTCTTCCTCACCTCATGTGCAAGACATTCACAAAGTTGGGTAACTGAATGGTGGTAAACTTGAGCTATTGTCCAGAAACTATTTTTCCTGCTTTCAAAGACAGTGACCTTGACCTTTGGAGCTCAAAGTCAAAAAAGGTTCTTTCTTACACCAAGCACAAACCATCCATAAAGCTTGATAACTGTAGATAGTGGACAAGCTGAGTTATTGCACAGAAATGAAATTGGTAACAGACGAGGTTTGTTTGTGGATTTGTGGGTTTAATGCCAATTTTCAGTACATGATAGGCTATACATGACAGCCAGTATAGTTGGTGGAGGACGCACCCGGGAAAACCCCAAGAAGAACCACCAACCCATGAGAAGCTACCGGCAAGCTTTCTCACATACCCACATTGCCCGAGCCGAGACGCGAACCCACGCAGACAGAGGTGAGATATCAGTGATCAGTAAAGGTGAGCGCCTCAGACCACTCAGCCACTGGGGCTCCCAGTAACAGACAAATGGACAGATAGCTGGACAGACATTATAACAATACACTCTGCCTTATGGCATGCAAATAAAAATGCTTCTTTTGAGAAACCATAATAAGATATGAAGTTATCTTTCATAGCCTTGGCCTCAAGTGTTGTACATGTGAGGTTGGATGGTGATGCAATTGTTTATGTTGGTATATGCCATTAATCATGCCAATGATAGCAATTCTATTTGATTATTATTTTGTGTCAAATGGAGCTATGCTCAGACATGAAGTGAATGACATTTACCATTTTCATATTTATAACGCACCTGTGTGGTCAATGTTGATGATGCATTGTGAAAAAGCAGTTATAGTGTCTAGTGTCTTGTAGATCTATGAACATTTATTCGAAAGCTCTTTTTGGAATAGAATAGTGTTTAAAAAATAAGATCAACTCTTAACATGCAAGTTGCTCTTCCTCATCAATAGGGTGTTAAATTGTAAGTTAGATTAAGTACAAGATGGCAGGACTACTCTACAGTCCTACCTTCTGGTAACAGAGCATACTAAAACTGTTTTCCAAAACTGTACAGTAGCTATCTGTAAAGAAAAGTATTTCTCTTACCCTGCTTACCTGGTATGATTGTGTCACTATACCCTCATAAAGTAACAGTCCAAAACCATTACAAAACTTACCCTGGTTACCTGGTCTGATTGTGTCACTATAACCTCATGAATTAACAGTCCATAATCCTCATAAAACTTACCCTGGTTTCCTGGTCTGATTGTGTCACTATAACCTCATGAATAAACAGTCCATAATCCTCATAAAACTTACCCTGGTTACCTTGTCTGATTGTGTCACTATAACTTCATGAATTAACAGTCCATAATCCTCATAAAAAAACTTACCCTGGTTTCCTGGTCTGATTGTGTCACTATAACCTCATGAATTAACAGTCCATAATCCTCATAAAACTTACCCTGGTTACCTTGTCTGATTGTGTCACTATAACCTCATGAATTAACAGTCCATAATCCTCATAAAACTTACCCTGGTTTCCTGGTCTGATTGTGTCACTATAACCTCATGAATTAACAGTCCATAATCCTCATAAAACTTACCCTGGTTTCCTGGTCTGGTTGTGTCACTATACCATTATTAATTAAAAGTCCATAATCTTCATAAAACTTACCCTGGTTTCCTGGTCTGATTGTGTCACTGTACCCTCATGAAGTAACAGTCTATAATTCTCATAAAACTTACCCTGGTTTCCTGGTCTGATTGTGTCACGATACCCTCATGAAGTAACAGTCCATAATCCTCATAAAACTTACCCTGGTTTCCTGATCTGGTTGTGTCACTCTACCCTCACGTAAAAACAGTCCATAATCCTCATAAAACTTACCCTGGTTTCCTGATCTGGTTGTGTCAATATAACCTCACTTAAAAAGTCAATAATCCTCATAAAACTTACCCTTGTTTCCTGATCTGGTTGTGTCAGTCTACCCTCATGTAAAAACAGTCCATAATCCTCATAAAACTTACCCTGGTTTGCTGATATGGTTGTATCACTCTACCCTCGCGTAAAAACAGTCCATAATCCTCATAAAACTTACCCTGGTTTCCTGGTCTGATTGTGTCAATATAACCTCATGAATTAACAGTCCATAATCCTCATAAAACTTACCCTGGTTTCCTGATCTGGTTGTGTCACTATACCCTCCCGTAGAAACAGTCCATAATCCTCATAAAACTTTATGTATTTGTCTGTATCCTTCTTGGCCTGGTCTAAGAGAAATTTCAGGATCCTCTTTGTTAGCACTGAATTTAGTTTTCTACAGAAAAAGAGATAAATATACTTATCACAGAGACAAGAATATACCCGAACTTCCAATGAGGAACTAAAAAATGAAACACATAATGTGTTCCAGACTGCACAGAAGATAAAGACCTACACTTAACTTGTATTTTGGTTGTGCTAATAACACCTGGATCTATATTCAGTTGAAAAAATGGTGAGCATCGTACTTGGCCAAGGCCTTCTTAATGTAAAGCCTCATACCAAAACTTGGTCTGAATTCATGAAATCGTTCAAAGTTACTGAGCCGACACAAAATCTGCAATGGGAAGGGATAGGGCTTGACAGGAGAGGATAGATGGATAAGTGAAACACTATATGTCCACTCCATGTATATATGGCAAGGACATACAAAATTAGTTTCGGGATGATTTTCTTTTAAAATTAATTAATCAGTTGCAAAAGGACAAGTAGTTGCAGGGATTTTTCTGGGGTCAAAGTTACAAAAAATATATTATGTATTGTATATATTATTTTAATTAACAACCATAAACATAAGATTTTGATTTTTAATATTCTTAATGTAAAACCAAATACTAGTTTTGGTTTGAATCCATTGAGTCTATAAAAAGTTATTGAACAGAAATGAAATTAGAATTGAAGGGCAAAGTTCTAAGTCAAACAGGGGCCATGACTCCATTAAATTTAGTGGAAAAATGGTGAAAACTGAATTTGACCCAAGTCTTCTTATTCTAAAAACTCATTAGAAATTTGGTTTGAATACATTAAGTCCTTCAAAAGTTATTGAACAGAAACAAAGTAATGTAACAGAAGGGAATACAATTCTGAGTCAAACAAGGGCCATAACTTTGCTGAAATCTGTTGAAAAAAATGGTGATTGTATTTGGCCAAGGTTTTCTCAATATAAAACTTCATACTAAATTTGGTTTGAATCCATTAAGCCCTTTAAAAACTTGCTGAATGGAAACAAAATTATAATGCATTAGAAGTGGGAAGATCTCGGCAAGAAAACCAGGAGCAATAACTAAGTTAAATTTTGCTGGTGAAAACTGAACATGACCTGATCTTCTTAATGTCATTATATATAGTTTGCAAAGTTTAAACATTTGCTGGGACACACATGAACACACATGGAAAAAATCTGAATCCTTCAGACTCTGTCTTCAGTTAAAAAACTTTCTGTTGTGTTCCAGCAAAATTTGATCTTCACAAAGTATGGACACTATATTAATATAGCAGCAAAACAGTCTAAAATCTCCTAGATGCATCATGACACATCCTGTTTTTGTAAAAGGGCAAACAGCGGCAGGGATTTTTCTTGGGTCAAAGTTTCAAATGCATTTTGTATGACAAAAATTATATGTATATATCTTAAATAACAACAATAAGCATAGGATTTTCATAAAGATAGATTTGTATGCAGTCCTTAGCAAAATTCTACAAAAAATGTATTTTTTTCCCAGTAAAATCTGAAAAATATTGTTCCAGTAAATAATGCCTCTTGTTACATTGGCAAACTACAAAGCATCCATAATAAAATTCAATTGCCATGAATGTGTTCACATATTTTGCAGGACTATCCCAACTACTGTCATCAAAACATAATTGGGTACTGAATCATTTGGTTCCACATTTAAAGAATGGAATGGAAGCAATTTTTTTTTACTGTTTACAGAAGTTCAGTATATGTATGAATACAGCAGTACTCTTGTATAAGTTATCTCTGATATTTTAGGGCTTTTACATTTCAGAGTTTGATTTTTAAAATTCCGCATTTGGTATTACGAAAAATCCGCATTTATTCCTTTGTATGTACAAAAACAGACATACAGAGGGACAGACAACAAAAACCCTATGAAATAATGCATACAACATTTACTCACCTATATCACTTACCAAGGTGCAAACATCCCAAGTTCATGAACTCAGATCAAGGTCTACACTGTTTGTCCTACTTACGATATTATGCAATCAAGAAAGACAGATCTGCTGGTATATTATGGGATGGCAGATCAAGGTCTACACTGTTTTACTAGTGATATCATGTGATCAACAAAGACAGATCTGCTGGTATATTATGGGATGGCAGATCAAGATCTACACTGTTTCTCCTATTTATGATTTTATGCAATGAACAACAACACAAACCTGCAGAACAATGGCAAATAACAGCTGATGGGTGACAACATATTATAAGGTATATGCAAACCTAATTTACAACAACCAATTAATGACTTTGCATCACTTCTTTGGCAATTAATATATATTGTATCTGCATACCTGATTCAGTTTGCTCAGCTCGTAAATATTCTTCTGTTTTTTATCATTCCATTTCTTCAAAGCCTTTGCAAATGGAAAATCATTTATTGGACCCCCTCATATCTGTATAGTCATGTTTATTTACTGTTTCAAATGGTGACCTATTCCTCAAAGTAGTGTGAATTCTGCTTTGAGAACTGAATGTCCTCTCTCACAATCAGTACATTTTTTTTAAAAATAAAGGCAGAATCATTGCAGTTTTGGCCAGTTTGAATATATCCGGGAACTGGTCTTTAGGATATCCAAATATAATTTTCCACAATTCATGCATGTTGTTCCAAGGACATTTCTGTACAAGGATCACATTTTTTGCAATGGCTAAATGATGAGGTGCTGGCTATTTCTGTATCCACTGCTTTCTGCACTATGTTCGGTAAGCGTCAAACCAACACACCTTTCCTCCTCTCTAGTTTCGTCCCAAGAAGACGATCTTTCCATCTCCCCAACATTTCTAAAGATATCAGTTATTTTTTCTTTTGAGACAACTCACTGCTGGTGCTCTTTACATATTTCCCTAATGGCTGATCCACAGATCTATTTCCTATACCTCTCTAGGAGACAATTCAATTAGAAACCCTTGATAGTTAGCAGATTTTGATCATATAGGTACAAGTATTCAAAAAATAATCTCCATCAGTATGAGACGGATGGAGATCATGGACAAAAGTAAAAAAGATGACAATTTGATCAACCTTAATTTCAAATATAAAAAAAAAATCATGCGTTGGGTATGACAAATCTTGGGAACTGCAGGTGATTTGCATAATCTTTGCCCCACTGGGTTTCAAAAGTTGCATGACTCTATCCTTTTTGCAAGAAACCCACGATCCCGCAGCTTGGCAGCATCTCTGTAAATGCTTCACTTACAAGATGTCTCACCTGATGAGAGCACTGTCCTGTAGCAGTTCTCGACTGAGATTTAAGGGAATGTCCTCACTGTCAACAACACCTGTAATGGTAGCAAGCAGAGCATACAGTACAGTGCGTATTTTTAGTGGTGGAGAAATGTTAGTGATTTACTAGTCAAAATGTAACCTATACATATTATAAACTCCCTTGGTCTGCAATGGTTAAAATATAACTAATTATAATTTAAAATACACCTTTTTGGACAATATTGCTAAATCTTACATCCACTAAAAATAATGGCTATCTGGTATTTTGTTTTTCTGGAATTTGTTTTGACATCAAGAAAATAACCTACTATATCATACTTGCTGACACTAATCTAAACAAAATATTTTCTATGGTAATGGTGCTAAGAAACCACATACTTTCCTGCATCTTTTTTAAAGTCAGTTGAGAAGGGGAGATTACCTTTCATGAATCGAAGCCACTTGGGCAGAATGGTGTTTGCTTTGGCCATGATCATAACCTTCTTGCTGTAGAGAGTTACACTGACATCTGTCTCTCGGCTCATGTCAAACATAGCTAGAAACAAAAACAAAAAAAATTTTGCTACTTTCATCACTCACCATGGCAAATCTCCATGATTTTTATTATATATTACCCCTGACCTAAATCCACGACCTTGACTCAGGGGTCATACGCCAAAATCTGTTGTATATATATCGTGTATCCTAATGCAGTGACTACATATATAAGGTTTGGTGACAAAAATATTCAACTAGAGGAATGGAGAGCAATTTGCTCACATAAATATACCCCTACCTCTCCTGCATCCCACACCTACTCCATGATAAAGATGAGTTAATAGTAAGAAAACACACATACCTCTTCTGAAAATAGTGTGAATATAAATGATTGGTCAACATGCATATCTTCTGATGATGACCATAATATGTACAAAGTTTCACAGCAATCCACTGAAAACTGTGAATGTAGTTGTATTCACAAATTCTGTCATACACTGGCATCCAGCTGTAAGTCAAAAAAGACAGTCACAGAGGACACAAAGATTGGTCTATATGCATTTTTAAATGAAGACCAAAATATGTACCATGCTTCACACTGATTCATAAAAAAAAGGCAAACAAGTTGTGTTTGTAAGATTCTGCCTGCACTGCATTCAGCTGCAGGGATAAACGGGCAATAAGTCTAACAAACATGCAAAGGGATTTGTCAATATGCAACAATAACATATACAAAGTTTCATGGCAATCAACTGAAAACTGTGAGACTTGTTGCATTCACAATAATCTGTCATACATAACATTCAGCTCCAAGTCAAAAAGAGCAGTAACTCAAATAAAATTCACAGGAGCACATGGATTTGCTGATGTGCATCTTTAGATTATCACCAAGTTTCACAGAAATCCTCCCAACACTCTGAGTCTAGTTGAGTTCACAAGATTCGATCATTCACTGCATTCAGCCACAAAACAAAAAGGGCAATATCTCTATAAAAAAATTACAGGAGTAAGCCAATTTGTTGATATTCATATCTTCAGATGACGACCATAACATTTACCAAGTTTCAGGGTGACAAACTGAAAACTGTGAGACTAGCCATATGATAACAGGCATGAGTGTGGGGTAAAAAAAAAAGACAATGTAATCACAGATTATATAATACATAGCTCACCTCTACAAAGCTTTTAGTCATCTCCAGCAGCTATTGTGAACATTAATTACCATGAAGAAAAGAAACAAATCATACTAAAGTGACCTTGTGTTATGCAATGTTAGCTCTATGGCATAAAATACAAAAACAATACAAAAGAAATTCTTTTCTACACTAGCAAATCAGATTGATGTACTATATAACAGTGCTCATACCAGAAATGGAGAAAGTGGGACCCAGTGGCTCCTAATAGTTTGCAAAAAATGGGGTGATTTAGAAACAATGGGTTCAAATACCCTTACCTGTATTTTGTTTATTCTAACATATCCTTGTCCACTGCCATAACCATGTCCACTGTTCAGGTCATGGTTCTTTTAGGTGACATGGAAATTGTAGCAAACTGTGCTATAGTCTGACTCAGCAACAACTGATTCAAGATATATAATGCTGAACACGTGAATATTTATTGCAGAAACTGTTAAACCCATGACTTGAGTTCCTGTGATCATTATCAGCCCATCCTACTGCAAACCTTCCATACTGGGAGTTGAATTCATCATCCTATTCCTCTCCATATACAATTTATTTTGGACATTTGAGTCTACATTGTTTTCTTCCAGTACACTTCCTTGGATATAAATGCAGCAGTGTTTTTGCTGATGATTTAATCTTTTCTTCTTTACATTTTCTATCAATGATCATTGAACATGTGCTAACTATTCGTGCCAAAGCTAATTAAACTCAGTACGACATTTCTGTCAGCAATGAAATTGATCATCATATGCTTCTTTGGCAATGAGCATACTCTATTCAGTAAACTTGGGATGCACTCAACTCAATCTAAAATCAACTGTAATGATCTTTTATCTTTATTTTTCTTGGGACTTATTTATGCTGCCTAAGGGCATCATGGAGGGAAATTTCTTGCAAAAAAAAGATAAAAACTAAGGGTCACTGGCACAAGGGCACTGCCTATAATGAACCCTGATATAATGAATTGAAGAAAAATCTAAAAGGAATTGTTAACAAATTTTTCCTTCCAAATCATTGTTCATAAAATCTTACTGAAGCTATTATCATTGTCCACATCTAGAGGCCAGATTTTACCTGATCGAAGTCATAGGCTTTTGAGTAACCTTGGAGTATCAGCCAGAATGATCACTTCTGCAAGCATAGTTCATGCATAAGTAATCGACTGAGGCCTCACATGAAATGCATGCAATCCACTGCTCTAATACCAACTCATTCACATTCGCAGTACACAGTTACCCTGTGGAGGGTAACCCATCACAATATACATTGAACAGTCCATTATATTGATAATCAGTAATACATAAAAGGTAGGTCACAGTAACCTTCTTTGGTTGTAAAGGTGTAGTACTAACAGAGATGCATTCAAATATAAATTTTCATGATTCTAACATGAACAGTGCCCAAGAAATGAACTTTAAAAATAAGTTTCAACAACATCATAGAAACCTCTTTTCACAATAAGCATGTAGTACTTGTTAAGATACATCCGTTCCCAAGTTTTAGGATTTGAGGTAGGTCCATATATATATATATATACATGTGGTCATAACTACAAAAGCTTAACCAAAGCCAATAAAAGGTGAAATATAGGTCATAGCGACTTTCTTTTGTTTTAAGGGTGTGGTACTAACAGAAATACATAACATAAACAAGTTTCATGATACTAGCATGAACAGTGCCTGAGAAATAAACATCAAGAGCACAAAATGTAACCAAAGTCAGTGATGTGTAAAATATGGGTCATAGTGATCAACTTTGTAATAATGATGTAGTACTTATCAAGATACATCCCCTCACCAAGCTGCATGATTCTATCAATGTTACTATAACATAGCATGCAAAAAAACCAATGTGGACATGAGCTAAATGCAAAAATGCAACCTAAGCCAATCAAATGTGAAATTTAGGTTAAAACAACCTTCTTCTGTCGCAGGCCTCAAACTAGCGGACTAAAAAAAAATTTGAATCACTTTTCGCTGAGATGTCGCCTCTTTATGTTCATGACTGATTTCCACTTTACCTATCGATTTGAGGATGACCTACTGTGAAATGGCAGTTAGTTGTACCCTCTTACTCCATACCATTTTCTCGTTGATCTGAGAATGCAGGTTCCTGAAGCACCCTTATGTAGGTTTTCAACACACGAGTGAACATTCCCACGAATCCAAGTATGTGGCACACTCGTAGCTCAGAACCTTATAGCACAGAATGACCTTCTTACCAGTCATCTGTAATTGGTCCCATTTGAAACTGTATTGATGGATGTAATTATAGCTTGAGCCATTACAACATCATCCACTGCCTTTTGTGGCTTATTTTATATTGCAAGTTGACTTGATAAGACATGATAAAATTTAGAAGATTACCAATAATCATAATTGCATTCCATCAAAAAGACCAGAAATTGAAATACCCACAGGGATAATCACATGTGTAAAATTGTCTGTAGGATAACATCTACAGTATACTAAATAAGACAAATTTATTTCTTCAAAAGAATGAACATTGTAAATAGACTCCAGAATTATGCATATACCAAACTAAAGCCTTCAATGCTAAGAAGCAATAAATAATACAATTTATAATATTTTTGCCAGAGAGGTTTGCTGTTTTCAACAAAAACATTTTCATAGGATCTGTTTAGATATTGCTTTGAGTAAATCCATTTTTCAGCAGTAAAGGGGAGGGACATTTATCAAAAAACTTTTTCCTTTTTTACAATACACTGTATAACAAATATGCAACACTGTTATCTTTAATTTCAAAAATGGGTAGATTATGCAAAAATATTTTCCAGTTTACCACAGTAAAAGACTATTTATTGATATCTGCAATTAATAAATAAACATCTGCAATTGAAAATTATATTTATACATTTCTCGCTCACTTCTCCCTCAAACTCTCATTTCTCCCTTTTTATCCGTGAGAGAAATCATTCTCCCATTTTTCTGATCCTAGTTTAAGTCCTGTTGTTGTATGGGTGTGGTACTAATAGAGATGCATACAATCATCTGGTGTAATGATTTTGACATGAAAAGTGCTTGAGAAATAAACTTTAACTCAATTTTATCCAAGTCAGTGAAGCATAAAATCTGGGTCACAGCACCGGCTTATGTAACCAGTGTGTAGTACTTATCAAAATGCAAACTCTAAACAAGTTTCATGATCCTAGGTACTACAGTATGTATACAGGGTGCAAAGAACATTTGTAGTCATGTGCTACCTAAGCATAAATGTACTAATACTGTACATGTACAAAGTCAGCCATCTTAACCCCCTCCCCCCCAAAAGTAGGTACCATGCAACCCACTCTCAAGAGAGAATCATTGGTATGCAGTGAGGATGTTCATGTGTACATGCTTTTACATGTGTGGATGCCGAGAGTGACACCAACAGTCATCAACTAGCACTTCTCTATTATGTAGAGGGGAGCTAAACAATATCCAAATATTTTGCCTGTAAAAGATGAAAAAAATTCTGATCAGATTTCAAGATTCCATTCCATCATGTGTCAGTGAATCCTTACTTGGCTTGTATTCTGGGATGTAGAAAAGTGCTCGGATGTTTAATGGAGCATCTGTCTTGTATTGGAAATGATAACGTGGTTTATCAAACACATTGGTGACAAATCTGTAAAATTCCTCATGCATTTCATCTGTAATGTCCTTGGGATCCATTAACCACAGAGGCTGTAATAATGATAATGATAATTTAATAATAATAATAATAATAACAACAATAATAATATAATAAAAATAATAATAACAATAACAATAATAACAAGGGTTCCACATAACATGGTGTTTCAGGTGTGAACATCATTGCAATGATGTGACTTTCTGCTTAGAAAGGCAAGACAGGAAATTCTGGCCTATTACCATATAAACTTTAGAGATATAATAACATACCTCATTTTTTCAATAAATACAAAATGTGTACATGGAACATGGATGCCCCACTAGAGTGCCTGAAAACCAATCTAAACATACAGCTTTTTTTGGGAGGGGGAGGGGGGTAAAACTAATTTTAATGATGTAATACTTACCTGTTGCTATTGCGTTGCTTACCTTTCCAGGACGGAAATTACCCTAGTCTGTATAAGAAAAATTCTGTCCTCGCATTAGATGGAAAGCTCTAGAAAGTTCAGAACCAGAAAGAACACAAACCGAGTCCGTTCTCCACGTCACAGGTTTCATGTGTAGTCGCTGTCCTCCTTTTTTTTAGGGATAGATACTACTTGTGAGACTACAGAGTAGGGTGGGAGGAGAGAATCTGGTGCTAGCAACAGGTAAGTATTACATTGTTAAAATTAGCTGTACCACCCCCCCAAAACTACACTTTAATATCAGTAATATGTTACCTGTCACTATTGCGTTGCTGAATTTGCCAATGTGGTGGGAGGCTGATGGCCTCAAAAGTGGTATAAAACGGATATACTCACCCTTATAGTACAAATGTCCATTACTGCAAGTCGGTATTTGCTTGGGTCACTTTTTTGTATCACGATTATGGGCCCTAAAGAAAATATGCCTTCACTTTGGTGCACCAAAAAACATAGGTAGGAGGAGGAGAAGGTAGTGTGTGGCCACCAAAATGCAGCCTTCATAACATCCTTTAAAGACAAATGACTTAAATCGGCCTATGAGGTAGCAATGACTCAAACCTCATAGGCTTTAATCTTCATTAATAAAAGGTCCCTCTCAGTAAGGGATTGATAATATCTCTTAATCATTAGGACAATCCACCTAGAAATATTTAAGGGAAGGAAAATATGTTTGCTACCATTCCTTCTCCCTTTAGAAGCATCCAAACAGAATCTTAAAGCCCTAACTGAGCATAAGAGTCGATCTTGATCATCCCCAGCACAGATACGACCGAGACTGGGGATCTCTGTAAGGAGTGGAGATACCAAAGGAAGCTCTTTTTCTGCACGAAAACCTGGTTGGCAAAGGATAAAAACCGCCTCGTAATTTCCAATGAACCAAAACAACCTTCATGGGCATGAAACTTGCTCCTTCATCTTGCAGATGCCAAGGAGAGCAGGAAAAAAGTCTTAAGGATCAGGGGTAAGGTTCTCAATAGCAGCTTCACCCAAAGATTCATAGGGAGTTTTTGTCCATCTGGGCATTAGTGAGCAAGACATCAGTCTCTGCACATCAAAATACCTGAAAAGGTTGGAAATAGAAGAATCCGAACCAATGTCCAAGCCTTTTGAAAACTTTAGTGTCTTGGAAAGCACTGATCTAAAACCCTTAATACTATAAATTGTGAATTCTCTCTCTTTAAATAGGAATAGAAGACAGCCTGTGACTGCACTCATAAAGGGACAGCTAGGACTATTGGTTTTCCTACTGCACCAATTGCAAAAGATTCTCCACTTGGTACTATAAACCTTGGATGCAAACAATGCATTGGCAACTTGGCTTGATAGCTCGCTAGAGATGAGCCAAGCGTGAAGGTGGAGGATCGCTGAACCACAATTTGTTGGGGCCAGAGAGGGGCTATCAAAATGAGCTGAGCAGTGGAGAGCCTGACTTTATGTAGCACTTGCAGAATCATCCTGAATGGTGGGAAGGCATAAGCGAACAGACAATCCCACGTCAGACTGAAGGCATCCACTGCCCAGGCCCTCTGGTCTGGGACTGGGGAAATGTAAAGGAGGATCTTGTTGTTTAGCCTTGTCACAAACAAGTCCACCAAGGGTCTCCACCAGTCTGAACAGGGACTCTGCTACAGATTGGTGCAAAGACTATTCTGTGAGGACTACCTTGCCTCTACTGGACAGAATGTCTGCCAAAATATTCTTCTTGCAATGAATATGATGAACTCAGAGGCTAATTCCTTCCGAGGTTGCCCAGCAAAGGAGGTTCCAAACCTAAATGCAAAGAGACGAGGCATGTGTGCCTCCTTGTTGCATGAGGTACTCTACCACTGATGAGTTGATGGTCCTTCGGGTCTTAAGATGCCACTGAGGGAATGAGATCTCTGAAGAGGGTCTCTGCCTCCAAAGGAACTGACAGAAAAAAGGTTCTTACTGTGCTCCAGAAAGACCTCAGAAGTGTCTAGGTCAACATTCCTGAAGAGGCTGAGCAGCTCTGCTGACAGTGCCATGGACATGGATAAGGTATGCTTAGAGGTATTGGCAACCACCTCGAGCAAGCACTGAAGCATGGCTGGAGACAGAGATTCCTTCTTCAGAATACTGATAAAGGGTGCCAAGAAAAAAATGGCATGTGAAGCTATGGGAGGTTCAAGAGGCCAGGCAGGGGAGTGTACCCTGTAGCTAGCCATAATTTACCAGATGTCTCAGCATGTGGGGAGGGGGGGGCTGACCACCTCTTACACTGCCTAGCAAACTCGTGATCCTTCCAAAACCTTTGAGAGAGCTCCCTGAACATAGCTGAATGAGGGAGCAAAAGGAGATCTGGGCATGAGGCAGCCCCCAAGAGTCTCTCCAAACTGGAGAGAATTTTCTTGTCCTCTGAACCTGTGGGCTTAGGACACAAATCATGGAGTAGAAGGCAATAACTTCATTTACCGCCGTATCAAAAGACAGATCTCTTCATCCTCTGCCACATGAGCCGATAAGGTGGAAGAAGGCAGGAGACCCGAAGTGAGGAGGTGCCGTCTCAGTCTATTCTACGGCAAACTCACTATAATTTCACTAAAACAGACAGGATGTCTTTGTCTGCTCCTACTCTAGGGTGATAGAACTTCATGACCTTGTGCCTCACTGATGCGAGGAGACCTGGAGATAGGGGTATCCTTGTCCCATAACACCTCACAATGAGCAAGGGGACTGTCCCTAGTAGCAGAATCGGCAGGAGGAGAACACTTCACAACCTTCCACGAGCAACTGGGGGAAGAAAACTTCTTCTCTGTCTCCACATAAGCAGATTATGTCAGGCTGTGGGACACACTAACAACCAGTGACCATTACTCGAAGACCGGTGCCCAGTGATCGGTGACTGGTGCTGGTCAATGACCTGTCAGGTGACCCTGATCTGAAGCAAGACCCCTCCTTAGATCTTACAGAGCCAGATTGCAGCTCTCCCCTCAAAGAAGGATCCAGTGTTTCCTGAGATGAAGAAGGAAAAAAGCCATTTCTTCCACACCTTATAAGTTCGTCTACTTTCTGCAAGGTCCCAGACCTTGCCTGACCATAAACAGCACAGGTATCCATTGGCAATTAGTACAAGCAACACAGGTGGGGTGCATGTCCCACAGGGCTTTTTAATGCCAACATTTGCTGCCACTCTGCAATATATCACTGCAAAATGATAATTTCTGAAAACAAGAAAAAATAATCAATAGGGTCGATTATGGTATTTATGAATGGTCTGAGATCTGTAGTCAAACACGATCTAACATCAGCAATAATTTACCTGCCCCTATGGTACTGATAACAATAATGAATGGTGTGAGACCTGTGGTCAAACACAATTGAACATCAGTAATACTTTACCCGCCCCTATGGTATTGATGACAATGATGAATGGTGTGGCCAAACACAATCTAACATCAGCAATACATTATGTAAGTATTAATGACAATGAAAGGTGTGAAACCAGCAAAACACAATACACCTCTCCCTCGATGACTTGTGCACAATGGGGTCCAAAGACACAGACTGCGGCATATGTGAGGGCACGAGTTATCAAGGAACTTCTGAAATATTAATAAAGGGATGGACATCGACATTGTGAGTATTGGGGGAGGGGTTAAGTGCTTAAATGCTCTTTTGATGTTCTTTACTTTTCTGTATAAATTACCTTTATTTTCAATATATCCAATCTCTGAAAGTTTGTTTAAAACATTACTCAGAGTGGTTTTAACACACATCACATGTACCAGTGAAAACATTGTGTATTACATCACTGCTTTTTGGATGTGAATGTGGATAGATTCTAGTTTTACCGTAGATTTAGAATAAAACAAGATTCTTTATTTAAAAAAAGAGTGACAGTTATTTAGAGAAACAACAAGGTAAAAACTCGATTTAAAAAAAATCTTATTGTTATATTAATAAATCACTGATGCTGTGATTTTATTGCAAGTTATCGCAAAATTTCTGTTCATACTTGAGCAAACCTCTGAGTGCCAATTCGGGAATTTTAAGTTCACTATAAACTTTGTTACCCGGTTCTCCATAATGAATCCTATCTGTGAAACGAAGCTTTTCATACACCTAGTAATGCCTTTCATTTAGTTCCTTTGCTGTTGCTGATCACATTTGTGAATGAGTATGATACACTACAGATTAATGTAAGAGACTTTAATTAAGTTACATGTACTTAGTGTTTGCAGTGTTTGATTAATCAACTGAAATGAATTGACTTAACACATGACCTTGACCGCTAGCTCTTGCACAGGTAGGATTTGCATGCTTTTCAACTTTTTTTAATTCTACCCCCATTACTGAATTTGATAAAAAAGACTAATTAAAGTGATAATACAATGCAGGTCAACTTTTAATTGATCATAACAATGCAACCAACACTTCTGCAAGTTGGAGATAAAAACTCAGTCTGCACTTAATTAGGATCTCACGGAAATGCTTACAGGCATCGCTGTGATGGTTGTTTGACACTTTTATTGTTTTAATACAAGAGGGTATATCATATTTATGATGATTACACTGAAACCAAATTAAAAGATAAAACTAAAACACAAATTTCACTCGACAAACTTATTTAACTGGTATTTATTTCTTAAAGTATTGCCACCAGTAGGCATTACTAACAATTTACTGAAATTGTCATATATTGTTATTTACATTGTACTGAGAACTTTGCTTATACAGAAAATTTTACAAAATATACGACTTCTTATTAAAAGTTACAAATTTCATGATGCTGATTCAAATTTCTGGGTACTAGCAACTGTTTTCAACTATACAATGAGCAATATATCAAGGTTTCATTTACCAAGTTTGATCACAATTTTATTCATGTTCAACAAAAGAGGCCTATTTTTCTGACATTTTCTATAAGAAAAATGGGATCCACACCTGCCTATAAGCACAATATGCAAGTTATCCAAGTGTGCTATAGTGAGGAAGCGTGTATTATAATAATGAAAAAGTAAACAGTAGAGTGCAATGCCTTCTCACTATAGATGATAATGAATGGTGTGTGACCACCTGAACACATATGAAGATAATGCTGGTGTGCAACCCCCTTAAGTGAGTCTAAAATGAAACATGTGGCATAAGTCAATGAATCATCAAACCTGATGTTCTCAACAACAAAAAGTTGACTAAAATGGAGGTCACAAACAATTTCGGAGATTAATGGGCGAGACTATACCTACCCAAGTTTGGAAAAACCAAATATAATTAAATTATGATAAAATTTTGAATAATTATGGATTACCCTAACGCTGAAGGGGAAAGGTAACGTAAAGGTAACTGCTGACAAAACTGAACAAATGCCTAAAAACTCACAAAAGAGATTTAGCTGTAACTAAAATTACTATGGACTGAGGGTGTAAACATTCATACTATACAGAAACCCATATAAAAATACCAGAGTGCATCTTTGACACGAGAAAGGCTATATTTTCCATACAGCATGATGAATTCAACTTATCTAAGATGGCATCCGTAAAAGGAGGACAGCTACTGTGCATGGGCCTGTGACATGGGGAACAGACTGGGTTTGTGTTCTTTCTGGTTCTGAACTTTCTAGAACTTTCCTTCTAAATGGAGAATGGAATTTTTCTTATACAGATGAGGGTAATTTCCATCCCAGAAAGGTAACCAACACAATAGAAACAGGTAACATATTACTGATATTAAAACAAAAGCTAGTGTGTAACAGATGGATTGACAGACAGACAGACATGTTTCTAGATGGAAAAGGATAACACAATATGCCACTAACACTGTTGTGAGAAGAAAAAAACTGATGTAGGAGTTAAATAACTTTCAAAAATTTAAATACAGAACAAGTTTGTTCATATGATGTTTCTACCACTGCTGTCACTGCTAGAAAAGTGATACCAATGTCTCAACATTCAAAGTCAATTAAAGTACCAACACCAAGAAAAGCAAGATTTAAGGTTGAATGAAACACGATCTCCCATGGGACCTGTACTATGATGCATATTTGATCTATTAGACGAGGCCAATCTAAGTTTGTGGAACTTGTGTCCAACAACTTCTCTTAGTAAAAAGGCATTTAAATATGTTAAAACTACATGACTTTTAAACACTGAAACATAAATCTTGACATGAAAGTTTTAAATTACATCAATATCCTTATTTTCTGGAACACAAGAAAATGTGCCCCTACAACTTTAACCTTTGATAGTATGGTTTCATTTACAACAGGCATCTTCCAAGTCTCCCATCTACAAACTAAAATATAAACCTACTGATAATAATGGATTGTATGGCAATTTATGAGAGACAGAGACGACAGACAGAGAGATCAGGAGAGAGAGAAAAAGAAACTGAGACAGAGTTAAAACTAGATGGTTGTCAGACAAATTCGTGATTACTTTGTCTCCCTCTATTTGATATTCCAATCAACAGAGCTAAAACTGTACCCAGACAGCACAGACACTCAATCCAATACGATATAATTGAAGAAACCTTGAGGGGCCACACCTCGATCACATTTTGATTTGGAAAAGATGAAACAAAACTTGATCTATGTCTCTTTTTACCTCATACCAACAATTATTCCAACTAATGAAATCCTTTTCAATTTGAAGACTAGAAATTAAATTTGTGAAATCTGGGATAAACATATAGATAGATGGACATGGATAACACTTCATGCCTCATCCACAGACTATGGCAGGGTCATATAAAAATATACTACATGCAGTAAACAGTAGATATGATTGATTAGTAATATCTGCATGAAATGATTTCACAAGTAACTTTTACTAATATTTTATAAAATATTGTCAGATTTTAATGAAAAGTAACCCATTGTAACCTTACATAAGCAAACTATATGGATTCAAACTTGCAGCTTATTAACTCAGTAATTTCTAATTGTTAAAAGTTTTTTAAAAAATGAGCACCATGAATGGTACATTACATGCCTATCCAATGTTTGATGTTATGTATTTCAGGAATACCCTATTTGTGTATTTCAGAAGTTACTTCCCTTTTTGGCAATGGATTGAAAGCTTTGTAAAATAACTGTATAAACTCTGGAACATAATGTGAATAAATTATTTGTAACCTTAACCATTTTTCAAGCCTCTTTGACCTTGACCTGTTTGACATTCTGGGACTAAATTCAATTGGTTGCTTTTTGGCATCATTTGCGATCTACCAACAAAGTTTGCTTAAGATAAGTGATGCAAGACTCAATTTTTGTGTGTGGAAAACATCAATCTCTGATATATGTCATAGTGACCTTGACCTCTGACATTTGCTCCAAAAAAGCAAAAGATTACTGTCTTGTCTCCAATACTTGTCTTCCACCAGGTTTGGTCAAGAGAGCTGTTGTAGAACTAAGGTCATTGTAAGGAATTCATTTTTTCTTTTCAGTCATTGTGATCTTGACAGTTGACTTGTTGGGTCCCAAAATCTTCAGAGATCCTGCCAGGATTTTATCTAAAGTGGGGAGTTCCCCCCCCCCCTTTCACCAAAATATGGGGGAATAAGAAAATAAAGGGGGGGGGGGATGAGGAAACAGTCATAGTTTAATATTTACCAAACAATTAAATATCCGTCTCTCTTTCTTCCTGCACAATTCTCCTAGAGCTCTATTGAAATCAAAATCCTCAACAGATGTCTCCTTTAGTTGTATAACCATTGATCTGTTTCTGAGCTGTTCCTTTTTATCATTTTTTCATTTCTCCCGTAACCTTGCTGGTCGTAGGGGCACCACTGATGACTTTGCGACAATCTCTCTCCATTTTGCCCTGTTCTCCACTGCTCTTTGGGACTTTGCAAAGTCCATGCCTGTCCACTCTTTGATATTGTCTTCCAATATCTTCTTCTGTCTACTTTGTTTTCTCTTTCCTCTCACTGTGCCCTGTAGGATGTTCTTTGACAGGCCAGTTGAGCGTGAGACATGACCATACCATCTAAGTTTGCGTTTCTTTACAGTGGTGAGCAGATCTTCATAAGGTCCAATTGCACCTTGGATTTGAGTACGCACCTCCACATTAGAGACGTGGTCCAAGTATGAGATTTTCAGGATCCTTTGATAACATCTCATCTCAAAGGCTTGGATTTTCTTCTCTCTAATTCTGCTGTTAGGGTCCATGTCTCACCTGGATATAGGAATATTGACATGACGAGCGAGCACATAAGCTTGATCTTGGACCCAAGCGTGATGTTGCTGTCTTTCCAAATATGCTTCAGCCTAGCCAGAGCAGCTGTTGTCTGCGCAATCTGTTCCTTATGTGTATAAATATTGTTCTGTGCTGAGAACCCCCTTTCACAATCTGCTGTCTGAAGGGGCATATGCATAGCTCCCTTAGCTTGAACAAACTAGGAAACTGTTCTTTATGATTGTTATGTACAATTTTCCACAGCTCATAGGTATTGTCTCTTGGATATCTCTGCTCCAAGATAAGATTTTTCACTAACATGAGCTTTGCCAAAGTTTCACTTTCTTGAATCAGAGCTTTATTTCTGATCTGTTCCATAATGCTGTATTAGGGTTTTAAGTCAATCAATGCCATAATCTGCTTCATACATGTGAACCTCCCACATGAGAGGTTTTTTTCCCCTGAGTTTAGGGGTGTCTCCCATCCCTCCCGTCACTCATCGAAATCTCCCGCATACACAATATTATTAGTGAAAAATTTAATTTTCTCTTTTCACATTTTGGTTCCAGTATAGCATATTTACAGTAATACTGCATGTGATCACGTGACTGCGAACTGGCTTAAGCAGGGCAAGACAATATAGTTGCTAATTTCCCCTTCTGATCCTGTCGGCATGGTCGACTGGTTTCATTGTTTGAAGTTTGTAGAGGTGGATTATACTATATGTGAGCAGAAGAAATTCCAAAAGGATTAAAGACGTTAATTGATTATGGTTGGGTTACTAATGAGCCCAATCAGTATCAAACAATAAACATTAATTTGATTCTCTTTTCAAGGTATGTTCTGCTTTGGTGCCATTAATTATGGAACAAAACCAGGATAATGGACCTTGAATTTGGGTGTCATGCTCTATTTTTTTAAAATCATGTCAAAATTTAATAAAGGATCAAGGAATTTCCTGAGGATTCTGAACATGAATTTAAAGGATCAATTCTCTCTACAGCTTACAAGTTTCTACCTGCAGCAACAGAAGCTAATGATGGTATCAAAAGATTTCAACAAAACTTACCTGAATTACATTGGCCCTCTTCCCATTCAAGTAAATTGGAACCCCAACAAAGTTACTGTACTTCTTAACAACCTCTAAAATGAGACAGAAAATACAATCTGATTACCTGTTACCTGGCATATTTTGCAACTCTTTATTCAAAACAATACAAAATACACACTAATGCTACTGTCATGGCGAATCCCATTTCTTTGACATATCCCTCCCCACCCTCATCAGGGCTCAGGAAAGCCACTCGTCCTCTCATCCTGAACAGGTAAAAATTGGCTGGGATGAGTAAAACTTCACTACTTACTCATCCTTGGGCGTAGTAGATGCAAATTCACACATTCATAATAAATCTGTGTATATTTCCTACCTTTAACAAACACCGAAGTTTAACATTGCTTAACATCTAGCATGCATCAAGCATCAATTATTTTTGCCTAATTTGTCTACTTATTGTCAGTCTGGAATATGTCGCAAAGGAAGCAGACTTTTATTTTTGGAACAGGTAACCGATGCAAGCTTGATACTAAAATGGGTAAAAATCATGAAAATATTATGTTGCAATTTCACACCTAGCCCTTGATTTCTTAGTTGCATTCACATTTACAGTGACACTCTTCAGTAATCTAGGCGTCCTTTTTATGTGGATACATTTTCCATTTTAACAAGCTATCACATATCTTTATGAGTCAGACATCTGAGAAGTTAAAAGTCAGAAAATGTCAATTTTTTTTAATTCTTTTTGCCTGGTCAGACAATGTGCCACTTGCCCCAGGTCACCAGTATTTTCAAGGCTATCCTTACTGATACATTGTCATGCCAGATTATTGGTATTTTCAAGGCTATCCTTAATGATACATTGTCATGCCAGATTATTTGTGTTTTCAAGGCTATCCTTACTGATACATTGTCATGCCATATTGTTGGTATTTTCAAGGCTATCCTTACTGATACATTTTCATGCCATATTGTTAGTATTTCTAAG
Source organism: Margaritifera margaritifera (assembly GCA_029931535.1). NCBI lineage: Eukaryota > Metazoa > Mollusca > Bivalvia > Unionida > Margaritiferidae > Margaritifera > Margaritifera margaritifera. Next base: position 555,163 of record JAQPZY010001399.1, on the reverse strand, counting down.
ATTGTGCAGCTTTATTAATATATTGTCATGCCAAAGTGAAAATGTCTGCAGATATTTCTATAAGTATGTAAATTACTTTTCACAAGAAAAATGTTGCTAACTTACATTTGAAAGAAGTACTGTAAGTGTCTCTGCCAATTCCCACCAACTTTTACACAATGCATGCCACTGTAATCTATTTATAAAGCATATGATGCAGAGACAACAGCTGACTGTTTGAACTTTAATTGGAGTAATAATGTAGAAACATTCCAACTCTTTTGGCCAATTAGCAATGTTTCCTTTGATAGGCACCCTTGAGTAGCTCTCTAGAAATGGAGGTTTGCCTAAATGGTTTATTTTTGTACAAAAGTTGGTGAAAATTGCGAAACAGTTGGAATTATTTTTTCAGATGCAAGTTACCTACATTTTTCTTGTGAAAAGTATTTACTTATAGAAATATCTGCTGGTATCTTTGATTTAGCATGACAATGTAATAATAAAGCTGCACTGTCTTGTAAATACAGATGACATGGCATGAAATTTTTTCAATAGTCTTGAAAATACAAGTGACCTGGCACAAGTATAACAGTCTGACCGAACGAAAAATTGCACGATTCTGACATTCTCTGTCTATTGACTCCTCACACATCTAACTAATAAAGATGTGTAATAGCTCACTGAAAAGGAAAATTTCTCCACATTAAAATGACACCGAGATTACTGATGGTAAACACGAATATCATTAAGAAATTGAGGGTTAGGTGTGCAATTGCAATTTCTCAAGTTACAAACCTGTCTCTTTTTATATATTTATCTAAGGGGCCATATATTAAAAGGGTTTTAAACCTGCTGTCTTCACTACAAAATATAAAATTTATATGGCTTTGACCCATTTTAATATCAAGCTTGTGTTTTGTACCTGTGTGCTTTGTATTTAGTACAAGCATAAGTTGTGTAGTGAAAGAGTGTACCACGTTCTGTAAAATGAGAATAGGAACAAGTAACTACTGCAACTCTCCCTGAGCTTGGAATTATTATTTTTCCTGAACCCTGCTCATGTTAAATATATTAAGTGTCATTCTGTTATGACTGCATGTATCAAGTTTGGTAAGAAACACTAAACAAGATCTGTCAGAAGACATCATATTATACATCAATACCAACGTGGTAACATTTGTTGAAGACCAAACTGATTCAATTACTAAAGAAATTCTAGCATGTTAGACACTTAATTTTGTAGCTTTTGTCATAATAAAGCTTTAGCATCATAAAACCCTGCCAACAGCTTGCCTTTTGAGACACAATTAAGCAAGCAGTTTGTAATGGAATTTCAGCAAACTGAACAAGCAGGTGAATGGGGTAATATAAACAAAGCATTCTCTAATTTGACATTGACATGATTACTAATCACCATGATCAATTAACATACATGAACATATACCTGTATTGTTAATAGTGCACAACACACTGATCCCAAACAAAAAACTTTGAATGCAGACAATGAAGCATGAAATATAGGTCATAGTGACCTACTTTTGTAACAGTGTTGTACATACCTGAGTATCTACACAAAGGTACATAACCATGCATGTACAACTGCTTAAGAACCTGACCTAAAAGAATAGCTCAGCATCACTGATGGGTGGAATGTACATCACAGTGACCTACTTTTGATGTAATGATGTAGTATTCAACATAAGGGATCCATAGACAAAACCACATGATTGTATGTTCAAAGTTGTATATGCACTGACCAAATACTCAAGGTAAAACAAAGTCACTGAGCCTTGAAATGTAGGTCATGTTGATCTACTCTTGGCATAACATTTAAGTTCTCTCCGATTAGGATCTACTAACAAATCAACAAGACCCTATAAGTGGGAGTGCTTGAAGTAAGTATTGATGGAAAGATGGACAGACAGCAGGCAGATGAGGTTAAAACAATATGACCCTTTCATATGAAATGGTTTGTATCCTTCAAAACCAAAAAGCTATCTTCAAGGTAACATGAATGGGGATTTTGAAACTTTTACTTAACTGAGCAAACATAAAACCAAAAATTGTGTCACATACTTTTCGCTATGAATTGTAATAAAAGTAAGAAAAAACTGTATTAAAAACTAATCAAAAAAGGTCTGGAAAATGCTTATCAATACATAAAAGTGAAATTTAAATGCACAATCCCTGGTTAAATATATAACCAATACCTTAAGAAAAAACATTAACCTGATGTCTACATATTACAAACCATAAATGCAAACCTTAATCTTAAACTTTTCCCCATTAACTGCAAATAAATTGGGTAAAAAAAGAATTAAATAAAGTCAGGGACCAACTAGACCATGGAATGAATGTGTGTGCAAAGTTTCATGGCAATCCTCCAAGTAGTTTAGGAGGAGTTAGCATACACACAAGAAGTGAAATTCAAATATATAGTTCCTACAAGCAATAAACAAAACTTGGAACACAATTTTAAACCCGTTGTCTACAGGCAGCAAACCTTAAATGGAAACTTTGACACCAAACTTTAACCCAACAAATAGCAAAAACAAACAAGAGTCCCTAAAAGGGGATCACGCTCTACTGGGTGAAAAGAATTTTATTATAAGACCATTTCTTTCTTTTAACTGCCGAGTGTTGAAACCATCTCTGATATTCTTCAGCAATAGCAAGATTTTCAAATTAGATGCTGTTGTGGACATATTGGATGTCAGATTGGCACAATTTTCCTTTAAAACCAAGTAGACATCATATCTTTTGGTGAAAACCCCATGTCAATATGACCATCCATTCAGGGAGAGTAGCGACAGCAAGATTTTCAAGACAGTCGTCATTGCAGCCATATTGGATGTATGATTGGTACCATTTTCATTGAGGACAAACTAGGTATCATAAGAAGTCTGGCACAGTTTTCATTTTGTCTTTTAGTAAAACCCCACATAACCATCCATTCAGGAGGAGTAGCGATAACAAGATTCTCAAGAAGGCAGCAGTGGCAGCCATATTGGATATGAGAGTGGCACCATTTAGGACCAACTAGACCATTGGATTAATGTGTATGTAAAGTTTCATGGCAATCCTCCAAGTAGTTTGGAAGGAGTAGCAATAACAAACTTGTGCCAATGGATGGTTGGACAATGGACAAAAAAACATCCCATCTTCTGGTCTATGATTGGTGTAGCTAAAAAAAACAAATCAGTAAAATTGGGTTAAAAAGTTTTGAATAATGTCAGATACATGCTATATAACACAAAGAAGTGAAATTTAAATGCAGTTTCTCCCTACAAGTTATAAAAAACATTACACACAAACTTTAACCTAGATTCTACATAGAGCAAACCTTTAATGCTAACTTTAAGCTCAAACTTTTCCTCGTAAATTATGAAAAATCAGTACACTTGGATAAAAAGCATAAAACAAGGTTAGCCATATGCTAACAAACACACGTCATTTAAATTTAAATGCACAGTACTTTCACACGAGCCATAATCAAAAACAAACAATTTTAACCTGCTGTCTGCAACCAACACAAGGCCGAAACAGACAATTATGCAGTCAAAGAATAAGCCACCTAAAGTGTCATGGTAATTGCAATTTTTGTATATCTGACCCTTAACCCCCTCCCAGGTACCCCAGGCGATATGCATAAAAACTATATACCTCTTGCCCATAGTAACCAAATGAGCAGCCTATATACCAAGTTTGAAGAATTACCACTCAGTTGTTTAGGAGAAAATGGAGTTATACCAAAAGACAGGCACATTGACACAAGTATAAAGACAGGCACATTGACACAAGTATAAAGACAGGCACATTGACACAAGTATAAAGACAGATGGATAGATGGATGGACACACAGACAGACAGAGGGTATTACAACATTCAGTTAAAGCATGGGGATAAACACAGATATATTGGCTACACCCTTAATATCCCTCATTATCCTCTTTTCCAAATATACATGTAGTATATTTAACTGTGTAAAAAGTAAAGCCAACTGTGAACAATGCAAAAGCAAAGCTTCTGTTGCAGATGAAGATCCACGTATCGTTTTATATATCCTCAAGTATACATGAAGATCCACGTATACATGAAGATCCACATATTGTTTTATATATCCTCAAGTATACATGAAGATCCATGTATTGTTTTATATATCCTCAAGTATACATGAAGATCCACATATTGTTTTATATATCCTCAAGTATACATGAAGATCCACATATTGTTTTATATATCCTCAAGTATACATGAAGATCCACGTATTGTTTTATATATCCTGAAGTATACATGAAGATCCACATATTGTTTTATATATCCTCAAGTATACATGAAGATCCACATATTGTTTTATATATCCCCAAGTATACATGAAGATCCACGTATTGTTTTATATATCCTCAAGTATACATGAAGATCCATGTATTGTTTTATATATTCTCAAGTATACATGAAGATCCACATATTGTTTTATATATCCTCAAGTATACATGAAGATCCACATATTGTTTTATATATCCTCAAGTATACATGAAGATCCATGTAGTTTTATATATCCTCAAGTAAGGGTCATTACATAGAAAAGTATGGGAAAAAGTACCCTGTCATTTATTGTCTGTAAAATAATTGCTGAGTATTTAAAAATTCATCAAATATGCAGAGGTAGAAGAGCATAGACTTTTCTGATCAAATGCAAAAAGAAAAGTTTATGTTTGTGGTTGATTTTTTTGTTCTCAGTATGACACAATTTTTGACAAAACTTTGGTTTTCAGCAACAGAGCAATGCATTGATTAACATCATATCATTAAAGATTTCCAAAGGTCTCCTAGTTTTCATTGACTTTAACATTTTCCTTGAACCATTATTTCAATTATTAAAAGTGTATAAGCATTTTCATTTTCATTATTTATTAAGAGACACAAGTTGCTAACACAATATTGTATGTCCAATCTCTCACAAATTTATAACGTGATGTCACAATATAATGTCCACATCATTTCAAGTACAAAATAAACATTTGTTTTACAAAAGCAGACATCGTTAAGATCAATTTATTGCTCGATTGATTTCAGGTAAACAGGAAAGACCAAGATCTGGGATACATGATGAAAATAGAAGGCTTTCTTGACTCTTACTGCATTTAACTACCGTATATACTCGCATATAAGCTGATACCAACCGATACCAACTGCAAACTGCATAATGCGATGGCAGGTCAGGGTCTATGTTGCTTGCATTTGGACCCGCCTTATAAGCGAGTATATATGGAATTGTCACTAGATTCTTACCCTTAATGATCTCCTCCTTGGCAAAATTATAGCTATCTCCTTTAAGGTTGACTACAATCTTAGTGCCCCTCTGTACCCCTTCTGCCTCGGTTATATCATAGGTTCCAGTTCTAGAAAGATGCAAGTGTAATTTCATCACATATTTACTGTCAACTCGATGATTTTCATGGAGTACCAATTTTCATGGAATTCATGGTTGTTACAGACCATGAATTTAATGACTCAACACAGTGATTCTTCTGTAGAAACAATAGAAGTCTTCTCCAATACATGAAATTATGTACCACCAAAACATCAGTTTTCACAAAACCATGAAAATTAATGAATTCACATTGTATTTAAAAAGAAGAGGCCAAGGTGGGCCTTATATTGCTCACCTGGCTGACATCTGCCTAACAGCCAAATGCAAGAGCAGTTGGCCAAGAAATCTGGGTCAGTAGGATACTTTCTGTACAAGTTTCTTTCAATGCTGTTATCAAAACAGTTCTTTAAAGGTTTCTCTATTTTTGCATCTTCATCCATATTTTATGGCACATCAGCATCATTTGTCCAATACTGCCAGGATGCTTTATGTCAACGTTGGTCAAGATCTGTTGATAAATTTCTTTCAACATTTTTCTATTTCTAGGAATAGTGGGGCCATATCTGATGGTGGATTTGCATCACCTGAAAACATTTTAAACCCTTTATGCCAGAGTACTTTCTGTTACATCTGATAAAATTCTGTGGAGTGTTTTTAAAGATTTTTCTATTTTTTTAGTAACAAATACCCTATCAGACTGGCATTTGATGTACAAACTTCAAAGCTCTTCATGCCAAATTGCAGTTTGTCAAATTTGGTCCAATTTTAATCAGCAGTATTTGGAAAGGAATTGTTTAGATTTTTTTTTTTTGATTAACTGAGGCAATATTCGATCGCAGATCAGAATTATTTGCTAAAACTTAAAAAAGCTCTTTATGCCAGGATGCTTTCAATCACATTTAGTCAAATTCTATTGAGTGCTTTTTAAGAAGTCATTTTAAAAAAAAAAAATTCAGTAATTGCAGTCATATCTGAAAGCAGATCTGCATCATTTCCACAAATTTAAAGCACTTCATACAAGGATGTTTTCTGTCCAATTTTGTCAAATTCTGTTGAGCAATTTTTGAGAAGAAGTCATTTAAAGGTTGTCTGTTATTATTAAAAGTGGCCATATCTGAAGACAGACTGGCACCATTTTTTACACAAAAGAACCATGAATGGCACATTATACGCCCACTCCATGTTAATTAATCCTCAACATAGGCACTAGTAGGGCATGGTTGACTCGGCAGATTATTGACCAACAGGTCTCAATGATGTGGACCTTTGGTCAAGGTATGTGGTCTTGAACTAAACTTGCTGTGCAGAAGTCATTATGTTCTTATCAGACATACCATGACCTTAACCTCTGACCTGTACACACCTGAATCTATAGGTTTCCTTATTACCCGAAGTGCAAGCCATCCACAAAGTTTCGTCAAGGAACTTACTCTAGAACAAAAGTTTTTCTGCGAAACCCAAATTTTTTTAAACACAATAACCATGACCATTTATCTTTTAGCCCCAAACTCAACAGGCCTCTTCCATTTTCTAAGTGCAAGCCCACCACAAACTTTCCATCAAGGTACATGGTCCAGAACTCAAGTTGTTATGCAAAAAACACATTTTTCTTCTTTCAGTCATTGCCATTGCCTTTTGAACTTTTGACTTCAAAATCAACAGGCTCTTTTCTTATCCAACATGAAAGTCATCCACAAATTTTGATAATGGGACATGGTTGAGAACTGAAATTTGTGTGCATAAACCATTTTTTTTCTTTCAGTCACATTGACCTTGACCTTTGACATTCTGACCCAATATCAATAAGTTTTTCCTTACCCAAAGTGTAAGCCACCCACAAAGTTTGATCCAGGTCTGTGATGTAGAACAAAAGTTACTGTGCACAAGCCATTTTTGCTTCTTTCAATCAGTGACCTTGACCTTTGGATCCTGAAACCAACAGTCTTCTTCCTTAGCCTACGTGCATGCTATCTACAAAGTTTTGTAACTGTAGATGGTGGAAAACTTGACTTATTGTATGGAAACAATTTTGGTAACAGATGGACAGACAGATAGATGGAAATCATAACATAATATGCTCTACTTAATGGTCAAATTCTGTTCAGCAGTTTTGAGAAGAAGTCATTTAAGGTTTTTCTGTTTGTAGTAATGACCATACAGGATCACAGATCAGCATTAACTGAACAAATCTGAAAGGCTTTGATGCCAGAATGCTCCTGTAAAATCATACAAATTGGTCTCAGTTTTTGAGAAAATGTAAATAACAACTGGGAATAAATGAAGCACTAAGTACAAAGAACCATACCTTAATAAGAAGCCCATGCATGCCTGCAATTGCTCACCTGACTAACATTTACATAACAGCCAAACACAAGTGTAGTTCACCAAAAAATCTGGGTTATAATGATGCTTTCTGACATTTAAGTTTTAAATTTTTTAGTAATGGCAGGTAGATTACATGGCAGATTAGAATCATGTATGCAAACTTCAAAGGCCTAATGACAGGATGCTCTCTGTGAAATTCAGTAAACTACAGGTGACCAGTTTTTTTTAGCAATTTTCTTATTATAGTAACAATTGCCAAATTGAAAAATAGATCAGCCTCTTTTGTGCAAAATGTAAAAAAAAAATGTTTTTGCCAGGATGCTTTTTGTTAAATTTGGCTAAATTCTGTTGAGCAGTTATTTTTGAAGAAGTCATTTTAAATTGTTTTGCTATTGTCAGTAATGTGGCCAAATCTGTTAACAAATCAGCATCATTTATACAAAGGCCTTCTTGTCAAATATTTCAATCTCTGTTAAACAGTTTCTGAGCTATTGTTTAAAAACAATATTTTGCAGCAGCATCCATTATTGATGGTAGATCAATATCATTTGTACAAATTTAAATGACCTTCCATGCCAAGATGTTTTCTGTCAAATCTGGTCAAATTCTGTTCAGTGGTAAATGAGAAGTCATTTAAAGTTTTTTATATTTTTAGTAAAGCAGATCATATTTGAAAATGGATCAGTATCATTTGTACAAGCTTCAAAGACATTCATGTCAAGATGCTTTCTGTCAAACTTGGTTAAATTTTGTGCAGAGCTACTTTTAAAGTAGAAGTTGTTTAAAGGTTTGTCTACTTTTAGTAATGGCAGCAATATTGTATGGCAGATCAGCTTAATTTTGTACACATTTAAAAAGCTGAATCAAATTTGGTTAAATTCTATACAGCAGATTTTAAAAGTCACTTCAAGTTTTTATTTTTATTTTTAGTAACAGTTGCCATATGTCATTTGAATAAATTTGAAAGACCTTCATGCTAGGATGCTCTGTCAAATTTGGTAAAATTCTGCCAAGCGTTTTTTTTAGAAGAAGTTTTTTTTAAGTTTTTCTATTTTTAGTAAAGGTGGCTATATTTGATTCCAGATCAGCATAATTTGTAAAAAAATCTGAAAGGTCTTCATGTCAGAATGCTTTCTATCAAATTTGGTCAAATTCAGCTGAACAATCTCTGAGAAGTCATTTAAAGGTTTTCCTACTTTTAGTAACAGTGGCAGTACTTGATGCCAGATTGGCATCCTTTAAATAAAACTGAAAGGTCTTCATGCCATGATGCTTTCTGTCAAACTTGGTCAAGTTCCATGAAAAGATTTTTGAGAAGTTGTTTAAATGTTTTTCTATTTTATATAAAGATAGCCATGCTTAATGGCAGATTGGAATCATTTGTACAAAATCTGAAAGGCTTACTTGTCAGGATGCTCTGTGCCAAGCTTGCATGAAATTGGCTTATTTTTTTTATTTTTTTTTTATTTTTTTGGGGGGGGGGGGTTGAAAAAAGCAATTTTTGATAGTTGTATGATGGACAGCACACCCCATATGCAGGGTCATATCATAAGCTCACTTTTCCTTACATCTTGGAGAGCTAAAAAAAAAAATGTGTCCCAATGACACAATGGGTTACAAAGTTATAGGCTTGAATAATAATATGAGTAAACTAAATTAAGAGACATTGACAAAACAAACAAAAGGTCAACAAAGAAGCAAAATGAACATGCAGAGTTCTTGACAATACCATATTCTCATATATGAATTTACTAAAAATGCATACAGAAATTTATAAAGGCATTAAAAGTATGCTAAACAGTTTAATCTTAAGCATTTAGTTCAAAATTTTAATCATATTTAATATAAACACTTTCTTATGGTGGCACATTCAATCAATATAAACTATGCAATTGGATGAGGTTACAGATATTTTGTGCACATTTAAAATGATAGTACTTGATCACCATGAATATACTCAGTCAAGCCATATAATAGAATATACCCAGAGGTAGTCTTAATAACTTAGCCATATAATAGAATATACCCATAGGAAGTCTTAATAACTTAGCCATATAATAGAATATATCCAGAGGTAGTCTTGATAACTTAGCCATATAATAGAATATACCCATAGGAAGTCTTAATAACTTAGTCATATAATAGAATATACCCACAGGTAGTCTTAATAACTTAGCCATATAATAGAATATACCCAGAGGTAGTCTTAATAACTTAGCCACTTAATGCATTGTCAAAGGCATGATAGATATCATGATGATTATTATTAAGACTCAATCTGGTATTGTAAGTTTGTGTTGTAGGGAATTTGCAAAATACTTTATTGAAATTTCAACAAGCAATCTGAGAAGAAGTTGTCCCCTGATCTACACTGGATTTATCAGAATGTATTTTTGTTAAGTAAGGAGCCAGGAGATGATGGTGATACAGAAAATGAAAGAGGTTGTTATTGTGCAGAAAGGAAAGTGGGCAGAGTCTGTAAATCTGGGGTCATAACTCTGCTTCTAGAAGATGTAACATCCTAAAACCTAACTCTATAATACTGACAATCGCTGCCTACTAAATTTATTAAAAATCCAATAATAAGGGAATTAATTTGCAACAATGAAAGTGGTTGGGTCTTTTTGAAATGTCCTTGTCTCTTTCTGATGTAAGTCGAACAACTTTGACTCTCTGAAAGTGACTCAGGGGTAATCACAGTGATACTTCCCAAATTGGCAACTTTTTGGTAGACAAACATCCAGCTAGATGTGCAAAGAACAGATTATTATTAAATGATGGGTGTTGAAAATACCACTCAATGACGTTTCAACAAGCAATGAACTACCTGCACTTTTAAATTTTAATGTTATTCCAGCAACTCTGTAATGAAAAAATTGAACACATCATTCAATTTTAACATCCTGAAACTGCTGATTCAGTTGCTGTTAGTGATATCACATCATCTAGTCACTGTGATGTTATTAATAATAACCATGGGCTTGGCAGCAGTTCAAAATGACTGTTATTAACATCCAGGATTTTTTGTAGCATGCTATGAAAAGTCCAAGAATGTTCCAATTGGTAGATGGGTATGATATCTAGGGGCTGTAACTCTGCTAAATAATATTAACAGAATGTTGACAATCAAATCTAACAGCTGAGATCTCATCAACATAAAATGGTCTACCCAATTTGGTTGAAATCCAATTGTAAACTGAAAGTGTTTGGTCTGACAATAAGGGGCTATAACTCTGCTAAATGATAATGTAGAACGCTGACAACTGAACTCAGCCAAGATCTTGTCAATATCAAAATGCATACCAAACAAAACTGGTTGCAATGCAAATATATTTAAGGGAGTTATTGTGCAGAAATGAAAGTGGGATGGATGCACAGATGGACAAATGGAAGGATTGATAAATGAAAAGGCCTAATTTAATATTGCCTGCTTTCTATGAAAAACGGGGAACACAAAACCCAACTAGTTCCAAAACAACATGGAGCAAAATACTCAATTCATTAAAATCTTATCTTGAACTCTGAATATGTACTCGACTGTAAAAATAAATTTGGTCTCATGAAAAGATGTAAATTTCACTTTGTTTTGTATATCAAGTTAGGCATGACACATAGATTCACAGATTTTATCTTTATTTTCATTTGTGCAATTATTCATTTTTATCTCATTTAAGAGGACCCACATGGCAAAATTGGCATAAAATCACAAAACAAACAGTACTTATTTCAAAATAACTACCGTATATACTCGCTTATAAGTCTCGTCCAACTGCAAATTGCACAGACCCAGATCTTCCATCAAATAATGTGCTGGCAGATCTAGGTCTATTCAGTTTGCTTTAAGTAATCAGTAGAACAAACACAGTATGCAATGGCAGATCAGGGTCTATATTGTTTGCAGTTGGACTGGACTTATAAGCAAGTATAGACAGTAGTAGCTCATATTTGTTTATTCGACAGTTGGGTTTATCCAGTGCAGCTTAAATGCAAGGATTATGTCGGATGAATAAGAAAAGACTATTTCTATTCCCATACTTACCCATCAGAGATCCACTTATATGCTGTGGAACCTGGCTTATATGACTTAGAAAAGACGGAGACGTTTTCTCCAACCATAAAGGAGGAGTAGAATCCAACACCAAACTGTCCTATGATATTGCTGTTTATGTCTGTTGATGATTTACTCTTCAACGACTCCAGAAAAGCCTGAAATCAAAAAAGTCGGTCATCCTATCAGTTGACATTTAAATATCAGATTAAATGTGATAAACTAAAACTTCATGTTAACAATCAAAATTCCATGAACTGATGTTCACTGCTTTTCGTTGGAAGGACGGGAGTGTAGTATAGTAGACGAAAGGGTTAAGTGACAATGGTGGTATAATAAATGAGTTAAGGTTCATTTATAAAGGAAGACACTAATGACGACATAAAACACAAAATGGAGCCCAGGTGCGGTATCATCAACATAAAGGTGCATACAAAATGTTGGTCCAATATTAGCAAATATAACCCCCCTAAATAATGATACAGGAAGCTGAATATCAGATTCCACTTAAGTTATATCAATATTGAGCTGCATATAACATTTTATTGAAATAATTAAGGGAATTACTATGTAGAAACAGGGGGGAAAGATTAGCAATCAGGAGTCACAAAGCTGCCAAATGATGATGCAGATCAAATGCTCAAAAATCAAACTTAGCCAAAGTGTCATCAATATAAAGTTGCATAATGAGGGAGTTACTGAGCAGAAAAGGAAAGTTAGCAAGATGACAATCAGGGGCCATAACTCCACCAAAAAAATGCTCCTGCATGCTGAACATGTACCTAAGCAACACTAACAATGAAACTCGGCTGTGGTCTCAAGCTACAAATCAAATTTGGTTGAAATCCAATTAAAAGTGATAGCCTGAAGTTTTTATGCTGAAATAAAAGTGAATAGGTCTAACAATCAGTGACTGTAACTCCACCAAATAAATGTAGGATGCTTATAATCAACCTCTGAGATGGTCCTATTAATATCAAGATGTCAACCAAAATTTCTTTGAAATTCAATTATAAATAAAGGAGTTGTGTGGAAATGAAAGTGGGTGGGTTTATCAATCAGGGGCTATAACTCTGCTAAATGCTGAAAATAAAATTTATATGAGGCCTCTACAATATCAAGCTGCCAATAAATTTTGGGTTGAAATACAATAATAATTAAGGGAGTTATCTTGCAGAAAGAAAGTGGATGGGTTTGACAATCAGAGGATATAACTCTACAAAAGGATGCTGCAAAAAGCTGACAATTGGACTAAGTCAAGGTTTAATCATTATCAAGCTGCATACTAAATCTGGTTGAAATTCAATAATTAGGGAAACTCCTATTGTGCAGAAGCAAAAGTGGGCAATTAAAACAATTGGATGATATAGCTATCTTAAACGATGAAGCAGAAAGCTGACAATTGAACCTTTGCAAGGTCTCATCAAAATCAAGCTGCATACTAAATCTGGTTTAAATGCAAAAATAATTAAGGGAGTTATTCTCTGGAAATGAAAGTTGGTATGTCTGAATATCAAAGGCTATAATTCCGCTAAACAATGACGCAGAATGCAGACAAACTCAGCCAAGGTCTAATCAATATAAAGCAGCTTACCAGTACTAAGTTAGTAGAAATATAATAATAATTAAGGGATATATTATGCAGAAAAAGATGTGGCCGAGTCGGACAACCAGGTGCTATAACTATGCTAAATGATGATAAGTAGAATTACAATCAAAATCAGCCATGGTCTCATCAATATCAAGCTGCATACCAATTAAAGATGAAATCCAATAATAATTATGGGAGTTACTATGTGGAAATGAAAAAAGTGGGCAGGTTTGATAATCAGGGGCTATAATTCTGCTAAACAATGACAGAATGCTGACATTCAAACTCAGCCAAGGTCTCATCAATATCAAACTGCAAACCAAATTTGGTTGAAATCAAATATTAATTAAGGGAGTTATTGTGTGAAAACAAAAGGGAAACAGATGGACAGATATACAGAATGATGAATGGACATAAGGCCAGATAGGCCCAATTTAATATTCCCCGTTTTCCATGCAAAGTGGGGCACAATTATGGAACTAGCATAAATCTGCCCTTTTCATCTTTAAAAAATTTTGCCTTTTGACCTCAAATTAGTTTATGGATGTTCAATATAAGAACTACTTGTATTTTCCAACACCATAGGAAATTGTAATTGAACCCACGTAAGAACATTATTTATGATCTGTAAGCTACAGGTTTCGGAAACTTAACTGAATAATTGTTTGTTAGCTTCGTGGATGTTTTTCCATAGCATCATGGAATAAGGGACATCTAACACAAAAAATTCAGAAGCCACGACACAACTGTGTAATATCCAAATTTGTGTTATAATGATGCACGTTATTGTGGGGTCCACCCGTGTTCCATTAACTGAGAAAAGATCATTCTTGAACTTGATTCTATTATGTTATATTTCAGGCCTAAATATTGTGTCTAAATAAATTATATTCAACAACTGAGAGAAATGATTCTCACCTTGGATCCTGACCGAGCGATTGTACCAAGATTATCTATCATTTCTTCCTTTGTCATACCAACTCCAGTGTCCTGCAACAGAACAAAACAGAATCACCTTTGTTATATTGTTAAATATTTGGCTATAGAGACTGTCATAAACACACATAGTAACAAACACTACCAAATTTGCAACAAAATGAAACATTCTGGACCAAAAGTGCAAGTCACTGATTAAAAAAAATGTGTAAACCTTTCTTTTCACAATGCACATGCCAACTTTTATCAAAATAGAAATAAAAGGACTGCATTTACGCTGACACAATATCCACACATGCCTTAATAAGCACACATCTTGTCTAGAATCACATAAATACATCCATTACAAAGTGTAACTGTTTCAGTTCCAGATGACTTGTGGAAAGGAAGTGGCTTCTATAACCCACCATCATGGTTTTCTTGGTCCTTACCTCTATGGATGCAGGTGTCTCGTTACCACTTAACATGGAGTTAAATGTGTCCTTACCGCTATGCATGCCTGGTGTCTTGTTAAAACTGAAACACTGCGAGTTAAATGTGTCCTTACCACTATGCATGCCTGGTGTCTCATTACCACTGAACATTATGAATTAAATGTGTCCGGCCAATATGCATGCCTGGTGTCTTGTTACCACTCAACATTGTGAGTTAAATGTGTCCTTACCTCTATGCATACCTGGTGTCTCATTACCACTCAACATTGTGAGTTAAATGTGTCCTTACCTCTATGCATACCTGGTGTCTTGTTACCAGTCAACATTGTGAGTTAAATGTGTCCTTACCTCTATGCATACCTGGTGTCTCATTATCACTCAATATTGTGAGTTAAATGTGTCCTTACCTCTATGCATACCTGGTGTCTTGTTACCACTCAACATTGTGAGTTAAATGTGTCCTTACCTCTATGCATACCTGGTGTCTCATTACCACTCAACATTGTGAGTTAAATGTGTCCTTACCTCTATGCATACCTGGTGTCTTGTTACCACTCAACATTGTGAGTTAAATGTGTCCTTACCTCTATGCATACCTGGTGTCTTGTTACCACTCAACATTGTGAGTTAAATGTGTCCTTACCTCTATGCATACCTGGTGTCTCATTACCACTCAACATTGTGAGTTAAATGTGTCCTTACCTCTATGCATACCTGGTGTCTTGTTACCACTCAGCATTGTGAGTTAAATGTGTCCTTACCTCTGTGCATACCTGGTGTCTCATTACCACTCAACATTGTGAGTTAAATGTGTCCTTACCTCTATGCATACCTGGTGTCTTGTTACCACTCAACATTGTGAGTTAAATGTGTCCTTACCACTAAGCATGCCTGGTGTCTCATTACCACTCAACATTGTGAGTTAAATGTGTCCTTACCACTAAGCATTCCTGGTGTCTCATTACCACTCAACATTGTGAGTTAAATGTGTCCTTACCACTAAGCATGCCTGGTGTCTTGTTACCACTCAACATTGTGAATTAAATGTGTCCTTACCACTAAGCATGCCTGGTGTCTCATTACCACTCAACATTGTGAGTTAAATGTGTCCTTACCACTAAGCATACCTGGTGTCTCATTACCACTCAACATTGTGAATTAAATGCTAGTCAAATGTGTCTAAAAATTGGATTTTACATGAGCTTTACTCAGAGTGACTATATAAGAAAAAAGAATCCATATCCAAAGTGGAGAGCTCTAAACAAGTTTGAAATGGCTGAGCTCCTGTTTAAACAGAGATGTTGATCCCTACCGGCTGTAGAGTATGTAATTGGTGTACCCAATAAAGTTCTCTATCTTTCTGATTAATGTTGCTACTAGAGAGCTATGAATCAGATTGGATGATTTCTATTATCTGATACTGAATACAATTAATGTTGTGGTCAGGTTGGTTAAAATGTTTAGACACTGGGGTCTCCTTCTTATTACGGATGTCCCTTAAACATTCTTTTATTCTCACTTGGAATTCCCTTTGGGCCTCACCTACATATCATTTGCCACAAAGATGGCAGGTGAGTAAATAGATAACATTACGTGTGGTACAGTGACCTCTTAACTTTGACAATGATACCCCAGCGAACACAAACACTACCACGAACCTATATAATACCATGGTGGTTTTCTGTTTTGCATTCCAAACATTAACTGTTCATTCACAATATGAAGGATAAAATGTCCTTGTAATTACAAAATAAATATTTCAAAAGAGTTTTCTAGCCACTTCATTTTTTACCCCAATCTTTACGTAAAAACTTATTCAGGTTTTTATGTTTAAATGCCACTTAAGTCAATCCCCACAGCATACAAAAAAATATAATTAGAAACCCCGCTGCGTCAAACATTAATGCAATCCAGGGTACAACACCAGCTGCAACAATAGGGTATGACAATACATCCTCCTGAAGAGGGAGATAACTATTGTCACATAACCCAATAAGCGGCTGCACCGGTGGCAAGGGGTATATAAACTCCACACCAACAAGGTACACTGATCAGTTGAAAATATGAATCAACAAGACTAATTCCCTCTGATGAGTTCCAGTCAGGGACCGGGGGTTGTTAGACCGCCCTAGCTGATGGGAGGGAATGCCTCCACATCCTATCAGGAGGCAGTACCTTCTTGGAGAGCTCTAAACACTCTAAACCTAGTCATATAAACACAAATGTGATGGGGACACTGTTTAAAACATCGTTAGTGTGTACTTATTTTGATGAGCTTCAAACTCATAAAATGTACCCAAATCAGGGGTGAAGAAATATTTTCTTCATCCACTTGTCCCAGACAGGTCACTCTGAACAAAATTCAGTTATGAAGCATATGATTTAAAAACAGGAGATCATTTTTCATGCTAGCTCTGATTCAAGGTTAGAAATCTGCAGTCGTCTTACTTTTTCACCAAGATAAAGAAACTGGCTTGTCCCAGACAAGCCCCTTAGAATGTTTCAATAGCCCAACCAAGAATTTCACTTGTCCCTAACATCAAGTTATGTGATTTGCTAAGAACTAAAACCATAATTTTTAATTCCATAGTACCAGTTATACAGTGAATATTATTAAATACTCTTTAAAAATGTATATAAATTTCATATATCAGTAAGCTAAAAGCACATGTTCCTCCTTGTCACCTGAGGTACGCTGACACTCTACTGGCCAAAAGAATTTTCAGGATAAAATTGTGTCTTCTTTTTAACTGCTGAATACTGAAACCATCTCCGATATTCTTGAGCAATAACAAGATTTTCAAGATGGCCATCACTGTGGCCATATTGGATGTATCATCAGCACCATTTTCATTTAGGACCAACTAGACATCATAAGGAATCTTCTGGTATAACCCCATGTTGATTTGATCATCCACTGAGGAATAGCTTTAACAAGATTTTCAAGACAGCTGTCGTGGCAGCCATACTGGATGCAAGATCAACATCATTTTCATTTAGGAACAACTAGACATAATAATAAGTCTTGTGGTAAAACCCCATGTTGATATGATCAACCATTCAGAAGCAGTAGCTATACCTTGATTTTTAAGATAACCGTCGTGGTTGCCATAATGGAGGAACGATCAGTACCATTTTCAACTAGATATCATAAGGAGTCTGTTGGTGAAAACATCATGTCAATATGACCATCCATTCAGAAGATCTAGCGATAACAAGACTTTCATGATGGATGCAATTGTTGCCATATTGGCTGTCCGATTTGCCTCATTTTTATGTGGGAACAACTACACACTATTCTAGTGAAAACCTGATGTCGATATGACTTCCCATTTAGATGTAGCAATAACAAGATTTTCAAGATGGCAGCCATATTGGATGTTAGATCTTAGGACCACTAGACATCATAAGAAGTCTATTATTGAAAACCTCATGTTGATATGACCATCTATTTAGGAGTAGCGATCACAAGATTTTCAATATGGCCACCACAGTGGCTATAGTGGATGTCCAGGCAGCACTATTTTCATTTCGCACAAACTAGAATTTTGGATGAATGTGTGTGACTGTGTAAAGTTTCTTGGCAATCCTACAAGTAGTTTAGGAGGAGCAGCAATAACAAACTTGTGCTAATGGATGGATGGACAAAAGACAATAGGCCATCCCATAAGCTCTTCTGGTCTATGACCAGTAGAGCTCAAATTCAGTTAAGCTAGGCAACTGAAAACGCTAATCATCAATTCACACCTGAAATTCCTATTTGTACTAGAAATGATGCCCCACCACAATACCTGAAATGATCTAAAATGCAAAACTTTACCAAGGCGTGATGGTCATATATACAGACAAACAAGGGTAACATTAAATGCCCCTACCGATGTTGTGGAGAAGCATAAAAATATAATTGAATACCTAAAATAATTATACCAAATGCTAAGAAATGCTGTTAAAATGTAAATAAGTTGGGGGGGTGGTGGTGTAAAACTAATTGCCTGTTGCTATTGCCTTGTTTACCTTAAAAGAAATTAAGTCTCCTCATCCGACCTCATGATTCCAACCTCTCATTATATGGAACGTTCTAGAAATCTAGCAGAGAGAAAACTCAGAATCAGTCTTCCACCCGTGGGATACTCTTCTTCTTTGACTCAGACCCAGGCAACACGTGGGCCATCAAAATGGGGTGGAGGGAAATCTTGCAATAGTGACAGGTAAGTATTACATTATTCAAATTAGTTTTACCTCTACCCAAAACTACATTTTAATAGCATAATAATGTATCACTGCTATTAAAATATGATCTTGGGGGGTAAAACTAATTTTAAGAATGTAATACTTACTTGTCACTATTGTCTTGCTGAATTTGCCAGTTCAGAGGGAGGCTGATGGACTAAAAACACTGGTATAAAATTAACACTCACCCTGAGGCACAGACAGGTTCTCTTGATAGTGAGGGCAATCCACCTGGAAATGGTGGATGCTGAGATATCAGTAAAACCCTTAATAGGTAGGAAGAGATGCTTCCTACCCTGTCTCCTCCCTTCTGACATGGCCAGATAAAACCATAATGCCATAACTGGGCAGGGAATTTTATCATGATTATCTCCAGCACAGATACGACTGAGACTGGGGATCTTTATAGGGAGTGGGGCCACTGCAGTAAGCTAGCTTTAAAACAAAAAACCCATATGATAAAGGAGAGAAACAGACTCATAACTGCTGCTGAACCATAAACAACCTTTTCCTAAAGACAAGGTATTAAGCTCACTCCTTCTTACAGATGCTAAGGAGAGCAGGAAAACAGTGTTAAGGGTAAGATTCTCAAAAGAAGCTTCACACACCTGTTCATAAAGGGGTTTTGACAAGGCCCACAACATGCACGAGAGATTCCATCTAGGCATTAGTGAGCAAGATACCAGTCACTGCAGATCAAAATACTTGATAAGACTGAAAAGTTAACGGTCCAAACCATAGGCTGGACCCTTTGAGAACTTTAGTGTGTTGAACAGAGCTGCCCTATAGCATTTAATAGCAAAAACCAAACATACTCGTTCTTCGAACAGGAAGCAAAGAAAGTCTGCCACTGTGTTCAGAGAGGAACAGCTAGAATTAACACATTTCCTACTGCACCAATTGCAAAAGATTCTTCACTTTGCATCATAGAACTTGAACATAGACAATATTCTGGCCTCGATGAAGCATTTGTGAACCGTGCTTGAAAATTTGTCCTGGCGGATAGATCACTTGAGATTAGTCAAGCATGAAGGTACAGAATCTGTGGCGTGTTATGGAGAAGAGTACCCCTGTTCTGTGACAGCAGGTCCCGTCTCTGAGGTAATATCCTGGGCTGGTCTACCAACACGTTAAGTAGATCAGTGAATCATGATTGTTGGGGCCACAGAAGGGCTATCAAAATGAGCTGAGCAGTGAAGGTCCTGACTTTGTGGAGCACTTGTGGAAACAACCTGAAAGGTGGGAAGGTGTAAGTGAACAGACATTCCTACTGCAAAGGCCCTCTGATTTGGAACTGGGGAGACATAAAAGGGGAGCTTGTTGTTCAGTCTCATCACGAACAAGTCCACAAAAGGTGGACTACTTTGCCTCACCTGGACAGACTGTCCACCAGAATATTTTTCTTGCCTGGAATATGTCAAACACAGAGGGTAATCCCCTACGAGGTTGCCCAGCGAAGCAGGTTTCAAACCTCCATGCAAAGACAATAAGCACATGTACCTCCTTGTCACCTGAGGTATGTTATTGGAGGAGATCATCACACTGACTCGTTTGGTTGACACACAACTGTCAGGGTATAAATACTGCCCTCATTTCCAAATTATGTGAAGGGTAGTTTCTTCCTGGGGCCATGAACCCTGAAGAACTATACTTTCTGGTTCCAAGTGAGCATTCCAAACCTGAATCTGATGCATCTGTGTACAGATAAGAGTGGTGTTCAGGGGCATGCATTCGGACTCCAGTTAGAAACCAGTGGTGATTAAATTCTGATCCCAGAGAACTCAAAGCTGACAGGGGATCCTTGTCCGGTTTCCAGTTTGCCTGATGGAAAAACTGGAGAGGGCACAAGTACAGTCTTCCTATGGAAACCAGATCCACCACAGAGTTCACGGTCCCCAGGAGGGATAGCTATAGGCGAGCCAACAACCAGGTCTTGGTTTGAAGTGACAGAATTCTGTCTATTCTGTCCAGTGAAACTGGAACTCACCCAAGGTTGGTGAGGAAATTCCTCCCCACATAAATGAAATCCTAAGAAATTAGCTCTGATTTCTCTAGGTTCAGAATGAGTCCTAGCTGGGTCATGGCGGACCAGCAGCAGGACAGATCATGCAAGAGCAACTCTATGAGGTCATTATGAATCAACCATCTGTCAAAAAACTGGAGGATGGGGGTCTCCAGAGCCCTCAGGTGGGGGGCAACTACTCCCATCACTCCGGTAAAAGCTCTGGGAACGGAGGCTCATCTGAATGGCAGAGCTATAAATTGGAAAACCTCCCAGTCCAGGCAAAAAACCAGAGGTATTTCATGTGAGAAGGAAAACTTGGGATGTGAAGGTACAGATCCCAAAGGTTGTTGCAGACTGCACATTCACCGGGCATTATGGTGTTCCTGACTGAGGCTGTAGTCTCCATCTTTAATGGTTCCTCCTGAAGAAATATCTTTAGGGTGGAAAGATTGATAAGCCAAAACTTTCCACCTTTTTCGGAGAATAGGAAAATGCAGGAGTAAAAAGCTGGAAACCGGTCATTTACCACCCTCTCTACTGCTCCCTTCTGCAGAAGGGTGTGCACCTCTTCCTTTAATTGAGCCAATTCTGACCGGTGAAAAAGAATGGGGGTCCTTGCAAAAAGAGGATGTTCCAAGAAACTAAACCGGTATCCTTTGTTTAGTATAGAAAAGACCCATGTATCTTCCATTATGCCCAATCAAACCTCCAGGAAGTGCTGCAGCACTGCTGAAAACAAAGATTCTCCTTCAGAAGACTGAAGAAGTAAGACAAAAAAATATCAAATGTGAGTCTATGTTGACAAGTATATAAGCTTTAAGCACCAGCACCTTGACTGGAAGGCAAGCCCAGGTCCCCATCGAAATCCCTATTGCGCAAAGTCCCAGTGTCAGGGGATGGGGGTGGGGGCTGCTTAAGAGGCCAAGCTGGAGAGTGAACCCTGTATCTGGATGCTGAAACCAACAGTCGCAGTGTAGAGGGCTGAACAGATCACCCATTATGTTGCCTGCCGAATTCTTAGCCTTTTGAAAATCTTTGAGAAAGTTCCCTTACCATGGTCAAATGAGGAAGTCAAAGGAGATCTGGTCATTGTGTGAGCCCCAAGAGTCTCTCCTAACTGGAGAGGATTTTCTCCTCCATGCCTGAAGGTTTGGAATACAGATCCAGGGGGAGAAGATGCTAAACTTCTTTTACTGCCATATCAAAAGACCTGATCTCTTCCTCATTCTCCGCCCTAACCGATCTGTGAAACCAAGAAGAGAACCAAATGGGAGGAGGGACTGTCTCAGCTGGTTCCTCGGCAAACTCGTTCAAGTACACCGAAACTGAAAGAATGTCATTGTCCTGCTCCCACTCCTCAGTGAAGACAGGATTCCCAATCCAGAGTCTCTCTGATGAGAGGGAGACTGGAGGGTAGGGTATCCTTATCGTACAATTCCTCATGGGTTGTGGTGGAATTTTAGGAAGAGAGGAAACACTTCTCATCCTTCCTATAGGGGTATCCACATCCTGCAATTGCTCAGTGGGAGTGGAGGGACCAACCTTACAAACATTTTACAGGAAAGGGAATGCTTCTCACCCCTCTATGATCATCTGTTGGGAGGGGACCCCCCCCCCCCATCCTTTTTTGTTTGGCTCCACATGAGCAGAAGATAAGATCTGCAACCTGCCACATCTGAACTGCTTGGAGGCCAAGGCATAGGCATCCATAGTATTGTTAATGGGAAGGAAGATTCACTTCCCTGCAATAGATGTCCCTACATCCCATTGGGTTGTAAGAGAACATAGGAAACAGGGGGCACCAATCTGATCCCCTTCCCTAGTCAGACAGAAAACAGGTATATGCTGACTCATCATGACTGATTGGTTGAATGAAGTGATGGGAGAGGTATCTACCTGATCCCTGTTCCCATACTGCTGATGGGACTCAATTGACCAGTGACTGGTACTCCAAGCTTGCAGCTCTGAAAGAAAAATTATTATGCAAATAATAAATTTCAAATTATGCTGCCAAAGCAGTGAAATAAGCTTATTTTAACACCATAATTTAAAATCATACTGCCTAAGCGAGTAATAAAATTCTGGACTACCATACAGGAGGAAGTACTTACTATAATGCCAGGTTAGGGGAAAGGAGAAGAACAGAGAAGAGCTCTGCAAGATGAACACAGTGCAATAAAGTCCCCTTAACTCTCAAGCAAGTCAAATTCACAATCAAATAATGCAAGGACTGAGGAGATAATCACTCAATTAAAATGGAAATTAGAATAATTTCCAGGAAAACATATTTAAACATGAAAACTAAGGCAATTTCCTAGAGCAAACTGAACAGGTCTTAGTGTTACAAGCATCCCATGAAGAGTATCCTCCATGAGCCAATGATGTGGTAGTCAGACTGGTTCTGGGTTCTCTCTGAGAACATGAGATGTGGTAGTCAGATTGGTTATGGATTCTCCCTGTTCTAGATTTCTAGAGCATTCCATATAAGGGGAGGCTGGAATTATGAGCTCAAACAAGGGGACTTGGTGACCCTGAAGGAAAGCAAGGCAATAGTGACAGCTAATATATTACCGCTATTAAAAGAGGAAACCATCTGAGCTACCAAACATTTTAATACTCTGAACACCCACCATCATCCTGGGGCTGTATCCAGAATCTGAAATCTTTCTTGGTTATCTACTCATCTTTATGAAACCCTTGTAAAACTTTTTATCATTGTCTCACAAATTAATTTAGAAGGAAATGCGGAAAGCAAAGGAAAGATAAAAGAGTAAAATACATTTAGACGAAATGAAACACGAGGATTACCTGAATGGTAAATGTCTTTTTGCTGTCATCAGTGGCAATGTGGATTTCAAGGGGGACATGTTCATCCTCAATATCCTCCTGCGACATTTGCAAGTAGCGCAACTTCTCCAATGCATCACTAGCATTAGATATCAGCTCACGAATAAATACCTGAAATTAACAGCTGTTTGTAATAAAATTTTCATAACACAAAACCAAGCCTCTACTAACAGTAGCAAAGACAGCACTTGTCTATTTATTTTGTTTTAAATAATAACTTCCAGACAATAATAACAGTCAAATTATCCCAATGTGTAAAAATTCTAGAGAAATCACGGAGTAAGTCAAAAATGAAAATCTCCCAGTCAGATGCACAATTTGTCATCATTACAGAGTACTGAACGATAATGCTTGTGCCAGCTGCAAAGTTGCAGAGATCAGCAAAACACCAATTAACAGCATTAAATTGAACCTATAATTCACTGCTTGATTGAAACTTTAAAAACAAAACCAATTTCATGGCATTCACATGGTGACTAAAATCATTGTAACTCATATTATCTTGGTTTGTTAATTACACAGGTTTTGTGAAGAACCACATCTCAAGTGAGAACAACACTTTAACTTATACTACATGACATTCCAAAAAATTTCTTACAAAATTTCAAGTTTTGATGTATCTGATGCTGAAGCCAATCTTCCCATGGCAACCAGAAATGCTACAACCAAGATGGAATAGTGCCTCTACCATGTTCGTAAACTAAAATGTATTTAGTTTTGAAGAATTAATGAGAAAGTATGTGTTTTCAATGATGACACGAATATCTAATAGTAAGAATTGTATCTTGAAATCTTTGTGGAACTATGATATTCATCTAACTTGTCAGATTGTAGATAGATGGAACAAATTGCTCTTTTAATGTCTTACATAATTTTGTTCTTAACAATGATAGACACATTCTCTAGTGTAGATGGGTCTGTATATTTGTACATAAGACACCTATGAACTTTTTTGTTTTAAAATACTTCTATATTTTTATATTTTAATTTAGATGTAAGGACCATGTAGTCTGAAATAAAGAATTCTTATCTTATCTTTTCTTAATGGATGCAAAACTTGGGACAACAGCTCCTGCTAAATTACCAAGTCAGTAAATCTATTATGATTGTATTTATATTGTTATTTTTATGTATATTTTCTGATTTCTCCAACATGAAAACAAACATATATTTAATTCATGACCGTCATGTCCATTGGTTGACCTAATATACTTACTCAGTGTACATAGTGCTTAGTGTCACTTTTATCAGTTCTTATAAAACTATTATGAGTTGATGGTAACTTATTTATTTACCATATCTTATTCTTTCTAGACTGCATTTCAACTGTTTCACTTGTTCAAGAGGTGCACAATATTTTCATTTTCACTGATATAAGCAATTCTATGATATGATGTAATTCATAGACATGAACGCCCATTGAATATTTATATAAATATGTTGAGCATATAACCATAATATATTCACATAACTAATATATTTATTAGAAAATAGTACAAGATCCGACTAGATTGTTATTGATCCATTTTGGTTTTGTTTCACGATTTGACACAAACTGTAATTTCAACATATTATTCATTCCCCTGTAAATTATGGCAAGCTGGTTGTCTTAACACATCAGTTTGATTATAACTGTTGGGATCTGTCAAAAGGTCATTTGTTTCTTGACAGCTATCCAAACCAATTAAATGTCTTACACTCTGAATCTGAAGGAATTTTTAGGGACAAGATATGGTGAATGATTGTGGTACTAAAAATGGAGAAAACGTAATGTTAGATCAACCAATCACAGGCTTGATGCCTGAACACTTGATCACTTGAGTAGATGTGTCCTCGCCCATACTCCATAATATATTTATCAGCATAATTACCACAGCTGAATACACATGTAAATACTTAGGTCACTAACATTAAACAAAACTATCACTGCACCATTATTTAAAATATTTTCAAAGGATTAGTTCCGTGACTTCTTTTTCTTTGTGTATAGGCAATAATTAAGGTCAGTGCAGCGATGCTCATGATTTGAAACCAAGATATGTACTTCATTCAGCATGAGTTACAAGTTTTCAATGTATATGTGGTGACAACATGATGCAAACAAGGTCGCTCTATACAATGAACCATACATGAGTGCTTTTCATTGTTATAATAATGGTACCACATACAGATCTCTCTCATTATAACATGGTAATTGGGGTCCACCAACTGGGTTATGTAAAGTACAGTATAGTAAGAATGACTGAAAACTAGATGAATGTATATCAGGGGAAGAATAAGCAAAATGCCAGTCCAACGTATAGTAATAATTTTAGTTTATCTAAATTTAATAAATTTGTTCACTTCATGGTATTTGTGTATTTAATTTTGTCAAATAGTAATTTCTACAACAGGTAAGAAAATGATATACAATATTTATTGTAATTTTTTGTACCCTATATTTTTTTCATACACAGTTGATCCACCAAGTCATAATTATTTTATTCTACTGAAATATTTTGTGCATATAAGTTTGTTTTATAATGGAACATTTTAAATTATACAATAAAGTGTAAAGTCTAAAGATCAACATGTTTGAAAATTAGTGCATACAAATATTGTACAAAAAAACTGCAAAAATAAACCAGATCTTTACTGCTGTTCTAATCTCCATTATTATAAATAAATTTGTACCTTTTTTCACAAGACATGTTGATTCTGTATTCATGAGCTTTGCATTATAGAAATCAAAGCCCCTTGTAAGTGAAAACAATGAGAGAAACAGGACCTATTGAACTCTCCATTTGAGTAGTAATTTTAAAGTAAAAATACATAAAGCTCATTTGAATTCATTCCAACAACAGTTCACATCAGCAGACTCTTGATTCCAGCTTAAAATACTGTAAGTGTCACAAGATTAAATCATCTTCTCCATACAGCACACATTATATCCCACCTTTTTCTTTGGTCTAACACTTAATGAAATTAACACCATTTACTAATGAATGTATTTATTCTGAATTATTTTTTTTTACATGTACTGATTGGTATATATTTTCAATCTTTCTTTGTTTCATGTTTTTATATTTTTATAATTATTGTCACAGGGTTCATAGCAGTACCACATTATACCTGAAATCACTTTATAATGAAGAGCATTTAAAACGAGACAGAGCCATATTATTTGAATTAGGTAATTTAAATTTTCAAGGCTGAAAATGTAGCAATTTCTGACAACAGAAAATGTAGCAATGGTGAAAGTTTTAATGTAATAATATCTAAAGCAATAACAGTATGCTAGGACAAAAAGGGAGAAGTTATTATTCCTGTAAATACAATGTCGTATTGCTAAATGCCTGTTTATGTCAAACAAAATTAAACACATTTGAAATAGAAATGAGAAGAAAAATACGAAATTAAATATCTTTATTTTTTAAAACAAATATATCAACCTAACTGATAACATTTCTGCCTATTCAGTAATGGGAGTATTTGCTAAACATACACTAAGACAGGAACTCTAACTTGACAGTATGTTCACTGATTGGCAAGTTATTTAAGTTATTCAAAAAAAGTTCTTAGGTGTTCCAAACGTACAGGACATGAAATAAGAGGCCCCTTTATGCCAAGCCCACCTTGTATTTTGCCAGGAAGTAAAAAAACATAACAATGAGTTTAATTAGAGTGTAGATGGGTATAGATGGACAACATGTACATGAACCAAAGCGATTGCTATGTTACACTTCTGCCAAGGTGAGCTTGATAAAAATTACTATGATTTTATATCCCCATATTTATAAAGCGATACAAATTAATTTTGAAAAAAATCAAGGTTGTCTCAAGTTGTATAGTCCCTCCTGCAGTCCTGGAAATGTACAATAGGCTAGTACATTGCCATCTTGCATATCAGAAGAGACCAACAAGGGAGGCAACCTTTCTGCCCTGGATGCTTACCATGATGATGTTCCAGCCGAGGTATTTACTTTTTAAAAGAGTGCTATTCATACAAAAAATTGGACTTTTATGGATTTTACCCATTCTGGGTTTTATTTTTGTTTTGTGCACCTTTTTGGGGATACCAAAACTTAACTGGCACTGTATAGCCAGGTTTGTGTTGATGTGCCATTAAACCCTAAACAGACAGACAGACATACTATATACATAGAAGTTTTATAAATAATGCCCTGTGTGCCAAGATTTACATCCATTATGGTATTCATTTCTTGCTAGTACAGGCATCACACAACTACTAGCAGCTCTAAAAATATTTCTGAATTTTTTTGGGACAAAATATTGATACCAATGTTGAAAAGTACCTCTTTCTCAGAGTACAGCGAGCGAGCTACTATATCAAGCAGCTTTCTTGTCTCCGCTTGGAACTCATGTTTATCAGCTGGGCCTGCAATAGGAGAATTAAGTAAGAGTTGAAACATTTTAAAAGAGTGACAAATGTAATCTCAAATAGTAAACATAACAAATATGGTTTAAATGACTATAAATCTAAATGACAATAATCACCATGCATCACCAACAATGAGACTAATCACATTCTTGATACAGTACTCATTCATTATTATACTGTCCATGGAAGTCACTAAGCTGACTGTCTTAAAATACATACATACAAGTTCATCTACCACTTAATGCAATGGGATTCATAGCCATATTTGCCATATAACAGGAACATGAACCCTGTTAGAATTGGATAGTGTTATAGTGATAGAGTGCTGTAACTTTCATTAAACTCATCAACTAAGACAATACAAAATATTTTCTTTCCTTTCCAATCTGATTGCATATTGCATGTTCGTTGCTATCATCTACCAGATTGTTACCTCTTAGCTCTTTTTAGTACAAGTTACTTCTTTTTGTTCAACATTGCCTAGGTCAACTCGTATCATCACAAGGTCATATTCTACCTTTATGTTCAACAATGCCTAGGTCAACTCATATGATCACAAGGTCATATTCTACCTTTTTGTTCAACAATGCCTGGATCAACTCAGACAATCACAAGGTCATATTCTACCTTTTTGTTCAATAATGCCTAGGTCAACTCATATGATCACAAGGTCATATTCTACCTTTTGTTCAACAATGCCTAGGTCAACTCATATCATCACAAGGTCATATTCTACCTTTTTGTTCAACAATGCCTAGGTCAACTCATATGATCACAAGGTCATATTCTACCTTTTTGTTCAACAATGCCTAGGTCAACTCATATCATCACAAGGTCATATTCTACCTTTTTGTTCAACAATGCCTAGGTCAACTCATACGATCACAAGGTCATATTCTACCTTTTGTTTCCAAAAAATAACTATCATAACATTTTAGACTGTAAAATGCTTACTGTATTTACCATTCATTTTTGGACAGCAAAATATCAGAAAAAAACATTTCAGTCAGTGTTCCAAAACAAACAAAATCTGCACCTACAATATGTGGCGACCCTTTAAATTTAAACAGCAAATTAATTATGCTTTATGTGCATGGTAATGAATAATTACAGACAATACCTGCCTTGTTTTATCTTATTTATTTCAGTTTATAAGAAATGCAAGCATATTAGAAAATACAACTTCAAATGTGACAGCAGATCGGGGTCTATGCAGTTTTCAGTTGGATCTGACATATAGACCAGTATATACAGTATGCATAGTTTTAAAGCTCGTTTTGGAATGGTATCATTATCTTATTATTTTTAAATATAAAATGAAGTCCTTGTCATGTGAACAAAATGACCATCATCAAAGACAATTTTATTATGACTGTATTCTATCTGTATGACATATCTAACCTCTAGCCCTCTCAGTATCCTTAATGATGGAGTGATACTCCTCCTCTGGGTCATCTATTTTCACCTCTGTGGCTCCCTCAGCTCCCAAACATCGACAGCTTGTTACAAAGCCACGACGAAGTTGCCCTGGATTGGTCTTCCGGGATTGATAGATGGGAATAGTCCCATTCAGCTCTGTGAATATTGACAAAAGTTTCAGACATATTGCAGTTATAATTAACACCTGTATATCAAACATGTATCTTCAAAGATATTATCAGATACAAGACAAATTTAATATTGCAAAATGTTGCTCAAAACTCGTCTAAGACACTGGTCATATACCAGAACATATCAAATGCATATCATATTGTTTGAATAGCTTTTGGCTACTCAAATGTAATTCTAACAATCCTTAAAAGTACGAACAGATATCTCTCTACTAATCTTTTTTATTTCCAAATCATGAACAATCATCACTTCAAAAAAGTGACTGACAATCCACTGGTAGTTTTCATTTCGCCTGGTAAACCCCCCCCCCTCCCCCATTGGTCACCCTCTGCAGTCTGCAGGGATGGATAATTAGGTATAGAAAAAAACTGTGGTTTTATTTATTTTCATGGGTCTCAATTTTCATGGTTTTTTAAAACGATATTTTGATGGCTACTTAAATTCATGGATCTGCCTATTGAAGTTTGCATACTTGTTGGTATTTAATTTCATGGATTTAACCTCTACAAATACCCAAAATAAAGAATATGCAAGATTGTGGTTTGTGGTTTTGTGGTTTTAACACCATTTTTCAGCACATGATAGGGTATACATGGTGGCCAGTGTATCTGGTTGAGGAAGAACCCAGGAAAACCCCGGGAAGAACCACTGACCCACAGGAAGCTATTGGCAAGCTTTCTCACATACTCACATTGGCCAAGCCTGAGACTCGAACCCACACAAACAGAAGTGAGATGTCAGTGATCTGTAAAGGCGAGCGCCTTCGACCACTATACCACCCGAAAAAAAAAAAAACTATGCAAACAAATGGCGCTTACTTGAATGGTTAAAACAATACCACCAACTATAAACACCTGTCTAGATTGATCATTTACAACATGTTTTTGTCCAAGTGCTCAGCCACAATGGGAGCTGATGCAGCCAACAACATTAAACCAATCAGTTACTAAAGCACACCTATATGATCTCTTACTTAAACCACTGTCCATAAAGTTGCACCATCAGTACTTTCTGATGATCATGGCATTAACTACCACGGCTTAAGAGTGGTAAAATTCAAATTCGACCCCCTCTTGGTTCCTGGACTTCCTAACCCATCAGAAGCTGCAAGCATGACACAGGTGCTTGCTTACCAGGCAGCTAGTGACACAGTGGAATCCTTTATTCAGTCATTGTACCAGAAAAGAAAGCGAAGAAAGTATAACAGTTACAACAAGGAGAAAAAATAGCCAGCTACTCAATCAATAATGGTGTTGCCAAAGTTGAACGCTAATTCAGTAGCAATGTGAGTTTCAAAATCAGCGAGACAACTGTATGGAGTATGTGGGGCCAATACAGCAAGTTGAAAAAGCAAGGTGGGCAAGAACTTTCCAATCTACTGAAATCACCCCTGGGCAACCCTCTGATGCTTAGATGCACACTTGAGGAGGAGGTGCATAATTGGTTCAAGAAAATAGGAATTAATGAGGAAGTGATTTATGTTCAGATTGCAATGGCAGGAGCAGAGGCGATGATCACCAAGCATGCTCACAGCCAGATGCACATTATGGTGGACACATCAATATCAACAAGTAATGGGCTAGGTAACTATTTCACCATATGGGATTTTTGAAGCAGGAACAAAAAGTATCAAACAACTTCCCAGTGACTTTGACGACATTAAGAACAAATTCACGAAGAAAATTAAAACTGTAGTGAGACTGCACAACATTCAAGACTGTATAGTGATAAAGTGGAATCAGACTGGGTGCCATCTCATGCCAGGTGGCAACTGGATGATGGAAGTCCATGGATCCGAACAAGTGTCAATTTCTTTCTTTAATAACAAGAGGCAGAGTACAATTTTACTGGCTATAATGAAATCCGGTATTCTTTTGCCCCCACAGCTCATCTGCACAGGGAAGACCAATAGATGCCTGCCTAAGGGTGTAGTTTTCCAGGACTCTTAGGTTGTGATGCACAGATTCACACTGGAGCAACAAAGAATCTGTGATTTACTACATGGATAATGTTATCATTTCACATGTGAGCACATATCTGACACGCTTTCCCTTGCTCAGTGCAGTCAGCAGGCATTGGCAATACCTGATGTGTTCAGAGCCATCAAAGTGCCAAGATGCTAACTAAATTGAAAGACAACGGAACCACCCCTATGTTTGTGCCTGCTCATGTATGGACCAACTTCACCCACTAGATTTGACAATAAATAAATACTTAAAAATCACACTTCCACAACCGGTATACTAAATAGGCTATGTAGGCCACCAAGGAAAAGAAAGGCATCACTGGTGATGATCAGTGTACTGTATTAGTGGAGCATAAAACCTCATCAATCAAGCCTATTCATGCTGAATGGATAACTGCAGCTCATGTGAAAATGTGTGAAAGATCAGACCTAATTATCGATGGCTTTGAGAATGCTGGACTTGTTTAATTCGGTAATTTCAGAATTATTTACCAGACACATATTTGTGTGTACCTGGAGTCTTCATTGACAAGATGTTGATTCAGTGGTTTTGTCCGAAAATCAGTGAAATGAGAGCCTTAATACTCTGCTATAATCAGCATGTATACATAGTGTTTAATTAGTAATTGTGCTTCAAGCATGTATACATAGTGTTTAATTAGTAATTGTGCTTCAAGCATGTATACAGTGTTTAATCAGTAATTGTGCTTCAAGCATGTATAGTGTTTAATTAGTAATTGTGCTTCAAGCATGTAGTTTAATTAGTAATTGTGCTTCAAGCATGTATAGTGTTTAATTAGTAATTGTGCTTCAAGCATGTATAGTATTTAATCAGTAATTGTGCTTCAAGCATGTATAGTGTTTATTTTGTAATTGTGCTTCAAGCATGTATAGTGTTTAATTAGTAATTGTGCTTCAAGCATGTATACAGTGTTTAATTAGTAATTGTGCTTCAAGCATGCATACATAGTGTTTAATTAGTAATTGTGCTTAAAGCATGTATACATAGTGTTTAATCAGTAATTGTGCTTCAAGCATGTATACATAGTGTTTAATTAGTAATTGTGCTTCAAGCATGTATACATAGTGTTTAATTAGTAATTGTGCTTCAAGCATGTATAAATAGTGTTTAATTAGTAATTGTGCTTCAAGCATGTATACATAGTGTTTAATTAGTAATTGTGCTTCAAGCATGTATACATAGTGTTTAATCAGTAATTGTGCTTCAAGCATGTATACATAGTGTTTAATTAGTAATTGTGCTTCAAGCATGTATACATAGTATTTAATCAGTAATTGTGCTTCAAGCAAAAGTTATAGTATTTTACAGTTTGTTTTTTTTTAATTAAAAATGCATGAATAAAATGAGATGTCCTTTCAGGAGAATTTGAATTTTTTTACTACAGTTTCACTTGAATGAAGGATCGATTTTAATAAGTATTAAACCTAATTTTCATATACTAGTATCATTATTCTTTCTTTCATTTTCAGTAATATTAGTGTTTGAATACTTTATGCTTTTCCTCATTTCTCTCTATCCTTACTGATCTCACATCATCTTGATTTAAGGCAGTGACTGGAAATGACAGCTACCGGATACCATATACTTACATGTTCATCAAAACAACATAAAATGCTTTATAATTATTTTTTGAAAGGTTTAAAATAAAACAAGTGCATATAAAAGCTAATATTTGATTATTATCAGATTACAGTAATGAAGTTGATTTATCAAATAGCTTAGTTGTGTCAATCACTAGCAATGTATCAAAAAGAAAATGGAGGGCTTCTGCATCATATGTTGCTTTATTTGAACAATTTATTCTGAAAACTTCATTCACAATTGATTTTTTTATTCCAACTAATCAGCCCTAGAAAAATCCCTGCCATTTTTCACAGGAGTTTGAGGCTTCATCCATAAAAAATGACAGAAAGTTAAGAAATACCAGGATATATTCCAAATATATACACAAGGAGTGCAAGCAAGACTTTACCCCTCCCCCATTTGTGTCATCTCACTGCTTAGTTTTGCCCCAAAACTGCAAGAACATTAAAACACTTTATTCAAAAGATACTTGTGTACTTATGCATAACTCTCAGATAACCATAGCTCAGATCCAAACCAGCAAATCAGCCTTTCCTTTCAGCTATTCCTCTCCAAATGCCTTTCTACAGGACTCCATGCAGCGGAAACAACTAATGTACACAGATTCAACACCTGACTGTATAAACATGTTGGACTCTAACACTAGTAATGGCTCTGATGCCACATGTTGGACTAACACTTGTAATGGACATGGTGCCACATTTTGGACACTAACACTTGTCATGGACCTAAAGCCACATGTTGGACTCTAACACTTGTAATGGATCTGGTGCCACATGTTGGACTCAAATACCTATAATGGACCTGGTGCCACGTGTTGGTCACTAACACTTGTAATGGACCTGATGCCACATGTTGGACTCTAACACTTGTAATTGGCCTGATGCCAACATTGGTGGTTGATGTTTCATTCATAAAAAGAACACAAAGTTTAGAAACAAATAAAAACTCCTGTATGAATACAACAGTGGTCCCCTTCTTATAAAGCCACTCTTCTGTTGCAGGAAAGTGACCTTATAAAGGGGCAGCATTTCTAGAGTGGAATCACACAGATGTGAGTAATAATGGTGAAAATTATTTTTAAATATTTAATATTTCAATTTAAAAATGACATGCATGTTATTAAATTAATGTGATAAAACTTATGGTAATGTTATTTAAAATAATTATGCATATTCATCAATTACAATGCATAACCATTTGTCAATAAAATCATGATACAAACATCTGGCTGTAACTATCATTCTCTATCCATTTTATTTTCCCACTGGTGGAGAATGTATATCTGATAATGTTTATTTGAATCTTTCCAACATCAAATTTCTCAACAATGATCACAGGACTCTTCCTCTTTTCATGTAGTCAAACTGCTTTCCCATTTTCTTTTAAACTGAGAATGTCTGATGACATTTTGCAACAACTTATTCCTTCTTTGCCAACTATACCACTATCACACTAATGTGTAGCTCTTACACAAAATGCTGTGTTTACAAAGAAAGTGAGCTTGTCAACTGGTCATAGTCTGTAACACTTTCAAATACATTTATTGATCTAAGAGAAAGAAGCAATGACAGCTAACATACCATTTTTACTTTTTGGCAACCATATACCACGCTGAATTGAGCTGAACAATACTGTTTCCCAGCGGTTAGCTTTTATCACCTCGACAATTATCAGTGGTAATAATAACGAGTAATTATGAAAGTGACAAACCCTAACATCTAAGGAACACACAGCAGTAAGGATAAATGGGTTATTTACCTCTTTGTATGTGTTTGTTGGTATGTTGGAACAAATGTCAATGTATTGAATTTAGAAATTAACCAACATTCATGAGATCTCCATGTGTAAATGCCAATATATGTCTGCTTGTGATGGGTAATTTGACATTTGTAGCACTAATATGTTAGCCGCCAGAGAGGGGTGACCATGCTACAGGTGTACTTTTGAACACAAACTCATTGGTGCCAAGAGATTCTGGCTATAAAAAGTGGGTGGTCACTGGACTGGGGGGGGGGGGGCATTCAAGAGGGGACCACTGTATAAATATACACATGTATTTTGTTTTTTCTTCTTAATCTGTCATCATTTTTTTATGGACAAAATTTCATACTCCAGTGTCATCACCAAGTCTGGTATGTTATTTGGTCATTATTTAGTCGTGAGTAGAACCGATGTAATTTTGCTGATTCTGCCACATGGAGTCTTGTACAAATGCTTCTGGATAGAGACTGCTGAAAAGAAAGGCTCATTTGCTGCATTAGATGAGAGTCATGGTCATAAAATAGTTAAGCACAAGTAAACAACTTGAAGAATGGTGAGCAATTTGCTCACATAAATATAACAATGCTTCTCCCACACTCCACCTGTACCCTATGATGGATATGAATCTGCAGTCAAAGGTAATAACTCCTGTCTTATTAGTTTGAGTACAATAACTGATAAACAAGCATTTCTTATGATGACCATAATACATACTAGGATTCACAGATATCGACTAAAAACTGCAAGAGTTGTTGCATTCACAAAATTCTACCATACAATGCATCCAGCTGCAAGTCAAAAAGGGGAATAACTCTTACAAACAATCAATGGAGCACAAACTTTTTTCAATATATGCATTTTTAGATGATGACCATTAAACAGAATTCATACTGGACTCCAATATAGGGGCAAAATGACTTCCCTTTCCAGCCAGAAGATGGTGAAGTTGGTGAAAATGGTGAAGTTGGTGAAAACTGGAAGAAGTGAGTGTAGAAAGTTAAAAATTTACAATGTTAAGAATATACACTTTAAACATTTTATTTTTATGTCAGATGATTAAAATACTGATGATATACTAATAGACCCTTTCAAAATATTAAAACTTTTCTTATTTTGGTTCACCACAGTTGTATAACAGTTATGACAACCTCAAAAATAGGTTACAGTTGACATCCATAGTAGATGTCATCTTTTCATACATTTATTGGTAAACTGATCCAGTACAAGTTCCAAGTCACTTGCACTGCAGGACAAGTAGACAACTGAAAATTTTTGAACCCTGATATCAGAGCGATGACTAACAACATTGAAATGCAACTAAATACAAGGTTGGGTCAAAATTACTTGTATACATATAAGTCACTGTGTACATAAGCTCAAAGATATGCATGTGATAGCATTTTACAGCACCTCAGCACTAGAGTGGCTACATGGTGCCAACTAGAGGTAAAGTTTGAAAAATGTAAATATAAGCTCAGTGAAGTACAACAATGCAAGCAAAAACCTCTGATTGGACTCCAAGGTTTATTAGGTCTGGTTTTCAAAACTCATTCACAAAAGCAGGATATGTTGGTTGTCAGATCAGTACCATTTTCATTCAGAACCAATTAAATATTGCAAGAAAAGTTTTAGTGACAACTCCATGCCAATGCCTCTTTTCATGCAAGAGGAGTAGCGATAATAAAATTTTCAAGAGAGCCACTACAGTGCCAAGGTTTGAGGTAAGATCAGTACCATTTTCATTCAAAACCAACTACATATTGTTATAACAGTGTTTTAGTGAAAAGCCCCACACTGATAAGACCATCCATTCAGGAGAAGTAGCCATACAAAGATTATCAGGATGGCCATCAAGGCAGATTTTTTAGAGGTAAGATTAGTATCATTTCAATATAGAAATAACTATATATTGCAAGAAAGGTTTGAAATATTAGTATGGCCATCCATTTAGGAGCAATTGCCCCGGCACTAAATAACCTACTTGTGTTGCTGTGCTTTAAAATACCAAACCATGCTATTTAGAAACAGTGGCTATTATGAGATTTTTCAAATTCTGGGATGTTACACCGGCATTATTTTCATTTAGGATCAACTATATACAGTACGTGTTAGTGAAAACCCTGTATCGATATGACCATCCCTTCAAGATTGGTGATTTTCAAGATGGCCACAACTTATTGGCACCATTTCTATCTAGGATCAACTAGACATCATAAAAAGACTTCTAGTAAAAAGCCCATGTCAACAATACCATCCACTCAGAAAGAGTAGCAATAACAAGATTTTCAAGATAGTCACCATAGCGGCCATACTCAATGTACAAAAGGCACCATTTTAATTCAGGACTAACAAGACATCATAAGAAGTATTTTTATTGAAAACCCCATGTCAATAAGGCCATCAATTCAGGATAAGTAGCAATGACAAGATTTTCAAAATGACCACCATCGGATCAGTACCATTTTCATTTAATACCAACTAGACATCATAAGAAGTCTTGTAGTGAAAACCTAATGTCAATATGGCCATCCATTACATGGTTTGTACAGCCCGAAGAGAATTGTTTTTCAAGGATTTACCCACAAATTTTCAAAGACTTCTAAATGTTTCCAAGAAGTGTTTTCTTATTGAAACTGAACTTTCCCAATATATTACTTTATCACTGCACAAATTGGTACAAAAGTAGAAAAGAACAAAATAAATAATGAACACACCACTACAGCAAAAAGGCACTACTCCATCTGGTAATTATCCGTGTCATGTGTCATCTGATCCACCCAATTTTATCCCATTTTATTTATTTATTTATTCATTGTTTACCAAAAATATGTATACAAAAAAAATTATGAATTTAAAAAGTACATATTGTATTCAGTATTATTGTTTTGTAATCTACTCCATAACAGACTTTGAATGTAGTCTATGGCATTCTCATTTGCACTGCCAGTTTCAGTTTTTCATCAACTGCCATGAGTTGATAAATATTATGGTTATGACCCAAAGATATGCATATTGACAAATCACTTCACTCTTAGTTTTTTGTAGCATTATTGCCCTTTTTGTCTTGTCTGTGGATTTGGTCACATGACTGTCACAAGATGAATATCTCA
The DNA here is from genome assembly GCA_029931535.1 of Margaritifera margaritifera. Classification (NCBI taxonomy): domain Eukaryota; kingdom Metazoa; phylum Mollusca; class Bivalvia; order Unionida; family Margaritiferidae; genus Margaritifera; species Margaritifera margaritifera. The sequence continues at coordinate 516,956 of JAQPZY010001399.1, read as the reverse complement.
TCATAAGACTATTACAAAAGTTCAACAATTGGTCAAATTACAATATGAATGGACTAATTGACAGTGTTGTGAGCAATTTGGGTTACAATGTAAAATGAATCTGCCATTTTGTAATTTGATGCACTGCTGGACCTTGATAATAGTCACATGACAAGATATTTATTACATGACAGTCATACGACAAATTCACAGACACTTCTGTAACATGACCAAAACAACTATTTTGAGTGTGCAACAGTTGCATCTGATTGGTTGCTGGATCTGAAGGAACAACTAATGCAGCCACGTAATTTTAAATGGTAACATGAGGTAGGATTGTGTTATTCCATGTGGATTGAAAAGTTGTCAAAAATCAGATTTTATATAGAAATGTACTGTACCGATTACAAGAAGGCCCATACAATCAACTGTAACACAGGAGCCACAAGAAATACCGCAGGGGCTGAAAATAGCAGTGGTCTGAGGTCCGAGGGCTGGAAGCAGGTAATTTCCAACTTGGACCTGACAATTTTTTTCCAGTCTATAGTCATTGAGTTCAGCCATTTTGAGAAAACTTATGGCATAACATCATCCAATGTATCCCTAATTCAAAAATATTATGGCTTTGACTTTCTATGTTCCAAAAAATTGATCACTATTCAACAGCATATACAGTGTCATGTTTTGAACGAATGCTGAATAAACCTGTTTGCACACATTTTATAGGATTCTAATAGTTTAGCAACCCACTGCTCTAACTGTCTCCCACAGCCTCACGTGCAGTGAGACGTTATTGGAACTTGTGCAGGTTGGAAGGTGAATACTTTATCATAAGTCTATTAGAGATCAGTTTTTTCACATCCAAATTAGCCAACTGCCTGACAGCAAATAACAGCAGCATTGAAAAGTGGACATGTGGCGAAAGGTCATGATTTGCAGTAACAAGAGTCCCACAAAGGGACAGATGTTCTACTGGCCAAAAATAATTTCCAGGAATTCAAGATAAGAAGACCATTTCTGTTTTTTTAAACTGCTGAATGCTGAAATTATCTCAAATATTTCTGAGTATTAAAAAGATTTTCATATTAGCAATATGTTCTGAACAAAGCTTAAATAATATTTAGCATTGAGGACAAACAGGTGTTATAAAAATAATAACTGGACTATTTTCTTGTAACATGTAAGCAATAAGCAAAGTCTCATCAAGAAATGTAATGTACAAAATTTAATGGAGATTTCGGCTTTGTTCTGAACATACCATATCATCAAGGGTGAATTCCAACATTATCTGAACGCTACCCTCATCTTCTGTCCAAGGAGTATTCTGTTCATGTGAAAATCGCAAACAAGTGTCAAATTTCTTCAAATATGTCATCAAGTGAACAAGGACTATTGAAATGTTTTGAGAATTGAGCCATTCTTGATTACAGCTGGCACACTTTTTTCATTCGGTGATAAAAACAGAACAAGCTAGCAGGGCTGGAAATATTAAGGAGTGAGGAATCACGTCTTTCCTTGTGTTGTATTGTTATCCTGGACTCCTCAGTTTTTACACACTTAAGCACTCACTTTCACCTTTTCAGAAATATACTCCTTTCATAGTGATACATTTCATTACTTTAAAAACATTAATTATTTCAGCAAAGCATGCATAACAAATAAATGATATATTCCCCTAATACTCTTCTTGGCATGCTTTCAACCAGATGACCCCTTGTCGGAAAGTACATGTATTATGTCACCTCTTTTGACGCACTTCACAGAAGTTTACTTTTTCCCATGAAAACAATGTTCATACACTCTAGTAAAAAAATATATTGGACAGCAACATCAGTAGCACTTGGAAATGCAAGTTTATAGGAAAAATGATACAAATAAACTTAATTTAACATTCCTAAAGCTTTTCTTATATTTATCATAATTTTGGTTCTGGGAGAGATTTTGTCTCAATAGCTAAAAGAATCGAATTGGGAAAAACCATGGTGGCATTATAATAAAACTGTTTACTTTTAAGTAAAAAATATTAGATTTAGCTTATGACCTATTTTTAAAAAAATAATTGGCAATATGAATATGCAGAACATCAGTCCTTGAATGTACCGTGTTGGTACTTCAAAACAGTCTTGCATCTTTCATGACTCATTTCTCTAGAAGTTAAAATAATCAGGGACAAAAAGACATAAAGTTACATGGGATTTTAATTTCAATTTATTATCATTCTTACCATTATCTGGAAGTTAAGAAAATTATATAGGTCAAAATAAGTTAAATATCATGATTCTCTTAAAGGATGATTGAAAAATTACTGTTAAAATAAAAATGCTTGTCATCAGCTAGAAAATCGTAATACATTCATATAAATAAGAAAAAATGTAGAGGATGCCGATTTAATTATGAAATATATCATAAAAGTATGTGTTTCTTGTAAATATGCAGAAACTATAATAACAAAGAACCACCTCAGAAAATCAGCAACAACAGCTCCACATTAAACTTTATAACATATTATTGTATTCTAAACCGAGTTACTAATGCAGTTAGCCACCGTGAGTCACATTGCAATCACATGCTCAGTAGCTGACTGGCGGTCTCTTATAGTGGGAAGTTAATTTGCCTGTCAAAATAGTTAGTAAGGATTTTTATGAGGTTTATCTCATTGGAAAAAGAGAATTAGTGAAATGGAGTTCTTTTTTTTTTGCATTGCATGTATCTTTGTTTCAATTCACAACTGATGATAGGATTTTCGAAACAAATATCTGTCTGCATGACTCTGTGTTGATCAGTGTAAACAAATGTTGTGCATATGATGTCATTGAGATATGCATTCTCTGAAGAAACTTGGAGTTTATGACACTGCGTCAAAACAGGGTAGCGTCAAAATGGGGCAAGATGATATACCGGCATTCCGTAATCTCGCGGTACTAACGAATTGAACTGTTATAAATTATTAAAAACGACTCACCTGACTATAATTCTGTTGTTGTTTTATTCTTTAACATCTATTTCCTATTTGGTACAAATATATTCTTAGAGCTGTAAAAGATTAGAGTTTATTTTCCGCTCATCAACACGCCAGGTGACAGCCATCATTTTTAATGGGAGGTTACCATAATGTCGCGGTAAATGAATATTCGTATCTAAGATGGCTCAAAAGGGTAATACCACAAATGATAGGTCAGAAAAAGTATCCACAATACTCAAGTCATTGACATGATATATTATTTGTTAGGGTGGGTGGTGAGTGGAGGGCGGTCAGTTCAGTATAACTTCAAATGTTGAATGTTTCAAAAGTCAATTCTGATCCTACTGTTACAAAATTTTACCCTTGTTATTTTGATGCTTAAGTAATAGACAAATTTCATAATTATGCAACATTTTACTTTATCAGATATGAAAACATATGTACTATGCCATAATAATGAAATATTACTATTTTTATTTTAAAAATAAAAGCAACAGAGACTGAAAGTAACATAGTTTTAGTGCTTTAAAGCAGTGTGCAGGATTCAATAGAGTTATGGTCCTTATTTTCTACCGAAGTTTGGTTCACCTGATCGAGCGATGCAGTAAGCTGTCATGTGATTCTGATACATCAGTAACAAGCAGACGACCATTTTCTGTTAACTGGGAAAATAATTTGCTGTTTTCGTGTTTGTATGGGTGTAGTGGTGAAGGAGGGTATACAGGTGAATTTAATGTTCATTGTTTTTTTAATCCTTTCATTTTTTCTTCCCAACTTACCACAAAACGAAACATTTCTTTCATATTTGGTGTTCAAACTCTTCGATGACTTCCTTGATCTACTGTTACTGGGATAAACAACAGAAAGGTGTCGCACCATTGTATTTATTACGTAAATATGATTTACCGCGAGATTATGGAACCCGCGAGTATATGAGAAACGGCTATACAGGTCTGGACCCCTAGTCCTCTATCCAATGACCGATACTCTTAATTTCATTTATAACGAGTCTATGTGGGTAAACTTGTTAACAAACACGGTAACAAAATATGCATTAATTTCTATCTAGCTAACCGGATCTCAATGTTCTGTCACTGTGATGCTTGACCTTGACGCATTTCATGTACGTAACCATGCTTCTTGTATTGGTTCAAACATCCAAAGTTTGATATTGTATAGATACCTTGTCCAAAAAATGAGATGTTTGCATATCTTTTAACACATGCCGTATGTAAGCATTTTGTACTTTTCAAACAATCTTTGACACAAACAGTGTTCAAAAAAGATCGGCCAAGCAAACGTGCTGCAATGGAGGCTGCCATTTTGCAAGAGACTGGTGACTTGTTTCAATATCTTGATTACCGCTAATTCGGACTAATTCGGCTATTTCTGCAAGAAAAAAATATGCCCCGGATACATGTTGGCGCAGTAATTTGCATAAAAAAGCTACATTGTGTTCGCCACAAATTTCATCGCAAAAAAGTAACTTGTCTGGTTCCCTGATTTATATGCCACCTGTGTTTCACTTTGCTGTATCGTATAGCGAAGTAAAACGTAGGTAGGATATGAAGCAAGGAACCAGACTAAAAATAAACCCTAATGGATTCGGATTATCTAAGCTATTTCCACAATTGGATTGACTGTAGGAGTGACCGAGATTTTACTAATGGTAAAATAGTTCGCGACTTCTTGGTTAATCATTGTAGAGTAAATAACCGCTGTGGTTAAAACGACAGCTAATAACAGCTATCGGCATCATTCGCAACTTCAAGGTCAATCCTACAGATCATACTGCCAATGTATGCCAATAGTTGCCATTCGGACCACTTTGGCTATTTACGAAACAAGGATTTACACTGTGGAATATGTCATGGAACCCGTCAGTCTTTTTTTACCAGGGCAAAGTAATAGCTGCCATTCGGACCACTTTGTCTATTAAAGAAACAAGGATTCAGCAATAAGTTGTGAATGCATCGAACATTTTTTTTATTCGTAAGTAGTAATATGCGCCTTTTAAGGTCACAAGGGACACTATCAGTACGTCTTAGGTGTACATGTGGCGCCTGTATAGGGCACAAGGGGAAATGTAATGCTGAGATTGTACATAGGTTTAACATGTGGACGGACTTGGGGGCACAGTGGGAAATACTATGTTACATTTTTTCATTATAGTTAGTTTCCATGTTGAAAAAAATGTATGGGGCACAACGGGAATTTAACATATGAGCAGCATCTGGGTGCATAAAGGGAAATCCTATGCTATTTTTTTTTTTTAGTTATAGTTCGTTTCCATGTCAAAAAATTAATGGGGGACAACGGGAATGGTTATGTCAACATTTTAATATACTATCACATACACACATACCATACAAAGCGTCACCCGTTTTTGATTACAATCCAACACATATACCTTATTATCCAGCACCCGCTCTTTTATTACAATCCCCCACAAGTTCCTAAGTATCTTTTTTTTTTAGTGAAGTTCCCGGGTATTTTTCGCATGTAATGATAACTCATCAGTTCACACCTGACTTTAACCTTGAAAATATTTGTCAAGTAAGACGATGAACGAGTAGCAAGAGAGCTTCGATGCGTTTCGTCTCCAGAGAAGTCACTACGTGTTTCCTCCTTCATTGTAAGCAGCTATGACAGAATGAACTTTAAAAGGAATGACTCTCAGCAAAGGAGCAGCTGTGTTTCCTACGACGTTATACTTGACGATATCAGAATACGCAAACATCGAATTTAGTCCTTCGTTCGATTCAATATGGAAGCGAAAATACTTATAGAATTGATCGTTTTTGTGAATGTCTTTTGAGTGTGGTGCTATGTTCGTGTTTCCACCCAGAATAGCAAACAAACTGGGCGAAAATCTAATAGCGTTTTGTCGTCTGATAAATACACTTTAAGACGGTGAGCAAGTTTATGGTACTCGATCAGTATACTTCGACGAGTTTTCTCCAGTGCTTTGCCAAACTGATCGTTGAAGATAGCTGAAATCTTTGCGACGAGATGTTGAGCATTAAAGTAAAATCCAGCAGGAATTTGCATGGAATAGATATTCAATTGGGGATTCGCTGGTGATGGTACTTTGGATTCGTAAATGAGAGGATCATTTTAGTCCAAGTGTCCTTGAACTTGTTCCTTAAATATTTCGACGAGAAAAGTAGTTTGATCTCCAGCCACTTTCTTGACTTGAGTGGGATAAATTATTTCAACCAAAGCTGCTTCCCAATGAGCTTTCTGATCCAATTGTATGGCCTGAGGTAATTTGACTGTGAAAAAATAATGGGTTGTTATGAAACACATCCATAGAACTGTCACCCGGTAATGTTAAATACAATTAAATACAATTAAATACAATGTTAAATACAATTAAATACAATTAAATACAATTGAATACAATTAAATACAATGTTAAATACAATTAAATACAATGTTAAATACAATTGATTATTCATTTGTTCGATGGTTCTGGTCTCCAAAGAGTCACTCGTTGTCAAAGGAGAATGATTTTCCAAATTTTGCAGAAGAGGGCTGCTGTTGTGATTGGAAGAGTGGTGACTGGCGTAGGCGAAAATGTTGTTGTTGTTGTTGTTGTCACCGTTGGTGTGTTGCAACGAAGCACTGGGAAGAAGATAACCAATACAACTGCTGAGTTAAATGGTCCACAGTTGTTTATCTAATTGTTGCAAACTCAAATTTCCAATGGCTGCTCCATTGACACAATACACCACAATGATTTGGCAGAAAACGACGATTTGATTTTTAGGGACACTTTCTCCACACTACACTCACAGTGGTTGTTGTTGTTGCTCTTTTTGTAGTTCTTGAAAAGATTAACTCTGAGAAGGAGATGTAATTGTGTTTAACGGCATATTGGTAATATATACTACTTGTTATCGTCGATGACTTGTGAAGCAGCAATCCAAGAATTGAAACTGGGTGGATATCCTTTCCAACGAACTTTTACTTCTTGAACTCGATGGTTTCCCACTTTACGTGTTCTTCGATTGAGAATAATTTCGATATCGTGCACGTAGTCTTGTTTTCTTACTCGTTGTGACTCACTCGTTGTGACTCAGGCGAGTAATATGTTTATTTCAACACGTCTCTGTTCATATCTTCTAATTTACAGTTTTGTTTTACCAATGTGAAACAAATCACCTGTGTTTAAAATGTTTTCTTCTTGGATGATGCCTCAGGCGTTCAAAACAATTGCATTGCTTACACACACTATACACACAAACATACTTATATAATATCAGGAAGAGTGGTTATTATAATGGACGGATTTAGTTTTTGTTTCATTTGGCAATCATTTGAGTAGTATCTCTTTTCCAAGAGATCCAAGCGGTTCTGGAAAGTGTTGTGTATGTCTGTCTTCCACAAGAATCTTAAACCATACGTATGTTTGTACGTATAGCGTGTGTAAGTATGACTACAATTTGCATTTTACAGATAGGCAGAAAATTATATTTCTTAACAAGTACAACCACCATATGTACGATGCATAACTTCTTTTTCTCCATCCTGTATACTATAGAAGACTATGTTACTATAGTTTTACCGTTTTAATCTCAAACAGAAAATTTTCCTTACTCTCCGTCAATCTTTGGTTTGGCACAAAAATTATATCCAAAGCAACATCAGCACCCCAAAATTGGTAATCAAAATTAAAAATGAAAATTAAGAAATGAAAAATAAAAATGGAAAAACTAAATTTGGAAATGAAAGTTAAAAATGATAAATTGAAATTGAAAATTTAAGATGAAAATTAAGAAATTTAAAAATTCACAAACCAAATTTGAAAATGAAAATTTAAAATGAAAAGATCAAAATGATAATTTAAAATGAAAACTAAAAAGTTAAAAATTGAAAATTAAAATTAAGAAATGAAAATTTAACAAATATGAAAATTGACAAACCAAATTTAAAAATGAAAAATGAAAATGAAAAAAAAAAAGTTGCAAATTTTTAAAAAAATCCATAAAACTGAAAAAAAAATTAAAAAATGTAAAAAAATTAAATTTGACAAACTAAGTTTGAAACTGAAAATTGAAAAATGTTGAAAGTAAAAATTAAGAAATGAAAATTTACAAATATTAAAATTGAGACACCAAATTTGAAAATGAAAATTGAAAATGTAAAAAAAGAAACTGACGTTGGAAATGAAAAAAATAAACCTAAAATAAAAAGCAAAGAAAAACTGAACATGAAAATATAAAAAAAATGAAATTTGAAAACTAAATTTGAAAATGAACATTGAAAAAAGTTGAAAATGAAAATTTAAAAAATGAAAATTCAAAAACTACATTTGACAATGAAAATTGAATAAAATTTAAAAGGATAATTGAAAAAAAAAATACTCGATAAACAAGTTCAGAGTCGGTGCAAGTTTTAAAATTGGTTTAAAAACAAAATGGTCGACACCTTCTACGATAGCAAACAGAGAATTTCTTAACCACCCTTACCGTTTTGTATGATAGTATATTAGTATGTTGTGGGTATAGAGTGTGTAAGCACTCCTACCCTTGCTTGTGTGGAATAGTGTGTGTGTGATTTCATTTCTTTTACATCCTAGCCTCTTGAATGATAGCATATTTGTGTGTTTGTAAGTATAGTTTGTATATATTCTTACCCCTTTTCGTTGGCTAGTAAATGTGGGGACGTTGGATAGTAGATAACTTGGTGTTGGTCGCTCTAACAGCATATTGGATAATTAGTGTGGCGTATTGGTTCATGATATAGTATAAGTGTTGTAGAATAGATAACCGGATGCTGCATCGTAAATAACTGAGTGTTGGTCACTCCAAACGCTGTGTTGATGGCATCGTGTTGGTTTTGGATATTACATAACTGTGTGATGATAGAAGATAGCTGGGTGATGGTCACTCCAAGCGGAGTGTTGATGGTATAATGTGGGTGATGGCCAGTAGATAGCTGGGTTTTGGATAGTAGATAGCTGAGTGTTGGTCACTCGAAACGGCGTATTGGTTAGTAATTGTATTTTTAGCATTATATTTTTCGTTATATGGTATAGTGACCTATAAGTTAACCGTATGGACGTTTTTAACATTACATTTCACGTCAGAGGACATAGAGATTAATAATGGTAAACCTATGGACATTTTTAGCATTACATTTCACGTTAGAGGTCATATAGAACCAAAACTAAAAATAATAGCCTGAATAATAAATTCCCATATTTTAAATTAACCAGAGGTCCGGAATTTTCATAAAATACCTACTTACTTGAATTAGAATTTTTGCAAATCAATTCCCATGGATTAGACTTTTCGCATATCCACTCGTTTTACATTTGTTCTCAACTTGCAACCCCTCTAAGCTTTGACCACAAAAAGAGTTGTCAATATATCTAGTTTATAGTTTAGTATTAATAGATATTTTTTAACCAGTAATAAACAATCTATTACAATTGAGGCGCATTTCATAAATTTTTTATTATTAACAAAACCTGTTGATAGTAGCATTTACCTACACTAGAGCTTGTGGATAACATGTTCGTACCAATAACAAAAAAAAGTTTCACGTTTGTGAGGTTTGTATATTTACTATTTACAAAAAGAACAGTTGCATCCTCTACGACACAGATGTTTTAACCATTTGTATCTGAATGCTATAAAAAGGATGACTAGCTTTGAAAATGTTCGAATAGTCGGAAGACATTCCTGTAAATGGACAGTTTAGAAGAGCACATTCAGAACCTACTTATTGAGCTGCCAGAACGCATTTGCAACTAATTTGTACAGATTAAAGTGAAACGCAAAGAACAATTGCATCCGAAACGGCATAGACTTTTAATCATTGGTATATGAATGTAATAAGCGGACTAATTACTTTGAAAATATTGAAATGGTCAGACATTGATCAACAGCGATGACATTATAAGATTTGCTATGCCACGACTTCTGTCATCTGTGTTACACCAAATTCCATGGAAGAAAGTCAATGACACTGTTCAAGACTTAGTGTATTACCAAGTACTATTAAAAGAACTGATTCCACAAGACAAGAAGATTCCTTTTGAATTTTGGATGCCGTGTCGTGCGTGTGCTTTCGTTTAGCAACATATTTTTTGTGGTAAATTTATGAACAGTATGTCCAAAGACGTGACAACCATTGGGATTTCAATTGTTTTAATTTAACAGTGTAAGTGTAAGTCGTCGTTCTAAATATTCTGGAAGTCACTTTTTGGGTAGCTGGAATGTGAAGAAAAAAAACTTCAACAGCTACAAAACGACTCTATTTTTTTCTGATCTTCACTCTCTTTGTCCATTGGAGGTAGATGGTGTTATATATGGTGTTACGACTCTATGGTCTAAGAAAAATGTAACAGAAAGAAAGTGAAACCAACAAATCAAGTAAAAATCAACAAGCAATTTATTACTAGATAATTAAAATGAAAAAATCAAAAAGTCACTTACAGTAATGTGTTTTGAAATCCTAATAATCCAATAAGAATGATTGTTCTAATCACAAGTCCTAAATATAGAATGTTTAGAATTCACGGCTGTGTCCTTGAATGTTATTATGTGCCAATGGTCTCCAAAGTCCTGATGTACTAGAAATCTTGATGTGCTGATGTCAAAATGAAGTATTCCAAAATCGTTGAATAAGTTCACATAAATTCCAAAAGCATCAATTAAAAATCCAAAATCCAAAAGTTTGTGAGCACTGTTATAATCCAATGAATATTTAAAATAATTCCTCTCTTAGAATTTGGAATGAATTTTCACAACTGTAATAGCTCTTTACAAGGCTGATGGTAATGTCAAAACTGAATAAATGTCCACCAAACATGGCATATATAAAGATTGGTCACATGACAGAATGTTCTAGAACATGTGTCATCTTAATGGAATTTTACTTGTAAACAAAATTCAACCTTGACCTTCAAATTGAGAAAACATATTGATCAAAACAACCTAATTCAAGGACACTAGTTAAACATGCTTTTCCTGATAACATTAAGATTTAAGCAAATATTAAAGTGAAGAAACATTTATAATTTCCTAAAATATTTATAATATTATATAAACATCATACATAACAATGGGTAAATGATGTCTTCTTCTTGCGTGAACTTCTGCCAACACATCTTGGAGAGTGTTGTGTTGGGTCACACAGAACGTCGTCGTCGTATGGTCTCTGGTTTTTACATGGACATGTGTGATCGTTTCATGACAGTAGAATATTCAAATTTTATTTTACTAGGTTATAGCTTTCTCCATAATAAATATATATATATATATATATATATATATATATATATATATATATATATATATATATATATATATATATATATATATATATATATTCAGATTTTAATCTATGAAAATGGTAGAGTAGCAATCAGAGATTTACAGAGAGTCTTTCGAAAGTTTACTTCCAACAAAACGTCTGATTACTCCTCTCGAGGTAAAAGTCAAGAGGCCTGCTATGTCTGTCAAGAGAAAGGGCATTGGGCTCCTGAATGTTCAGAACGTCAAAGAAAAGGAACCACTAAGACAGGAGAAAAGAGAGACAAAAGTAAAGATACCTGTTATCAATGTCAAGAGAAAGGCATCGGTCTTCAGAATGTTCATCAGAAGCAGAAACGGAAGAAGAACCCATACCCGTCAAGATAGTCAAGAAGGCGAGACAAATAGAAGAAACTGAAGTAAAAGAGAAAGAACCCATGCCAGTGAAAAAATGGAATAGAGAAAGATAGTGAATGAAGGAAAAATGGACTTTTGTACTGTGTTATGAAATTTCATTGTCATTCTGATTTCACGAGAATATACCAAAGAAAACGTAAGTGTATCTTTGTCTTGATTAGTTCTCTTAGTACGGATAAGATACTCGAACACACGTTTAAGGCCGAAAAATGGCGTGTTGTTTAGTAAGTGTGGGGTGTTGGATAGTAAATGTATGGTGTTCGATATTAGATGAATGTGTATTGGTCACTCTACCTTTTTCGTTGGTTAATAAATGTGGGGTGTTGGTCACACAGTGTGAATTTTTTAAAATTATTTTCATAGCTTTCACATTTTGTAAGAAAATTATATTAAAATTTTAAATTTCTTTCAACAATTTGCAAATTAAATTGCAATTTACTAATTCCGTATAATTTGTTTATATTTCAAATTTTGAAAAACAGACGTAAATTTGTTAATTTTTCATTTTTTAAATCTTATAACCATTCTAAGCATCATTTTCACAATTTTTATATTTTGAGGGAAATTTCCTTTTTAATCTCCGCTATATTCCGTATTAGTTTAGAAATTTTAGTGTTACTTTAAATTTCAACCATATTTTAAAAAATTTCCGCACATTTTGCAGTCTCTGCTAATGTCTGTATGAGTTTCGAAATTTTAGTACTACTTTTAGTCTACGCCAATTATTCTTTTTACATTTTTTTCAGTCTTGGCTAAAGTCAGTGCTATCTTTTTTTTTTTTTTTTTTTAGTCGGCAAAAAAGTAGGTGACAATTTTGTAAAGTCCGGTATAGGTTAAAAAATTTAGTGCTACGTTTAGTGTAGGCAATATTTTTTTACATTTGTTTTTCCTGAATTTTTCAGTCTCCGCTAAAGTTCGTAACAATTTCATAATTTTAGTACTATATTTAGTCGAAGCCAAAAAGTATTTTTTAATTCGGATTTTTTCCGGTCTCCGCTAAAATTCGTGAGAGTTTAGTAATTTTAGTACTAATTTTAGTCTAAGCCATTGTAATCTAATGTTACGGATTGTTTTTTTGGGTTGTTGTTGTTGTTGTTGTTGTTGTTGTTGTTGTTGTTGTTGTTTTGTTTTTTTTTTTTTTTTTTTTTTTTTTCAGTCTCTGTTAAATTCTGGGACAGTTTCGTAATTTTTCCATTACTCTAAGTCACTCCCATTTTAGTTCTATTATGAGTTAGTTTCCTTAATTATAGCTATTTATAGCATCAGAACAATATCTGGAAATTTACCAACACCGCCAACATAATTTGAGGTATAGATAATGCTTTATATAAAATTGTCGGATATAAGTTCCGCTCTTCATTTATTATGTATTTCTGAGAGAGGGACCGGTATAAGATAAAGTTGCTTGCATTGCCAACATGCACAGTGGAGAGAATGTTGGCATATTTCTATGCTACTTTCAAATACTGTGACTGAAATTTCTTTACATGTGGTAATTACGGCAACTATGCACTATCTAAAGCAGAGAGCTATCAAAATGGCTGCTTCCATATGCTCGAAAAATTAGTCTGAACTAGTACACTAACTTTAGCAGTTATTACAATAGGGAAAATGAATTTTGCTAGAGTAGACAATACCAGCTTCTGAAAGTGCAATAAACGAATTACAAAATATATAAAAGAAGTAAAAACAAGTTATCGGCTTTTTTTTTTTTTTTATAAATCACCTAGGAGGTCCAGGAAGTGAAAATGACCAAGTGGAGCTAGCAGTCTATTGAGAAGTCCACATCTGAAGTCAGGCCAAGCTGTATACTCTATAACCCAAATTACTCCCATCAATCATACATCAAAATAAAGGGAATTAAAGGTTATTTTAACAATACCTAATATATACAAGGTACTTTTTTTAAAATAACCAGGATAACCAATGAGAAAAACCTGGGAAATTCTTCTTTTTTTTTCTTCAAAAAATCAAACCCTATGCAAAGTGCGAAACTGTAGAGCGGAACCATATGCATATAGCCACAAAGCAGCAGGTAACTACCCACGGCGTGTTGGATAGTTTACGTCCCATTTGAGGTCAACCACTTCTAACAATGTAACAATGTATCCCCATTTGAGGTCAGCCAATTCTAACAATGTATCCCCATTTGAGGTAAACCACTTCTTACAATGTTACAATGTACCCCCGATGTTAAACCTATGGACAATTTTAACATTACATTTCTCCTTGTGCCCTATACAGGCGCCACGTGTAAACCTACGGCGTAATCATAATGCCCCCTGGGCCCTCAAGAAGCGCATGTTAATACTTTCGTAACATCTCGGTCAATCCTACAGTCAATTTAATTGTAGAAATAGTCGAGATGGTCCAAATAGATTTCGAGGGTGGAGGGGAGGGGTCGGAGAAATTTCCGGCGAACAAAATGTATGATTTTTTCTAAAAATTACTGCGCCGACATCCAGCAGAGGCATATTTTGGTCTCGCAGAAATAGCCAAGGTTGTCCGAATTGTATCGTCAAATATTCGATATTCGAGATAGGACTGACCTCGAAGTTAGGAATGGACGCTCTGGAGTATGTCATGGAACCTGTCAGTTTTTATAGCACGAAGTAGTTGTGATATTTCCTGGTAATTTTAAATAAGAGAAGTAGTTCTTGTATTTCGTGGCACAATTTTCTATAACTTACTGAAATTGCAACAAACATTATATGTGCATTCTATTTTACAGCATTAGCACATTAAGATTATTTATGTGAATCGACCGCACTTTGGTAGCTTCATTGAAATTCTTGCTTTCATGGGTTTCCTCAATTTACTTAGCCATATTTTCGATAAGTGGGACAGATTCAGGATAGCTCAAGGAACAAATATTAGGAATAAATCAGCCTCTTCAGAATTCATCTCCTAAGATCAAATGAAAATATGTAATGTTCGTCCCCTTCGGTTCTTTGCAAAGTAAAAATACTCTTCTTGCTATTTTAAAGAAATTATTAACTTTTTTCAACAAAACAAACACTACCACCAGTCTACTCCTCCTCCTCCTCATACTACTACTACTACTGCTGCTGCTAATACTACTTATTCTTTTTCTTCGTCGTCACTGTACGCTGCTGTGATTGTTGTCTCCGATATCATTAATGTCGTCAATCGTCTCTGTCAATAACGATGTTGAGGAAAATTTGTATTTAATTTTGTAGAGAACAGACTTAACTCATAGTTTTGATCAATTTTATAAATCCCAGGTATCTTTCTTGCAGACATTAAATTTGTTTCAATATTATCTATATATTTATCTGTCAGGAAATATATCCTGGTTGGATGACACATCTTCCACTGTATTCTCGAAAAAAAATGTTTGGCATCAGTTCCAGCTAATCCAAAATAAAAATCAGTACTGTTTGACTGTTTGCAAAGCCATTAAAATTGAGTAGCCATTGAAAGGAGTAATACTAAAACAAGAAAATGAAAAGTGTTTAACCAGATATAAGTAGTATAGGGGCCCTCTGGTGACAGAAATGGCACTCGTGTGACAAGGCAAATGTAACATTAGTATTGCAATTTAACACTAGTCCTTAAACTTCTTTTGCTTTTATGTAAAACAAAAAAATATCACTCTGGAGACAAGGGGAATGATGATACTGTTAAAAATGTTCATAGGTTTAACATACACTTTTAGTGACCATCACCACCATCTACTGAACAGCATCTACATCAATAGTCATATATGGCACTTGAGAGCCAAAAAAAAAAAGGGAAATAACATTACGCTGTAGGTTTATATTGGGGGCCTATATGGAGTCAACTGGTAACTTACCAATACGCCTCTGTGTTGAAAAATTGGTGTACGTATGTATAGGATTAGAGGTAAGATGTAATGTGAAATAGTTATCTACTATGCATCACGTAGTCATCTACTATCCATTACTCAACACGATACTATCAACAAGCTGTATGTAATGACCAGTACCCAATACTATACTATCCAACATGTCAAGTATTGTAACCAATTCTTAGTCATCTACTATCCAACACCTCACACATACTATCCAACATGCCGTGTGTAATGGCCAATACCCCACACTATTGTATCCAACACAGTGTGTAGTAACCAATACCCTACACATACTATCCAACACACTATGTGTAGTTAGCAATACCAAGTCGTGTGTAGTGACCAATACCTAGTTATTTACTATCCAAAACCCCACCCAAACCATGCAACATGCTGTGTGTAGTGACGAATACCCAACACTATACTATTCAACACACTGGGTGTAATGACCATCACCCCACATTTACTATCCAACACGGTGTGTCTAGTGATCAATACCCTATACTTGCTATCCAACACTCGCCCTTTTATAGACAAAACAGAGGAAGGGAAGTCTCTTGGATAGAATGCTGCCTAGTGGCTACATGCATATATCTGAGATTTATATATAAAGCATTATCTATACCTCAGATCATGTTGGTGGTGTCGGTAACTTTGAGTATATTGTACTGATGTTATAAATAGCTATAATCAAGGGAAACAACTCATAATAACACAAATGAATGTGACTAAAAGTCATGCAAAAATTACGAAACTGTTACGGACTTTAGTGGCGACTGTACAAAATTATGGTCTAACCAAAAATTAGTACTAAAACTATAAAACTCTCACGGACTTTAGCAGAGGCTGAATAAATCCGGAACATTACATTAAAGTGGTCTAGACTGAAGGTAATGATAAAATTCCGAAACTCTCACGGACTTTAGTGGCGACTGACTAAATCCGGACAAAATTAAAAAATCTGACTGACTAAAACTAATACTAAAAATTCCTAAACTAATATGGAATTTAGTGGAGACTAAATTTTTTTTCGAATTTAGTGAAGACTGAAATGTGTCCTGACAAGTTTAAAAATTTGCAAAAAATTAAAAACTGCACTTTTTTAACATTGTAAAAATGCAATTTATAATTTTAATAAATTTTTTTTACAATTTGTGAAAGATATGTATACAAAATTAAAAATTTCACGCCGTTTTGAGTGACCAACACCCACACTTACTTACCAACGAAAAATGGTAGGAATACACACCCACTATAATATCAACACGCCATTTCGAACGACCAAGACTCACACTTAACAACAAATGAAAAGGGTCGGAATATACACACTATACCATGAACACACCATTTTGAGTGATCAACACCCATATTTATTAACCAACAAAAAGGGTACGAATATACAAACACTATACCATCAACACACCGTTTTGAGTGACCAACACCCACACTTCGTAACCAACGAAAAGGGTACGAATATACACACACTATACCATTAACACGACGTTTGGAGTGCCCATCACCATACTTACTAACCAATGAAAAGGGTACGAATATACACACACTATACCATAAACACGCCGTTTGGAGTGCCCATCACCATACTTACTAACCAACAAAAAGTGTACGAATATACACACACATTATACACACAAACACACTTTTATATTATCGCACAAAGGGTAGGATATAAAAGAAGGTGGATGAAATAGAAGTTAAACCCTTTTAAATAAAACTAAATTCTCCTACATCCCCTATTCCCATATAACTTGCTCACCATCCCCTTATAAACAAAACTACTATCCCCTAAGACTCTTATATTCCTTGCTATATCAAATCAGTATACCTACATAATTTGTCTTGGTTTTTGCTTTTTATGGACGTGGTTGCCACAGAAGGAAAATTCGACAACTTCATCAAAATGCAAGATTTCTGTCAAGAAGTAATTCCTTTGCAAGGAAAGATTACTTCGTGAAAGAGTTATGCCCCTTCGACCATTGTGCCTGGACCAGAAATGAAATTTTCTCGTTTACACGCGACTAAGAATTTTCACGAAAATTTATAACTTTAAGACTGCACCATATACTCTTCAGCATAATACTATTTCTGCGAAATTATTCTTCTCGCTAACTGCACAAAAACATTTTGTATCTAAAAATGTTTGGACAGTAAATTGGTAGATATCTAAAATGTACAACACAAATGTTCCAGGTGGTGTTATGTTCACAAAGAAAAGGCCATTTCTTTTAAACACAAATTTAAAAAGAGATGTAGAATAACAGCAATTGGTAGGTAATTTGAGCTTGACAATTCCTTGACCCTGGGGTTGGAAATGAGGGGAGGAGGCGAGCGGGGGACGAAGGACAAGAAAATGGAGTTGATTGAACGTAGAGGTTCGAACGACAATGCTTCACCGAAGCTGTTCATAACAAATATTCATCAAATGATTTAGCTGTTTTGCAAAAATCTTGCTCGTGATTCTCTATATAGATATGCATTGCTTTTACTGCCACTGAACGATTTTTATATTTTAAGTTATGAACAATTTCAGCAGGCGCTCATAAAAGGACGTACAACCAAAACATATTGTTAACATCAACATTCCTGTTATGCAGTGAGAAATGGCCAATATTTATTTGTTTGTTCAAAAATAATTATATTGCGTCTTTCACCGTGTAATAAAGAACCGAACCCTTACATAGCTGCTTTCATTCAATTAGGTCACGTGGAACAAATAATCCGGTACATACGGTTATTGTTTGGCGAATGTTGGTTTCGGCAGCTGAAGATGGTAACGAAATAAATACCGATTGTCATTTTTTCCGGATATTACCTTTATTTTCACCGTTTTCACATCATGACAAAGACGTTGTCGTACACTCTCAGACAGGCCCAACTACGTCAACGTTGTAAGACAAACAATCTTAATCAAACCTATATCTAATTAATTAGTCAAGGAGGAAAATGAATAGGTGGATAGGTAGTTTTGAAGGTAGGTAGGAAGTTGCTGTAAGGTTACCTTAGCTCTCTA
This sequence comes from Margaritifera margaritifera, assembly GCA_029931535.1. NCBI lineage: Eukaryota > Metazoa > Mollusca > Bivalvia > Unionida > Margaritiferidae > Margaritifera > Margaritifera margaritifera. Next base: position 498,468 of record JAQPZY010001399.1, on the reverse strand, counting down.
AGTCCATAGTTATATTGATGGTGCATACGAGTCCCAACCATCAACATAATTAGGGACGTATCTATCAGATATGACATGTCAGCCTTTCAACACCGAAAAAATAAATTGTTACTTTATCAACATAATCTTTTTAAGTATATTTTAGTTTCATTATGCAATATGATGCAACTAACATTACACGGAATTCAGTTATTACTTTTAAAAGAATCTCGATTTTAACATAGATATTATTGAGAGAGAAAAAAAATACTATAAGATATAAGATATAAGAATTGTGTCCTAACCTCATCTATATTAATTTTACCTCAACACAAAAGGACTAAATAGATTGATACTGCTGTATAAGGTAATTAAAAAATTTAAAAAAATCTAATTAAGTAGCATCACTTCGGTCAAATTGAATTCATGGTTGCGACTGTGCGATACCATTAGTTCAAACTGTCTCATTGCTCGTGATAATAACCCTACACACTAATTTTACCAAATCATTTCGTTCACACTGAATGCCTTCTTCTTGTTATTATTGTTGTCTCCACTAGACTCCTTTATCAGTCCAGTATTCTATCAAAATATCTAAATGCAGACAACCAGTTAAACGGATGGACGACAAATCGATACATACCGACACGACAGGCAATATTATTTATACTGAGACAGAAAGTGACAAGAAATGGGAAAATATTCTTTTTAAACCGCTTACAAAACGTACCGTAAACGGTACATTGTAGTCCCCCTCCCTCAACATGATGCATGATGTTGCCCGGATCATGAATTTAAATCATGCACAAGAAAGCATTGTACTGTGTGGGTATTACAATCTCTTCCGGATAGTTCTTTTTGGTTATACTTTCGTATAAATGCTCAGCGAGACAGCTGTTGCACATGACTTTGAATAGTGGAACATTGTGAATTGACTATTCTTAAATTACTTACCTCGTCATGCTATTGTGACAAACACTTGATTCTTTCTTGCTTTAGAACTTTACATGGGAAACGGCGTGAAAAGGAAATACAGATCATATGATATATAGTTTTCTTCATTACATCAAGTGTCAGCAATTCGGAAAGTTTGATCAAAGTCTGTGCTGTAGAACATTCAATTTGATTTGGAAAGAATTTCTAATTTGAGTCACTATGGCCTTGACCTATGACCCCTTGACTTCAAACTCAATAGGTTTCTTCCTTACCTCATATGTAAGACAGTCAAAAAGGATGTCAAAAATGCAATCTATTAATGAACTTTGGACTGGGTATATCACATAGAAGTGCATCTTCTTGAAGTCATCGTGACCATGAACTTTGACCTTTTGAATCAGGAAACCAGCCAAAAAATTTGCTCAAGGTAAAAGACTCAGACCCCTAGTCATTTTATGGAACAATTATTCTTCTTTCAGTCTCAGATACTTGACCTTTGACCTATTGATCTCAATGTCAATAAGCACTTTTCTTGTTTCAAATGTGAGTCATCACAAAGTTTGGTCATTGTCTGTGGCATATGAATTTAGTTTTTTGTGGAAACTGTTTTCCTTCTTAGAGTCCCTTTAACCTCAATGTTTTACCTAATAAACCCCAAATCAATAGGTGTTTTCTTTGTCTATAAAGCTTAGTCAAGGCATGTGTTTAGTCAAGGCATGTGTTTAGTCAAGGCATGTGTTTAGTCAAGGCATGAGCTTAGTCAAGGCATGAGCTTAGTCAAGGCATGAGTTTAGTCAAGGCATGTGTGTTGTCAAGGCATGAGCTTAGTCAAGGCATGTGTTTAGTCAAGGCATGTGTTTAGTCAAGGCATGAGTTTAGTCAAGGCATGAGTTTAGTCAAGGCATGTGTTTAGTTAAGGCATGTGTTTAGTCAAGGCATGTGTTTAGTCAAGGCATGTGTGTTGTCAAGGCATGTGTTTAGTCAAGGCATGAGCTTAGTCAAGGCATGTGTTTAGTCAAGGCATGTGTTTAGTCAAGGCATGTGTTTAGTCAAGGCATGTGTTTAGTCAAGGCATGTGTTTAGTCAAGGCATGAGCTTAGTCAAGGCATGTGTTTAGTCAAGGCATGTGTTTAGTCAAGGCATGAGCTTAGTCAAGGCATGTGATTAGTCAAGGCATGTGTTTAGTCAAGGCAATTGCTTAGTCAAGGCATGTGGTACAGAACTTAAGTAGTTTTATGGAAATCATTTTTCTTCTTTTAGTCCATGCGACCTTGACCTTGGATCCCAAAATGAATATGTATCTATCTTGTCTCAAATACAAACCATCAAACAAAGTTTGAACAGGAGATGCCATTTTTCTTCTTGGAGTCATTGTGACTTTGACCTTTGACTTTTTGACCCAAACTCAGCAGGTTTCTTTCTTATGTTAAATGGAATTCATTTGCAAAGTTTGGTAAAGGTATTTGATATACAAGTCAAGATATTGTGCATACACTGTTTCCCTTCTTTCAGTCCCTGTAACCTAGACCTTTGATCTTTTGAGGTCAAAATAGATAGGTTTCTTCTTTGCCACAAATACAAAACTTGGAAATGGTAGAGCATGGAGAACTTGAGTTACTGTGCAGAAACGAAACAGGGAACAGATAGATTGACAGCTATATGGATGGATGGACAACATCATAACACAATACACTCCATCTTATGGCAGGGATATAAAAAGAAAGGAGAAAAGAAAGGAAAGAAAATCTTTCATCTATGACTTTGGTCATAATCTCTCTCTCTCTCTCTCTCTCTCTCTCTCTCTCTCTCTCTCTCTCTCTCTCTCTCTCTCTCTCTCTCTGGAGTAGGTAAGTGTTGTGTGTGTGCATACATGTATACATGTGTGTGTGTCTCTGTGTATGTATGTATGTTTCCTGAAAAGTGACATGATACAAACAAAAGAAATTTACTACCTAATTGTAAATTTATCCACCACAATATTGTAAAATTATCAACTTTATTCACATGTGATTTGTCATGAATTCAAAAAACTGAGAATATGTATTCAACAATGGAATATATGACAAACATATTAGTAATACAACACACATTTCAACATACTATGTAGGTTCTTTACTATCTTATTTATTGATGTAATTATGGCAAACACAGATTTATACCTTAAAAGTTAACATTAAGTCTAGATATACCACTTTGTATTTAAAATTAATCTATGTCTGACTTTAAAAATCATACTCCAGATAGATAAAGCTTCATGAAATTTATCTGATTCAAATTAAAAATCTGACTAGAAAATGATAAAATAGTGCATCTTATAATTTGATTAATAGATAATTAATTAATTATTCAATAAATCAATCAATTAAATAATTACTTAAACAAAAGTAATCTCAGTCGCAAAAATTAGCTCAAAACTATTTTGGTAAAAATGTACTAAATCACTCATGTCAAGGTACATACATTTTTTAAAGTTCAAAAGTGTGATGGTGGAACTGGATTATTTTTGGGAAAGAAGCATTATACATGGATATAAACTGTATTAACAAAGATTTTTCTTAAAATAATAATTAAATTACCTCAGATTCATAAAAAACTGGAATTGTATTAGTATACATGTCTTTTATTTGCATTGTTTAAAAAACAAAACAGCATCCTCCAACAAGTTCATGTATATTTTGTAAAGACAGGAATAAATAGCAATGTCAATATTATGTTTCATCTGAGTAAAATGAAATAATACTATCAACATATTTTTAAAAAATAAAAAATATTTTGAATAAAAATCCTGAGGAAAAAATAAAGACTATCTAAACTGAAAAAACAAGTAAATATAGTATATTACCTATATGTCACCTAGTGGCTAAGGTCAAGTTCATTTAGACTTACTGCTTATTTTGTTAACTGTACAAATACTATCTAACAGTTACCCGTAACAAATGAAAGATTCCAATTATGTCAGCAGAGACAGTATATTAAATATTAGATATAAGGAATCCAACAAAACAATTTGCCAGCCCACACAAATTTACTGACAATCAAAAAAAAAAATTAATTTAGCAAAGTTAGAATCAGTGACGATGCAAGGGTTTGAGGCATCCGGGGGGAATGTTTTATAATAGCGCCCCCTTCCCTACTGAGGTGCCCGGGGCAATGTTCTTTAGTGGTGCCCCCTACTTTGCCACAGAGAACAGTTTTTATGTCAGTTGCAACCTCCAATCCCCCCCCCTTTATCTAAGCCCTGAAACTGGGGGCTTAGATGGGAGGGGGGTGTTGGCAAAAATTTAAAAGGCTCCCAACCGCACACACACACCCCCCTTGCTTGGCACCCAGGGGAAATTGTCCCCCCCCCCCCCGACACCCCCTCACACCACCACTGCTTAGAATTACATTTATAAAATTACTTAAGATCACAACTTTAAGTTTTCATTATTTTTGGTAAATACATGTGATCAACAATACAGAGGCTGGCAGACACATGTACACATACAGAGCTGGCTTAAACATCACATGTCAATCAAGGTTTATTAAATCTATGATAGCACCAATTCCTTATGCAGTATACTTCTTAAAAAAACTAAAACACAGGCCAATTAGATCTCAGACTTTTTACTTTAGTCAAGTCTGAACATGAAAATGTTACAATCTGATTAAAACATAATGGAGATCTGACAGGCTGTGATTAAAACTGAGATATCCAACATAACTGAGATCTGACAGGCTGTGATTAAAATGGAGATATCCAACATAACAGAGATCTGACAGGCTGTGATTAAAACTGAGATGCTCAACATAATGGAGATCTGACAGTGACTGATATAAATTCATGTTCTGGTGATGTTTAGAATTCCCAATCAACTTATTTTTAGTAGCCTATCTGATAAAGCATTCTCTTTCATGTTAGGTAGAGTTATTGTTAGTGTCTATATGTTCCAAATGACATTTTGCAGTTTCAAAAATATAAAAGTTGTCATTTGATTAGTTAATACAAAATTAAATGAACATGGCCTAGTATTGATGCCCATCAGATCTGCTTACTTTAAGTAGATCTTGACTTTAATCAGATTGGAGATGTTTTAATCCCCTCCCCACTTGGCTGTTTTAAAATTGTCCATATTCTTTTGAACTTCTGGTTTTAAAATTTTAAGATGGTACAGGTATATTTTATTCTGCCTGCATTTTTTGTTGTTATTACACAAATAAATTCAGATCAACATCATTCAATAGTTTAATTAAATTTTACACTTTATCATTCTTATTTATCATGCTTAACACACTGAAACTGTGTTCCCCACCCCACACAACCCCACCCCACCTCCATCCAAACAAGTATTTACCATATGGCTGTTTTTGAGTTTTGTTTGTTTCAAGACAAACTGTTTGCTTTGTTCCTACTGGATACTTTTTTTTAGATGTATACAGCTAAAACTATAACTACATAAATTTCAGAATTTTTTTCAGACAATTGTCAGCACAGGTTAATTGTCTGTAGAAGGCAAACAGTTTGTCTGAAAACAGAAAAGTACTGGCTATGACTTTTCATAAATTATTTGGTTTCTGCAAAAACAAGAATTAAAAGCTAAACAAATACTGACCCTTCTGGGGAAACAGTAAGACCCATTCCCTAACCATGATCTTGCTGTGAAAACAATGGGACACCTTCCCTAACCTATGAATTTAAGTACAAACAATAAATGTTATATTTTTCAAAATAACCACAAAAACACATGAATTTACAGTAACCGCATACACAATAACTCCAATTTACAGTAACCGCATACACAATAACTCCAATCAGCTATTTATTATCTTATTCATTGTACAATATGATCCAATTTAAATAAAGTTTGTCTACGTCAACATCTAAACCTTGTTTTTAATTAGGCTAACTATATTGGCAGATTTGTTTTCCCAAATTACAGTTTCATTCACTTTTGTGAACTTGTTCTCAAATACCGAATTATCTGCAGGCCTAATGTTTTGTATATTTTTTGTAGTTTGTTTTGTGTACAGTGAAATACCCTCTATAAAGAACATTCAAGGTATCAAACAATTTGTTCTTCGTGGACATGTGTACTTCATATCTAGATTAAATATTATGATAAATAGAAGTCACAAGAATTCTTAAATGCTGTTCTTAATAAGCAGGTGTACTTTATATGGATGTCTATGTTAAGGCAAGTCTTACTGTGCATAAATATACATGTATATAGGTAAAGATAAAAATTTTAATTTTAATCTTTTTCTTGTGATAATTTATAAACTTTCAATGAGAAAAGGTTATCATTAAAAAAATGTATTAAAAAATTAAGGGTTGGGATTTCGGTGTTTTAATGTACAACAGCACTTAAAGGTTATATTGTGTCGAGACAAGTTGAGTAAAGTACCTTGCCCAAGGACACACCAGCTGATCTGGTTTGGTTTGTTTGGTGTTTAATAGCATGGCAACACAAGTAGGTTATTTAGTGTCAAGGCAGTCAGAGTAAAGTACCATGCCCAAGGACACACCATGTTAATTGATCTGGGCTGGTCCCAATGGTGGTAACTGAACCCACCATGCCCAAGGACACACCATGTTAATTGATCTGGGCTTGTCCAATGGTGGTAACTGAACCCACCTTGCCCAAGGACACACCATGTTAATTGATCTGGGCTGGTCCCAATGGTGGTAACTGAACCCACCTTGCCCAAGGACACACCATGTTAACTGATCTGGGCTTGTCCAATGGTGGTAACTGAACCCACACTCACAAGTCCAATGGTGGTAATTGAACCCACACTCACAAGTTCAATGGTGGTAATTGAACCCACACTCACAAGTCCAATGGTGGTAATTGAACCCACACTCACAAGTCCAATGGTGGTAATTGCACCGGTGGTAATTGCACCCAGACTCCCAACCAAGTCAAATAGTGGTAACTGAACCCATACTCACAAGTCCAACACCATTATCACTGAGTATCTGAGACTCACAATTTTGTGCTAAAAATGAAAAAATTAAATTAATGAATAAACAAAAAATGTATACACACTATATGATTTCATGGATTGATGGATTACACAACATTAAAGTGTATACGATGTTACAGGAGAAAGTAGTAATTTTTGTGGAGTTCTTATGATATGCAGCCCAACTCAATCATAATTATTTGGGTGTTCGATGTACAGTTAAAACTAACTTAGCAGAAACATTAATATAAAGGACACCTGCTTGTAATTTAAGGACTTTGTTTATGGGTCCTTTGTGCTAACTTTCATATATTTTTTATAAGGAAAGATTTTGTGTCCCTTGAATGTTATTTATAGACTGGTTATGGTTTGGTATTTTATGGCAAAGCAACACTTTGAAGGTTATATTGTACTGAGACAAGTATAGTAAAGTGCCTTGCTCAAGGACACAGCAAGACAGTTGATTAGGGCTGATCCAATGGTGGGAATCAAACCCACACTATTCTGTCAGGAGTCCAATTCTTTAACACACACAATTCTGTCAGGAGTCCAATGCCTTAACCCACACAATTCTGTCAGGAGTCCAATGCCTTAACCACAAAGCCATCATGACTCATAGATTTAAGTGTATTTTTCAACATATTTTAGCATTTTTAACGTATTTTATTTCCATTGACATCAATGTCTAAAAAAAATTGTATCTATCAATGCAGTTATCATTCAAATAAGATACATTAACAGTATCAAATCCAGAGGGAGGTCGAGGGGTTTGACTACACCTTTCTTCCTTTTCCAATTAAAATAGTACACTTTTAAACAAGTGAAAAACAGAGAAAATTGGCTATTTTAAACCAAAGAAACCACCATTTTATAAAAATGAAATCTTGTAAACCAAATCTGGATCAGTCTCTGAAAAATTAATTACAAAGTTGCATTACAACCAAAGCTAACATGAAAAAATTTTAAAAATACAAAATTGTACAAAGTTTTCATAGGAAGCAGTCTGCCCCTTCAACTTTTGGTTTTGCACATTATTCCTAAATTTTGTGTGATCACTCTGCTTGTACATCCATTTTATTCATACATGAGAAGATTATGGGACTAATTTGTCTATCAATACTGTATTTACCAGTTTACCAAATATCTTAGAACCAACCATGAACAATAGAGTCCCAGATCTGATGTCCTATAATGCACAAGTAGAACCAACCATGAACAATAGAGTCCCAGATCTGATGTCCTATAATGCACGAGTAGAACCAACCATGAACAATAGAGTCCCAGATCTGATGTCCTATAATGCATGAGTAGAACCAACCATGAACAATAGAGTCCCAGATCTGATGTTCTATAATGAATGCGTGATTTGAACCAACCATGGACAATAGTCCCAGATCTGATGTTCTATAATGCGTGATTTGAACCGACCATGGACAATAGAGACCCAGATCTGATGTCCTATAATGCATGAGTAGAACCAACCATGAACAATAGAGTCCCAGATCTGATGTCCTATAATGCATGAACAGACAAATGGTATATGTTGTTAGTTTGAAATTATCAATACATCTAGAAGAACATCTTGGATTCTGCTATGATGGGGAATCTTGTCTTTTGCAGATGGGTGCATGTTATGCATGAGAAAACACAGTAGAATGGTTTTGATGAGAAATCTTTGATCCTTACTCAACCTTTTTCATAGAAGGAGAATGTGTGCAGCTGTCGAGTGAAGTGTCTTCTAGTTTTCTCTCCACACTTTCAATCCATTCCCAATATATGATGTACCTGAAATATATATAAAATCTTAAACCCTAAATTCTTTCATTAATTTTTTTTATATATAAAATATGTGATATTCTAAAAAAGGTCCTTAATTGTGCATTTGCGAAGAATAAATAACTTGTTGATTAGACTTTATCTATAACCATCCATATATTATTCTAATTCTACCAAACACCAGAGTACTGTTAAAATGAAATCGTACAGAGATGGGACTCGGCAAATATTTATACTCCAGTTTAAAATAAAATGCCTTGATCCAAATCTGATTTTAATTCATGACTATAAATCAAACTATTGTCATGTCAGTACAGTACTTTTAGAAATTAGCACTGCCACTAAAGTAATAAATTCATGACTGTAAATCAAACTATTTTCATGTCAGTACAGTACTTTTAGAAATTAGCAGTTCTTATTCAATTTTAACAATAAATTGTAACATTGTATAAAGTTTTGTTTTGCAAATTAGTAAATCATAAAAATTCTGTGTAATAAATGTGCTGAATTTGTGAATATTTAATAATTTACTAATTAAAATAGTACAATTTGTAGTGCATTCTTAAATGAGTAAGGGAACACCTTCAATAAGCATGTATGACATAGGCTGATGATACAAGGTCATACAAGGTCGACATCTAAAAATTGCAAGTACTTAATGTAATTTCTAATAACTTTTGTACAATGTACATACAATAAATGTAGTTGAAATATAACAGCCTCTAGTCATGTTAAGTATCCTATCTAATAATCATATTTTAACCTTATTTGAAACAAGAGTCTATTGATGGTAATGGTGCTTTGCTTGTCCTGGAGGAGTTTCAATTTTACAAATCAAGAAAATTCAATAACACATTTCAAAATTACTGTATCAGACATTAATATCCACACTGTGAGCTTCAAAAAAATATTTGGGTAAATTCCATGATAGTAAAGTTCATCATTATAACAGCACATCAAAGATGTTGTAAACACTGTCCCCATCTCATGCATGTAGATGCTAGAACAGCATTTTTAGGGCTCTCCACTTTGGAGGTCCATTTTCTCTCCCAATATGGTCACACCCAATAAGACACATTAGATCCATTCTTGAGACTGATTAAACTCACAAGGTTATATGCTGTAGCATACTAACAGGGGGGGGGGCAGATGGGGTACTTGCCCCAGGTGCCAGAGGTCTTGGGGGCACCAAAACAGTTGATAAAACTTCGGGCCTCGTATTCTTGCCCTTTGGGCCATCATCGTCACCCCAGGTACCAGTTACCCTTAGCATGCCACTGGTTATATGGTAATGTTACAACATGTATGGATTTTTGAATCTCATTAATTCTGTAGATAAGGCTGAGCAGGACATACTAGCTGAAATAAATGTTTTATATGAATATTTTAAAGATCTAAACTCGGATGATATAGACAGAACTGATGAGCTTAAATTAACTGAGGTTATTAATATCCCATCTTCTTTAGATAATCCAATTACTGAATATGAAATTTGGAAAGCACTGTCAAATCTAAAGAATAACAAAACACCAGGGTTAGATGGAGCATGTAATGATTACCTTAATTATACTGAATCTATATGTATGTAAATATATGTTTCATTTTTCAATTTAATACTCAACACAGGAATAATTCCATATGAATAGACTATCGGAGAAATAAAACTAATATATAAAAAAGGAGACCCTAAACAACCAGGTAATTATAGACCTATAACATTACTTAGCTGCTTAGTAAAGCTTTTTACTTCAGTCATCAACAATAGATTAATGATTATTACTCTGATATATCATTTTTAAATGAATCTCACGCTGGATTTAGATCCGGTTATTCTACTACTTACGATATCTTTGCAATACATGATCTCATAGAATATACAAAATTGTCAACAAGAAATTATATTGTCTATTTGTTGATTTTGAAAAAGCTTTTAATAATATATGGAGAATAGGATTATGGAAAAAAGTCTTAAAAAGCGGTGTTTCAAGGAAACTGTAATGTAATACATAATATGTATAAAGACACTAAATCAAGTATAAATATCAATGGCAATGTTTTCCCTGCATGAAAGGAGTTTGCCAAGGTGAAAATCTATCACCATTATTCTCTGCTATCTATCTAAATGACCTTGAAAAATATCTTGAATCCAAACAATGCAATGGCATCAAACTTAAAATAGCAGATGATGAAATCACTCAATATTTCAAAATATTTTTGCTTCTTTACGCAGATAATAGAGTTCTCTTCACAGAGAACCCTGAAGATCTCTAATCTCTGATCAATAATTTTTGTAATTATTGTGATGATTGGAAATTAAAAGTGAATGTGAACAAAACAAAAGTGCTCATATTCAGTAAAGATTATAAGAAAAAGTTTAACTTTACTTATCAAGGTACGATACTAGAAGAGGTTAATGAATACATTTATCTTGGGGTTGTTCTGAGTAAGACAGTAAGATTTCTCAAAGCTATAAAGCAAACAATATCAAAAGCCAAGAAAGCATTATTCTTGTTCAAAAAGCGTATATGGAATCTTTACCTACCTATAGATTGCCAGCTAAAATTATTCGATAGTACCGTAGTACCTATTCTGCTATATGGGTCAGAAATTTGGGGCTTTGAAAATTGTAACATAATTGAGAAAATTCATACAGATTTTCTAAGATGGGTTTAAAAATGTAAAATGAGTACCCTGTTATACATGCTATATGGAGAAACTGGACGACAACCACTTACACTTAGAGTGAAATTGAACGCCATCAAATATTGGCGTACAGTAATTGAGGGAAAACAGGAAAATATCCGAAAGTCATATATAATATAATATTGAACAATATCAGAACACATAATAATACCTATTGATGGTTTGATTACGTTAAATCTATTTTCAGATAATGTGGATTCAGATACATTTGGTATTCGCATTATTTTCCTGATAAACATTGGCTCATCAACAGGATGAAGAACAGACTAACAGAAAAATATCTTCAGCAATGGACCGCAAACAAAACATTTTCAAGCAAGGGAAACACCTATGGACTCTTTAAAACAAACCTCCAGTTGGAACATCATTTTATTTCTTTACCCAAAAACTTTAGCATTATTTACTTTAAATTTAGAACCTCAAACCACCGTTTACCAATTGAAACTGGCAGATGGTCAAATATTCAAAGGAACAAAAGATTGTGTACATTATGCAACGAAAATGATTTAGGTGATGAATTTCATTGCATATTCAATTGTCCTTATTTCAAAACTGAAAGAAAACTCTACCTAAAAAATAAATATCATAGAGGGCAAAATATATTACTTTTTAACAATTTGTTTAATTCAAAAGGTACTGAACTTTTAAAGTTGTTTAATTTTATAAGAGTTATCATGTTGAAATTCAGTTAACATGAAATGTGTATTTTTGTGTAGGCTGAACTACACTTGTATGATTAATAATTCTTACAGCTCAAATCTACAACAAGAATGCCCTGAGTAATATGCGAACTATAAAAAAAATTGTCATGATGTTTAAAGTTTTTTTTTACCAGATGAATAATGTTGTAACAACCATCTAACTCCATTGCTTAGAACACCTTGTTTAACATACTATTACTGTAACTACATCATTAGTCCCCTGTAAAAATATGATATCTATATTACACATATGTTTATATACTTTTGATTTACTTTGTACTCCTCATTTGTCACATTCGTGACCTGAGCGGAATACACTTTGTATTGTATTAAATACATGGAGCTAGGCTGCAAATTTAAGTGGTATACATGGAGGTAGGTTGCAAGGTTAAGTGATAATGTGACAACAGGTACAGATGGAGGTAGGTTGCAAGGTCAAGTGGTAATGTAACAACAGGTATACATGGATGTAGGCTGTATGAAAATCATGATATTCTACACAGATTTTTGCAGCCACATCCCTTCCAAGTGGTATGTTATGATAGGGATGCTTGCACTTAACATGAGGCCAAAGTAGACAAAAGATCACTCACCAGGCCATATGCAAGAGCAAGAAATCTCGGTCAGTAGGATGCTTTCTGTTGAAATTTCTTGCAATGCTGTTGATTGCATATATTATGAAAACATGTGTTACAATGCTTCTCTAGTTTTTATATCTTGATCCATATTTGATGGCAAATCAGCATCATTTGTCCAGTATTGAAAGGCCTTTATGCCATAACACTTTTTATCAAAGTTAGTCAAATTCAGTGAAACAGATTTTTTTAGATAAAGTTACATAAATGTTGTTCTATTTTTAGTAATGGCAGCTATATTTGATGGTGGATCATTATGATTTGCATCAATGCAAAACATTTTCAAGCTAGGACACTTTCTGTCATATTTAGTAGAATTCAGTAGAGTGGTTTTATAGAAAAAGTTATTTATAAAAGTTTTACTTTTAGTAACAGCAATCAGATTTTATGGCAGATTGGCATCATCTGTACAAACTTAAAAGCCTTTCATGCCACATGAGACACACTGTGTAAGGATTAGTCTCTGCTATATACTTGTACCAAATAACAATGACTGCATGATTTTGACAGTGAAAGGACCGTATTTACTGACCATGAACCTCGACCAGAGTGCGTACCCTGACAGTGAAAGGACTGTATTTACTGACCATGAACCTCAACCAGAGTGTATACCCTGACAGTGAAAGGACTGTATTTACTGACCATGAACCTTGACCAGAGTGCATACCCTGACAGTGAAAGGACTGTATTTACTGACCATGAACCTTGACCAGAGTGCATACCCTGACAGTGAAAGGACCATATTTACTGACCATGAACCTTGACCAGAGTGCATACCCTGACAGTGAAAGGACTGTATTTACTGACCATGAACTTCGAACAGAGTGCATACCCTGACAGTGAAAGGACTGTATTTACTGACCATGAACCTCAACCAGAGTGTATACCCTGACAGTGAAAGGACTATTTACTGACCATGAACCTCAACCAGAGTGTATACCCTGACAGTGAAAGGACTGTATTTACTGACCATGAACTTCGAACAGAGTACATACCCTGACAATGAAAAGACTGTATTTACTGACCATGAACCTCGACCTGAGTGTATACCCTGACAGTGAAAGGACTGTATTTACTGACCATGAACTTCGAACAGAGTGCATACCCTGACAGTGAAAGGACTGTATTTACTGACCATGAACCTCGACCAGAGTGCATACCCTGACAGTGAAAGGACTGTATTTACTGACCATGAACCTCGACCAGAGTGCATACCCTGACAGTGAAAGGACTGTATTTACTGACCATGAACCTTGAGCAAAGTGCATACCCTGACAGTGAAAGGATTGTATTTACTGACCATGAACCTTGAGCAGAGTGCATACCCTGACAGTGAAAGGATTGTATTTACTGACCATGAACCTTGACCAGAGTGCATACCCTGACAGTGAAAGGACTGTATTTACTGACCATGAACTTTGAACAGAGTGCATACCCTGACAGTGAAAGGACTGTATTTACTGACCATGAACCTCAACCAGAGTGTGTACCCTGACAGTGAAAGGACTGTATTTACTGACCATGAACCTCAACCAGAGTGTATACCCTGACAGTGAAAGGACTGTATTTACTGACCATGAACTTCAAACAGAGTGCATACCCTGACAGTGAAAGGACTGTATTTACTGACCATGAGCCTCAACCAGAGTGTATACCCTGACAGTGAAAGGATTGTATTTACTGACCATGAACTTCGAACAGAGTACATACCCTGACAGTGAAAGGACTGTATTTACTGACCATGAACCTCGACCTGAGTGTATACCCTGACAGTGAAAGGACTGTATTTACTGACCATGAACTTCAAACAGAGTGCATACCCTGACAGTGAAAGGACTGTATTTACTGACCATGAACTTCAAACAGAGTGCATACCCTGACAGTGAAAGGACTGTATTTACTGACCATGAACCTCGACCAGAGTGCATACCATGGCAGTGAAAGGACCATATTTACTGACCATGAACCTTGACCAGAGTACATACCCTTACAGTGAAAGGACCATATTTACTTACCATGAACCTCGACCAGAGTGCATACCCTGATGGTGGAACATGTTCTTGTTGAGTGTGTCAACTTCCACCCTGTGAGACAGAAGTATTTTGAAGCTAATTTAATGACGATGATGATGTGCCCATTCAATGAAGATGATAATGTACCTATTCAATGAAGATGATAATGTACCCATTCAATGAAGATGATAATGTACCCCATTCAGTGAAGATGATAATGTACCACCTGAGAAAATCTTGGGACCTCTTGAGGGCATGCTGTTTATAACAAATTTTGATCATATGTTTTTAAGGATTTTATATCTGTTACCTTTATCTTTTATTTTGCATACCATTTACATAATTAGAACATCTTCACCTTTTATATTTTATCTTGTGCTTCATGTTTACTTTTATTTGGAAAGGTTTATCTTCCTAATATTTTGTGCAATTTTTTATTTTTACATTTTTAGAACTTTACTTTTAATTGGCACCATATTGCCTGTTTTGTGCTGTGGTGCAGTTAAATACTAATATATAAATTCAAACATATAAACATACATATATATTGACCAGATTTTACATAAACTACAGCTTGGAGACAGCCAAATTTAGTATCATTTAAGCTGCACAAGAATGAAGATGGCATTAATGACGATTTTATTTCAGTGTATGAACTATATTTTTAATTAATGCTTTGTAAAAATGCACTATTTTTAGGAAAATAAAATCATTACTAGTTTTCTGGACCGTTTCCTATTTTCTTGACATGATGGTCTTTTTGAAGCTTGATATTAAGCATAAAATCATTATATATGAATGCAAAAAAATTTCAGAATAATACAGTGGCAATCAGTATCTTTTGTACAAATTTGAAAACCCTAAGTGCCAGAATGTTTTCTTTTAAACTTTTTCAAACTGTGCTGACTAGTTTCTGCAAAGTAATCATGTTAAAAAAAAAATTCTTTTTTTAGTAATGGTGGCCATACTTGACTGCAGATCAGAATCATTTGTACAAACAAGAAAGACCTGCATGCTCATATGTTTTCTGTCAAATTCTGTTTAGCAGTTTTTTAGAACAAGTTGTTTAAAGGGTTTTCTATTTTTAGCAACAGGGGCCATATTGGATGATGGGCCAGCATCCATTGAAACAATTTTGAAAGGCTTTGATGCCAGAATGCTTCCTGGTAATCATATGCAAAGTGGTCAAGCAGATTTTGAGAATGATGTATGATGTACACAGCAACTGTGAAAAGATGATGCACGACGTACGATTCACAACAAAGGACCACACCAAAAGCTCACTTGGAATTTGAACTTTTTGGGTGCTTATTAATGCATGTGTAATTATTATAATAAATATGATACATTTTCTAGCAGTTTAAAAAGTGGAGTATCATAACAAGGCTCAAGGTAAGAAAGTTGTTAAGTAAATACATCTTGGGTTACACTTTTCTGCATGCTGTATTTCTTCAATGATCAGCCAATACTTCATAACAAGTCTATCCACATCTTTTACCAAATTTTGGCAAACTTTTTAGTTATCAACTTGTTCAATAATAAGCCCACTTCCACTTCTTTTCATCACATCTAAAATGCAGGTGTATCATGGGAAATATACTGTACTTGTGATATCTTCCTGAACTTAATAGAGATTTTTCCCCCTTCCCCCAAGTTAGAAATACTGGATATATTCAGAAAATATTCAATAATTTCCTTATTTATTGTACAATATATATATATAGAGCTGTATATATGTTTATGAAGTAACACATTTGTTTTCTTGAATATATCTAACTTCATATACATATGTGTAGTAAAATTATACGTATATTATACTTTATTATAAAGCAGTATCACAATTACTTAAACTTAGTCAGTATACTCGATGGTTCCTATGGACAGCTCTATAGTGAGTAGTGTGGATGCATCAGGATGGCGAGTATTGGAATCTGTTTGATCAGATCAATAATTCTTGAGCATTAAATAACACTGGTCATGCAGTCAGATGGGAAAAAGAATATCTTCCAGCTTAATTTCATCACTTTTTCTATGACATTGATTTCTAAGGCTCTCTTCTATATGACTTCTTTCTGGAGTGTCATTAATACTGAAACCAATACAGATCTTCATTTCCGTGGCTTTATGCGCCACACTAAGCTATAAATATCTTAATTTAGGGTTTAATTAAGGTTTTATTCTTTATTGTAAATCACAACAATGTAAAAACAGGTCCACACTCCAGCAATAAATTTGTTCAAAGTTCCAAACTGTCAGCAGATTATCAACTGTTGATTTCATCAATCGATTCTTTTTGGAAAAATTACTGTAACAGAAAATTTATTAGGGAGCCAAAATTGTCATGTGGGATGTATAAATTGCTTATAAAACCTTGTCAGAGGTTATTGTAGGAATATAGGTAGATAATTTATAATCTTTTAATTCCTGATTAGGAAAATGAAGAGTTTTAAACAAAAATGGCGCATGATATGGGACCAACTATCTAATTTTTGAAGGGGGGGGGGGCCGGTTTTGGTTGTTTGGTTTTAAACATTCTTCCTCTGATTTGTAGAAAAAAACAAACTCACTATATCCCTTATATTACTTGGAATTTTTTTTTATCTTGAGGTAAAAGCAAAGAAAATATCCTGATTTAAAACAAAATAGCCCCCCCAATTAAATGGCAGTCCCTAACACACCAAAACAAATTTAGTAATTTAAAAAAATGAAGTATGCTAAATGTGGAAGTGATATGAACCTTTATTTCACTCCTTGGTTCATCCTTACCAATCAAGGAACTCCCCCTTGGTTCATCCTTACCAATCAAGGAACTCCTCCTTGGTTCATCCTTACCAATCAAGGAACTCCCCCTTGGTTCATCCTTACCAATCAAGGAATTCCTCCTTGGTTCATCCTTACCAATCAAGGAACTCCCCCTTGGTTCATCCTTACCAATCAAGGAATTCCTCCTTGGTTCATCCTTACCAATCAAGAAATTCCTCCTTGGTTCATCCTTACCAATCAAGCAACTCCTCCTTGGTTCATCCTTACCAATCAAGGAACTCCCCCTTGGTTCATCCTTACCAATCAAGGAATTCCTCCTTGGTTCATCCTTACCAATCAAGGAACTCCCCCTTGGTTCATCCTTACCAATCAAGGAATTCCTCCTTGGTTCATCCTTACCAATCAAGAAATTCCTCCTTGGTTCATCCTTACCAATCGAGAAATTCCTCCTTGGTTCATCCTTACCAATCAAGGAACTCCTCCTTGGTTCATCCTTACCAATCAAGGAACTCCTCCTTGGTTCATCCTTACCAATCAAGCAACTCCTCCTTGGTTCATCCTTACCAATCAAGCAACTCCTCCTTGGTTCATCCTTACCAATCAAGGAACTCCCCCTTGGTTCATCCTTACCAATCAAGGAATTCCTCCTTGGTTCATCCTTACCAATTATGTAACTCCTCCATGGTCATGCAAAAACAGACATCTAAGTTTAAACTAGAGGAATGGTGAGCAATTTGCTCAGAGAAATATGCCCTAACTTTTCCTGCATCCCACCCCTACCCCATGATGGAAATGAATCTATAGTACCAAAAAGTGTGGAGAGGGTCCAATGCTTCTGAAAATAGTGTCAGTACAATGAGTTGCAAACATGAATACCTTTTGATGATGACCACAATATATGCTAAGTTTCACAGCAAAGCAATCCACTAAATCCTCACAAAACTCTGCCATAGACTTATCAAGTAACAAGTCAAAAAGGGCAACTCTTACAAAAATCAAGGTAACACACAGATTTGTCTATATGTACATCTTTAGATAATGACCATAATATGTACCAAGTTTCACAGTGATAAAAAAAGTGCAAGACAGCTGCGGGACTAGTTGTCCTAATGAGATCGTGTAATACACTGCATTAAGCTATAAGACAAACAGGGCAATAACCTTAACAAACATTGTGCGAGGAAAGTGATTTGTCAATATGTACATCTTTAGGTGATGATCATAATTATAATATTTATAATACACCATAATGTCATAATATTTACCAAGTTTCATAGCAGTCCACTAAATTCTACAGGACTAGTTGTACTAACAAGATTCTGCCTTACATTGTATTAAGCTAAACAGGCAATAACTGCAGGACTAGTTGTACTAACAAGATTCTGCTTTACATTGTATTACGCTAAACAGGCAATAACTGCAGGACTAGTTGTACTAACAAGATTCTGCTTTACATTGTATTAAGCTAAACAGGCAATAACTGCAGGAAGATATTATTATGTATGATGTTTATTTAATATTATAAATATTTTAGGAAATTATAAATATTTCTTGACTTTAATATTTGCTTAAACCTTAATGTTGTTTATCAGGAAAACATGTTTAACTATTGTCCTTGAATTAGGTTGTTTACTTAATATTTGAGTTCACAGATAGTTTTGATAAACACGTTGTTGATTCAATTTGAGGTCAAGGTTGATTTTGTTTACAGATAAAACTAGAAATCCCTTCAGAGTTATGTGTCAAAAGTCACACACAATTTATTGCTCTAGAATATTCTGTCATGTGACCTATCTTTATATATACCATGTTTAGTGGACAGTTTTTCAGTTTAGACATTACCATCAGTCTTTTAAAGAGCCATTACAGTTGAGGAAAATCGTTCCAAATTCTGAGAGGAATTATTTAAAATATTCATTGGATTGTAAATGTGCTCATAGACTTTTGGATTTTGGATTTTGAATTGATGATTTTGGGATTTATGTGAACTTATTCAAAGATATTTTGGAGTACTTCATTTTGGCATATCAGCACATTAAAGACTGACACATCAGGACATTAAAGACCATTGACACATCAACACATTCAAGGATACAGCCATTCATTTGGAACATTCTATATTTAGGACTTGTAATTAGGACACTTTGAATTATTGGATTATTTGGATTTTAATTCGCATTACTGTAAGTGTCTTTTGAATTTTCACTTTAATTGCCTAGAAATAAATTGTTTGTTGATTTTTACTTGATTTGTTGGTTTCACTTTCTTCCTGTTGCATTTTTCTTAGACCATAGAGTCATAACAATATGCACATCTTCAGGTGATGACCATAATAAAAATTTACCAAATTTCATGGCAATCCATTAAACACTGCAGGACTAGTTGTACTAATGAATGCCAGACAGAAGAATTGATTGATTGACTGGGATTTTACAGCACACCAGCACTGTAAGGCTATATAGCACCCACAGACAGAAGGACAGATGGAAGGAAGGATGGACACCAGGATTAGGCTGGGGTATGCAAATACCTGTAATATTTTATGTTTAATACAGTATTATAGTAATACACCATTCTGATGGCACACTGTTTAATAACATGGGTGAGTCTACATTTTTATCAATAGGAGACTCAGATCATGGACAAAGTTAAACAGAATATCTCAGTTGTAAAACAACACAGTCGCATTACAAGTTATTGGTGCATTGTCTGTTAGCTTTTTCTCTGACCATTGTATACATGTGCTTCTTAACATTTGTGCATAGATTTGGTTAGATTGCATGCCAGCTGACCACACCTTTTACTTGGCCAGCCCATATTTGGTTAGATTGCATGCCAGCTGACCACCCCTTTTACTTGGCCAGCCCATATTTGGTTAACATAAATATTTACATCCATGTGGAACCACATCTGTGCCATCAGATCTGTGTATGCATGTAATGATCTTACTTTATCACTGTTTACTTTATTTGCTGTATACAACACACATCCAACTACTAACATCATAGATTCAGATCTGCCATTACATAATGCACTGGTAGATTATGGTCTAGACTGGTCATTCTAATTACAACTGTATGTTAATAGCCTGGCCTGTTCATAAAACTCAGCTTGCATATGAGATTAAGTTTCCACTATAAGCCAACAAAACGACCATTGAAAGTAGCATGTCTGTGATTGATTAAAATAAAATCTCAAACTCAGACTCAAGAATTTATGATTTTCAAACTTGAATTCTCAACAATTTTCCTGAAATTGAGATTTTGCATTGTCTTGTGTATGATATTTCTGACAATACTGGGATTTTTGTGAGATAGATACAATAAAAAGGATGAAATATAACTTAAGTTTAAAAATTGTACAGCTGGGAGTCCTTTGATTCTTAAACAATGAGTTGAGGAATTCCTCAAGTTGAGGAGGTCCTCAATGTTTTCTCAAAGATAAAACATTGCTAATTTATTGAAAATGCAGGCAGGATATTATAACTGTATTTTAAAACTGAATCCATGCCTAATTTTCAGGGAAAAACTCACAAATCCAAACCAAGCAATATAAGTAAGGACATTTGAAAATCTCAATTTGATCAGGAAGAAGGTTTGAGAAACTGGACCCTGGACCCTGATCTGCCTGTACATTATGTTACAGCAGATCATGGTGCATATTATACACAAATAAATACAATGTCATAATATTTCCTTACTGTCATAAAAGATCAATTCAAAAGTAATCGGTGCAAATCTAATTGTCCTTTATCAACATTACTACAACTTTGATATTTTGCTTTTAAACTTTTTTGCCACTAATGTGTTCAAAGAACAAAACTAGCATTCTACAAAAATATGGTGTTTTACCTACAAAAGCATAGGATGGGGGGGGTGTACTACTAGAAATGTTGCTGCAAAGCTAATTATCTGATCTTAGATGTAGAACTAACTTAATGACTAACTAACTAATCCTTTGTTGACATGGTTATAAATTTATATCTCACACTGAACATTCCCTAATTAATAGATCAGGATATGACTTGTGACTAATTAAAGTTTTGTATTCAGTCAACTCAGCTTAGGGAAGAGTGAGTTACTATATTTCCTGACAAAGCAAGCCATCTGGATAGCCTAACCACATGGTCAATTAACTTGGTGTGACTGTTTGATTGGTATGTCCGGGCACTTACTTCTCCACCTGAAATGTCAAACTTCCTACCTAACATAGACTCCTACAGTTAACACTGGCCTACAGGCTCTTTAACTAACTATGATCCATATGTGATGCATTATCATCTAACACTGTTTATATATAATACCTATTGTCCCTGCTGCCAAGAAAGTATGATGCTGACATAACTCACAAAGTAATCCCTACTGTCCCTGTTGTCAGCAAAGTATGATGCTGACATCACTGACACAAATTAATCTGCATTACACCTGCTGCCAAGACAGTATGATGCTGACATAACCAACAAAGTAATCTCTATTGTCCCTGCTGCCAAGAAAGTATGATGCTGATATCACTGACAAAGTAATCCCTATTGTCCCAGTTGCCAAAAATGACAGTGTGACATTGACATCAGTGATAAATCATATTGACCCTGTTGCCAGGAAAGTATAATGCTGACATCACTGACAAAGTAATCCCTATTGTCCCTGCTATTAGGAAAGCAATCCTCATCTAAATTGCTTTGACAGGCAAGACACAAAATAAATGCCATTCATATAATATATTCATAACCTCACTGATATTGCTGACTAAACTGACACAAAAACAGGACACAGAAAACTACTATTACAAGCTTCTGGCTGATTCACAGCTAGCTTGTTGTCATGGAAACCAATATCTAGCCTTATTGATAATTGTATCAGAAAATGTCAGCTTCTGAAGCAGTCTGATTAATCTATTATACTATGACATTTGCTTGCATACTGCCTGAAGACTACCAGAACCATCAATGGCTGCAGTATGCAATATGAAGACATCTTGAATGGAAAGCTGAAACCTGCCTTAAAAGACACCTAAGTATCAAATACACCTGCCACTACAAGACACTATCAGGAACCCCACATAAAAATCTCCTTTAATCATTTATATATACAGGGGACACTTGTTTAAATGGACATAGGTCAGCTACAATATCTTTAGGGAAGACCTGCTAAATGGACATATGTCGGCTACAATATCTTTCTATTAAAATTTAAAGTTTCAGTCATGATAAAGAATACTTTAATTAGGTCTGAATATGATTACTTTGAGCCTTCTTCTGAAGAATTTTCAGTTTACACATGTTCACTTGTTGGTATGAAAACATCTAGTAATTTGATAAATATTCTTACACCAACATATTTTTGTTTTGAAAGTCTACCATGATATTGGCAAGAATTACTTTAAATCCTTTGGAAACTGTAGCAATAAGCGAAAATTAATGCACACTTTAGCACAAAGCAGATATTCATGGAAACTGTAGTACAAAGCTGAAAGTCAAGAAAACTCTAACAACAGGCCAAAATACACAAAAACTGTAGCAACAACCCAAACAATTCATGGAAGTTGTAGCAACAATCCAAACAATTCATGGAAGTTGTAGCAACAATCCAAACAATTCATGGAAGTTGTAGCAACAACCCAAACAATTCATGGAAGCTGTAGTAACAACCCAAACAATTCATGGAAGTTGTAGCAACAACCCAAACAATTCATGGAAGTTGTAGCAACAACCCAAACAATTCATGGAAGTTGTAGCAACAACCCAAACAATTCATGAAAGTTGTAGTAACAACCCAAACAATTCATGGAAGTTGTAGCAACAATCCAAACAATTCATGGAAGTTGTAGCAACAATCCAAACAATTCATGGAAGTTGTAGCAACAACCCAAACAATTCATGGAAGCTGTAGTAACAACCCAAACAATTCATGGAAGTTGTAGCAACAACCCAAACAATTCATGGAAGTTGTAGCAACAACCCAAACAATTCATGGAAGTTGTAGCAACAACCCAAACAATTCATGAAAGTTGTAGTAACAACCCAAACAATTCATGGAAGTTGTAGCAACAATCCAAACAATTCATGGAAGTTGTAGCAACAACCCAAACAATTCATGGAAGTTGTAGCAACAACCCAAACAATTCATGGAAGCTGTAGCAACAACCCAAACAATTCATGGAAGTTGCAGCAACAACCCAAATAATTCATGGAAGTTGTAGCAACAACCCAAACAATTCATGGAAGTTGTAAGACCAACCCAAACAATTTATGAAAATTGTAGTAACAACCCAAACAAGTCATGGAAGTTGTAGTAACAACCCAAACAATTCATGGAAGTTGTAGCAACAACCCAAACAATTCATGGAAGTTGTAGCAACCATCCAAACAATTCATGGAAGTTGTAGCAACAACCCAAACAATTCATGGAAGTTGTAGCAACAACCCAAACAATTCATGGAAGTTGTAGTAACAACCCAAACAATTCATGGAAGTTGTAGTAACAACCCAAACAATTTGTGGAAGTTGTAGCAACAACCCAAACAATTCATGGAAGTTGTAGTAACAAGCCAACTTTCATGGATACTATCAACAAGACAAAATCCATGGAAACAGCAACAAGACAAAATCCATGGAAACAGCAACAAGACAAAATCCATGGAAACAGCAACAAGACAAAATCCATGGAAACAGCAACAAGATAAAGTCCATGGAAACAGCAACAAGACAAAATCCATGGAAACTATATCAACAAGAAAAAAATCCATGGAAATGGAAGCAACAAGCTAAAATCTGAAATGACAAAAATTAAGTATGATTGGGTGCCTAAAGATCGGTAAAACTATTATTCTGGTCATATGCACCTAAAAACAAATCTGCAAATTGTAGTTTCCCCACAAAAGTACAAAATTTCAGCAATTTATGGAAAAATCCTAAAGTGTGATCAGACCTCAATAAAGTAGAACTCTATTGTTAATATGTGACCTGATTACAGTGAAATATGCCTTAATTTACACCTCTATATAACGGACACATGGCCTGGAGATCATAAAACTCTGAGACTGAGTTGCCACTATCATCCAATCAAAATGAACTTTCAAAAGTAACATCACATCATTTATGGTTGGTTGAAACAAAATCTACAGCTCAAACTCAGGTTCAAGAGTTTTATGATTTCAAGGTCTGCTCATAAAGGAATATATTTCAGATCTCATTTCATTCAACTGTATTAAAGGAACACATTTCAGATCTCATTTCATTCAACTGTATTCAAGGAATACATTTCAGATCTCATTTTATTCAACTGTATTAAAGGAACACATTTCAGACCTCATTTCATTCAACTGTATTAAAGGAACACATTTCAGATCTCATTTCATTCAACTGTATTCAAGGAATACATTTCAGATCTCATTTCATTCAACTGTATTCAAGGAATACATTTCAGATCTCATTTCATTCAACTGTATTAAAGGAACACATTTCAGATCTCATTTCATTCAACTGTATTAAAGGAACACATTTCAGATCTCATTTCATTCAACTGTATTAAAGGAACGCATTTCAGATCTCATTTCATTCAACTGTATTAAAGGAACACATTTCAGACCTCATTTCATTCAACTGTATTAAAGGAACACATTTCAGACCTCATTTCATTCAACTGTATTAAAGGAACACATTTCAGACCTCATTTCATTCAACTGTATTAAAGGAACACATTTCAGATCTCATTTCATTCAACTGTATTAAAGGAACACATTTCAGACCCCATTTCACCTGTATGTAAAGGACAAAGTTTCTGATCTCATTTCATAAGCTAACATAGATATTTCACCTGTATATAAAGGAAACAAATCCATAAAGGACAGTTTTGTGGTTTCTTGAGCGGCTTTTAATAGGTTTCACTGTATTAAATATATGTGTATTGTATATCTATAAAGTTCATGGTCCTCGTTTGTAAAATTACCACTTACTTAACAATGTTCGAAATGACATGATCATTACATTATGAGATCACGAAGTGTATTGAGGCGCCACATTCGCAACTTTTCAGTCAATCCTGTGGATCATATCTAAAAGTATGCCAATAGCTGCTATTAGCTGTCATTCTCAACCCTTCGATATATTACGAAACAAAAGACAAATCGAGAAGTTGCAAATGCGTTGAACTATTTATTAATTCTCAATTTTCGATCATTCCAATCACAGAAATAGCCGAAACTGCAGATTCTATTTTTGCAAAATTTCTGGCAAACAAAATGTATGATTTTCTGAAAATTACTGCGCTGACATACATCCGAGGCTTTTTTTTCCCCACAATAATACCCGAGGTGATCCGAATGCAGACCGCTCTGAACTCCGAGAGAGATTGGACATAAATGACGTAATTGCGACTTCTGTTTCAAATTAAATAATATAAATGAAGACTTCATATACATTTTGCAATAACAGTCCTGTGCAAGAACACGATAAAGCCAATGAAAGTATAAGAGATCTTTGGAAATCGTCCATAAAGCGGCTATGCAGAGTTTATGTTGCATAAACTGATGTGATCTCATTGATTGTGTCATACTGCAAAAATTCATTCATCAACATACGCTTTTCTTTATGTATTTGATAAGATGAGTCTATGATCTTCAGTGTGTGCAAATTTGATGCATTTTGAAATACTCATTCAGCTATTGATTTATGGACAGTTAGCGACATTGTACTTTTTCCGTGCTTTTCTATGTAATGATTCTTACCTGGGGATCGATATTCTACTATAAGTACCACAAGAAATTGCACACAGTGAAAAAAATCTATACATTTTTGTAATAATTTAGGAGTGCTTGGACCCTAAACTATGTAAAACTATGAATGTTTTAACATGTGAAATACTCAAATATTCCACAAGCGATCATCTTTAAATAAGAGTACAATATAGACGATGTACTATTTGCTTATATATAATGCATGTCCAACCACTAATAGCATAGAACCAGATCTGCCATGATATAATTCATCAGTAGATCTGCATCTATTCTTCGTATGATTTTAAACAAACACTGTATACTGTGATCTACTGGTCCATTATGTGATGACTGTATACTGTGATTTACTAGTCCATTATATGATGACTGTATACTGTGATCTACTGGTCCATTATGTGATGACTGTATACTGTGATTTACTAGTCCATTATATGATGACTGTATACTGTGATCTACTGGTCCATTATGTGATGACTGTATACTGTGATTTACTAGTCCATTATATGATGACTGTATACTGTGATCTACTGGTCTATTATGTGATGACTGTATACTGTGATCTACTGGTCCATTATGTGATGACATAACTGAGTCTATGCTGTTGTCAACTAGCACCACATTACACACTGGTATTTAAATATTGGTTCTATCTACTGATAAACTACATCAAAAGTTTGTTTGGTTTTTTTTTTTGTTTTTTTTTTCGTAATGAAATATAACTGCAGCTAAATCCACATCAATAACAAGAGTCCCTAGAATGGACTGACACTCTACTGACTGAAAAGAAATTCCAGGAATTCAAGATAAGGTCATTTCTTCCATTTAACTGCGGAATGTTGAAACCATTTTTTATATTCTTCAGGAATAACAAGAGTTTCAAATTAACTGCTATGGTGAACATATTGGATGTCACCCTTGTACCATTTTCATTTTAGGACCAACAAGGCGTCATAAGAAGTCTTCTGGTGGAAATCCCGTGTTTATATGACTTTTCGTTTTGCAGGAGTAACCGTAACAAAATTTTCAAGATGGATGTCATGGTGGCCATATTCAATATCAGATTGGCACCATTTCTAATTAGTACCAACTAGACATCATAAGACGTCTTTTGGTGAAAGCACAATGTCGATATGTCCAGCCATCTGGGAAATTTAGTGATAAATTTAGTCATAAGAAGTCTTTTAGTGAAAACCTCATGCTGATATGACCATTCATTCAGAACGAGTATTGATAACAAGATTCTCAAGATTGTCACTGTGGCGGCCATATTAGATGTCCGAACGGCACAATTCTCATTTAGGACCAACTAAACCATGACATGAATGTGTGGGTAAAGTTTCATGGCAATCATCCAAGTAGTTTAGGAGAAGTAGTGATAACAAACGTGCTAACAGACATACGGACGATAGATGACAGACGACGGACAACAGCCCATCCCAAAAGCTAGCCTCTTCTGGTTTATGACCATTAGAGCTAAACTAGCCTCTTCTGGTCTATGACCATTAGAGCTAAACTAGCCTCTTCTGGTCTATGACCATTAGAGCTAAAAATGACTCCTTCATAACCACACTGCATACAATTACACATTTAAAATGCATATGGATATTTATAACCCTTAAATAATCACTTATCTTTCCAAAAATATCCCGTGTAATATTGGTTACCATGACAACTTCTTTGAGGCTGCAAATATTCTGTGTAAATCTTCCTGTCAAAAGATTGTTCTGTGCCTGGTAAATCTGTTCTTGATGAAAATCTAGTTGGATTATTAGGTGATGGCTGCAAATTAGTGTGCATGATTTTAGCTTGGCTGTTGGGTATTAAATTGAAAATTATTTTCAAGTCACATGACTTTCAAACTCTTTCCAAGCATTATAATTATTGACAAAAGAAGTATGTGATTAATGGCTTGCATTAAAGTAACAGCAATTGCACGCTGCAATGCCAGCAGTGTTATGTTCAGTTATCAATTACATTACTTACATTTAATTGTCCCAATTCTCAGGGGAATTCCTTTGAATAGCAATGATAACCATCAGTATAAATAGCACACATCTCAGGGGAATTCGTTTGAATAGCAATGATAACCATCAGTATAAATAGCACACATCTCAGGGGAATTCGTTTGAATAGCAATGATAACCATCAGTATAAATAGCACGCATCTCAGGGGAATTCGTTTGAATAGCAATGATAACCATCAGTATAAATAGCACGCATCTCAGGGGAATTCGTTTGAATAGCAATGATAATCATCAGTATAAATAGCACGCATCTCAGGGGAATTCGTTTGAATAGCAATGATAACCATCAGTATAAATAGCACGCATCTCAGGGGAATTCGTTTGAATAGCAATGATAACCATCAGTATAAATAGCACGCATCTCAGGGGAATTCGTTTGAATAGCAATGATAACCATCAGTATAAATAGCACGCATCTCAGGGGAATTCCTTTGAATAGCAATGATAACCATCAGTATAAATAGCACACATCTCAGGGGAATTCGTTTGAATAGCAATGATAACCATCAGTATAAATAGCACGCATCTCAGGGGAATTCCTTTGAATAGCAATGATAAATAGTATAACACGTCCCAGGGGGAATTGGTTGGAAGAGCATAAAGCAAGAAATATGTGAATTTCACTGCTTTAATAATCATTTGTACAAAACTGATGTTTGACCTTTTGAACAAAAATATTGTATCAATTTGAAGACTACAATTTTGGAGTGTAGATGTACATGTACAGTCATAGGCGTCGGCGGGGGGTGGTAAATCCATTGTGCAATATGGAGAGGATATTTGCTTGCTCCGAGTGAATAACGGATATATTTCATCTCGTGGGTGAAAATACTAAAGTTTTTCACCCACGAGATGAAATATATCCGTTATTCACTCGGAGCAAGTGAATAACGGATATATTTCATCTCGTGGGTGAAAATACTAAAGTTTTTCACCCACGAGATGAAATATATCCGTTATTCACTCGGAGCAAGTAAATATTCTTTTTATTTTATGCTCAAGCATATTGTCTAGCAATTTGTATAACACATTGAAGTGGCTGATTTCTTACTGCATCCCGCGCGATGTCAGCAGTTTACCGTTTATGTTCTGCTCTGTTTTGTGTATATTTGCACATAAAATATCAGTAGTTACATAATGCTTCTTCCCAATTCAAGGTAAAACAGCAGATAAAAAGAAAATGAAAAAATAAAAAAAAATAAAAAATAAAAAAATGCCCATAGCTGGATTTAAACCCAGTTAGTCTGAATGTAAAGCAGCCATCTTAACCTTTACACCATGCAAATTTCTTACAAAAGTGTGAAATTTCTTAGTTATAATGTTATCAATGTCTATTGACGGCCAGTGAAAAAAATATTGTATTTTTTCACTGTAGTGAAATATCACAATTATTTCACTCGGAAAATCCAGTAATTCATTGCCTAGCATAATATATATATATATATATATATATATATATATATATATATATATATATATATATATATATATATATATATATATATATATATATATGTGTGTGTGTGTATATATATATATATAAACAACCCCCCAAAATATTAAACTACCCAAATCCGACTATGAGAGCTTGTCTCTTCCCTGGACCCTATTGGCATCACTTTCAAGGCTCGTCCCTTTGATTATGGCTTTGCCCCACCCCCTGGAAGAATTCCTACGGACGCCCATGTGTACAGTATAAACTAAATACATGTACAGTATATAATTTGTATTGTAAATTTCTGACATAATTCGGCTGGTTTGAGTTGTTCTGGTGTGTGCACTTTGTGAAATCAACTGTATTTAAGCGTTGGAATAGCATATTCTGCCTGAATACAAAAAAAATCCCTGTGGTTCATCACAACACTTTGTTCAATACACCATTTTTTTACTCATATGTCTTCAAATGAGCACATCAGAAGCTGTAAATTGTATCTGCTGGTGATACCTAGATTACATTATTATCATTGTTAATAGATAGGCAATGAACTGTTACTAAAGCAAGCAATTTATTTTTTTTATTTTCTAAAACTTCACCAAAAATGGACAAAATCCCAAACATTTCAAGGTTATATTAAAACAATCTCCATAAATGTACAGGATGGCAAATGCACACATGTCTTCACACCCTAGTGACCATGTGTTCAGACCACTGTGATCACCGATTTTACGGTTGAGGAATTTCAGTTTTACAACTACATGTTTAACGGGTCTGTTAAAAAGCGTATGTGGACTTATATTTTGGACTTGCTCAATTTTTTAAAGTTTTTCATACAAACAAAATATAGATTATCTGTTCTAGTGACACTTGATAAAATGCTTTTACCTATTAGCAGTAACAATTACGTAAACTGGGTAATATAGGTACTAACAGCCGTTAGAATTCGTTACAATATGTTCATTTGACGCCAGGAGCAATGGTGGCTCAGTGGGTAGCATGCCAGGCTTGTGACTGAAAGGGTGCAGAGTTCGAATCATCATATCAGCCTGGGTCGGCTAACATGATGTGTCCTTGGGCAAGGCACTTCACTCCAATTGCCTCAGCACTCAATAACCTACTTGTGTTTCTGTGCCTTAAAACGCCAAAACAAACCAAACCCAAATGATTTAAAATCACATGACCATCATTGTAATGTATATGTATATGTTGGATATTGTAATGACCAAAGTGTTATGATGAACCTTATGGCTTAAATCACAGGTCTTTGAAACTCTATCACTGCAGCAAGAAAATGTCAGAATATCTGAGAAAAAATGCAAAAAATGCTTATATAGATATATAATAAGGATATATCTGTATTTTTTTTCTCTCAGATATTCTGACATTTTCGTATTAAAGTTATAGAGTTTCAAAGCCCTGTGCTTAAATTGATTGTTATGGTATGGGTTTATACATAT
Source organism: Margaritifera margaritifera (assembly GCA_029931535.1). Lineage (NCBI taxonomy): Eukaryota > Metazoa > Mollusca > Bivalvia > Unionida > Margaritiferidae > Margaritifera > Margaritifera margaritifera. Next base: position 467,365 of record JAQPZY010001399.1, on the reverse strand, counting down.
AACCTCAATAAAATGATACATCATCTCTGTATTAATACCACTATGCAAAACTACGACCCAATCATTAATTTGCTGAATTCCAAATACTGCTTTAGAGCTATTCAACAAAGAAAATGTGTTTTCATAGTTTTATAGATTAAGGGGCACTCTGAACTTTTCAGGTTTTAAAACGAGGGTACTGGGTTTTTTTAATATGGGCCTTTTTAGTGGAAAGCATTCAATTGTAACATTTTTGAAAATTTAATTGCGTCCTTGAAATTGACAAGATTGTATAATTCGAGTAACTGAAGAAAAACATACAAGTTTTCTGCTTCAGGAAAATTATTGATTTTACGGTTGTCCTTTTTTGCAGAGAGAGACTCTTGAAAGATAATAACTACTGTGTGCTCCAAGCAAAGAGCTTTTCCAGGACAAGAAGTGGTCATTTTACATCATTACATTGGCAACGTTGGAATTTCCACCAGCCTTATAGCTGTAATGCCCTATGTCATGGGAAGTAGAATGTTCCAGAAAGAGCTCGTCATTTACCTTATGGATCAAAGCGTATTATGTCAGCTGCATTACAAATTCTTTCATGAAAAGCAGGGTTTGTGAGAAATATCAGCTTATATTTCTTCTTTCTGGTAGAGTGGTCCCTCTCTTGCGAGGCCAATCTCAAGAAAGGTCGCCTTCTTGATCAGAGGCCACCTTGCCCAACATTACAATAGTTTATTTTTACTATTTTGTTCCTCACAATGGAGGTAACCCTTTAATAAGGTCCACTTTTCAGTGCAGAAGGGGTGGTTTTATAAAAGGGGACTGCTGTGGTTAACAAAAATGCAGATCAATGGTTATATAAAATGTGGATCACCGATAGACAGGCAGAGAGGGAGACAGAATCACTCTCTCGAACTAATAATAATAATAATAATAATAATAATAATAATAATAATAATAATAATAATAATAAATAATAATAATAATAATAATAATAATGATAATAATAAGTAGTAGTAGTAGTAGTGCAGAGAATGAAATTAAATTAAAATATTAAAACTTGCCTTAAAGGTCAACGCTATTAAGCAACCACCTGTCTTAAACTGCCATTTTTCCAGTCACTTAAATTAAATTATTGTGGAAAATAACCTGTTTTAAGCAACAATTTCTCTTAGGATTCCGCTTTTTCACTTCCTTGGCTGTTTATAAGACAGATTCAACTGTACATTTAATACCAATGATGTTCCCAAAAATTTAAACTTGGTGGATTTATGTAACAAAAAGTAACAATGTTAGCTTGCATCAATTTTCCCAACAACAGTGGTTCCGGGATCACTGCATAACGCCTCAGCATAGTGCGGTTCCCCGTATAACACGAGTATAGTTATAATATTGAACCTACCTCACGATAAGGTGACAGTATACATTAATAATTACCCAGAACAGCTTTATAGAGAGTGAGCACTGTACTATACAGTATTATAACCTACCTCTTATAACACCGTACACTTTTATGATTCTCCTATACAATATTATAGCCTACCTCTGTATGAGGCGATCTCTCTTATAACACGTTACATTTTGTATGATTCACTAGAACAGCTTTATAGTAGGTGAGCACTGAAATATCCAATATTTTGATTCTTACTGTATTTATCAATGAGGGTACCAAACTGAACATCAAAGACCCGGATATGCCATCGCATAATATAGAGATGACAATCATTCAGATTTTTGGTATAATCATTGCTATATTTAACCTCATATTATGTTATTACAAGTATTTCTGTCAGATTCAGTTTTTCACGACCGACATAATTTTCTGTTGGCGAACCGCAACTTGATCTCCAGTATATCCAGATCACAGAAACACGTATGATGTCTGATTGTAGATACTTTGTGAAAGCGTACCTAAGCGCTTGTTTCACAAAAGCAATTGAATATTGACCAATCAAAATAGGTAAAATTAACAGTTCATAATTTGATGGCATTTACAGGTATATGCTATTTGATTAAAATAATGCGTAAAATTAACAGTTCATAATTTGATGGCAGATACAGGTCTATGCTGTTTGCAGTTGGGTCAGCGTCAATTTTACAACTGAAAATTGAGGCGGGGGAAACGTTCATAGTAAACATCTTGAAATAGATCATGTTGAATATACTATACCTTACACATCTTGGAATAGATCATGTTGAATATATTATACCTTACACATCCTGGAATAGATCATGTCGAATATACTATACCTTACACATCTTGGAATAGATTATGTTGAATATACTAGTATATTACACATCTTGGAATAGATCGTGTTGAATATATTATACCTTACACATCCTGGAATAGATCATGTTGAATATACTATACCTTACCCATCTTGGAATAGATCATGTTGAATATACTATACCTTACACATCTTGCAATAGATCATGTTGAATATACTATACCTTACACATCTTGGAATAGATCATGTTGAATATATTATACCTTACACATCCTGGAATAGATCATGTTGAATATATTATACCTTACACATCCTGGAATAGATCATGCTGAATATACTATACCTTACACATCTTGGATAAATATCTTCATATTAAACTTTTTTTTTTTTTGTAAGCTACGGCAGCAAATTAATTAAGTCTGTTGGCTTTCTATGTCCAATGTTACTCTGTACATGTAAAACCATTAGGCCTAATGCTTCTTAATGACTGCAGCTTTTCTAAGGATATGTTTGATCTTCAAACTAAGAAGCACAAAGTAAAAAGGAGACCTAAGTTTACAGTTAGGGAAAGATTTATGATAAAACAGCTCCACAATATTTGCTTCATGTTACGGATGCTTTAGATCTGGCAACACATCATAGAAATGTTTAATCAAGTCCTGGTGTGTACCAGTCATGATCCTGAGTGTTAATTTGTGAATGATGGGGTTTAAATAGGGATCTGTATAGTGTTTGGCAGTGACCATTTTGTCTTCGCACAAAAACGGGAAAGATGTGACTTGGATTTTCCTTTGAACCATACTATATTTGCTGTTCTTTATTAAAGACATAAATTCCTTTTTTACAATGTACCAAGGGACATATGGACAGACAGCAAAGATCTTTTCCACGCAAATTATGAGCAAGAAAGTTTTCAAATAAAATCCCAGCACTTCCATCCCAGCCCTACAAAATGGATGCCGAGGAAGGATCCGAAATTTCCCCTGCCCCTGGTTTGCACTTATCAGTCTTGTCCAGTGAAAGTAATTATTATTAGTGGCAGATATAGAAGTTGTTGTACAACTTTTATTTAATTATTTAGGACATCAGTAGTTTACAAAAATACATTTTTTTTTTTTAAATTAAGGTACTGAATTGTCTCCCTGTAAAATTACCTCCCCTGACATAAAAAAAAATTCCAATGAGAATACAAACCTGTCTGATATGAATATCACTAATGATGTTAAGCATGATGACAAGACCTATTCCCAGGTACTGCATAAGGTTGAAAAACTCCTGCAAGTAAGAAAATTATAAATACTTTAAAATTTGCTAACACTTAGGAATGCACTTAAGATTTAGTGATATTTTCGGAATGCACTGGAGTAAATATTCATCAAAACTTGGCACACAATCTGAAAATCAATAGGGATGACATTTTTACAAGATAAAAGCAAATTGAAATATAAAGTATACAAACTGTATCTCTCTGCAGTATTTAACTGAAAGGAAAATTTATTACTGGCTTATCAGAATGACAAACTGTCTACCTAAACAACATGTATATGTTCTAATCTTCTTGGACTTACCCTAACTTTGACTTAATTTATGCAACTTGATAATGACCCGAAGATCGGCATGTTCTATATTCTACCTTCTGAGACAATTTTTTTTTTTTTTAATGTGACTTCGACTAAGAAACTTTGTCTTGGACTTTTTGCGGGAATGAGGTTTATATAACAAATTTTGACATGCTATATTGAATGTTTATTTTTTAAGGGTTTATCTTCCAATTTTTGTTTGCAATTCTTTATATTTACATTTATATAATTTAACTTTTAATCAGCACCACATAACCAGTATTTCTCCGACGTGCCGTTGAATCCAAATACATACATACATACATACATACATACATACATACATACATACATACATACATACATACATACATACATACATACATACATACATACATACATACACAAGTACAGACATGCACACACATATACATACACACATACATATATAAACATACATACACACATATAAATCCATTCACCCATCCATCCATCCATCCATCCATCCATACATACATACATACATACATACATACATACATACATACATACATACATACATACACAAGTACAGACATGCACACACATATACATACACACATACATATATAAACATACATACACACATATAAATCCATTCACCCATCCATCCATCCATCCATCCATCCATCCATCCATACATACATACATACATACATACATACATACATACATACATACATACATACATACATACATACATACATACGTACGTACGTACGTACGTACATACATACATACATACATACATACATGCATACATACATACATACATGCATATATACATGCATATATACATGCATACGTACATACATACATACATACATACATACATACATACATACATACATACATACATACATACATACATACATACATACATGCATGCATGCATGCATGCATGCATGCATGCATGCATGCATGCATACATACATACATACATACATACATACATACATACATACATACATACATACATACATACATACATACATACATAGTAAATGTTACATTTTAAATTATATGACATACCCAGACTCTGTCTATAAAGACGGATAATAGCACCATTTGAAGTAAGGCCTGGCCTTCAATCACCCGCCACATCATGATGATGATCCACATGCAGGTTGAATGCAAGGCTTCCGTCTGCAAAGCCTTCAAAATAAAAAGTCCCAAAATAAAGAATATTTAGAGGTTTCTTTTATCTTGAAATACATATAAATTAATGAGTTAACTAAATACATATAAATTAATGAGTTAACTAAATACATATAAATTAATGAGTTAACTAAATACATATAAATTAATGAGTTAACTATATACATATAAATTAATGAGTGAACTAAATACATATAAATTAATGAGTGAACTAAATACATATAAATTAATGAGTTAACTAAATACATATAAATTAATGAGTTAACTAAATACATATAAATTAATGAGTTAACTAAATACATATAAATTAATGAGTGAACTAAATACATATAAATTAATGAGTGAACTAAATACATATAAATTAATGAGTTAACTAAATACATATAAATTAATGAGTTAACTAAATACATATAATTAATGAGTGAACTAAATACATATAAATTAATGAGTTAACTAAATACATATAAATTAATGAGTTAACTAAATACATATAAATTAATGAGTGAACTAAATACATATAAATTAATGAGTGAACTAAATACATATAAATTAATGAGTTAACTAAATACATATAAATTAATGAGTTAACTAAATACATATAAATTAATGAGTTAACTAAATACATATAAATTAATGAGTTAACTCCTATATATATTGTTTCGTTTTTGTTGGATTTAATTGCATTTTTACACAATATTGGTTATTTCATGCCGAGGAAATGGGAGCTAAGCGCCTTTCCCAGGAACACATTGATGCAGCCGACCCGGGATGGCCTGCGCAGGTATGGAACCCATGACCCTTGGATTACGACTCCGACGCTCTGCCAACTCAACTACCAGGGCTCCTCTATTGACATGTATATTAAACTTAAAATTGAATTCCATTTTTAATTTAAACTTTTTAGTGTTTCTGATACTAAGATGAAACAAATGCTCGAGGATATCACACGCTTTGTAGAGTGCTCAGCAATTCCTCTAGCAAGGCATGAATAATTTACATGTTAGATATTTTACTGTGACGCCTTTGCCATGGTGCCATACTAAGATATAAACCATCTCAAATTTGAAACCCTATTTGTACGATCACACATATTATTGTGATATTAGCAATAAAAAGGAATAGAGACACGTGTTTACTTTGTACAGAAGAATGATGTCGTGTAATATTATATATTGTGTCCATCATCTATACAATATGCCATGACTGTAAATACAGCCGTCTCCAATAAAATTCAGTTCGAGTGAAACACATTTTTAATAGTGGTTTATTTACACTCTTCCAAAAGTGTGTATTGATTTATTTGATTTTTAACATTTATACCGATAACTTCCTCAATCAGTTCTTTCCTCAACTACTTTGGGACACCTGCATGCTTACAAACGTTTAGCAACATAGAGTATCCGTTGTTTTCACAGACGTCACGATTGTGTACACAAATATCCACAATGCAACGCGCGCGCACATTCGGCCGCCATTTTGTCTCCCTAACAAGCCTTTGTCAACATCACATACATTAAAGAAAAAAAAATCTCAGATTCAGTCGTCGATAAGGATATTTACTTCATCGAAATAACACATATATTATACTTTAAACTAAGTGCCCCTACAGCATGATATATAAAATAAAGCTGAAAGTTCCCTGGTTTATCTCGGAAGACGGAATAATGAAGTTGAACCGCAATCATGCATATTTTTATCAAATACTAATGCAGTTATTTCTAACAAAAAGACAATATTGTTTTTTTTTTTGTTTTTTTTGTTTTGTTTTTTTTTGTTTTTTTTTACTATGGTATCTCCAAGACTGCCATCTTGAAAGAGTATTTTCGAACAATGAGCTTTGGGATGCAATGCCAATTAAGGCATACAAATGTCATAGCACGTGTATTATGCCAGAACTTTCATGTAAATACTTGTTGCGAAAGCAAGTGTCTGTACCAGAGACAGGTGACAAACCAATTTCAATTAGTACGGTTAAATATTGTATTTGTGGTGGAGATGATGATGGACGGAGGATGATATTAAGTGAATGCGAGAACTGTTCAAAGAAGTGGTTTCATCTTAAGTGTATTAAAATGAAACGTTTGTCTAACGGAGCATGGCTTTGTGTCGAATATCAAAACCGAGTATTCTTAAAGTGCTTTAAAAATATGAAATTATATATTAACACTTGACTTTTTAACTTAAACTTGAACAATGATTGATTTCAGCCAGTGCATTTGTTGACCAGATTATGGTTGACTCTCACAACTACTTTCTTGTATAAGGAAGTTTAAAACTGATTACCATAATAATTAGCGCTTTCATATGGTAGTATAATACAATTAATCATATCAACAGACAAGGTGAACACTACTGAAAGGCTTGGCAAAAATAACAAAATTGATTATAGTAAACAAACCAAAAAGAAAAGTAAATTTATTTAAATTGCCTTTATAATGTTTTGAGGAGAACACTGTGTTGTTAGGTGCCAGTTCGCGTGGCTAGGGAATTAAAATGGCGGACATAGAAGTGCACGCATTTTGATGACGTCACGTGAAAACAACGGATAGACTAATCATAATTTTGGGCGGTTGCCGTTCGTATGCTCTAATAACAGGGGTGACTTTTTGATCAAACTCAATCATATTTCTGATGATAAGCCGATAGGTTTGAGGCATATGGTTTTATGATAAATTACGAGATGATTTCATATTGGTATGCCACGTGTCATTTGATTACAACTGTTTCCTACATGTTCGTTTAGGGGCAATTGTGTCACGTGAACAATGGATTATTATACTGCAGGAAAAGATGGATGCAAAAAGAAATGTCTAGCTGCACGTGTAAAATTCCTATAAATAGTCACTGACAGTGCAGATGTATTTCGGAAAATATTTGTTATCTATCTGACACAAAAAGAGATATTTTTTTAGATTTTTAAAAATTATTATTATTATATTATATTATATTATATTATATTATATTATATTATATTATATTATATTATATTATATTATATTATATTATATTATATTATATTATTAACAACTGTGTACGAATACTTATCATACACACTTTGTGAAGTTCAAAAGTATTTGCCAGTGAATTTGGAAAAAAAGCAAACAAATAAACACTGAACACAAGGTCTAAATCCTATCTTGAGGACTCCAGCAATAAAACAAAATTGAAACTTATCAACCGGGAATGAGCCCTATGACATAAGCTGTTGGAATGTGCACGAGAAACGTATACAACATGTAGACGTAGCTGTCATGTGCTTTATGGATGAAAAACAAACAGAGGACCACAAAAAGATTGCAGATGACTTTTTTTGCAGTGTACCATATGGATATCTCAAATACAGATCTATTCACTAGATCATCCGATAATTGAAGCTAATAACTGAAGGGCCTAAAACTGACTTATGTACGAACATAAGTAATAAAAATTTTATGTGAAAATGACGACGAAGCAATTTTTGTCAGTCTAGTCCTGTCACTATACCAGCACAGATGTTCAACCCATAGAAACAAAACAAATCATATAATTGTTGTACCTTATGTATTTTACATTGTCCTTGATTGATTTTACAGTCTGATTCTTTTGTTGGGGTTTTTTTGTTGGTTTATTTGCAGTATGCAACATATGTTGGTAATGACTCTGTGTTTATATATTACATATACACTGAACCACTTGTAAATGCTAAAGATAAAAACTTTTTAATCTTTTTGAGGAAAAAAATCTTTTCCTGAAAGTTACAATTTCTGAATCGAATTTCCTTTGAATTGTGACATTCTTCTATGAGTACTGAACGATTCCTTTTTTGTCTGGCAAACTAAAATGTATCGAAATGTCGTAATGTTCCTACACGTAATATACCTCTTGCTCTTCACAGCTCATACTCTTTCAGAATATATCGCTGCCAAAAGGCTGTTTTGAACCCAGGATCATATGAAACTTAGCACATCGACTTTGCTCATTAATACACAAGCATGTTGACGGATCCTAGCTTGCATCTAGTATCATTTATTTGAAATCACCACCACCACCACATCCCACCCCCACCCCCACCCCCAAAAAAAGAACCAGACTGTGTTGGAGATTCAGAGGCTCTTCACTGTTACATTATCTGTATATTGTGACGCTTGCCACGAGATGCCTTGTAACAACATCAGCCTTTGTGTTACATCACTGCAAGAAAAGAATTCCTTGCTTTTTCCTCCTACACATTGGCTAAAGCCTTCCTATTCTGTACTAAAACTATTTTAGAGAAAAGATCGCAAAATATGCAGTATAAACTGAGCGCGATGCTGTCATGAAAGTATACGGTTTTCTCAAGGTGGCATTTTACCACGTCGTTGTGGCAGTGGCGTTATCTTTCGAAAGGGAAGTAACCCACTGTGAGGATTCTAAATATACCTCTGTATCGCATTTACCCTTATAATACAAGCATATACCTCTGTATCACATTTACCCTTATAATACAAGCATATACCTCTGTATCGCATTTACCCTTATAATACAAGCATATACCTCTGTATCACATTTACCCTTATATTACAAGCATATACCTGTCTATCACATTTACCCTTATATTACAAGCATATACCTCTCTATCACATTTACCCTTATAATACAAGCATATACCTCTCTATCACATTTACCCTTATAATACAAGCATATACCTCTGTATCGCATTTACCCTTATAATACAAGAATATACCTCTGTATCGCATTTACCCTTATAATACAAGCATATACCTCTGTATCACATTTACCCTTATATTACAAGTATATACCTCTGTATCACATTTACCCTTAAAATAAAAGCATATACCTCTGTATCGCATTTACCCTTAAAATACAAGCATATACCTCTGTATCACATTTACCCTTATAATACAAGCATATACCTCTGTATCACATTTACCCTTATAATACAAGCATATACCTCTGTATCACATTTACCCTTATAATACAAGCATATACCTCTGTATCACATTTACCCTTATAATACAAGCATATACCTTTGTATCGCATTTACCTTTATAATACTAACATATACCTCTAACAACGTGGTACTGTATCTACCGTGGAATCTACCTCCAGATCGCGGTGTACGTTGCTCGCTTGAAACCATAAAAAACTGATGGATTGATTTACTGGTGTTTTAACGGCACATCAACACGTAAAGGTTATATCATGCTAAGGTATTTGGAGTAAAATGTCTTGCTAAGAACACACCACGACGGTCGACTCGGCCTGGTCTGGGCAGGATTCGAATCAACACCCATCTGATCGCGAGTACGGTACGCTGTAACCAAAGAGATACTGTGGCTAAAATCATGGAGTGTGTGTGTGTGTGTGTCTGTCTGTCTGCCGTCAAATAATGCGCTTAGGTATCAGCTGGGACTACGCTGTTCGCTTGAAATCATAAAAAGAAAGAATGCCGGAGAATTATGCGACGATAGATTTGGGTCAAGGATGTTTGCATGTGGGCGAGGGTTATACACGTGCTGTAATAATTTTAAAAAAAACACACAATAATTGGATTTTCCCCGTGTCAAATAAAGAAAGTTGTTTTAGAAGGGTATTGGATGAATCTGACAGCAGTTTGCGTGTCATAAAGGATGAACATTTCAAATTTATATCATACAAGAAATGGATAGATAGATCCTAAGTTAGTCTTATATTTTGAGCTCATATTTATGTGAAACCTTACACATTTTTTTTGCTGTTGTTTGTTTTACGGAATTATTCCCATATAAAGAATTCAGTATCTCACATAGAGATATATGTATATTTTGATACATATTGATACAAGAAGGACATCGTGTACATGTCGAGCCTGCGCTCCAAAGAAAGACCTTAATCACAAACTTTTAACAAAACTATTAACTCCCTCGCTGCTGACGTCATCGAAAATTGACTTGTACATCTCACTCCGGCACTAATCTGGACTAGGGACATATAGTGAAAACACTTTCGGTAGAACTATGCAATTCTATTTTCCATAAAATATTAAGTCACTTGGTAGAACTATGCAATATCTATGTTCCATACGATATTAAGTCGATTGGTGGAACTATGTAACTATGCAATATTTATGTTCCATATGATATTAAGTCAGTTGGTGGAACTATGCAATATCTATCTTCCATACGATATTAAGTCGATTGGTGGAACTAATCAACTATGCAATATTTATGTTCCATACGATATTAAGTCGATTGGTGGAACTATGCAACTATGCAATATTTATGTTCTATATGATATTAAGTCAGTTGGTAGAACTATGCAATATCTATGTTCCATATGATATTAAGTCGATGGGTAGAACTATGCAATATATATGTTCCATACGATATTAAGTCGATTGGTGGAACTAATCAACTATGCAATATCTATGTTCCATACTATATTAAGTCGATTGGTGGAACTATGCAACTATGCAATATTTATGTTCCATATGATATTAAGTCGATGGGTAGAACCATGCAATATCTATGTTCCATACGATATTAAGTCAGTTGGTAGAACTATGCAATATCAATGTTCCATGCGATATTAAGTCAGTTGGCAGAACTATGCAATATCTATGTTCCATACGATATTAAGTCAGTTGGTAGAACTATGCAATATCAATGTTCCATACGATATTAAGTTGATTGGTCCAAGATCAATGTCCTATGTATGCGAGTTAAATGTCAGACTTTCCGTTGAGGAAGTCTGGTAATAACTTTGAATCATCGGAACTGATAGTGCGACTCTCCAGGGAAATCTGAAACTAGCTTATTATTCATATCAACAATTCAATAATTTACAAGATATTCATTTATGTTGGTCATTTGACATTTTCTGAAGCTGTATTGATCATAGACATTTTGCTTTCCGATTAATGCTTTTGGTTTTAAAGGTAGAAATGGAAAATTGCCAAGATGAAAAAAAGACAATGTAGAAGAAGCATAGGTCACCTTTCCTCTACCCCCCCCCAAAAAAAAAAAAAATCACAAGGAAAGCATTCATATTCCTTCTTGAACAAAGCCAATTTAAAAAAGGAAAATAAAATTCTTGAAACAATTCCCTTAAGCTATTCTTCAGCTATTCAATTCATATATACCTCAGATATAATTTTTACCCATCTTCTCTCCTGTGTTCGAACTAAAAAAAAACAGCTAAGATTTCAACCGTAACAAACAAATATCAGACGAAATAGTTCAGCTGTTGATTACCAGAGCCTTTTCGCTACGCATTTCTCCTCAAATTTGTATCTTCTCTTCTTTTCTTTCTTCGTTTTGCAGATTTAGGATTTGGATAAAGAGTATAGAACTTTCAATGAATAATTCTGACGGAAATGTACCCGCATCTGACATTTCCTGGCTAAATCTCGGTTGGCTTGCACTGTATGATCTTTATCCCTCTGTTGATGACAGTGCAACCCAGACACCCACCCAACCCGACTCCCAAACCACAATCATCACCCACCACAATCCCCACTCAAAACCACCCCAGCCCCTTTTAGTTATCTGGCTATATCTCTATTGACGTAATTGCAACACACACACACACACACACACACACACACACACACACACACACACACACACACACACACACACACACACACACACACACCAGCTCCCAAAACACAAGTACTACCATCCCAACACAAAATCACCCCAGCCCCTTTTAGCTATCAGGCTGCGCAACTGCCTACCGTTATATTTGGATCAGTAAACTCGTTCTGGAAAACATGTGTATATCTCTCCACCGCCTTGTCCCAAGTGCCTGCTGCTACAATCAAAGTAAATCCAAAACAGAATACTTTCCAAAAGATGTATTTCCGAGTAAGACCTCCCGTAGGTCTTTCCGTTCCTGGAAGAAAGTTCAGTGGAAAAGATTTCCTAATTGGAGAGCCATTTTGTCTTTCCGGACTTTGGGGAGTAGCGTCCGGTGACTTGACTGGAAGAACACTGTGATTAAATCTACTAGGTGGACACTTCCATAAATAGAACAATATACCGAAACTTAGTGCAAATCCACCAATTATATCACTATAGATGTCTATGTAATATCCTAGATTACTTTTGTTGGATCTGTAGTTTCCTTTGGTTTGCGAATGACTCCTGTAAACAACTCCATCTAGATCGTCAAGCCAGTTTCTGAAATGATATATCACCACGCCAAGTCTTCTAGTGCCCAGACTTTCTGAAGACACAAATTTACCAGCAACAAAGGCCAACACCACATGGGTGAAGCTGATCATATTTGGTGTAATGAAATAGAAAACTTTGCTGAATTGCGTTACGTCATCAAAGTATTCAGCCAATGGTGTGAATATGTAATGGTTTACCGGATCGGTCATCAGAAGCTTCATGCTAAGTGGTTCAAATGGAGAAAAGTATTGGCTCCCAGTCCTTTTCTGTCCCACCAAAGTTGTTAATTGTAGAGAAAAATATAAATGAATGTCCATAACAACAAAGAATGAAAGAAGAATGGATAGCAAAATGATGAAGGCGTATTTGCCGTTGTAAACGATATTCATCGTCAAATTGGACATCATTTTTGTCAAAACTGTCGATAACTTTATTGGCGAGAAATTTCTTTTGACTGAATTTCTGTTCAGATCTGTTGAGAACATGAATTGATTGTTAGCAGACAAAAATCGTCAAAGCTTTCTATCACTATATCCCAGAATCGTTTCTCTTAAAGAATATCATCTGCTTCAGATACTGCGACTCTTCAACTAAACTTCAGACTGCCTTAGTTGTCGCCGCATCCTGAACTCAGAACTCTGAAAAGAGAAAGCATCAACTAGTTACCAGAAAGTTAGAACATCGACAAAAAATAAATCCATCAAAAATTAAGCAGCCAGACACATGTGGGGTAATGACTCAATTGGAAGATACAAGCAATATATTTATGCTAAAATCGCTCCCCCCCCCCCCCCCCAAGCTACATGCCACATATAATCACATGACGTAAACTGTTAAACTTGTTTACTCTAATATAACATAAGTTTATAAGTTGCTAGGTTACCAATCAGTGTAATATTTCATTTTGATACTATTTTGTATTTATATTTTCGGCCCTCGTGACTTCATTTTGCCACGAGCAAATTGTACACAAAAATATAGAAATATACCAAAATGTGTTTCAAATGCTTCGATTCTTCCTCATATAATAATTAGATGCGCAGGGAAAATGTTTATCAAGCACTTATTTTGATAACTGTGACATTTTCAGTTATAGAATCTTTTTAAATAAGACACTAGAGCGAATAATATATATATATATATATATATATATATATATATATATATATATATATATATATATATATTATCACAGTAATGCGATCTTGATTGCTAGATCACGTCGAGTTGTCAGCATCAGAAAAAATCCGGATCATTGCTATGATAATGATATTTTTGTTGTACACCTATCAATTTTAAGATAAATTTTTAAAAAATCTAAAAGCGTAACTGAAAGAAAAAAGAAATTTCTTAACATTTCAACCTTTCTGATACGAACTTCATCTGAAGTCATAAGCCGAATTGAAAGTGGGTAAGGCACAGAGCAAGGTTGTTTGCTCTACAACTCTCAAATGTACAGTTTACGTATATATTATTATCACAGTTCTGCGATCTTGATTGTTAGATCACGTCAAGTTGTCAGCATCAGAAAATCCGGATCATTACGAGACGCGATTTTTCTGATGCTGACAACAATACGTGATCTAGCAATCAAGATGGAATTACTATGAAAATGATATTTTTGTTATATACCTATAAATTTTCAGATAAATGAATAGCTTCCAAAAACGTAACTGAAAACACAAAGAAATCGCTTAATATTTCAACCTTTTTGATACGAACTACATCTTAAGTCATAATCCGAATTTCATTTGTTTGAACAGCTGATATGTACATGAATATCAGTTTATGAAAGAAGCGTGTGTAACAACAGTCACTCATTTTCAGTACTAGCACTGTTAATAACACGAGTTCTTCGACGCATGGGGGCAACATACTCATATACATGATTTACAGCTATTGTGCATTTGTCAAATTTTGCATCACGGAAGATTTCACCAGCTGAATAACTAGGAAAGTTTCTATCCGATGTCCGGCTGATAGAGTTTGAACTGTTTCTGGCGGGACATTATGAGAGGCTCTGATAGGGATTTGGCATGGGAATAACAGCATTATTTTGATAGTTATTTACAGCGGGGTTGGACAAATTGTTGGAACTTGATGATACAGATTTGTTAAATAGAATGCTACTCATTTTCATTTGTATGTCAAGTGAGGCTGCGGCATAGTTATTCACGCTTGTTCAGTTGTAACCAGGAACCCTCAACGAAAAAATAGTTCCAGCCTCGTTTGAGAGTCTGGAAATACGGAATCAGAAAACGAGCGTATTGTGTTCCTACTTTTGGGATTTGACGGTAAAATTCTGCATCATTATTGGGAAGAAAATTGATTGGTATATAATAAAATAAAATATGTATATATTGGACTAAGTTATTCCTAATAGAAACATACCTAACAGAAAATCAACAAACCATTTTCTGACACCTCATTTTAGTATATAATGAAGGACAGGGTTATTCCCATATTATTTGAGAATAGTCCAAGTTTCAGTTAAGTCGTGGCTCATGTTAAAGGAATATATTTATGGGAAATAAAATAAATACAGATGGAGAAGCATGAAGAAAGCTGCATTGTTAACAGTTTCATAACAACGCATAACGCAATAAACAAAATCGGTTCCTGACACTAATTTTGCGAGCGCACTCAAAGACACGTGTGATTTCGATGCTATATAAAGGGAAGGCTGCAATGCCTGAGGAATCGACGTAAAAGGCCGAATGGCCGAACACGTCGTTAATCCAACGAACGAACGAACGCCTGAGGAATTCGACGTAAATGGCCGAATGGCTGCACACTTCGTTAATCCAACTAACGAACGAACGCCTGAGGAATCTGGATGTCTAAATTTTGCCTAATTTCAGGCTTTCTTCTGCCTTTGGCCACTTCCGCTCCAAATTTCGGTAAAAATTATATAGCGTAAAGTACACGCGAAACCTGCAGAAAAAAATTAAAATTTTCATGATCTGCATCAAATGTGCACAATTTCGACACGTTGGACAAAAGTAATTATGCTATTGGAGATCTGGTGCCGAACACATCTCCTAACCTTTGCTGATCATTGAAGTCTAAGTTTTGAGTATATGACCATTCTCTTCTTTTACACATGACTTTCTTGTCACACGTTTCGTGCGTACATTCCGCTATATATTTTGCAACAATATCCAGTTAAGACAGTCCATACATAGAACATACTAATAGCTGATTATGCAAGAAGGAAACCTGGTGTCAATGTTTCTGTTTCGTAACAGATTTGTCAAATATAAATGAAACTCACACGAAATTTACCTAATATTCTCAAGCTTCCTGCTTGGTTAATACATATCCACTTGTGCCGCTGGCGACTGTGCATTTCCTTAAGGCCGTTGGCAGTTAATTCTGAATTGATTTACTGTACACATACTCAGGTATGGAGAAGACCATGTATACAGTCATAATTTCAGCAATTAGGGCGAGTGTATGAGACATACTGTCGTTGTTCCTAATGTTGTCGACGTTATTGTTGTTTATTACATATTTGGATATGAATCTTATATTGCTAACTGACTACATAACGACATATTTTCTCGGCTGTGTATATCATTTACATAACGTGCTTATTCTTCCTTTATTCACATTTTAATGTTTGAAAAAGTACAAATCAACCAATCTGCAAAAAGAAAATGGGGGTGGGGTATCATCGAAACTACAAACGTTTTAGCACCTGATACAAAAACGTCCATTAACTTTTCTAACCCTTTCCATAAATAACGGGTTATGTTGACTTCAGGAAACACAAACAATAGGCGTGACGTATATACTTATCATCTCTTTTCAAAGTTCGTCCATAAGATATTCAGGATTTTTTTTGTGTGGAAAAAACTTGGTTCCCGATTACAAAAGAGTACAAATCTTGTTTCAATGGGATGGCACTCCCATTTGTCTATTTATGTGCATATTTGGACCTAATTTCAGCCCTGTTATAGATTTTTGCCTATACTTTTATGGAGTTCGCTGTCCCTTTATGTCCCTGGCCAATTCGTAAAACCTTACTTGCCGAATGTGCTAATTATGTCAATATTTTCCCTTCCTAAGCTTCTATGTAAAATGATTTATCTGCTCTTTGACCTGACTATAGTGTAAGATGTTTCCGGGGATCAACTATTTCTAGGGAACTACCTTAAATACATGCGTCGAAGCAAGCCAGAAATTGGATAATTTTAGAATTATTTATGTACAGTCAATAATCTTTCGAACTCTACGCTGCTTTAAGGCAATAAAGATAAGCAGACAATGAAATCTCTTTGTATTCTCCAATCAGACCGACACATGGATGGCATAATAACATAGACTAAGTGTTGAGGACGGCTGTATTTATTTATTGTTATCAAAACGAATAAGTTTGTCAATTCTCTAATGAATAAAACTGCAGGTTATTCTGTCTGCTTTGGCATAATGATAGTAAATATGCAAAACTTAATACTGTTTTTTTAATTTATTTTGATTTATTACCTACTTCACCTCACATTTTCCATATATTTTGCCATGCATCGATTTATTGGTGTAAAGTCATCAGGGCTAACCGTGAAAGAAAGGCTCAACTGCAGCAATTTGCTGCTGTTCTCTTGATATCTATATTCCTGCTTTTAAAAGTATTTATAATGCACACAGTAGGGTTGAGACCTTATGATTTAGTTCATACATCAAAGTACTTGTCTGTGGCGAGAGCAAAGGTAAACAGTAATCTGAATGATAACACGCACACACACACACACACACACACACACACACACACTTTATCTTCTCATTCTTTTATATTGTGGCATCGATCTTGTCATTTTTTAATAGTGTTGCATCCTCTGATCATTACTAATAAAAATATGAGCAAATTTGTTTTCATTCTACTAAAGTGAATGTGTGTGTGTGTGTGTGTGTGTGTGTGTGTGTGTGTGTGACTAAGTGTTTTTGATTAAGAGGTTTTTCACCTCCTTGTCATTGTACTGCCCAATAGGGACCTTCATTTCGTGAATAAAAGTCATCCCAACACTGGTAATGACCGTCTTTCTGCAGACGGATTACTTCGAGGAAAATTGAAATCGATTACAGATTTGGAAAACCCTTTAATCGATCAAATAGATTAAAGATTTGGACAGCCCTTTCGTCGATCAAATACTAGTAGATAACAGATTTGGATAGCCCTTTCATCGATCAAATGAGTATACCAATGATTTGGCAAGTTTATTTATAAGTAGTACATTGCAGCATCTACCGATTTATTTATAATATTCACATAATACACGTAATTCCGCCATTTGGAACCCAATTCAAGCATGATTAGATTGCACATCGCCACCAGAATACTTTAAAAACAGATATAACAGAAAACAATAAAGCATATCGGCAGGTTTGAAAATGGTTAAAGAATTTTTCACAACCATTTTCTCAAGCTACCTAAAATTTTCTTACAGTGTAATCCTTATTCAAACACAAACACCCCATCTCGGTGCCCACTGAATGATGGAAATTACATTTTAATTGGAAATCTTGGATTTGTCACACGGGCATAGGAATAATAAATTTCAAAGATATTGAGCTTAGAACCAATCTATAATTTATCTATGTGGGAAAAACCCAAGTATTCGAATATGTTATGCTAATTACCTATACACAATTTTTGTAATAGATTTTTTTTAACATCAGCACTACAGTTAGCCTGCAAAAGATAAATACTTTTTGATGAAAACTTTTAGCCAAGGAGTCGCCTGCTTTCTCCAGTCACCTTTACGGTCGCTGGATTATTCAGAAGTCATGACATTTGCGTCTGGAGTTAAATTCTTAGGTACGTAGCCAACACCATCACAATGTAAACCAGAAGCTGATGAACACAAACGCACACACGCACGCACACACACACACGTCTATTTCTACTTATCTCGCAATACACAAGACAGCTTCCTACATATAAGATCCAACTATTTCCAGGCAAAATGAAACAGTTATCCAAATATTTATTTTTAGAATATATGCGGTAGAAAATGCCCCCTGACATCGGCTGTCAACAAAATCGCAGCATGTTACGTGAGTGATATTTATTGCAGAGCACAAGTACCTGTGTGACCTTTGAACTGACAGGCTTTGTACGGAATTACGAATGCACATTTATCTTTCTGATATAAGCTTCGTGGTAATACAAACATGAGATAGATAGAGAGAAGCCCAAAGGAGATCTCATGTGATCTTAATATTCGTCTGTAATATATCATTAGTACATAAGCTTATATCGGTCATCCGGCATACGTCCCTATTTTACCGCATCAATGCCTGGATGAGAAATAAGAGGATAAATTAGTGTTTGTAACATAAATGCCCTAACTGCAGCCTAAAATGACTACGTCCAAATATTCCGAAAATATTCCGAAAAAAAAATGAAGAAAGGTATAAACTTCATTAAACAGACAAAAAAATATAATCAGGTCATGCACATATGCCTTCTAAATTTAATTCACTTAGGAAAAGCGGTTGATACGTAATGGTGCAAAAGAGTTTTGATTTTTTTAAAAAAAGTTTATGTCTAAAGTAGAAAAAGACTGACGAAAACATTGAAAAATCACGTCAATAGCGTGAAAATTGAATAGGGTAATCTTCATGTACATAGAAACATGCATACCAAATTTATTTTTGTTTTTTGTCAAGTGATTTCTGTGTACTGACAAAATGAAACTGTTACTAAGAAAAGTAATTTCAGTGACGGTTTATGTTAGACACTCGTAACATTGAATGAAGGTTTTACATACCATAGAAGTCAAACGGTCAAACGGTCACTACAGAAGCAGTCTCGGACAGAGTTTGTCAATTAGGAACATGTGCTGAAAGGAACATTCCCTGCGATTTTTATCAAAATTGGTCATGCCGGTCCGAGAAAGAAGTGTAAATAATAAAGCCGAAAGATTCCAAAAGATAAGAGCACTATGTTTCCAGGCAAAAAGAAATAGCAATCCAAATATGTAGCTGCATGTACTGTGAAAAGAAATTCCCTTGTCGCCGGCTGTCAACAGCTGGTAAGGTAATGCAGCCCGAGTAAGATTGACAGCTTTGCACATTTGCGTCTTTTCGCCTTTAGACCCGACAGGTTCTGTCACCAATATTCTCATTAATATACCTGCTTTAAACAGGTGTAAGTGGTACGTAATGTGCGTTTTTGTTGACAAAAGCTATGAGAAATAGATATTGTACTTTAATGTATATGGTGCTTGCCCTTAGCCCAATCTTAGACTTTTCGTTTGGTTTGGTTTGGTGTTTTACGACACAGCATCACCAAGTAGGTTATTCAGTGCCGAGGCAATTAGAGTAAAGTGCCTTCCCATAGACACACCACGGTAGCCGAATAAAGCTGATTTGATGGTAGGATTCGAACCCGAGATATGTCAGTCACGAGTCCGGCACGCCAACCACTGTTCCTGGACTTGCTGCACTCTTTTAGGCGTAAACTTGTAGTAATTACAAGTCACAAATTTATACTAAGATAAAAGTATATAATGTACCATGAATACTAGCGTGTAAGTCGGATTCAACTGCAAACTGCATAGATCCAGATCTGCAGGCGGACAATGCGCCGGTAGATCTGGGTCTGTGTAAGTTTATTAGGATTAATAGGTAGAACAAACAAAATAGACCCTGATCTGCCGGCGCGTATTATGTGACGGCAGATCAGGGTTTATGTTGTTTGCAGTTGGACCCGATTTATATGCGAGTATATACAGTAGCTGGTCATCTATAATGTTGTATAACATGTCCAAAGATTTATGTGGAAGAGGTGGAAAGTAATATTTACATCTGATTAAAATGGAATCTACGCGTAAATGCTTGCGAAAGACACCATGGTGAACAGAGTTTTGGTTGAGCGTGTGGTAAAAAAAAAAACCATTAATACCACTATAATTGACAGCAATAGAATCAATAGTTTAAACACAAACACTCACGAGGATTCAGACAAATAAGATTTTTAGGTCACTAGGCAAAATGAAACATATATTAAATATTTACAACGAACGGATATTTACTACGAACAATCAGTCACTGAGGTAATCATAACATCACAACACTGACAGGTCATTGAATCATTCCCACGACGTACAAACAGTATAATCTGTTTGAAAATGTGACTAATTCCCGATATGTAAAAACTCTTTTTCACTGGCATTCCTGCACATTTTTAAGAGTGGAAATGATGGTACTAAAAGCAAAAACCATATATTTGGTAAGAAGTGTGGCGAGTTGTAGAAATTGTATGCTCATGTCTTTAATCTCAGATTTCCTACTTATAAGAAGTAGATATATATATAAATACACATATTTGGTGTAGGTCCTTAAAAGAAGAATGTATCTAAATTGAGACAGCGAGTGATAATTACTTTAAAAAATTTTGAATATCAATATTTCAAAATACTACGAAAGATATTTCCTTTTAAATTTGTGATATTATAGACCTATACCGTGTCATTGGCAGATGGTTGCTGCTTACAGGCAAGGCGATGGTGCCGTAACCCGCGGATCTGGATTCGAATATCCGTAGAGTACGAATTAAAATTCTCTAACATGTATCATAATATTATTTATTCGTATTTAAAAATTCAGCTAATGTTATCAAGCATTCTCTTGTAGGATCCAGGGATAGCACTTTTCGCTCTGTTTGGTGTATTTTTGTAAATCTCTATAATAACTTCTATATACCTTGATTTCTGTAGTAGGAATCCAGATGGAGTGTATACTGAGATGAGAATAAATTACTGGGTCGACATGCGGGTATGTCTGCTACGCACGAATGTCTATACCACCGACTTTGTAGCATCATTTTTTTGGTAATTTGAGCATGATCGAGATGGTTTAGGAGTTGGTGCTTACAGACAGGGCGATGAATGCCTTAACCCGTTGATCCGGGTTCGAATCTCCATTGAGTACGAATTAAAATTCTCTAACCTGTATGATAATATGATAATATTATTTATTCATATATATATATATATATATATATATATATATATATATATATATATATATATATATATATATATATATATATATATATATATATATATATTCCAGCGTTTTTAAGTAGTATTTTTATGAGATTAGCTTTAATGATAAATATGTCATCCTCCAAGTTTTGAAGCTAAACAGACAAAAATTCTTCCAACTTCAAATTAGCTTAACTTAATCACACAATATCAAGAACCAAATTTATAATATGTCCTTTTATCGATGGAAATCTGTTATTGTTTAAAACGTACTATATAGGGCTGGCACTGAGCGATTGGATCTTGGTCAACAGCCAGCGCTTAGATACTCTGAGGGGTCGACCATCTTGGGAGTTGGGGGCTGGGATTTTCTTTCCAACCAGGATGATTTTTAAAAAAAACTATTATCATAAGATATTTTCCCCCAACTAATATGATGGATATAATTAGTTCTTTTTTTCGACAAATCAGAACAAGAGAGCAAGAGTATGTTTTTCAAGCTATTTTGGAGCCAGAATTGTTTTCACCTTCTCGAAATTTAGATGGCCGATCTCTAACGCATAATCACCGTTCGCTGTATCGTTTTTGAGGTGTGAAACGAAATGCCCGTTAAAACAGATTGTCAGCAACTTCTTCTTAGGCAAAGCGCATGACAGCGCTGCACATGTGACATTGCGACCCATGGCGTTCTGTTATCACTCATAAACAGTAAATGTCGGATTTACATATGTGTAAGCGGTAGGTATTGTGGATTGTGTACACTAAAGCGAAAGGTTATCAAGAACAAGTATTGAACTTGTAGCATCCCAATCGTTCAATTTGCCTATCAGTTGTACCCGGTATGGGGTAAATTATTAACTCTATCTGATATATATATATATATATATATATATATAATATATATATATATATATATATAATATATATATATATATATATATATATATATATATATATAAAGAGAGAGAGAGAGAGAGACTAAATGTGATAAATAAACATACCATGTGACCGAAGAGTGACTAATATTGTCACATGACTTACGGAGATTATTTAATCACAAGGAACATAACGTGCACCGAAGAACAAAGCGCATGCCGTATTCAACTTTATTTGGTTCGGATGATTCAATTGGTGCAGGGGTGGGATGGGGATGGAGGCAAGTGGATGTCACCCAAGACATAATTTTGTTTGAGCTTGATATAAGATATTGATATAATACAGTAAAATACTTTTAAGTTGTGCATACGATTGCGGGAGTGATCATGATAGTCAGGTTATGTTTCTGATAGAACATGTGCTGAGAACAGTTTTACTGAAATGAATCATACTTGGTTTAAAACAACAGATTAAACATAAACACCCGGAAGAGAGAGGAGGGGACACGGAAACACTCACTTAAACATGTATGTGCAACAGAAATGTCCCTGACTTCAACGAGGCTGAACAATGATATTGATGATGATGCATCTGTGACCAGTGCACATTTGTGTCTGCCTTATTTATTAGATGAAGTAAATTTTACAGGGGAAAAATGTCCAGAGCATGCACTCGCTTCACCATGGTTGTTCCTCTTCTCGAGCTTCAAACTAGTCGTATGATATGAGATGTTAACTTATTCCTACATATTAATTTTTTATAACTTGGAATAAATGTACAGAAAACAGTAGGCCAAAGCTGGTCTAATATCGCACATCCAACGTTAGGTAATTTTGAATAATGTGCAATATGTTTGCATCAGGCAGGCGTATGCAAGTTCAAACACACAAACACACACACATGATGAGGAATATTCACAACAGGTCTGATTAAACTGAATCAGCTACTAATTCGAAATTTAGAAAAAAGAAGAAAAAACAAAACAGAAACCTAAACAGATTTTGAGGGACAAAATCAATAAATCGGAAAGAAAGGTAGGATAGGAACACTGTGGAATCAATCATTGAATCTATCGGTGTATGCCGTTTAGGATAAGAGGTGATAACCGGATTTAGTGCCAGCTAGACCCCAGGATGAATGTGTGTGCCAAGTTTCATGACTTTTCTCCGAGTAGTTTAGGACGAGTAGCGATGAGAAACAATTGCTAACGGATGCTGGGCGACGGACGACAGAAGACGGGCGGTGGACGTTGACGCTGTACCATCGTATAAGCTCTTATGGTCTTCGACCAGTGGAGCTAAAAGCACAATGTGGATTTTTTGTGTGTGATATGAATACATATTAAACGGAAGACTGTTACATAACCATGTCATGCTTTAAAGTAATTATATGATTTCTTCCTTCTTTAACTTATCAATGCCGCCCTATTTTTTGCTTTTGTTCTTGTGTTTTGCATTATACCATTTATGCATTTTCACGTCCATTAAGTGCTGTTAGAAGGTCAGACCCCCCACCCCCACCCCGCATTGATTAATTAGGAATAATTAATAATAAAAACGGACACAAGTGAAATTTACTGAACTAATTAACGATCAATGCAACGATCAATTGCGTCAATACTGAGAAACAGGTCCCCCGGGTGTCCGAGTGGTCTAAGGCGCTCGCCTTACAGATCACTGACATCTCACCTCTCTCCGCGTGGGTTCGAGTCTCGAGCTCGGCCAATGTGGGTATGTGAGCAAAGCTTGCCAATAGCTTCCCGTGGGTCGGTGGTTCTTCCGGGGGATTTCTCGGGTTCTTCCTCCACCAAAATATAATGGCCGCCATGTATAGCCTATCATGTGCTGAAAAGTGGCGTTAAACCCATAACAACCAACCAACCAACTGAGGAACAAGTTTACTTTCGTAAAAGTTTTTATCTAATAATAGCAATGTCAAACAAGAGTTTGTTAACATACACGTCCGCGTGCACGTGTTTCTTGTGACATTCAAGAGTTATTTTTATTATTTTTTTTTCTTTCTCTTGTAATTAAATATTCAATAACTTATATAAATCAGTCAGATAATAGCCTAAATAAAATTTCATTTGACTTTAGGAATACTCCAATATATATATATATATATATATATATATATATATATATATATATATATATATATATATATATATATATATATATATATATATATATATATTCATTCAGTGAAACGCCTTAAAACCGAAAATCCTGGGGGCCAACAAAATTTGTCGCTTTCGAGATGTTTCCGATTTACTGAGGTTTTCACAGGTTTGAAATAGTATGTCTTTTTTAAACGTTCCTATATGATGAGAGAGAGAAAACATAATTATTAGAGAACATCAGTGTCTGTGTGTAAGAGCGCACACAATTAAGAAAGCTGTTATCACATCCTGTCACATGAATAAATACAGTTGTTCCGCATAGAAATATATATATATATATATATATATATATATATATATATATATATATATATATATATATATATATATATATATTGTAACACGCAAGAGGGTCTCATTATCGAGCGAATCAAACAAGTCCTGCCGGAGTCTGGCTTGAGGTCCATGTTTCCCCTATTTCCATGGACCCTAAGACAACATTCGATGTCAACTTAAGGGTTCTTAAACTCGCAAATACTGCAAATAAGCTTCCTCTAATCACCTAATGACCACACAACACGAAACTCTAATTGCACATTTGCATCGGTTTTCCTGCTTCACATTTGTATGACTCACCAGTAAGCCTTTCCAAACCGAAGATTGGTACTTTACGCCATACACCACAAAACATGACCAAAACACCTAATACAAATAATTATTCCTATCTCAAATTACTAAACACTTATACGTTAGAATATCGCGAGAATTCTTTATGTTAAGAAATTAGGGAGGGGAGGGTACACTTTACGAAACTAATCCATGTTACAAAAAGACTCGTGAATACTGTACATTATGACGTCTGCTCCTAGAAATTGGCAAATTACTCGGTCTGAGAAATATCTTCCCAACACCGACTGTCCATAATCAACAAATAATCAATAACAAAGCTATAAAGGTAGACGTAAATACAAATAACACATACCTTATATATATATATATATATATATATATATATATATATATATATATATATATATATATACACACACACACACACACACACACACACACACACACACACATATATATATAACTCTTTTCGTTGCATGAATCCAAACATATAACATTTCATAATACAGCTGGTAAGAAACCTGTTACTGCAAAAATAAAATGTTCACTTACATTACGTAGAAGTTTGATCAAAGACATCCCTCTGTAGGTAAAATTCTCCAAATAACATGATCTGTATAGAACTAAAGACAGCGTACTTTGAACGGCTATATCTTGGGTGAAAACCCGGTCAAATCTGGTATTGATAACAATGATAACAAGGTTATTATCCTTATGAGTCTCATAATCAATAAATTTAATTAAATATTAACGTATTAACTTCGTCCTGCTGCACTATGAGGGTTTACCACAAGCATTGCAAGGAAACTGAGTGTGCGTTTGTAGTACCGTTAAATGTGAACATGCATTCAGATGTAAAAATCCTGTATAAGTGAAAAGAATTTGCCCATATACTGTATTTACTTCTCGATATACAAATGTGAAAACATTTTGGAAAGATGCTACAAATGTTCACGGGAGAAAATGAAGAAGGAAACCAGTGGTGACATTCTTAAAAAAAATTAAAGTTGGGGAAAAAACTACCCCCCCCCCCCCCACAAAAAAAGTACAATTACCATCCCCCCCTACCTCCCCTCTTCCCACACACACGTACACTTCTTTTTGAGGTCCGAGGATCTTTACCTTCTCCCACTACAACACAAACAGAGCTTGAAATTAAGACAACAAAGCTAGAAGTTCACTTGCTCAATCCCACTACCACACAAACAGAGCTTGAAATGAAGACAACAAAGCTAGAAGTTCACTTGCTCAATCCCACTACCACACAAACAGAACTTGAAATTAACACAACAAGGCTAGAAGTTCACTAGCTCAATCCCACTACCACACAAACAGAGCTTGAAATTAACACAATAAAGCTAGAAGTTCACTAGCTCAATCCCACTACCACACAAACAGAGCTTGAAATTAACACAACAAGGCTAGAAGTTCACTAGCTCAATCCCACTACCACACAAACAGAGCTTGAAATTAACACAATAAAGCTAGAAGTTCACTAGCTCAATCCCACTAC
Organism: Margaritifera margaritifera; assembly: GCA_029931535.1. NCBI lineage: Eukaryota > Metazoa > Mollusca > Bivalvia > Unionida > Margaritiferidae > Margaritifera > Margaritifera margaritifera. The sequence goes on along the minus strand of JAQPZY010001399.1, from coordinate 440,139 downwards.
CACACAAACAGAGCTTGAAATTAACACAATAAAGCTAGAAGTTCACTAGCTCAAATATTTATTTGCCTCTGTTTAATTTTCATAGGAAGATATTTCATAATGGCGCTAAAATTGCACACTTTGTAAAGATTTTGATGTAAAAAAATAAGCTGATTTCAAAAGGACTATTTCGAAGGACTTCCCGACAACATTCGTTGTCAAATGGAAGTTCTCGTAACGCGCCAAAACTAGAAACACTTTTTCTCTAATCAATAAATAAATTACCACAATGTCACAAACTACAACTTCACAATTGCATGGCTTCTCCTTGTTAGCATGCCGTGGCATAAAGCTCATATTACAATTCAAACACCCAATGCAGGGAACTATAAAAATACTAAAACTGCATCAATAGAATCTTTTCTCTATTTTTTTTTTTTTTTAGATACAGATTGGATAAGCTCTCAAACTAATTTTTTACTTAAATTTTACTTTTCATTATTAACCAATTATGGACCACCAAACCCGTATATACTCTATTGTATCTGAACCCATTTCTAGACTGGTTCACAGTTGTCCCGTATCATTAGTACCGTGAGCCCTAAAAACAAGTCTAAACCGCATTTCGCACGTGTACTTCCACCAACTGCTACAATGATAGGCATCTCCATGGCACAAAACAGTAGTTCCTGTCACGCATATCTCCCACCGAAAGGCACAGTCAATCAAAACCTTTGAATAAATAGGAACTACTTGGCTCCATGCCCACTTATGCTAGTCTGACCCCATCTCAAACTACGAAACCAATCCGCACCATTGCAAAGTCTCTTAAAAACTCTAAGTATGACGTCTGTTCCTAGAAATTGGCTAATTACTCGGGCTGGGAAATATTTTCCCAACAACGACTTCCCATAATCAACCACTAATCACTAAAATCTAACGAACCTATAAATGGAGACGTAAATAAAAATGGAACATACCCAAATTTATTACAATATTGTGCAATCCCTCATGCAAGGTAACAGCTGATACCCTGCTACTGGTCATAGGTAATTGAAGTACGAGGCACTAATTAGTGTTGATTGATATGGTGCGATTATGACCTTTACTATTTTATAGTTACTGGCTTTCAGCAAATCAGAAGATGCAATTTGAATTAAATTCCAAACTACTCCCAAAATGACGTTTCGAAAAAGTTAAAGCGCCACCTGGGGGTTGGGGGTTGGGGGATTCACTTGATCACTCGAAGAGGTGTTTATTCCTTCAAATTCTTTGACTTCGATGATGAATACAATTCTTCTCGGGTGCATTTTTATTTTCTTACAACCAACCTCTATCGCACGAAGAATGCAAAATTTTATCGCCATGATTTTCCACGATTATGTTTTTTTTTTGTTTTTTTTTTATAAATCTTCCATGATGTTTACGAATTTAAGTCAGTCTGATCGGTTTGATGTGGTCTTTTACGGCTTGCACGGTTATTTAGTGCCAAGGCAATTGGAATAAAAGTGCGTTTTCCAAGAACACACCACGGTAGCCAACGCAGACTGGTCTGATGGCAAGGCTGAACGGGTGAAACACGATGGTTTTAATGTTTGAAATATGGTACAATTTCATAATCAGTTTCTCCTTACAGATTGATCATCGATTAATATTCGATTACTTTGTCCACATTGTGTTTTGCAAAAAACCAGGAATATTTATTTTTTTCCAATAGCTTAAAGTCTGAAATACAGGGAATGGTGCAGAGTTAAATTTCGACCAATATCATTTTCAGGAATTGTAACCGAATAATTAGTCATTTCACTTAAAGTGATCGATGTTTGTTGTTGGTTAGTTTCTATGGGCACATTTAACACATTACCTGCTATATCATGCCGAAGGTTATTTATTGGGTCTTTTGGGGGTGGGGGTGGTGGGTGGTGAGTGGTGGTTAACAGCAATTTTAATACACTTTATCGTGCATAGGAAATGGGAGCATAGTGCCTTTCCCAATGACACAATGTGACAGCAGACATATGCTGGACTGGGCGTCTCTGACGCTCTACGAACTGAGTTACCTTGAGTCCCCTGGATCGATGCTCCACCAAATCGATTGATCATAACAGCACTATTAAACCCAGTGATTGTATTAGTAAAGGAAAGAAGGCTCTACCCATATGTAAATTTTTGGATATTGGGGTTTATGTCTGAGATAGAGATAGTGAAAATGAGATAAACTCTTAAGATTCTAATGTTGACATAAAAGGGACTTTATACTCCTTCCTTATAAAAGCTGAACAATTCCTAAAATTTCAGGAAATAATACAGTTTTTCTCTGAGAATAAACTAGATTCTTTTATAGAAAATTTAAAATTAAAGGACTGGTGTACAAGCCCCTTAAATTTGTCAGTTTTCAATGCAAATTTCATTGCCATAGACCCAGAAATATAAAAACATTATATTGTGGTATTTAAATTTAGGAAATGACTAGTCCTATTAAAAATGTTAAATTCAATCCTTCTTGAGGCTTACTTAACGGTTTTCATTTTTGAATTAATTAACTATTTTTTTTCGATTGAAACTGTTAATGACTAATGCTTGATTTGTAATAATCCTATCACGAGCGATCTCATGTTAAGTATTTTATCAGGGTTTGCCGGAGAAAGCTTGTAATAAATTAGTTCATCGTTAGCAGTGGTGAGCAACGAGGGCGTAATCTATAAATATCGTTAAGCAAACATATTCATCAAGTACTGAGGCAAAACCAAGTTGACCTTTGATCAATAGGTCACTCTAATGACGTTGTTTTGTTGATATCATATTAGATATATGATATTTATTATCTCGTGCGGATTAGTAAGCAAATAAAAATAAACATGGGAAGAATGAGGTTATATATAATATTGCCTGAACGCCTATAAGACAAATTAGTAAAAGTGGACAAGTTAGACACAATACAATTATAGTACAACTGAACCTGCGTAAAGGTCACCTCTACTGAGCAAACCACCGGTTTCAACAGTCACATTTTGAAGGTCCCTACAACAGTCACATTTTGAACATGTCTACAACATTCACATTATGAAGGTCCATACAAAAATCACATTTTAGAGGTAAATACAACAGTCACATTTTGAAGGTCCCTACAACAATCACATTATGAAGGTCCCTACAACAGTCACATTTTGAACATCCCTACAACAGTCACACTATGAAGGCCCCTACAACAGTAACACTATGAAGGCCACCACAGCAGTCACACCATGAAGGCCCCTACAACAGTCACATTATGAAGGTCCATACAACATTCACATTATAAAGGTCCATACAAGAGTCACATTTTGAAGGTCCATACAAGAGTCACACTATGAAGGTCCATACGAGAGTCACACTATGAAGGTCCATACGAGAGTCACACTATGAAGGTCCATACGAGAGTCACACTATGAAAGTCCAGAGAAGAGTCACAAGGATTCCAACACGCAATATCTTGATTTCGAGTCCGGCACGCTAAGCCACCACGGCTTCCACAGTATTTGAGAAGATATCAACATATATTAAGCAGTCACCTGGCTTAAGAGGTCCGTTTGATTCTCTCCTTTCCTGAATAGGCTGTTTGACACAAGTTCATTGTAATATAAACAGCTGTATTAATCAACTCCTCCTATATATATATATATATATATATATATATATATATATATATATATATATATATATATATATTGCACTTGTTTTGAGATTGTATAACAAATTACCGACCATGGCTTATGTCATGTTACCCGAGAGCTCCGCCACCCCACCCCCCACCCCCACCCCCAAAAAAGAAAAACATAAGCTGTAGGTGGTCAATACGCTATTTACATACATATTGAAAGGCAATGTCTTTTATTCTGGTGAAGAAAAAAAACATTACACGATTTAAAAAATAAAATAAAATACAGAATCGGATTTTATTGCAAGCACAGTGACTTTATATATATATATATATATATATATATATATATATATATATATATATATATATTTAAATGTCAAATTCCAGGAATTGATGACATTGCCTTATCAATATCAAGCTGCATAAATCAAGGACTATAACTCCGCAAAACAATGCAGAATGCTGGCAATTAACACAGCCAGAGTCTCATGAAAATCAAACTGCATAACAAATAAAGTTTAAATCCAATAAGAATTAAGGGTGTTATTGCGTAGAAACGAAAGTGGGTGTGTCTAACAATCAGGACCTATAACTCCTCCAAACGTTGACGCCCGTTGCCAACAGTTGCACTGAGTAAATGTCACATTATTGTCAAGCAGCATACCAAATATGATTTAAATCAAATAATATTCCAAGGATTTACAGTGCGGAAAAGAAAGTGAGTGGGTCTGACAACAAGGTGCTATAACTATGCTAAACGATGACATAAAAGGATGACGATCAAACTCAGCTTAGGTCTCATCAATTTCAAGCAGCATACCAAATTTGGTTCAAATCTAAAATAATAATTAAGGGAGTTATTGCACGAAAACAAACGCAGGTTGGTCTCATAATCAGGGCTATAACTCCGTTGAACGATGGTGCAGAATGCAAACAAACCCACTCATTCAAGGTATCATCAATACCAAAAAGCATATATAATTTGGTTGAAATCCAATATAAGTTGAGGAAGATATTGTGCGGAAACAAAAGTGGGTCTCACATTCAGAGCTACAGCTTAGCTCAGCTTAGGTCTCATTAATATCAAGCAGCATACTAAATTTAGTTTAAATCAAATAATAATCAAAGGATTTACAATGCGGAAAAGAAAGTGGGTCAGTCTGATAATCAGGGGCTACAACTCCGCTAAACGAAGATGCAAAAAGTTGACTATCGAGCTCATCCAATATCTCATCAGTTTCAAGCAGTATATGAAATTTGGCTGAAATCTATTCATAATTAAGGGAGTTAATGCACGAAACCAAAAGCGTGTGCGTCTCACGATCAGGGGTTATAACTCAGTGCTGGATTACCCAATAGGCAGACTAAGTACTTGTTCAGGGCACCAGCAATACAGGGGCAAAAAAAAAAAAAAAAAAAAATTACGGTTTAGTATTGTTTTTATTTTGAATTACATTTGGGGAGCACCATAATCTTTTCAGTGCTTAGGGCCTCTAAAGGTCTTAATCCGGCCCTATTATAACCCCTCAGAACGATGACGCAGAACGCTAACAATACAACTCAGCCAAGGATTCATTAATACCAAACTGCATATCAAATTTGGTTCAGATCTAATAATAACAAACAAATGTAGTGAATTTGTCCCCTAACTACTGTGGTCAGGTGACCAAAATTAGACAATGATGAAATCTGGCTGTGACATTTGTGACAGAACTGTAAAGTTACTGGGCGAAGCATGAAAAATAACCAACATTCAGTCTCTATCCCTGTAGGTCAAAGGGCCTTAGATTAAAACTGCAGAAAAGAAGAAGAAATAATTCAGTGACCTTGACCTTGAAGATAAAACCTTGACTGTGATACGCGATGCAACAGAGTAGACATAAGTGTAATATGGTTCATCCCTGAACATCCAAAAGCTTTCATGATATAAAGAACCAAAAGCAACCGAGAAATATATACCCGTGATCTTGAACTTGTATACAGGACCCCAGATGTGAAATGCAACACATCTTCTAGCGACATTATGCAATTGTACTAAATTCCATTAATTTATCTTAAACGGCTCATAAGTTATAGCTCGAAAGGGAAAATGCCACTTAAACTTAAATAGTGGCCTGTGACCTTGACCTTAAAGATAGGACCCCCAATAAGGTACATGACAAATAAAGCAAGTTTCATCCCTTAATCTCAAATAACTCTAATGTCATTGAAAGTAAAGTAGGAAGGAAACTTAAAATATTGATCCTGACGTTGACCTTGATGTTAGGACACCAAAATGTGATCTGCGATACACGTGCTAATGATGATGTATCAGTATACCAAATTTCATCTCTTACTCTCAAATGGCTCTTAAATCATAATTTCCGTGTGATGTGAAACTTAAAATATTGACCTATGGCCAAGACATTAAAGATACGACCCCAGTGTGGTACACAAGACATTTTCTAATAATAATCTATGAGTATGCCAAGTTTCATCTCTAAATCATCTGAAAGGGATCTAAACATTGGCGTAGCAACCGCCCAAGCAACCCCTTCAACTGCGGGAAGGGGGGCCAGTGGGGTTCCAAAATTCCCATGAAAACAGCTTTTTTATTGGGTGGGGGCTCCAGAATTAAGTTTTGCGGGGGCCCAGAATTTATTGCTATGCGGGCCTAAAAGTTATAGAGTGGAAATGAAAGTGTGATGGAAAACTTATAAAAATTACCTGTGACCTTGACCCAGAATATAGTACCACAAATGTAGTACACACTACACTTTCTAATGATGATATAAAAATAACCAAGTTGTATCCCTTAATATTTAACAGCTCTGAAGTTATAAACCAGAATGGAAAGTGTGACAGAAAACTTAAAATATTAAGTCGTGACCTTGTCCTTGAAGATATAATCCCCTATGCCATAGGCAACACACCTTGAAGATATGATCCCCTATGCCATATGCAACACACTTTGAAGATATGATCCCCTATGCCATAGGCAACACATCTTGAAGATATGATCCCTTATGCCATAGGCAACACACCTTCTAACGATAACGAGGAAGTTAACCATGTTTCATCCCTCAATCTCAAACAGCTCAAAAGTTATAGAGCATGAATGGCAAGAGGGATGGAAGATCGAACATCTATAATAATGAGTCGGGACCTTGACCTTAAAAATTGGATCCCCAATACGCCCTTTTAACAATCTCCAATCAGAGCATCCTCGACTTGGTCTTTTGTGTTAGCATCGTATTGAGAGTGTAAGAGTAGCACTAAATAGTTTCGTATGATTGGCTATAGGGTGAATTTTTAATCCCAAAGTTATGGATAAGTTATCCCACAGAATATCCATCATTGTTTCACATGAATATATGTCTGGATATGGTAGGAAATGTGGAACATCCGTTTTGTGCAGAAAAATTTTGTGTCGGTTGAGTTTGAGATTAAGTTCAAGGTCACACATATTATGGGCGGGTGTCAACCAAGAACTAACTCTGTGTGCCCAACTGCTTGGTGGGTAAGTACATTTGCGGAGAAACGGTTCGTTCATGGTTCACTTTTCTATTGATTCTTTTACATACTTGGGTCTCTCTTGACAAGCCTTTACTACTGTCATTTCCGCGATTTCGTTCGGTATTCATCTGAATGGGGGGTTGATTATGTATAGTTTTGCTAGTTATCACTCACTGTTGGATGGTGAATGGGTGTAATAAATGGATGAAAGAAACTGAAGAAATGTTTGTCATGCAAATATTTTATTTACGCAGTATTTCCGTCCTCTTACGAGCATAAATATATATGCATGTTGATGAATGTATAATAATGTATAGTAGTCAGTGGATTTTCATCCGACATGTTGTATGCAGGCGTATGGACCTTGCCCAATACTGTTTAGTACTACCAAACAAATGACTGGCAGTAGTGCAAATGACTGTCAAACAAATGACTGGCAGTAGTGCAAACGACTGTCAACAAATGACTGGCAGTAGTGCAAACGACTGGCAGTAGTGCGACGCAAAGAACACAGTGAAACATTACATGTTCTGCTCCTATATGTTTGAGTGTATTGAACTTGAAATGATTATCCACTTAGTTCATTGTTCTCTTTTTTATAAATGTGTTTCTCGACAAACTTGTTTTGTATATACAAAGCGTTTTGCTTCCGCCCCCCCGCCCCCTCCTCCTGTAAGTCATCGTATCGTATAGGATATTTATTTATTTTTCTGAGTGACTGAGTGAAATTTCATTTAAAATAAGGATATGCAGTTAGTACATAAATCATATATATTACTTCATTTATTAATATGTATATGATTACTTTGTACGACAGTCAATCAAGGGCGTGGGTAAGACTACATCTGGTTCCATACAAAATATTGCCATGATCTGTATTCCTCATGATTTATCTTTCAAAACTTTTTATTTCATTAACCCTTCCTTATTCCACACTAGCTGATATATATTCTTCCTTAAAGAATTGATGAAAAAATCTCAATTTCTTGCAGCAAACGTATTCCCTTGTCTTCACTACTAATAAATCAAACAGCTGATGAAAGTTACATTGAGGAAATAAATGACGGCAATTATCTAATGTAATTATCAACCTTGAAAGGTTATTAGAGGCAATTTAGTTTTGTAAATCCAAATGGCTTGCAAGTTCGTTTTGATGATGCATGTGCACACTCGCTCGAGTTCTTGCTCTCGGATCAAGAGAATGATACCTAGCTATTCATTATTTTGTATTTTTCATTTTATCGACTTTCTCTCAAATTATGGACCATTAATACCCAATAGCAGATATAAGTAGCCTGCTTGTCTATATTAGTCCACCACTGTATTGAGTACACATGCATGAGGCATCACGTTCGATCAGCGATATAATGCGATAACCTGCGTTACTTTTGATTATCGGCGAATGTGAAACTCGTGCGACACACCTTCTAATGATGATGTATAAATATATCAAGTTTCATCCCTTAATCGCAATTGGCTTGAAATTTAGAGCGGAAAGGAGAGTGTGAGGAAAAACTTCAAATATTGGAGCCATGACCTGGTTTATATGATCCATACTGTGGTTGGCGACACAATTTCTAATGATGATGTATAAATATGCCAAGTTTTATTTCTTACTCTCAAATGGTTTGAAAGTTTTTCAACGCAAAGGAAAGTGTGAGGGAAAACCTGAAATGGTTTCGCTCCAGAGTTTCGCATTTTTACACAGGGTTCAAAATTTAAAGGAAAGGTATTTCAAAGACGGGCAAAGTTAGTGTACTTTGTGCTATTTCAAGTACATTTCTCCTGCACACAGACTAAATATTCATCAGCTGTCTCCTGAGGATAGCACACGGTTTTCCTAATATTTATAAAAACAATTGTCAATCCAAGTAGATGAAGGACATGTAAGTGTATTTATTATATACCTATTAATTTTCTGATTAAGAATAAGGCAAAATTTTACCGTCAATCCCAAAAGTAGCAAAACTATACTGTCGTGTTCTGATTCCGTATTACCATACTCTCAAATGAGGCTGGAACTACTTTTTCCTCGAGGTTTCCTGGTTAAAACTGAATAAGCGTGAATAACTATGCCGTAACCTCACTTGACATACAAATGGAAATGAGTAGCATTCTATTTAACAAAGCTACAACAATGTATCCAAACCCGCTGTAAATAGCTGTCAAAATAACGCTGTCATTCCCATGCCAAGTCCCTATCAGAGCCTCTTACAATGTCCACAGTTGAATCGCTATCAGTCGGGCCTCGGAGAGAAACTTTCCTAGTTATTCAGCTGGTGAAATATTCCGTGATGCAAAATTTGACAAATGCACAATAGCTGCAAATCACATATATGAGTCTGCTGCCCCAAAGCGTCGAAGAATTCGTGTTATTAACAGTGATAGTAGTGAAAATGAGTGACTGTTGTTACACACGCTTCATTCATAAAACTGATATTCATGTGCATATCAGCTGTTCCAAAAACTGAAATTCGGCTTATGAGTTAAGATGAAGTTCGTATCAAAAAGGTTTAAATGTTACGTGATTTATTTGTTTTTTTTCAGTTACGTTTTTAGATTTTATTCATTTATATAAGAAATGATAGGTATATAAAAAATATCATTATCATAGCAATTCGATCTTGAAAAATCGCGTCTCGTAATGATCTAGATTTTCTGATGCTGACAACTCGACGTGATCTAGCAATCAAGATCGTATTACTGTGATAATAAAATATATGTAAACTGTACATTTTAGAGCAAGCAACCGTGCCCTGTGCCTTTCCCACTTTCAACGGTGCACCATGCTTAAGCAATGATCTTAATCTTTTAGGAACCCAAATGAATATGTTTAAGTATACCCAGTTTCATTCCTTAATCTTACACAACTTGAATGTTATAGACCGGAACCCAAATGAATATGTTTAAGTATACCCAGTTTCATTCCTTAATCTTAACAAACTTGAATGTTATAGACCGGAACCCAAATGAATATGTTTAAGTATACCCAGTTTCATTCCTTAATCTTACACAACTTGAATGTTATAGACCGGAACCCAAATGAATATGTTTAAGTATACCCAGCTTCATTCCTTAATCTTACACAACTTGAATGTTATAGAGCGGAAATAAAACGGTGACGGTAAACGTTAAATGTTGAGCCTCGACCTTGACCTTGAGGATGGGACCCAAAGAGGCACGCGACGCGCCTTCTAATTATGATGTACAAATATACCCAGTTTCATTCCTTAATCTTACACAACTTGAATGTTATAGAGCGGAAAATAAACGGTGACGGTAAACGTTAAATGTTGAGCCTCGACCTTGACCTTGAGGATGGGACCCAAAGAGGCACGCGACGCGCCTTCTAATTATGATGTACAAATATACCGGGTTTCATATCTCAGTCTCAAACAGCTTTATATTATACAGCGGAAAGAAAAGTGTGACAGAAGGATGAAAACGTGGTTACTAGGTTCCCCGCTTTTCGTGAAAAGGCGGGGGACAATTATGGGTGATATTATACGGGGAAAAAAAGCGGGTTGGCCCGACAATCAAGGGCTTTAACTCTGCTAAACAATGACGTAGAAAGCTGACAATTGAACTCAGTCAAGGTCTAACCAGTATGTAGCCGCATACCAAATTTGGTTCAAATTCAATAATGCTTAACAGAGTTATTGTGCAGAAACTACAGGGGGACGAACTGACGGAAGGATGGACGGACGGCAGGAGGAAAACAGCGAGGCCCAATTTAATGTGCTCCCATTTGTACGAAATGCTGGGTTCAAAATGCAGAGAGTCTAATAAGACCTAACAATCGAGAAACATGGCAATTTGATGGTCAGGTGAGGAGACGGAATATATATACAAATCATACGGCGAATAACAATCCTTTCAAGTGCAAGGGATCCAGCAATGGATCGCGTGTGTCACGAATGGATTAAGATAAATGCAACAAACTGACAGCGAACAGTGCAAAACTTGTTTTGAACTAGTCTAAGCGCTTTCGACTCTGTGGGATGCCCATTATTGGAAATTATAGGTGTAGGTCAAGAACTAGACGAAGATCCGACACTGGACTATGCAAAAACTATTACACATATCATTGACGAAGCGTACCAAATCAGACACATAGACCAGCAAGCCAAAGACAACTCAGGAAACCCAAGAGCGGGAAATTTGTTATCTTCTACCTAAATTCCACAAACAAAGTAACCCAGATACACTTATAATTTCCGGTAATAGGCATCCTACAGAAAGGATATCAGAATATCTGGATGACTTCATGAGACCACATGTCCACCAAGTACAATCCTATCTTCGGGATAGGACAGATTATCTCATAAAAAGCAAAGCAAGTGAACCATTATCACCATATACTACACTTGTTTCCTTAGTCGTCACACCCTGTATACCAATATAGCGCACAGTGAAGGATACTGGCGTGTAAAGAAGCATGGGAAACAATAACTGTTCAAGATCTACCCACTCATTTCTTACTTAAACTTCTGAAGTTAGTCTAAAAACTCACTAGCTTTGTATTCAGAATTTTTTTTTACCTCCAAATCATTGGAACCGCAATGGCTAGAAAGATAACACCTTCGTATACTAATATTTGTATGGGAAGACTGGAGGGTCAACTTTTAGCATTGGTGGAACTTACACCAACCAGTGGGTGTACTTCCTCGGTGATATAGAAATTAAGTAGCAACATGGAAGAGAAAATCGGGATGACTTTATATGAAAAGCAAACAACTTCCATACTTCAAGAAAATTTACGGCAGGATAGCAAGAAATTGCTCCGACGATGAAACATTCTTAAAAAGGTCGGATGAGTTGTCTGAACATTTGATGGACCGATGATACGACAAAGACCTGATAGCAGAGACAATACAAAGGGCTAAACAAACAAACAGCAACGATGTATTCAAATATAGAGTCGGGGCAAAAAAAATCGGCTATTTTTATAGCATTTTGACCATCCAAACGGATTTAAACGGGTGCAGAATAAGTATGACTTAAAACTGCGATAAAAACGCCTACTATACTGACAGTATTTTATGTTCGATCGTATGATATGAGAAAATTCCCAGTATTTGGTAGTTTTCACCACAAAGATTGAAGCTCAAGCAGACGACATATGTCAGAAAGTGAAATTTTGAGCAAACTAGAGCATAATCTCACATTGTAATTCAGGCGAGTAACCTTAGACTGTCTGACGGAGTCTTATTTGGAGGGTATTCGGAAGAATGTTGGTTTAAGATAGAGAAATATATGGTGACACGTTTGATACATACAGTAAAACTAATCTATCGCATGTACAAACATTCAAACAATACTAAAGATATATACTTATGTATACATACACACACCCATTCACGTATGAATATATTCACTCGCACCTTATGCATATATATATATATATATATATATATATATATATATATATATATATATATATATATATATATATATATATATATATTCACAAACACATACATGCATACATACATATAAACATATATAGACACACACACTCACATAAACATACATACCTGCATGCAGGTATACATGGAGTATGATATAACATAAGTATATAACACGTTAACTTGTGACCTGTAAAATACATCACAATATGTTGGGGTTTTTTTCTCAAACATATGCGTACGCTTAAATACAAGCTCTTTCAGGAGAATACACAAAAAGTGTCATCAATATATAAGCCGTATTCTAATTGCTTTTCTTAGTAGTATCGTAATAACATTCAACATGAAATATGATAGATAGAAATGCAAGTATTAAACAATGAAATGGAGATGAGATGAAGGTAACGGCGAACGTAAGAACAAAATAATAATAATAATAATAATAATAATAATAATAATAAATATAATAAATAACAAAACTAATAAAATCATATAATGTTACGCAATTTTAATCAGCATTCACCATATTATTACGTTAAATTAGCCCTATGCACATAAATTCCCAGATTTCTAACCTCTGCAGATTTCGTTGAATTTAGTAATTTAATAAATGTCAACATACTCGGACCTTTCAAAAATAAGAGTTTATACACTTCTTTCTTAGCGGCAAGTAACATTAGGATTCTAATACAAAGCGACACTCATCTTGATCTAGTGGGGAAAGTGTGGTCTCTTCCCTGATTCAATATGTAAAATATGAGCATACATCCTTATTTTTGAAAGGGATTTTCTAAATGTTATCACTGTTACTATGTCCAAATATTCCTTATAGCCAAAATGTGACGACAAATTTCTATAATCTCGCTCTTGAAGATTCTAGATAGAGAATTTTGAATAAACCGGTCAGCTAGATGTTGTTTGACCAAAGCTAAAAACACCTTTATTTTGCCAACAGCTTGATTTGTCCACACTTCCCCAAACCAAGACTATTTAATAATTACCGGAATAACTAACGATGTCCAATTTTTCTTTCCAGGATGGCTTTCTATGTCAGTAAGCATGAGGTTATATATGACATGTATATATATATATATATATATATATATATATATATATATATATATATATATATATATATATATATTATCTGAGGAGATAAGCTTTGTCCAGTAATGCGGTAATATCTACTAATCTGTAAAAAAGGTATATTACATTTTGTAAAATCATCTAGGTTTTTATTTCTTAGCACTTGGAAATTTATCAAGAGCCTATGTTACCAATAATCTGTGACTGGAGTGTCCTAAATCCCGCTTAAGCAAAACTTGACTTTGACAAGGCACGTGCACGCACAAACTATGCTTCAACTTCTAGTATTTGTTCAAAGGCAGTTGTCACTGGACGAGCATGTTCAAAACCATGTATCTTTATTCCGGTACTTTATCGCGAAAGGAAATGGTTACACAGATCATAGGGGCTCGTATTGTTGCTCACAACTTATCTATTAGTCATACATGTGCTATATAATACTACAAGGGAGGACACTTCGTGGCGCAATAAATTTGGTGCCGATATTTAACTCAGGCATTCGACTTTTTACGCCTACACAAAGTTTGACTTACTACCACACCTTTAATGAATGCCAGACCATTTTTCCACGATACCGGTCGACATGGCCATGATCGCGCCTGCTTAACTGCAACTGCAACGAGCCGAATGGAATACAGCCCTCTCATTGGTCAACCGTATATGACGTACTGTTATCTGATTTTCAGTCAACCAATAAGGGGTCAGGATTCCAATCAGTGCGTTGTAGCTGCATAAAAAGTCGAATGCCTGAGCTAAATATCGGTACCAAATTTATTGCGCCACGCGATGTGTAGCTCGAAATATCAGCGTCGATTCTTAAATAGGTCGGGCCAGAAACGAGAGAAGTGTCCTCCATTGTAGTATTATATAGTACATGTAGTACATGTATGACTAATAGATAAGTTGTAAGCAACAACACGAGCCCCTGTGACACAGAGAGTAATGTCAACTAAATCTGAGAAGTAACAACATTCAGCTGTACAGACTGCAGAGCTGGTAACTGCACTTAACACTCTGACAAATATATATGAATGTAGATCGATCCTATGATTTAATAACTCCCCTTGTCAACATAGCTTTAAACATATGACACCTAATGAACTCTTTTACGTATAGCCTAATTACCATACTCATTTAATAATCGGATGATATTTCTAAACTATTAATGAAATTAAAAAGAAGAAATAATACGAAAGTCGTAATTGATACATACATTGTTTAAGACCGGAAACTGACTGCTAACCTTGACAGATCATAAACTTCTCTTCAGATGTATAATAAACCAGTAGTTAAATGCAAGTTGTTTTTTAAATTTTTTATTAAGGCATTCTCACACCAACTCCTTTATAATTTTTTTCCAGAATTTTAAAATTTTTCCCCCACTTAAATCACTTCAAACGTATGTCAAAGTCTTTTTATCCAATCACATACCGGAATATTTACTATAATTTAGACTTGATAATTCTAGAGTAAAATATGAACTAACTAAACATAACATTTTAAATTTAAATTTTAGAATGCACTTGCCAAAGTTCGCACACATGATATATATATATATTTTAAATAAAGAAACAACACAAACGCCGATAAATTATATATATGTATATATGTATATGTATGTGTGTGTATGAATGTGTATATATATGTGTATGTGTGTATGTGTGTGTGTATATATATATATATATATATATATATATATATATATATATATATATATATATATATATATATATTAGTTATAGAAATATGTAGTTATATGTATGACTGTTTGTCTCTACATTATAATTTCAATATATATATATATATATATATATATATATATATATATATATATATATATATATATATATATATATATATATATATATATATATATATATATATATAAACTGCTTAATCTTTAGGTGTGGCCGGTTATTTTTATGATATTTCAATTTTATGGCCTGTCATGACCATGCTACCTATCATTTGAGGGATTACACATCACTCATCCTCAATGTACTATCTGTCTATTTGCACGGTAATGCCGATAAAGCTAAACTACTGATAATTGGGTATACAGCTGTATATAGTGATTATCGGATAGACAGCTGTGTATTGATAACACATTAAAAAAATTAAAATGTAAAAGTGTTTTAGTGAAAAACCCAATGTCAATGCCGTCATTCATGCAAGATGATTAGAAATAATAAATGTCGACATGGCTACTATGGTGCCATGTTGGAGGCCAGATCAGCACCACTTTCATTCAGAAGCAGCCACATATTGCTATAGTGTTTTAGTGAAAACCACATGTCGATATGACCATCTGTTCAGGAGAAGTAGCCTTACAACTTTTTCAGGATATTCGTCAAGGTAACCATTATAAAGGGTGGATAAGCATCATTTTAATATAGGAACAACTATATACTACAAGAAAGAAGAGTCCTTTTTTAAAGGTGGTATGGCCATCCCTTCAAGAGCTCCAGCTGTTACGAGATTTTTCAAATTTCGGGAGGCCACATTGGGATAATTTTCATTAGGATAAGCTACATATAGTGAGAAATGTTTTAGTGAACACCTTCATGTCGATACAACCATCCCTTCAAGAGGTGTATTGGTAACAAGAGCTTCAAGATGGCTTACGTGATCATCATTTTGGAGGTCTGATCAGCATCTTTTGTTTAGGACCAGATTTTCAGGAGAAGTAACTATAACAAGACTTTTAAGATGGCTACCATGGCGGGCCATATTAGAGGCCATATGGGAACTACTTCTTTTGTGTACCTAAGATCAACAACATTAAAAGAAGTCCTTTGGTAAAAATGCTATGTCGCTACGACTATACATTCAGGAGAATCAGCTATAACAAGATTTCGAGACAAACACTGAGGCGATCAAATCTGATCATCACCATTTTTATTTAGGACCAAGTAGATATCATAAGAAGTCCTTAAGTAAAAACATTCATGTCTATATGACCATCTGTTAAGGAGACGTAGCGATAGCAAGATTTTCAATGTAGCTACCATGGCGGAAATATTGGAGGTCTGCTCGGCACCATTTTCGTTAGGACAAACTAGATATAAATTTCCTTTTGTTGAAAACCTCGTGTCGATACGGCCATTCGTTCAGGAGAAGCAAGATAACAAGATTTTCCATGGCGGCCATGTTGGAGGCCTGATCGGAACTATTTTCATTAATGATCAGCGAGACATCATACGAAGTCTCTGAAAACCCCGTGTCAATAAGACTATCCGTTCAGGAGGAGTAGCGATGACAAGATTTTTAAGATTGTCGCCGTAGTAGGCCACATCGGATGTCAGATTGACATCATTTCACTTAAGACAAACTTGAGATCATAATAAGTCTTTTAGTGAGATACGATCATCCATTCAGGGAAAGAAGGGATAAGTTTATCAAGATGTCCGTCGCGGCGGCCATATTGGATATCAGATAAGCGCCATTTTAATTTAGAACTCACCTGACTTAAAAATATATATATGTTTTTTATGTAAAACCCATGTCGATATGACCATCAGTTCATGAGAAGTTGCGATAACAAAATTTTCAAGATGGCTGCTGCGGCCATATTGTTCGAGAGGCACCATTTTCCTTTTGTTCCAACTAGACTTTAGGTGAACGTTTGTGTAAAGTTTCATGGCAATCATCCCATAAATTTAGATGGAGTATCGATAACAAACTTGGTGCTAACGGACAGACGACAGATGGATGACGGGCTTCAGGCCATCGAATAAACTCTTCCAGTCTGTGACAAGTAGAGCTAAAAAGTATAGATGAGTTGGTCCAAGAATGCCTTAATCTAAAAGATGGACAATGCATACTGGTTTATAATACATCTGAAGAAATGTGTACGATCCGTCAAGGGTTACAGACATCTGTTGTCTTGAACAGTTCATGTACGTATCGATTATGACTTTCGCATTATTTCCGCTTTCCAATTGCATCAATAGTTTAGAAACATCATAAGATCATTAAATGATCATAACAAGTGGGCCGTACATAAATCACTCATCATTATTTGTAATGCCTTAACAGTTATGTAGACAAAGGGAGGTATCAAATCAACGTCTGTCTGTACGCTTCGCGATGTACATTCACATATATTTGCCAAAATGTTATTGTCTGTACTCGCGTATATATCGGTACCAACTGCAAACTGCATAGACCCAGATCTGCCGTCGCATAATGCGCTGGCAGATCTGGGTCTATGCAGTTTTTAAGGACTAATTAGTAGAACAAACAACATAGATCCTGATCTACCGGCGCATTATGCGACGGCATATTAGGGTAAATGTTGTTTGCATTTGGGCCCAACTTATACGCGAGTATAAACGGTACGTGCGCTTACCTGTTGAATACTGTAATTTCTCTGGTTTTACTGGTTAAGAGCACCGATACCCCATTCCCTAAGCGATCTGTGTAGTTATGTCATTACGCTATAAAATACTGGAATATAAATGATTTGAACATGCTAGCCCAGTGACCATTTTTCTTCAATGAACACAAGGGCCATCTCTGGTCGACCTGTTTAGGATTCTCGCCCAAACGCCATGCGCACGTTCTCGCTAAAAACTCGAGTTAATCTCAAAGAAAAAGAACATGGGCATCAATAGTTGGCATGTTCCGCCATCTTTGTTCTTGTCTACTCTTGCTTCAGAGGTGTCATGAGTCCTCAACCCGAGAACAAGGTTATTGGCGGTTCTCGAATAATGTTTTTGACGTTAAGGCGACAAGAACAACAAGAACATTGTTCTCGTGTCTTTCCCAGGGACACCTAAGAAGTTCAAGCACATTATTTCCGTGCACGTGCCTTATACAAGTCAAGTTTTGCTACAAAAGGATTTAAGGCACTGCAGTTATTTCACAGTTTACTTTTAATTTAAGGCACTGCAGTTATTTCACAGTTTATTTGTAATTTAAGGCACTGCAATTATTTCACAGTTTACTTTTAATTTAAGACACTGCAGTTACTTCACAGTTTACTTTTAATTTAAGACACTGCAGTTATTTCACAGTTTACTTTTAATTTAAAACACTGCAGTTATTTCACGGTTTACTTTTAACGTAGGCTCTTTATAAATTCCTGAATGCTAAGAAATAAAAGCCTAATGTTTTTTTTACAAATTTAGTATACTTTTTGTGTGATTGTTTTTATTACTGTCGTATTCTAAAGTCGTGAACAGCTGGGAAAAAATAATTATATTATTAGAAACAATCCAAACCAATTTTTTTCCAGCATATAATTATAATTTTGTGTTAATTAGGATATGAATATTGTGAGAAGACACTTTTCAAATACTTTTGTGGGGGTTATCGGCGCTCAAGTCAGATACATGTACTATTGCTATGAAAGGCTACTCTTACATGCGTTAACAGTAAAATTTGCTTGACCGAACAACATATAAATCATCGGCTTCGCCTCAGACTCATTTGTTGCCTGGTCGAGCAACATGCACTTTTCACGCCTGGAAGAGGACATCATAGTAGCAAGACTGGTGTTGTAAATATTACTTATTCCAGTACCGTTAACAAACATGTAAAATGTTTTATATACAGCAAATAAACTACCTATTTAAAATATCATAAAATGTCATCTATCGTTTTCTTTCTTTATTATTTTTAATTTGTTTCTTGTCTGTACTAATTAACAGCGTAAAGATAGGCCAAACCCCCCCCCCCTCTCTCTCTCTCTCTGCCCATGGTAGCCGAGTGATCTAATGCGCTCGCCTTTACAGATCATTCACACATCTCACCCTGTCCTCATAAGTTTGAGTCTCGGCTCGACAAACGTAGATATATGAGAAAGATTGCCAGTAGCTTCCCGTGGGTCGGTGGTTCTCCCCTGAGTCTTCCCGGGTTCTTCCTCCACCAAATATCATGTGCTGAAAAATGGCGTTGAACTCCACAAAACCAAACTACCCACCCCCCTTCTCTATGTCTGTCTGTCTCTTTCTCTCTATGCGAGAAATAGCCGGCCTTGATGAGAGTTACCTGCCCTAATTGCAATAAAAACGGACCGCACGTGCACAGTAAGAGAATGTTTGAAGAAAAAAGAGTACTTTTTCAAAGGTAAAAAGCCATGCAGGGAGTACAAGGACCATACACGGTCTGTACGTGCAAATGTTCGCAATCATAACACCTGTATGACCTCTATGTAATGATGCTACTTGACTTTAATTGTATTCCTATATTTTATGTAATATCCACACCGCTGTTTTCAACAAATAATAATATCTTGCATTCAATTCTGATTATGATTTGTACCTTTGACACACAAGCACTAAAAGATAGTTCGCAAAGTTTATACAAAAATGCATCGTAAAATAAAAAGTTAAATAATTAAAAAACTGACACTTTTGACATGAAAATATAATGAGCTAACATCGACAAGTAGAGAACCTCAGTTAATGTAAACGCTGATGAAGCTATAATAGCTTAATAAACGTTATAAATTGGCAAATCATATCCTGGGTTGATTGAGTTGCAGTGTTTTTCCGGGGTGGTTGATTTTTACCTACAAATTGTCACTACTTATTTATAACTTCGGAGAGTTCAACCTGGCCAATACAGTTGTTAACATTACTATCAAACACTATGCAAGACAACAATACTAAATCTCCATCCCGATATTCCACCAAGTACAAACGGGCAACATCAATCACCTCTCTGGTAAATGTTAACTCACACAATGAAATGTATGGTATATCGTTATCGACTCTGCCTTTTGATGAATTGTATTAAAAACTGGGTACAAATTTAGTTTTTCAGTGGTTCGTGATTACAGGTGTTGTTGATGTTATTTA
Organism: Margaritifera margaritifera; assembly: GCA_029931535.1. Classification (NCBI taxonomy): domain Eukaryota; kingdom Metazoa; phylum Mollusca; class Bivalvia; order Unionida; family Margaritiferidae; genus Margaritifera; species Margaritifera margaritifera. Next base: position 419,725 of record JAQPZY010001399.1, on the reverse strand, counting down.
TAGTCCTCCTGTAATCAGAACACCGCCAACCTAGCACCAACCTTGCGGGTCGTGACCTAGGTTTTATGAAAAGGAAATGAGACGGCTTATGGAAATAGAATAGACAGCGAATGAGAAAGAATAAGAGCTCTAGAGAACATGTATTTAAATTTTCTTCTTTCTATCCATGTCTTTTGAGACGATACACAGTATAAGCATATCGAAGCATTAAAAATCTCAGAATGGAAAGGAGATGGGCTTTACGATAAAATAATCAGAGCCTCAGAAAAAAAGTTAAGTAAATGTCGCGAAAAGTGCACTAGTTTACAAATAGGGACTTCTGAAATTAACATTTAGAGTGGTATATTTATAAATTTTTGTTTGAAACCATAATTACTAAGTCCTAATGATCCCGAGACAAACATATTTCTTTCAAGCAACACATAACATTTTCAGTGCATTCTCGGCGCAGATTATACTTAGTGTCGACGACCGTCACAGAGCTCGTGGAAGCAGACGCAAATTAACTGAAATATTTGAAATGTAAGGACGTAGATCGGTGAAAATTTGATACGTGGAATATGAAACTTTAAACATTTCAGTAAAACAAATAAGAGAAGTTTAGTATAAAATAATATGGGATTGTGTCATATGATTTCCTATTTGTATAAGTGATTATTTATTTTTGTTGACTGGCTGATCGGTAGGACTGTATGTATAGGACTTAACGACACGTCCAGGGGTGGGGGTGAGGGTGCGTCCGTACAAAATATAGCCAGTCACAAAGACGACAATTGCTCTGTGTTCCTCATGTTAAGCAATCACTTTTCCTTTAAAATAATTTTATTTTCTTACCCATTCAATGCGAGTTAACGTATTCTTCCTTAAATAATTGATAGAAAATCTAAATTTCCCGTGAAAAACAACATTTTCCTCAACCGGATTCATGTGTCCTGACTACTAAGACAAACAGCAGATAAAAGTTGCGTTGAAGAAATAAATTACGATGATTGTCTAAAGTTATTATCGACCTTTATTGGTCATTATAGGTCAATTAATTTTATAAAACCAACTGGCTTACATGTTTCTTTTGATGATGCATGTCGCATTCGTTCAAGTTGCTGGCCTCGGAGATGGAATCAAGAGCATACCATATAGCTATTACAATGTAATATCCACGGATAATTTTTATTACTTTTATATTTCACTCATTTTTAAAGGTTTCTCTCTCAATTTAGGACAATTCATGTCCAATAATAGAAATAAGTATGCTGTTCGACAATGACAGTCCACCACCACCGTCTTTAGTACACATACATGAGGCATACATGTTAAGCGTCGATTTTGATCAACGAGATTACCGCCAATTGTGAACCACGTCTACTGGAATGTTTCCAAAAACTTACATATAGTGATGCAATGACTAGATGAATATAGCCAAGGAAGAAAATTAATAAGTCACGGGCATTACGCCGCAACGAAATGCCGTAATCGACCGTCATTTGCACAAACCTCTCTCCGTTGACGTAGGTAAACAACGCCACTTATAGAACAGACCGTTTGTCCCCGGGATCAGCATCGTTTTGAGTTGTCATTTAAGTCATTTTTGCATTGAATCTTGACGCACATAAAGATAAAAAGTTAACAATAACAAAGCTAGAGTTGCTGGGTAAGGGCTTTCAATTTTTTTTTTTTTTACCTTATCCGAATGTTTTGAGAACTGAAGAAAAACAAGAGAAGGCGTTTCTCCAAGAAAGTGACTGATTTCAACTTGTTGTGGCAGTGGCGTTTCGAGAGAAGCTAGGGAGCAGTTTGTAATTTGCTTGGATACAGACACAACGTCATTACTGTTTGGTTCCGCTCTACAGTTTCGTACTTTGCACAGGTTTTTTTTTTTTTTTTTCTTTGTTTTTGTGAAGAAAAATAATTTCCCAGGCTTTTCTCACTGGCTATCCTGGTAATTTAAAATAGACTTGGTATATCTCGGGTATTGTTAAAATAACTTTCAATTCCCTTTATTGTGGTGTATGATTGATTGGTATACTTTGGGTTATAGAGTATACAGCTTAACCTTATTTCAAATGTGCATCTCTCAAAAGACAACTAGTTCCGCCTGGTCATTTTCACTTCCTAGACCTCATAAGGTAAATTGGAAAAAAAGTAAACAATAAACTAGCTGATAACCTTTTTATTTTTGTTTCATATTTAGTCATTCATTAATTGCACTTTCAGAAGTTATTACTGTCTACTCTGGCAAAATTCATTTTCCCTATTAATAACTGCTAAAGTTAGTGAACTTTGGATTAGTTTCAGTTCATTTCTCAAGCACATGGGAGCATCCATTTCCATACGCTATATGTTTTTGGCAGCAAGTCGTTTCCCTAATACCACATATTAAGAAAATTTAGTCACAGTACATGAAAGTAACATAGATGATTGCCAATATTCTCTCCATTGTGCTTGTTGCAATTGCACAAAACTTCACCTTATACTTGTCCCTCCTTCAGAAGTATTTAATAACTGTAGAGCGGAACCTGTACGCAATGCTGGAAAAACGTTCCCCCCCCCCCCAACAAAAAAAAAAAAAAAAAAAACACAACAGAGATTGTCGTGTTGTTATATAGCATCAAATGCAAACGATGAAATCTCAACTCGACTTGATGTCCAACATTCAGTTACAGCTATATTTATGAAATCTGCACTCGACTTGATGTCCAACATTCAGTTACAGTTATACTTATGAAATCTGCACTCGACTTGATGTCCAACATTCAGTTACAGTTATATTTATGAAATTTGCGCTCGACTTGATGTCCAACATTTAGTTACAGTTATACTTATGAAATCGGCACTCGACTTGATGATCAACATTCAGTTACAGTTATACTTATGAAATCTGAACTCGACTTGATGTCTAACATTCATTTACAGTTATACTTATGAAATCTGCACTTAACTTGATGTCCAACATTCAGTTAGTTTATACTTATGAAATCTGCACTCGACTTGATGTCCAACATTCAGTTACAGTTATACTTATGAAATCTGCACTCGACTTGATGTCCAACATTCAGTTACAGTTATACTTATGAAATATGCACTCGACTTGATGTCCAACATTCAGTTACAGTTATACTTATGGAAGGAATAAGGCTAATGATATATAGTACAAAAATGTCTCTGACCGCACACGATGCGAAAAATACTTTTTTATTATTTGCAAGCACATAAAGTTGTTCTTTAGCTGTCAATTTATATTGTTCCTGCTTTGATCTTATTTATGTACGTTTACAAATGAAATGTATTTAGCGATTTGCCCCATTTAGTACTCACGATTATTTTATTTTCATATAAACATCGATTTACTCTTAGCTGCGCCAATCACCGACTGACAGGTTACAGTAAATCGTGAATCTTCTTATCACTAACAAACATTAAATTCATAAGCACTGGCTGCAAATTTTCTTCATTTTATCTTGTATCGTCAGCCTTATGTGATACCTTTTACCCTCTATCGTCAGTCCTATGTGATACATTTTACCTTGTATCGTCAGTCCTATGTGATACGTTTAACCTTGTATCGTCGGCCTTATGTAAAACGTTTTACCCTGCATCGTCAGCTTATGTGATAAGTCAGTGTATCGTCGGCCTTATGTGATACGTTTAACATTGTATCGACGGCCTTATGTGATAAGTTTTATAGTGTATCGTCGGCCTTATGTGATAAGTTTTCCATTACTAAGCTGCTTTTTCTTTTTGTGTGTGTGTGCACAACAAACGCGTGAACAGGCGATAATTCGACAGTTGATAATTTTCTCAACTGCAATTTGTGTTGCAATAAAAATTCAAAATGATATGAAATATATAAATATGCCCCATGTATGTATTAATTTTACCCTGTATCGTCGGCCTTATGTGATACGTTTAGCCTTGTATCAACGGCCTTATGTGATAAGTTTTACCCTGTATCGTCGGCCTCATTTGATAAGTTTTCCATTACTAAGCTGCTTTTAAAACCCACAAAGGTAACGCGTCTATGATTTTCTCTTCTATGAAGTGAGTGAAATGACTTTTTCTTAATATTTTTACATTCCATTCACACAGTAGCATGTTGCTGAAGATGTATTTTAGTCTGTTAAATAATTTGTAGACAATGATAGTTTTAATTTTTAAAAAAGAGAAAAGAATTCACGCATATTTTTCTTTTTTTTGTGACTGTGCACAACAAATGTGCGAACAGGCGATAATTCGGCAGTTGATAATTTTCTCAAGAGCAATTTGTTTTGTAATAAAAGTTCTAAACTAAATGATATGAAATGTGCTCCATGTATGTATTAATTTGTTTTGATCGTCTTCGATTCTAGAGGGCATGGGCGGTCCGGATCGTATATATATATATATATATATATATATATATATATATATATATATATATATATATATATATATATATATATATATATCACCTTTGATTTTGGCTTTGCCCCCACCCCCCTCGGAAATATGACCCCCCCCCCGGAAAAATTTCTGCAGATGCCCGTGCTAGAACGTGTGTATCTGTCAGTCTACCAGTCAGTGGATCCACCCCTCTCTGTCTGTCTCTCTTCGTAGTAAGGAGTATCTATATCAACAGAACAAACCCTTAATTTAACGTAACTTAATTTACAAAGTGACACTAAGGAATTATTATAAGAATTAGACAAATCAGGATCATGGCGACAAATAAACACTGATAGGAAAGCATTATGTGCTTGTTTTTTGTTTTTTTAAATAAGAATTTTAGATGAAAAGTAAAGTAATCTTGCTTTGATTGATAAATTAGAAAATCGAGAATATCAAAAGAGGGAAAACGAAAACTACACGGAAAGATAGAATGGGAGGAGGATTTTGGAAAGAAGATAAATGATTGTATTTTACCAAGATCTTTGAAAAGTGAACTTAGTCTCTCTCCCTCCCTCCCTCCCTCCCTCCCCTCTCTCTCTCTCTCTCTCTCTCTCTCTCTCTCTCTCTCTCTCTCTCTCTCTCTCTCTCTCTCTCAACATATAGTGTATATTGTACTCAACATCCTGTACCACTTAATCATATGCAAGCAGTGTCACTCAATACAACTCTAAATTTCATACCAATTCAACTGCAGTCAAAGTATCTGAATGGCTGTTTATCTATGCCTTGCATAAATTGAAAAAAAAAGTGGTAAGTCGCCTTTTATCAACTGCGATCTTTATTTTTGAACTTTCGTTATCCCTCTCCTTTTTGTACTAAAAATATGAAAATTGTGCACATCCCTGGACATTGTGGCGCCCCTTTATACACAACGCTGACAGAAACCGCTCCCCCCCCACCCCCACCCCCCAAAAAAACCTCGCCTCTTCCTGATGCGTGTCGAATAAATTCGACTCTCTGAAAGAGACTCGGAGGTTAAAATACACATATCTCGTTCCCGCTGATTGTAACTTTGAAAACAAGACTTACTATAAATCTGGAAAAATCGCTGATTGGTTGACATATTAGTCAGCCTTCTCAATAAAACTTAATCAAAGCATTAAAATAAATGCACAGTTTTCATATTATACTTCTGGACAGATCATATAAAATATGTACAGATAATACAGGTTTTCGCTTCTGTTAGAAAGTCTTGCAGGACTGTGAGACGAACTCATTAAGTACATAAACGACGCACGCGTTGCCCGTTTTGGCACCAATATATTCTACATTTACTACATCTCAGGTACATTATCAATAGGTTGGATGGTGTATTTTTCGGACAGAAGAGAACAAAATAAAAGAAATGAGCGACATCCATCGGTAGGAATCAATTGTACAGACCTTGACCTGACGCTCTATCGGCGTAGATCACTCAAAGTCTCGCGAGAGTCTGGCTCAATGAGACTAAACATTTTTCTAGCATGCGACTAAAAAGGCTGAGGACATTCCGATTAATCGATGAAATCTGACGTCATTTTATGATGCGCATCAGGATGCTCGTAAACAAAGGTGTGATTTGTCTTTAAAGTCATTTGTTTGCTTTGTTATGTTTTTTGTTTTAAATGTGTACATTTCTGGACCAAAATTGTGTACGGCCATGACAGTATCAGACTTACCAGCCCTGACAGCCTTGTTGTTGTGGTTGAGGTTGCAGTTGTTGTTGTTGTTGTTGTCGACGTTGTCGCCTTAGTCGTTGCGGTATTTTTGTTGTTGTTATTGACTTTGTTGTTGTTGTTCTTGTTGATAATGATGATAATGATGATGATGATGATGGTACCGTTAGTATTTGCTTTGCTGGTCTCTCGATGCTGACAGAGTTGGACATAAACCGATCACGTTCTAATCCCCATGTAAAAGTCTATCTAGAACTAATTTGGTTTGTGCGGTGCAAGTGTGAGAGAACACTCGATGGTTTGCAACAGTTTTATTCTTAATACGACTGCTAACACGTCTTGTACGAATGCGGCAGCATGACACTGAATATACTGTGTCGACCAATCAGATAATTAAGTCAGTAAGAGGTTTGAGTGTTGCATATATATACGGTATGCACTTATGGGCAAGAATCTTGGTTGATTGTCCCAAAACTTCGTACCACAATGGCTATAATAACCATAGATTTTATTTTATTTTATTTTTTTATTTTTTTTAATTATTATTTTTTTAAAAATATTCTTACAACAATTGTAACATTGGACAACCTGTTTAAAAAGCTGAAAAATCTAAATAATCTATATTCTGACTTGTTCTCTTATTTGAGATTTAGTTATAAGCTAAGGGACATATTAATACAATGATCTTCTTTACTTTACTGGACAAGGCCAGCACTCCTTATTTGGCAATCCCAGAAACTTTGACCGTGACGTGTTATTTCCCATATTTTTACAACACATGATGCTGTACAGGCTAAATAGAGATCATGACATGTTATTTCCCATGTTTTTAGAACACATGATGCTGTACATACTAAATAGAGACCATGACGTGTTATTTCCCATTGTTTTACAACATACAATGCCGTACAGGCTAAATAGAGACCATGACGTGTTATTTCCCATAGTTTTACAACATATGATGCTGTACAGACTAAATAGAGACCATGACATGTTAGTTCCCTTAGTTTTACAACATATGATGCTGTACAGACTAAATAGAGACCATGACATGTTATTTCCCATAGTTTTACAACACACAATGCCGTAATGGCTAAATAGAGATCATGACGTGTTATTTCCCATAGTTTTACAACATATGATGCTGTACAGACTAAATAGAGACCATGACAAGTTATTTCCCATAGTTTTACAATATATGATGCTGTGCAGACTAAATAGAGACCATGACATGTTATTTCACATAGTTTTACAACACATGATGCTGTACAGACTAAATAGAGACCATGACATGTTTTTTCCCATAGTTTTACAACATATGATGCTGTACAGACTAAATAGAGACCATGACGTGTTACTTCCCATAGTTTTACAATATATGATGCTGTACAGACTAAATAGAGACCATGACATGTTATTTCCCATAGTTTTACAACATATGATGCTGTACAGACTAAATAGAGACCATGATGTGTTATTTCCCATAGTTTTACAACATATGATGCTGTACAGACTAAATATAGACCATGATGTGTTATTTCCCATAGTTTTACATCATATAATGCTGTACAGACTAAATAGTGGATCTTACACGAGTACTCATGCGAGTCTATTTATCACATGACGAAATTATTGTTATTGTATTTGATGAAACAGCAGAATAGTGCAGTGAAATGACTATAAAAAGTGTTCGGATGCCTTGGTCATTACGCATTGTCCGTATATGACGTTAGTTATAACGTCATGATGTGTTGGTATTCGTGTTATGTATTATACAAGTTTTTGTTTGTTTTAACGGCACTTTTAACACATTGTTGACTATATCTTGCCAAGGAAATGGGAGCTACTTGATTTTCTCAAGGACAAAGGAGGCTGACTTGGGTGGGTATCGGTTTCCGTGCCAGATTTGGATGTGAAACACAACTTTTAACCCTTGTGGATGAGCTTGCCAGATCCATGCACAGAGGAAAGCAGTACGATCTAGCAGTCCTGGACTTTAGTACGGCTTTTGACCGCGTCCCCCATGAACGACTCCTTTGTAAGGCTTTTGACCACGTCCTCCATGAACGACTCCTGTGTAAGGCTTTGACCGTGTCCCCTATGAACGATTCCTTTGTAAGGCTTTTGACCGTGTCCCCCATGAACGACTCCTTTGTAAGGCTTTTGACCGTATCCCACATGAACGACTCCTTTGTAAGGCTTTTGACCGTGTCCCACATGAACGACTCCTTTGCAAGGCTTTTTACCGTGTCCCCCATGAATGATTCCTTTGCAAGGCTTTTGACCGTGTCCCACATGAACGACTCCTTTGTAAGGCTTTTGACCGTGTCCCGCATGAACGACTCCTTTGTAAGGCTTTTGATCGTGTAGGGGGACAGACAGGAAATCTAAATCGTTAACGTTTGTAAGAGAAAAACAAAAACAAAAAACGCCTTCGCATCAAGAACAGTAAGGACTGTTTACACACACCTAATATCGACCATTTGTAGATTTCATAGTCGAATAAAACCCATCGATAACAAGCGCATGCATGTGTTAAAAACCCATTGATAAAAAGCTCACGCAAATGTTTAAAAAAAAAACATTGATAAGAAGCGTATGCACGTGTTTAAAAACCAATTGATAACAAGTGCTTGCATGTTTTTTAATTATAAGTAGTAGATTAATTTTTATTTAACAAGTACCAAAGACTTTAAGACAAATTGAGATCTATTTGTATTAAGCTGTTTGTCCAATAATGAAGTGTTCCTGATCCAAACTGTACGAGAGATAAAGAAGCATACTATCACAGGCATATGCATGGAACTTCTCAACATTATTCATCTGTATATTATGGATGATTTTAGTTCCTACCGTCTGTATTCGCTTATAAGAAGGATGCAACTGCAAACTTCAGAGACCTACATTTGCCATCGCATGATGCGCCGGCAGATCTGGGTTCAATAGAACAAACAGCATAGACCCGGGTCTGCCGGCGCATTATGCGTCGGAATATCAGGGTCTATATTGCTTGCAGTTGGATCCGCTTTATAAGCGATTACATAAAATACATTTCATGGAGACGCTGAGCTGAATCCAGATTCAATATCTGTATCAATTTCATCTGATTCCTACATCTGCAATACTTCACTTAGGTCTACGTTGTCAATGGAAACTACGTTATCTTTTGTGCATTTAAATATTAAATCTGTTCGACATGAATTAGATTTTGTCTCTACATATTTTGATGATTTTGAGATTATTGCACTTACTGAGACTCATCTAGATAATAACATTACTAACGATGATCTTAAGTCATACAGTTATCATAAACCATCTGTTGACACGTAACCTTGAAGGGATAGGAATAGAAATATGTGTTAAATGTACGAAATATCTGATACTTGTAATCTACCGCCCCCCATCCGTATCATCATGCTTCTGGGATGCACTGAATATCATCACTAAGCGGGGCTTCAATGTGTGTGATAATATAATTATGGGTCATTTAAACAAGGACTTACGCAATGCTTAATATAAACATCTCAAAAAGGTAATGATTTTTAATAACGTGCAAAATATAATAACTGAGCCGACCAGAGTAACAGATTAATCGGTGATTCCCTTAGACCCCAGTATTATATCTCCAACCATAGATGTCTTCAATTCAGGGCTTATCTCTGTTGATACAAATGAAAGTGATCACAAGGCTTATTCGTTACACGGCTGCATTTTTGATTCTCAGCCTATTACAAGAGAGGAGTCTGGTTCGATAATAAAGAGGACTTTGAAAAATGTAATAATCTTCTAAGTGATACAGACTAGAAAACCAAGTTAAGGATTTGTTACGATGTCAGTGATGCCCCTATCAACTTCTTTCTTAATTGTACATTCAGTTTGCTAAAGATTGTAAACCATTTCGCGCAGTGGCCATTCGGTTCAGGAATAAAATGTCGGTATGATAGCACCATATGCAGAACATGCAGGAAACGCAACAGCATGAAAAAAATATTAATAGTAATAATCCAAGTCATTAGGGAAAAAAATTTAAAAAAAGTAAGCAGTAAAGTCAATAATTAAAAACAAGAGTCCTTCGAAGGGACTAACGCTCTACTGGCGGAACAGAATATCCAGGAATTCAAGATAAGACCATTTCTTCCTTTTTACTGCTAAGTGTTAAAAATATCTCTGATATTCTTTAGCGATAACAATGTTTTCAAATTAGCTGCTGTGGTGGATATATTGAATGTCAGATTGGCACCAGTTTCATGTAGGACCAAGTAGACATCATAAGAAGTCTTTTGCTGTAAACCTCGTGTCAATAAGACCATCTATTAAGGAGGAGTAGTAACAACAAGATTGTCAAGATGGCCGCCGTGGCAGATATATTGGATACACGATTTTTACCATTTTCATTTAGGACCAAGTAGGTATCATAATTAGTCTATTGGTGAAAACCCCATGTTGATTAGGCTATCCGTTTGGGAGGAATGGAGATAACAATATTTTCAAGATGATCACCATGGTGGCCATACTGAGGGTTAGTTTGCATCATTTTCAGGTATGACCAACTAGACACCATAAGAACTCTTCTGATGATAATCCCATGTCAAAATGACTTTTCATTTAAAAGGAGTAGCGATAGCAAAATTTTCAAGATGTCCACCATGGTGGTCACACTGGACATCAGATCGGCAGCATTTTTATTTAGACCCAACAACACATCTAAAGAAGTCTTCGGGTGAAAACCCCATACTGATTTGACTTTCCGTTTTGGAGTAGTAACGATGACAATATGTTCACGATGGCTGCTCTGGAGGACATATTGGATATCAGATTGGCACCGTTTCCATTTAGAATCAGCTAGACATCATGAGACGTCTTTTGGTAAAAGCACAATGTCAACATGACCATCCATCTGGGAGAAGAAGCGAGAACAAGATTGTCAAGATGGCCATTGTGGTGGCCATGTTGGTAGTTAGATCCGCATCAATTTCATTTATGACCAACTAGACATAATAAGAAGTCCTTTAGTGATAATCCCATGTTGTAATGACCATTCATTTAGGAGAAGTAGTCATAGCAAGATTTTCAAGATAGCCACTATGGCGGCCATATTGAATGTTTGCGCGGCACCATTTTCATTTAGGACTAACTAGATATCATAAGAAGTCTTTCAGTAAAAAACCCATATTGATGCGACCATTCATTCAGGAGAAATAGTGACAACAAGATCTTAAAGATGGCCACTGTGGTGGCCATATTGGATGTCTGCGTGGCACCATTTTCATGTAAAACCGACTATACATCATAAGAAGTCTTTCAGTAAACACCCCATGTTGATACGACCATCCATTCAGGAGGAGTAGCGACAACAATATTTCAAAGATGGCCGCTGCAGAGGCCATTTTGAATATTTGAGCAGCATTTTTTCATTTAGGACCAACTAGACCATGGGATGAACGTGTTTTTAAAGTTTCATGGCAATCCTTCTAGTAGTTTAGGAGGAGTAGGGATAATAAACTTGTGCTAACGGACGGACGACGGACAATAGACCATTCTATAAGCTTTCCTGGTCTATGACCAGTGGAACTGAGAAATTGCAAAGGAAAAATGTATTCGTAACTTAGAGAATATTCATATTATCGAAGCAAACTCGGAAGACTATTGGAAACTTGTGCGTGATTTTGTCTAAAAAAAAGAAGTTTTCAACTTCAATACCGCCACTCAGGAGCACTAATGCGAGTGGTTCGTTGTATGTAACATTTACAGATCAATCACATCTCACCTCTGTTCACATGAGTTCGAGTCTCGGCTCGGCCAACGTGGGTATGCGAGAAAGCTTGCCAGTAGTTTCCCGTGGGTCGGTGGTTCTTCCCGGGGCCTTCCTCCACCAAATATATTGGCCGACATATATAGCCTTTCGTGTGCTAAAAATGGCATTAACCCCATAAAACCACAACCACATTCTACAGTATTTCAGCTCATAGATAGGTAACATAGTATATGTACTGATAAAAGGGATGACATGTGTGTGGTCTTTTGCGTTTGATCGTGTTTGGCATACGATCCAATAGATATTGTAATAAACCTAGGGTATGTGCTATTTGTATTTACGTCTCCGTTTATAGCTTTTTAAAAAAAAATAGATTTTATTGATTATGTGTTTATTATGGACTCAGCAGTATTTACAAAAACTGTGTGGAGTCTATTAGATAGGTAGTCAGAAAACCAATCAATAAGAGAGCTAGAAATGAATTAGCACTTGAATACATTATTGCATGTAAGGCGTCTCATACCGAGCGAATCAAAAACACCTGCGTGTTTCCTCAATTTCCGTGGACCTCAAGACAACAGTTGTTGTCACCTAAAGGGTTTTTAAACGCGCAAATAGTACAAATAATTTTCCTCTAATCACCTAATGACCTACACATCACGAAACTCGAATTTCACGCTTGCATGGGTTTTTTTTCTTCTCACTTTTGTATGGCTTATTAGTAAGCCTTTCCAAGCCGAATATTAGTACTTCACGCCATGCAATACAAAACACGACCCAAACACTCAGTACAAATTGTTACACACGTATACCTAAAAATATCCAGATAATTCCCTATATTAAGAATGTAGGGAGGGTCCATTTTAGGAAACTAATCCATGATGTCATAAAGTCTCGTGAATTCTGTACATTATGACATATGTTCCTAGAAATTGGCTAATTACTCGGGTTGAGAAATATCCATGATACAAAATTAATCACTAAAATCTACCAAAGCTATAAACGGAGACGTAAATACAAACAGCACATACCCTAGGTTTATAATAATAATAATAATAATAATAATAATAATAATAATAATAATAATAATAATAATAATAATAATAATAATAATAATAATAAAAATAATAATAATAATAATAATAATAATAAAGACTATAAGACTGGCAATGTAATAATAATACTTATAATTGTTTTTATACCTATATTTTCAGTTTAATATTCCAAGAGATTTTAATATCGGTAATGTCTGTGAAAGCTAGTAAAAGAACCAATATCTGGATAATTTGACTGTCAGTATTTTTAATTGTGCTGACGCAAAAATTGCGGTAATTATGCAGCTTTCATCTATCAATAAATACTTGAGTAAGTAAATGCGTCTTCCACATTATCGTGCAGTTATTTCCCACTACATTGGAAACTTGGTTTAAAACGTATACAAGCAAATCTTCAACTTTAGTTTGTTCTGGTAACGGGATGAATTTCAAACCAATATTTCACTTTTTCAAACACTGAAAAGACTATTTTGTTCTGAAACATGAAACAAGTATAACTTTTATTGACATGATTTCTTTACAAACCATCGAAAAATTATCTTCAGTGTCTGTTTTTTTACTATACAAGAGTGCAAGCAAAGAGTGTTTCCTTGCTGGAGTCATATGTGTGAACCTCATGAATATTTTGTACTGATGACATTTTTCTCCTTGTGTTACCGTTTATACACGCATATAAACCGGGTCCAAATGCAAACAACATAGACCCTGATCTACCGGCGCATAATGCGCCGGCAGATCAGGGTCTATGTTGTTTGTTCTACTGATTAGTCCTTACAGACTGCATAGACCCAGATCTGCCGGCGCATTATGCGACTGCATATCTGGGTCTATGCAGTTTGCAGTTAGTATCGGTTTATACGCGAGTACAGACGGAACTTTCGTTAAACATTTTTGTTGACTTTATTCTTGGTAGAACTTCTTGAATGAACTCTCCTTAGGAGATAAGAAATAGAGTTAGCTTACAATGTATTAAGGGCACGAAACGCTTTTTATAATTATGGAGTATTCAAAATTTGATTTCTCTACCCAGTTCATTACTGCTGTATTCATAAACAAAGACATGATTTTCTTCATTCCTAGCTATTAATTGACTTGTGCATTCTTTTTGGTGTATGCATTCTTGTCAAATATCTTAAAAGATTCATTTATTCATTTGGGATTTCATCCACGTGATCAATCTCTCTCTCTCTCTCTCTCTCTCTCTCTCTCTCTCTCTCTCTCTCTCTCTCTCTCTCTCTCTCTCTCTCTCTCTCTCTCTAAATCGTGTATGTTTACATATAATTATACAAAACCATATTAATTTTGTGCCGCTATCCAAGTAAAATTTCTAATCGATTGTAGCTTGTGCTCGACCCATTTGTCGACATTTATGGCAACAAAATATGTTTAAACAAAACGAAACGTCGGCTCTGATAGCTTTAGTAGTAGAGCGCCCTGCTAACGTTAGGATTAGGGTTTAAGCCCCAATCCAGTCGTGTAATTTATTCCTGTTACATTTGGTTGCAGCGAATGGATTGGCCATTTCAAGACCTCTCATGTGCGATAGCCTTTCACACTATATTGTAAAATTGTCATTGCGGCAAATGAAGACACGTGGAGGTGTCTCCTGCAGGCAAGGGAATGTGTCACGGGCACTTGCATAGGACGTCGTCTCGGATAACTTAGGTTCTGGTTGAGTGCCCGACTAGCAATCGGGAGATCTGGATTCAAAGCCCAGTCTGGCAGTGCACATTTTCCCCCTGTGGCAATACCATATCATAAAATTCTTGAACAAGCCAAATAAATGAAAAAAACATCTATTCTGAGAGAGAGAGAGAGAGAGAGAGAGAGAGAGAGAGAGAGAGAGAGAGAGAGAGAGAGAGAGAGAGAGAGAGAGAGAGAGAGAAGGTATACTAAAACAACTCAAACAAAGCATGGTAAATCCATCTTGGCTCCAAGTGTTCAGACAGTAAGCACTCTTACGGTAAAAAAAAAACTTAACTAAAACACAGATATGAACTAAAACAATGGGGGTAATAAAATGCATGGGAATTTCTGTTGTCACACAACTCCCAAACGTTGATGAAAAAACTAATACTTGAAGCATGAACTCATGTGAATTGTAATCAAACGATGGCGTGTGAGTAAAGGATGCTGAATAGTCAGCTAGTGATTATCTCTTCCTGTCATTGGCAATAGTGTTAACGTCCCGTGATGTCTGAAAGGGCACTCATGATATACTCTCTCTCTCTCTCTCTCTCTCTCTCTCATGTTCGCTCTCTGTTCGGTTTGGTTTTTCGCTTCGGATAGAAAGATAGAGTAGCAAGCAGTGCCGAACTTGGGAAGATTTCCAACTTAGAAATGTTTGTGCGTACAAATGTCCGTTTCAGTTCTTAATCGTTACATTAATAGTGACCAAGTCATTGAAAATATTCCCAACACAGTTCAGCATATTTGCTATAGTTCGAATAAAAAAAGAGAGAAAAGGTCAAACAGGCGTGGATCATGCGAACGTCTGGGATTACCATGCCAAGAGATAATTCCTCAACTGATTTTGAACCTTCAACGTATTTGTCTAGTGTATATATGTATGTATGTATGTATGTATGTATGTATGTATGTATGTATGTATCTATCTATATATATATATATATATATATATATATATATATATATATATATATATATAACGTTACGTTTAACAACCCACACAATACAATTACACACATGTATATACTGGCAGACAGACAAATGTACAGATACATAAATTTTAGGTCCAAATTAATATGCAACCTGTCATTGTGTACTTCTATATCTAGCATATTATATATATATATATATATATATATATATATATATATATATATATATATATATAGAGAGAGAGAGAGAGAGAGAGAGAGAGAGAGAGAGAGAGGGGGGGGGTTGAAGGCAAATGAACAAGATAGACATTGAAGTTTGTCCTAATAAGTTAATCCAAAACTATATCCGATTTCAATGAGAATTCAAGACAAGCTTGAAGTGACGGGCAAACCAATGTAACAGGCCAAACATACTAAAGCTATGTAGGCTGATATATTTCTGTTGTCTGCAATGTATGGAAACTAGATAAACATATTACCTGCCGCTCTTAATTATTTTCCCACATAGCGGTAAATAATGTCAGAAAATAGCAAGTGGTGGCTAACGACGTATCCATGGTCTAGTATAGAAACAAGTGATTCATCAGTGGTGCACGCGATATGGTGAAAACATTCATTTCAGCTCTGGTAACATATGGATTTTTTACATACGATTACAGTGCACTTGTTGCATTATAACGTTGCTGGGAGAGAGAGAGAGAGAGAGAGACAGAGACAGAGACAGAGAGATTGAGAGAGAGACAGAGACAGAGAGATTGAGAGAGAGAGAGAGAGCACTATTTCTCCTTTACATGATAATCGAATCGTGGATTGAGCACACATTCTCCCCCATCCACTCATCACGAAATCTGTACAAGAGATAGGTCAGTGAAATTTAGTGTAAGAATTGAATTTACGTACCTAAACACTCTTGATGGTGGTAGTGGACAAACCATTACAGCAGCGCAATCCTTTTGTCAAGGACATGTGTGTATCATAGCCATAAAACACAATGCATGACTGAAGGGCATACATATAAATGAGAGCTCACATAACCACATGCTGCTGAGTTCATCAGCGGATGCTTAACTCGTTAGCACTACTTGTAAAAATGTTTCCAGGTCACGATAAGGAAACCATAGCTACCAAATCTTCCTTCCTAGGCTTTGCTAACTTTCACATTTCTTCTCCAGTATTTCCCAGTCTGTTAATGTCAATATGCTACTTGGTAATGTTCTGCATGCCCTCAGAAAACGCCTCTTGTCTTGGACGACAACGAAACAAAACATCGACCTATGGAGGAGATATAATCCAAACAGAGCGCACTCGCCACTCACTTGAACTCGTATCAAATGCAAGGGTCCATTAACCCCCCCCGGAGTTCATCTATAAATAGATGTAGTGTACACTAAAGATGCTGAGCGTACAAACGGACCGCTGAACGAAACGCACATCAGCGGAAGCCAAAAAAGGTATATATGTCATTAAATATAGTTAAATATGTGAAATCCGACCCTTTGATATTCTGAATTCTAATTGAATATAAACGAAGTTTTCAGTCATTGCAATCTGGGAATCTAATCCTAGCTGCAATCAACTCTTATCATTAGAATAAACCGTCTATTCCGAATCATCGTCCATTTCGAACATATTTTCTGGTTCTAATAGTGATAGAATGATTGTGTCACGATCATACAAGTTTCACTGTATATAAGTCCAATAAGCACTATAGAAGCTTTTTTCTGTGTCATGGGTTTTTACCCACATTTGCCAAATACGTGTTTTTACAACTTCCACAGAGTATGGATTGTTCAAGATTCAATCATCTAGTCATCCAATTTACTCATTTATATTCTCTCGCTGCAGTTTCAATCTTCTTCTGGTAACATTACACGGCTCAATATACTGACTAATGTCTGATTCCTCAGCTGTCCTTTGATTTCCCAATCGATATCATTTCGGGTCTCACTTTGTTCCATGCAGCCACTGGAACATTTCCAGCTTTGCTCAGATTTGGTTACCGGTTCTTTCTGAAATTATTGTTAACACGCCGATTTTATATTTCCACAAATAAAATCTTACAGAACTATTTCAAAAGAGAAGCAGTTTGTTGACCACCCATCACTACTAGATATAATTAAATGTTCACAGCTGCGATTGATCTATTTACACTACTTCCTTCCAAAGTAAGACCTCAGAGCGCGTGAAATTTAATTTATTGTTAGCGTTATAGCGGGATATTTTCTCGCGGGGGACAGGAGGGGAATTTTGGCTCTAATTGCGATTAAACATTCCGCTAAGATGTTAAACAAAGTTAAATGTCGCGGTAATGAATAACAAAGAATAATGTCCGACGGACACTGCCGCAAAATAAATATTCTGCTAAAGCGACTAAATATCGGAGGCGCGAAATATTGGCACCGCGAATTAACACGCTAAACTGTACATGCAACTCAAACTTTTAACGGGCATTTTTTCTTGAAAGAACACCCCGGTATCACAATACATAGCAATGTATGTATGCATATATATATATATATATATATATATATATATATATATATATATATATATATATATATATATATATATATATATATATATATATATATATATATATATATATATACATATATATATATATATACATATATATATATATATATATATATATATATATATATATATATATATATATATATATATAGATATATATATATATATATATATCACAGCCGGGACAGAATAAGTACAATAGGGCACTTGTAATATTATATTATCATTTCCGGAGAAAAAGAACATTTGTCAAGGAAGAGAATGATATGTTTGCAACTCTACTGTTAATTTTAAAGATCTAAAGTTTTGAATATTTCATGTATTATCACAGTTTGGAAAATATCTAATGTCCTACGAGCATGAATCATAATCTATATTCTAGTAAATTCCTTCCTTGATTACAGTCAAATAATTAATTGACTACCTATATCAATTACAATACTAGTTTCTGCTTTGCTTATGTGTTGTATTTCTACAAAACAACGATACATTTATTTTGCACTGAAATATAACAAATTTACTTTATGTAAAGAACACTTTGCATATTGAGAGTGTATTGAGCGTCCATCTCTTTAATTTAGTTAAATATTACTTTACTTTACTAATAACCAGTTATACCTTTATTTGAGTATTGGGTCGAAATAAATCGGATTTCATTTTTGATTTTATTTATTATTTATATTTTGCTTCTTACAACGCTTTTTGAAGAAACAAATAATAAAAACGAAACTATGTAAATCACTATGTAAGCGGATGCTTGCGTTATTCCTCCTAGATTATTTAGAATATAGACTTTAAACTTTGGAGTTAATTGGAGAAATTTTATTGATTTGTTTGTATATTTCAATCACCCCCAGGGAGAAAAGTTATTGGAGTTTGGGGGAGGGGAGGAGTGTAAACGTATGATGCGCCATGTTTGTTTTTCAGATACTAACTTTAGTTGTTAGGGTATTTCTTAAAGTCCACATCCAAGAACATCCGAGAACATCCAAGAACATCCGAGAACATAAACTTGGCGTTTGTGCGAAAATCCCAAAAGTAGTGGTGCAATGACAGCCTGCGAACACGCGATATAAATTGTCTAGAACATTGAGACCCTGAGAAAAACATTCGGCCATCAGTGATTGGCTAATATTTGAGATAATAAATATTTTAAAAACTTTCCTTACTATTTTATAAGCATATGACATCTTCTTTGACATTGAGAGAAAAATATAGAATAATTTAAAGCCGTGCAAGCAAACGGAAAGTTCGGATATGAAAGTGATCCACTTTACGCACGTTTATCTCAAAAAGTAAATGTGGAGCATATTGATTTCATCTCAACATAAGTTCTCTCAAATATAGATATCCAGCATAGTATAATGTGTTAAACGCGAGCTTTTATCCAAAGTATATTTATTTATGAATTGGTTAACATTACGGTCATCGTTAATTGAATTAGTAGTGTTACAGGCATCATACTTTAAGGATGTCAGATTTACCTCCCTTCGAACACACGCACCAATTTGTCAACAGAAACTCCGATGTCATATTTTCAACTGAGGTGACGAGTTCAGTACGCCAATCCTTTAAAAAACAAAACAAATTACTGTCCATCTATTTATGTGAAAATTAACCGATAATATGAAGACAAGCACAGACCTATTGGACTAAAGTTGGCGGAATGAACCACGTAGAGAAAATTCACGAACTAAAAGAAAAAGACGTTTGCTGTTTTTATTGTTACTATAAGGCTGATTATGGTACATTTTTCGAAATCGTGAATCAAAATTTTCAAAATGAAAATAGAATTATATGACAGAGATAGAAAGTTTAATAATGAAACTGCATTTGACGTGTGCATGGCGGAATGAAAGAAAAATAAATATACAAGTGAGTACAGAGATTATGTAGTTAAATGTATTTATTTTTTCCAGATAAAAAAAATTCTAAAACTCTATTTGATTTTTTAAAAAAATTTCAAAGACCAGAACGTTTACAAATTGCAACAACTTTCCTGATATAAAAATTCTGATTTTTTAAAATAACATCTCAGTGTCGCCCGCCCCTTACGACGGCCCTGCTTGTGTGGCATATTTGGGTTTGATATCTCTGCAATAAGACACGAAATAGGACACATCAAGACCTTGTGGGACACACTTGACTTTGATATCCCTGTAATAGGACACGAAATAGGACACATGAAGGCCTTGCGGGACACACTTGACTTTGATATCCCTGCAATAAGACACTACATAGAACACGTCAAGGCCTTGTGGGACACACTTGACTTTGATATCTCTGCAATAAGACATGAAATAGGACACATCAAAGCCTTGTGGGACACACTTGACTTTTATATCCCTGCAATAAGACACGACATAGCACACGTCAAGGCCTTGTGGGACACATTTGACTTTGATATCCCTGCAATACGACATGACATAGAACAAAATATCAAGGACTTGTTGGGTAGACTTAGATTTATTATCTCTGCAATAAAACACGGAATAGAACACATCAGGGCCTTGTGGGTCATATGTGAAGCAAAGTGGAAATAATTATGAGAAAGATAATGTCTCGCTAAGATGAAAATGTAAATATCGTCGAATATCTCCTTGCTAAAATTCTGTTCAGTATAATCAAAGAAAGAATTTTCCAACGCTCAGATAAAGGGGGGGGGGGGGGGGGGAACAGAACATAGGAAACATGAAACATAAAAACATTTAACTTTATTTTTATACTGCTGTTTTTATTATTATTGCGTTGTCAGTTTCAAATCGGAAAAAAACTGTAAGCAGATTAGATAAGTACACATGGAACTGTATTAGAAATGTATTGGCAAAGAAAACAGAAAAAAAACTGCTTAGCAGATGAATGCCTACAGAGTTTCACGGTAAATTAAACTTAATGTTAAGAACTGATTAAAACATTTGTCCTATCGCCAGACTATGTGATTTTAACCTCCATGCAGATCTACGTGTGCAAATGTAACACAGTTAGGATGGTCTGTGTGATAAGTAATCATTGATTATGTCTTTTTGTGTGGCAAGTTTATCAGGGTACATGAAACTTCAGTCATTCTCCTCTCAGAAAATAAAAAGGGTGTTACAACTATAGCGCATCAATGAAATTTATATATTTAAAAATGTTACATGATCATTTTCGTTTATTTAAACGATAACTGAAACGTAAATTAAAGTTAGGCATACCTGCTGTTGATGGACTAATTAATCCTACCTTCTGTTAATGGACTAATTAGACCTACCTTATGTTAATGGACTAATTAGGCCTACCTTCCGTTAATGAACTAATTAGGCCTACCTTCCTTTAATGGATTAATTAGGCCTACCTTCCGTTAATGGATTAATTCTGCCATGTTTTTTAAAGGAATTCCTCATAAATTTTATTTTAGCAATATTTTATTTCCTTGGGAACTCTTCTTATAAACTGAGGAATACCAGCCTGTTCAGCAGGTGGCGCTGTTGCTTCTCTCAAAGCGTTCTTTACCAACGTCACCGGAGAGCAGTCGGGAGGAATGCCTTTCTTATTTAATAACATATTGCTGTCAAAATATTTCTTTTCTTTTCTTTTTTTCTGTGAAACGATTTAATCCTCATTTTATTAAACTTTGAATATAGCGATTTAATTTACTTTCTTTACAAATTAATTTAACGTCGACCACTGTTGTTATTTTGTTGCTTGGATTTTCCGTTCTATTTAAAGCTCGGTATAAGACGCATAGTTAAACGTTATGACGTCACAAATAAAAACGTTTTTGCATGCATCCAATCAGAGCAAAGATTACATATATACGTAAAGGACATACTGAGTATGTCCATATTTCCGTATATCAGGGCCAGCAACCTATGTCATAACCGGGATAGCAGACACACGAAAAAGAGTGGCAGTTTTCACGACTCAAAGTAAAATTTGCATTTTCCCCAGTAATTTTTCAGGACCGTGCGTAAAGCATCCAGTTAATTACAAAGAATCCGTATTTCTCGAAACAGATGCCATCGGCGCCATGGTTTGAATATCAACGGGGATAGCATGCTTAACCATAACATGAAGTTTAAAAAATGGGCACATAACCTAAACAATAACGAGTATTTCCAATTCATCAAATGATATCACCCACAGGCATGACTGCAATACGCAGAGCACTCACACATATTTCTGCTGTGTGCGTGTAGACCGATAGAAAATCGTATTGTCTCTTTAAAGAAATTGTTAGCATTATTTTGTACAAAACTTGTTTTCCTGTCTCACTGTTGAGTCTTGTATAATAGGCCATGGTCACTTGTATTAGGCACGGTCGTGAGGAAAGTTGGCAACACATACCATTTGTAAGTTTATGACATAAGGAATCTAAAAAACACAATATTGCCATTTTTCATCTCAAAGGTCGAGGTCATACTTCAAGATCAAATGGAAGACCCCAAAATCAATTATAGATCGACGTATATCTCCTTAAATATTTAGATGTACTACAAATGTTAATATAGATCTACATTTTGTTGTTCTGTTTTAACTTACTACTGGATGTTTATTTAAAACAGAGAGGCCTATTACAGAATGTAAATGATGAGTAAAGACCACAATCAGGTTTTAGAGCTAGTAAAATAATGGTCCATGGAGTAAAGACCGCAATCAGGTTTTAGAGCTAGTAAAATAATGGTCCATGGAGTAAAGACCACAATCAGGTTTTAGCGCTAGTAAAATAATGGTCCATGAGTAAAGACCACAATCAGGTTTTAGCGCTAGTAAAATAATGGTCCATGAGTAAAGACCACAATCAGGTTTTATAGCTAGTAAAATAATGGTCCATGAGTAAAGACCACAATCAGGTTTTAGCGCTAATAAAATAATGGTCCATGGAGTAAAGACCACAATCAGGTTTTAGCGCTAGTAAAATAATGGTCCATGAGTAAAGACCACAATCAGGTTTTAGCGCTAGTAAAATAATGGTCCATGAGTAAAGACCACAATCAGGTTTTAGCGCTAGTAAAATAATGGTCCATGGAGTAAACTAATTACTGCTTAAGCTAGTGCAGAATATCACAACTAATTTGATGGTCATGAAACCTTTAGATTATCTGTAATCATATTATGCACGCAGTCAAAGAAGTGAAACAGCTTAAAATGTGCGCAGATAATTTTTAAGGAGCAACGAAATGAAGAGTTACAGTCAAGGCGAATATGACAGGATGGACTATTTAGTATTAAACAGAATTCTCTTGTATTGATTATATGAGTATTAAGCTGGATATCCTATAATATTTGAATTGATTGCAATAGACTGAGTGCATTTAATCTGATCTCTGATAATTGTCCAATAATCACGAAACAATAATTAAAAGGTAGGCACATTCAAAAGGGTGTTATTGCTCATATAACGATGCTACAGGCGCTGATTGAATGGTTTAAACATGTGCGGTAATGCAGCAGTTTTGCGGAGGCAATAAAAAACCTATCAATTCATTCGGTAAAAATGATCTTGAAACAATGAAGCTCATGCAATCCTTAGGCATTAAAGACACTGAGTTAATGATGGTCCTATGACAAGTGTAATTTATAAGACTCATCAGAGATGGAATATACATTCTTTATCTGCCCAGTCTTAATGATGTGTAAATGCACCTCTACTTATGGATGGTCCCCTTCTGTGTCGCAGAAATAAATAATTTTGATAGATTGAATCCATGCATTATCCAACAATTCAGAGATGTCGTGTGGTGTTAATAGTCTGAATGTCCTATTTTATGCAATATGAACAGGTCCTGTCATAAACCACTCGAAATGGTGGACAAGAGGTCTAGGTCGTCTTTCTGAAATCTGTTTGATTCAACGGTCCCCTTTGGTTTAGTAGTTGATCTGTATTAATCTAGTCAGTGTTAATTCTTCTGAGGCATGCAGTGAAATCTAGAAAACAGGAAAACTAATTCTCAGAAAACATTGCAGTGGATTAAAATTTTCTTTAGAACGCAGTGGCATTGACCTTGTACCGTCCAGTTTGAAATATAGTCAGTCTGTTGCAGCTTCCAGTAAAAAAAAAATACCTTCTAAATTTTCATGAAGGTTTGAAGTGTAGGTGTGAAGCCATGCGATAAGCTATTTGATTTCACCAGATCAAAAGTGACATTGGCCTATCAACTTTATATATATATATATATATATATATATATATATATATATATATATATATATATATATATATATATATATATATATATATATATAATAAAAGCTACTGTACGGGATTATTATTATAATAGCCACACTCATGCATGAATCTGTTGCCAATGGCGAAAGGTACCTTCCATCGTGAAACAATTTTCATGACTGTACGTACAACAGTGTTCTAGAAACTAAGCTAAAATGCAAAGACCTAACTTAATTACTGGAGCATGAAAAGAAGGTCACTGTGACCCACATTTGCCCGTGGTCAAAGCCATCAAAATTCATGACTGCACACAGAACAGGATCTGAGAAACTGAGAAACTAAGACGCAAAAATTTAACACAATCACTTAAGTGTGTGAATTTAGATCACCGTGACCTGCTTAGGCCCGTGGTGAGTGGTATCTTCCAAGATGAATGCACCCATCAATTTTGTAACTGTACTGACCCAAATGTAAAAACTTAACGTAGATGCCTACGATGACGACGACAACGCCGTCGGAAAAGTGATCCCTATGTCTAGCCTACTTCGCATGCGAGGCAACGTTCTGACATATATTCCATCCAGCTGTAAATCAAAAAGAGCAATACATCTTGCAAAAATAGTAGAAGTACAAAAATGTGTCAATATGGGCATTTTAGATGATAACCATAATATGTACCAAGTTTCACAGCGACCCCAAAACAAGACACATACAATAAGAAAAGTCATTTATACAACAAGCCATGCCACCCTTAAAGTCGGTACACTTTTTTGGCATTACAAGAGGAGTTAATCTGTGCAGCCGGCATGGATTCTTGGGTCTGTCCTCACCTCCCACCCCACATTCCAAGTCACCATAGGGATACATACTAAGGGAGCAGCAGTGGTGACTCGGTGGCTAAGGCAATAGAATCATGACCAGAAAATTGTGGGTTCCATTCCCACCATATTATCAGCCTGTATCGACTACCGCATTTCTCCGGATTTTATTGAAGGTGATGGGTGTCTTTCCTCTTTGTATGAAATGCCTTAAAATAATGCAGATTAGATGTGATAACAAATGTTTCAGATACTTTAACATAGCATTATTAGCATTTGTCAAACTCGATTTATCCAAACATTTCAAACTTGCTTCAAAATATTCAAGACTTTTAAATGTGGTCAAGTTTTAAGGAATAATTCTCAGCAAATAAATGTATAAACTTGGACATGGTTTTAACAAAACGTTCTTCTTAAAACTAAATCTTGCACACAATTAAATACGTTAAGAAATTTTGATGCTTAGATGCCTTTATTGGTGTGCATTTCGGAGACTTTTAGTTGTACAGCACAGAGGTTACGTTGCAATATTAGCAAAGTCACATACAAGTAAAACGTTGCATGCATCAGGCGCACAACATTTCTGCTTTGGTTAAGGGGCCCCGGGTGGCCGAGTGGTTTAAGGCGCTCGCCTTTACAGATCACTCACACATCTCACGTCTGTCCACGTGAGTTCGAGTCTAGGTCCTTCCGGGTTCTTCCTCCACTAAATATACTGGTCGACATATGTAGCCTACCATGTGCTGAAAAATGGCGTTAAACCCAACAAAACAAAAGCAAACAAAACTTATTTGATTAGGTAAAGTCCACTTTTTAAGGTGTATTACAACGTCTTCATGAACACGAATATAATAATATATGTATTTTATATGTTATTGTCAAATTATTATCAATTTAAGAGTGTTACTTGTTATAATTCTGTTTTATACTTTTCTTCAGTTTAACTTACAAATCATTCATTATAATCCCTAAAGTGTTTTATTTTGTTATATTTAACATCTTGTATTGCAATGTATGCACCTTGTATTCTAATAGTAATTTTTGGTTTTTATTTTTTGTCAACAAGGTGGAGAAATCTGTATAACGCCAAACCCTGTGATTATAAATAGTCCTTATCATAGGCTACTCCCCTTGCTTTCTAAAAATAAACGAAACTGCGTGGATGTTGCTTATAATCGAACTCATCCTAGCGCTAGATTATATAAGTTTATATAGGAAGTATGATTAAAATTTGCCTAGAAAAATAGCGCTCCTGGAGTGTTCAAAAGCACAGTCAATCAGATGCATGACCACCTCATTGATATGTGTATTCACAAGCAGAGTCAATCAGATGCATGACCACCTCATTGATATGTGTATTCAAAAGCACAGTCAATCAGAT
Source organism: Margaritifera margaritifera (assembly GCA_029931535.1). Classification (NCBI taxonomy): domain Eukaryota; kingdom Metazoa; phylum Mollusca; class Bivalvia; order Unionida; family Margaritiferidae; genus Margaritifera; species Margaritifera margaritifera. The sequence continues at coordinate 393,335 of JAQPZY010001399.1, read as the reverse complement.
GCATGGCCACCTCATTGATATGTGTATTCACAAGCACAGTCAATCAGATGCATGACCACCTCATTGATATGTGTATTCACAAGCACAGTTAATCAGATGCATGACCACCTCATTGATATGTGTGAATGTCGCTCAAATTGGTTAAACCTTCCAAAAGAAAACAGTGATTTCTTGACATGCGCATCTTCAGATGATGACCATAGCGATTCACTGAAACTGTTAGATTAGCTGTGTTCAAAATATTCTGTCATACACGAAATCTAGCTTTAAGTCAAAAAGAGCAGTAACTCGACAAAATTCGCAACAGTGATTTGTTGATTTGTACATCTTCATATAATGACCACAGTATGTACCAAGTTTCACAGTTACTCATGAACAACTGTGGGACTAGTTGCATTTACAAGATTCTGTCATACACTGCATTCAGTTGCAAACAAGAAAGGACAATATCTCTAACAAAACTTGTAGGAGGAAAGTAATTCACCAATATGCACATCTTCAAATGATGATCATAACAAACGCTATATACAATTGCAAATCAAAAAGGGCAACAGCGCTAACAAAAATAGTTATGCACGTCTTCAGATGATGAACATCATATATACCAAGATTCACTGCGATCAATCAACAATTCTGAGTCTAGTTGCGTTCAGAAGATTCTGTCATACACTGCACCCAGCTGTAAGACAAAAAGGACAATAACTCTACAGAAAATTGTGAAATGACCATAACATTATAAACTGTAATGAGTACAAGTCCTGGGACATGAAAAAAGTATTATTTTTCGTGGCTCAAGACTTATATGCACGTAAAAATTATAACCTTTTCGGTGTCCAAACACTTACATACACAAAAATGTCGAGACGTAACCGGCATGATAGCCACACGTCACACAGCATGACCAGCTCTTGTTCAGCTACCATGTTAATAAACTATTACAAACTACCGTGAATACTTTAATATTATTATTATTATCGTGTATGTGCATATTTTCTGATTTGTCCAACTTGATTAAAAATTAATGGCAACTAATAACTTAAAAATTCACGGGCCGCTTAGTATTTACCATGAGACAGAAAATAAAACTATAATAGAGTACCGTACTTAGGGCATATAATGTGTAGAGTCACTTGTATCCTTGTTTATTCCTAAACATATTACGAACATATTTTGCTTTATTCGTCCTTTTTCACAAAACCTCATTCTTCCAGGTCACATTTTAGGCATAGGTAGCCATGCTCAATGAATTTTGAAATAATTGGTTTCCATGAGTAATCTATACATTTTTGGACTTACTGCATCCTCAATATTACATATTTATAAGCCCCCCCTCCCCCAGCATACTACAGAATAAGGCACCCAAAAGTTCATATCTAAAAGTAGGAAATATTCACTATTTCCAGACTTTGACTATCAATGGTTTTGTCGTCAACAATGGGACAATTTCACACAAATCTAATATAAAAACATTTGTTTAATGCCTAAAAACAATTGCAAAAAGTTTATAAAAATACAAACAAAACATTTTCTCCTATGTACAGCCAATCATTATCGATGGTAAATTAGAGTTTGCTTCATTTTGATTTACTCCTAAATATAGCATAATTCAGGACAATCAAAATATTAGATTTAAAATGGCAAAAATACTTCAGAACACTGGCCTAAAATGGCACAAGGGTGACTGTGTGTTCAAAACTTTTTGTAGGTGGCGCTTGCAATCTACAAAATTCGCCAAAGAAGCAGTTTATGATTATTAAGCTGGCGATTATTTATCGAAACAACATATTTGACAACTGAAAAATCGTGAAACAGTACTGTTGTCCGTCGATTTTGGACTAATACTAAACCGACTTTTTGCTTGCTGCTAATGTCATGCGCCGTAAGCAGCCATGTTGGCAATGTGTCTTAATTCCGGCAAGTGCATCAGTTAGAATATTGAAAATTGAAAATGTTCTTAAAAAAGGTTTCAAATGCGTATTTTGCAGATTAAGAGAATAAAATGTAATTCGGACATTACGTCGTTTCTTAACTCACCCCAAAATGTGCGATAAACTTATAATAAGACGCTGTTTTATTTACTTTGTTTCACGTGATCAGGAGGCACCTTTAGCACTGATATAAGCGATCCTACAAAATGATGTAATCCATAAAAAAAAGATACGACTGTTTGACGGATATAAAAAAAAAAAAAAAAATAGATTAATCATAAAACCATCATATATTAACATAACCGTCATATGTTCACATAACCGTCATATATTCATTACATAATTACCATAGTATATGTTATAATGCTGATAAAGATCCAACTACATCGTCATTGATCCATTACATAATTTTTAAAACATTATTCGTATATCCCCCGGCCCCTTTTACGATTTTGAAAACGAAAAGCATCAAGGATATACAAAATGTACAAAGCGAAGTAATTTCATTAATTAGTTTATAATTTCTAACCTGACTGTCGCCTAACACCGTCATCTTTTTCGCGTTTCAAACCAAAGGTGAGTTTGCAGTGTAAACAATGAGCCTGCTCAAAGTCCTTTTCAGGTTCCTGGAAAGGTCCATTTTCAGTGAAGAGGTCAGATTATAGGACAAGACATACACAGAAGGAAAAACTGTATCGTTTGCATTCAATTTGCAATGTCAAGTTTTAATTTTTGTACAAAACAAAAAAACAAAAAAACAAAAAATAACCGGGCAACCCGTGTAACTTTTATGTCAATGGGTTCAAAGGATGTGACTCCCAAACTCATGGAAATTTACGGAATTATTCAGAGCATATCGAAGATGATGAACTAGATAGCTCCTGTTTTCTTAAAACACAGACTCGCCCACGCAAATATGTCGGCCGTGTTATAGTATTCCCCACTCCCGCAAAGATTTAAAAAACTAAAAGTATCAAGGATATAATAAATGCACAAAACAGTCATTTTCATTGCATTCATCAATTAAAATTTCGAACCTGATCGTTGCCAGGGGGTCTCTAACACTGTCATTTTTTCAAACCAAACGGGAGTTTCTTTACCAACACGGTCGCCATATTTGCGTAGGCGAGTTTTTTTCTTAGACAGAAGATGTGATGTAGTTTGCGGTCTTCGATACACTCTGAATAATTTGTAAAGTACTCTGAATAATTCGTAAATTTTGGTAACGATGAGAGTTACATCCCTTTGAACACATGTATATAAGAGTTACACCTTTTTATTATGTTCTATTTTTTGTTAGAAATAATAAAACAAGACATTGCAAATATTGGATGCAGACGACACAATTCTTACTAAAAATGGACTGTTCTAGGAACCGGAAAAGGACTGTGAGCAGTCTGGTTGTTACATCGACAACTTCCGTATGGTTTGAAATGTTTGGTGTACACACACACACACAAATAAAATAACATGGTTCTAGGGGGTTAATATGGTGCTAGACATATACCTTCTATTTTCCATCTAAGAACCAATATAAATGATTCCATAGTATAATACAGTAAAATTTACTGATTATAAATATTTATATACATAATGGTGATCCATTTCTTGCCATAACGGGGACTGATTGCAGTGCTGGGGAAGTTGATGTGATCACACTTTGAAATTAGAAATAAGTACATTGTTAATGGGAATGTAGGAGGAATATTTTACAGAGAATACATTTGTTATTAGAAACAGGTGGGATTGGTAGAAGCAAGTATTTTTGCTCTCAGGCGATGCTGGTTGTAAATGATGCATTCAGCTTCCTGTATTTGATTAGTGCTTAAGTTAAAGGCGGTCTCGATCGCTGGAGCACTGCAATTCATCACACACTGCAACATAAGTTCGCTGTCATTGCTAAGGATATCGGCTGCACCTGCCCTTCATGACTGGATAAATCCTATGATTTGTTTTGGACATGTTTAACACCTTTGTACTGAGGGGCATGTGAGAATGAAGTGCTTTCTGTCTTCTGATTCTCCTTTACAGAGGAAGCAGAGACGGGACACAGAGTGTTGATTGAACTTGTGTCTGTTGGACTGCAGTGTATACGAGTCTGTTAGGTGCCTTACTTCGATGGATGCTTCCGCTACCGCTCTTGGTTTGGTTGAGGCGGATGTCCATAGGGGGTGTGCCTGCAGCAAAGGGTTGTCTTGGATGTGGAGGAATCTGAATGACGGTTTGTTTTGTTTAGCCTCTTCCCATGTCTTGCGCCAATATGAGTTAAATGCCTCCTTAACAACATATTTCCAATGTTGTTTGCTAGGGGGTGGGCGTGGAATGAATCTAATCGAAGACCGATGGGATGGAGTATTTCTATAGAGATTCCTGATGTAAGTAAACCAACTGTTGCTACCCTATCTTTTAATGTCAGCTGCCTGCTTGCAATCTCAAACTACACAGATTCCGGCTGCCTTGTGATGGTGCCAAAAAGTAGCAGGGCTTTCATTTCAATATGGGCGTCTATGGAGGTTGCACCTATAAGTATATAAACTGGGGCTGTAGCACATCTCTCTTGGAGAAACTGTATCTGACGAGGTATCTGTTGTTCAGATTTTTTTCAGCGTTCCCAGGTCTTCTATGGAGATTCGTGTCACTTCTAGGCCGTAGACGAAGAGATATGTGTTGTAAGATAGAATTGGGTTCACCCCTTTCTTTCCTCGTAGGCCTGCTCCCATGATGGAATAAAGCGCTCTTCGCCCTTTTTGTATCCTATCCTCTATATCTGTCTACATGTCGGTTCTACTGGAAACACTAAGGTGGGTTGTTGAATCGGTTTCCTTAATTATCGTTTTTCCCAGGTGCCAGGATTGTGCTGTTCTTTTTATAGGGTCGTTGAAAATCACGATGTCGCTTTTGAGTGGTTGATTTAAAAGTATTCAGCGCTAGAAAAGTTGTAGATGAAAGTGAGATTTGCAGGTCTACTGGGTTGTTAGCAAAGGTGACACGTCGTCGGCTACTGTGGGTGATCCTATAAAGGTGGTCCCAATTGATGCCATATTATTCCGTTGGATTGTGTGTAACAGGTCGTTGTTGAGCACTCGTAGAGGGTAGGAGATAGTTTGGCGCCTTGCTTAATTCCACGTCCAACTAATGTAGTGGAAGTGGTTGTTGAGCTGGTCTATGCATTTTACTTTGCTAACTGATGCTGTCTGTAAGTCTTTTAGGAGGATGCATGGATTGCCTTTAATACCATGTATATATAGCTTCCTCAAGAGGCCTTCATGCCATACGACTTCAAAGGCTTTTCAGCATCAAGGGTTGTTAGGACGAGCATTTTGTTTGTATCTCTTGCCTCATTGATTGCTTCAGATACCGAACAGTGCTGCATAACAAGGGGAGGTGTTTTTTTGTGAAATCCCTTTAGAGTTTATTTTGGGTCGGGGTCAGTTTACTGTCTATGTGGGTTAAAGCACTGTTTATATTAGTTTGCTAAGGATGGTTGTCACTGTGATGAACCTGTAATTATGGGGTAAAGATGGTCCTTCCATGGGCACTGGTGTGACGATCCCTACTTTTAACACTTCTGGGATACTTGCACTCTGGATGATGCTGTTCAGAAGTCTAGTGAGGTATATAGCCATGGCCAGGCCGCCATATTTAAGATGTTCTGCGGTCATGCAAGGCTGGTCTGGAGCTATGTTATACAACAGCTTTTTGATAGCATGCTCCACGACTGATACTTCTAGTATAGGGACGGGTTCAAACTGGGTACAACTCGCATTTTCAAGCAGGATATAGTCGCTGAATACCAATTCATGATGCGACTCATCGTAGTTCCCTTTATTGTGTAGGGCTACAAGACGCTCAAAATGGCGTTTCCATCCTTGTAATATTTACTCTTGCTGTACTAATGTGTTTTCATCCATGCAGAGGAGCTCTGTCTGCACATAATGAGATTTCCTCTGCTTGTTAACCATTCTGTAGAAAAGTTGTTGATCAAATTCAGCTTCTATCACGATTCGATATAAAGTTGGTCTCTGTGATGTAATTGTAAAGAAGGTCATTCAGTGCAAAAGATGAACCATACCAAGGCATTATTTTCGTTGTTGTAACACTGGTACTACATTTTAATGAGTTAGGTTATTTACATTTTCAAGGCAGAATACGTAACTACTGGTGACTTTCGACAATTTTACCGCAATAATGCATAAATTGACAATAAGTAAACGAGAGCAAAAAAAGGGAGAAGTTATTCCCATAACGAGTGAGAAGTCATTTTTTCCCCCATCAAGTTACGATCCATAGAATGCGCCGTTCGGCATGTTGAGGAAAAAAAAATGTCCAAGATATCCTAAGACTTTTAGTACATGAAAAATTTAATATGATTTCGTGTCCCAACTTTTATAGCCCATGAAAGAAAGAAAAAAAAATGAAAATAATTAAGGGTGTCCCAAGACTTGGATTAATTAAGGTAGTTGCTTTCAAAAGATTTTGTCATACTCTGTATTCAGCTAGAGGTGAAAAAGGGCGATAATACAACGAACAATACCTTAAAAGTCCCAGTAAACCCATGAAAACACCAGAAACGAACAAAAATTGCAGAAGCAAAATAATTTTTCATTATGTGCATCTTTAGATAATGACCATACCATTAAAAACTGTAAAAGTAGCTCCTTTCACAAGATTCTGTCATACACTGCATTCAGTTGCAAGTAATAGAGGGCAATAACTCTTATATAAAAATCTGGGGCAAAGTGATGTCAAAATGCATATCTTTGGGTGATGACCATAATCTTTACCAACTTTCACAGCAATCCACCAATCAAAGTACTGAGAATACTGTTGGCTTGAAGGGTTAGAGTAATGCGGTACATTAAGCAAGATCAAAGGGATAAACATAAATTATTCGAAATTGATAATCACATTTCTCTTTATTATCGCAAGCAAATACCAATATCCTTTAAAAACTTGTAATCTTAATTTCTAAATGTTTTAAGACTTCTTTTCTCTTTATTTCCTAACTGAAAATTTCTTTAAAAATTCATAAAACATTTGATTGAAAATTTGAAGCAATTACCTTTAATGAACATTTTGTATTGAAATCTTTCTGTTTTAAGTATTACACAGAAGCTGACAAACTGTATGAATGGAGGTAATCACTCATGTCTAATAATTTCCTCTAAGTATTAAAATTTGAGTTATGTCCCTTTAAGTAGCTAGACTCACCTTGCAAGGCAAAAAGAGTCAAATAAAGAAAAGTTCCTATTATTAGAAAGACAAAACACAAAATATTCTTAGTAACAGAATACACAGCATGCTATAGGTCTGAGAGGGATAAATCCCGCCAACTTATCAACTGTGTGACTAGTTGTATTCACAAAATTGTGTGATGGAAGGAAGAACGGATGGAAGGACAACGGATAAACAGCCATGCGGATTGCATTATACCCTCACCTCTTTACAGATATTAGATATGAAGTATAAGTTGATATTTCTGACTCATTCTTGCTATTTATACACACTTGTTTGAAAACAACAAGGACAATAACTCTTCTAAATTAAAGGCATGATCTTTACAGCGACAGACGCTCTACTATGACAAAATGGCTGGAAACCAACTATATCATTGTAACGAAGGTTGACTGTGTTTAAAATTTCATCAACAATTGATAAAGGGAGACAAAACTAAGTTAGAAGATTTTACCATTTTGACGAGTATATTTGGAATACTGTCAATCAGCTTTATAGTACAAATGATGTAGCAGAAATCTTAATTTAGGCTGATAATAAACTTGTGATATCTGTATATAAAATGCATTTTTAATTCACATTTTAGCATAAACTTAATATTGTCGAGTTTAAAGACCAGGGAACAACAAAACTACATAATAATTATTCATTGTTTGTATCTACTCTATTTTGAAAACACGAGGCCCAAGTGGCCTTGATATTGCTCACCTTTGTAGGTGACATATGTCAGCTTGTAAATGCAAACTCATATACATATTGAAACTGTACAGGGGAAATACAATTTTGGAGCAATAGTTGATACATTGTCTATTAATGTTGATGTGATTTGTCTTCTTTTCTAAACCATATATGTAGGATCACTTTCACAACATAAAAAGGGCAATTTATTTATACAACCAGCATTGTCCCCAGGATCTCTCCCAGCCCCTGGGACTTGGCCCCAATTCATAACTTAGATACTGTTCATAGTTTTAGTGTTAAAGTATATACACTTACTTGGCATTACAAGGGGAGTTAATCTGTTCAGTCAGCATATATTCCTAGGTCCATTCTTATCCCCTGCCGCCCCTGGAGTCATAACTTGGCAACCATTGAGATCAGTACCCAAGAAAGCTGCTGTGACTCAGTGGCAAAGGTGTTGGACATGTGACCAGAAGGTTACAGGTTCAAGTCCCACCATCTGATCAGCCTGGATCAACTACCGAATTTGTCAGGATTTTTTTAAAAGGTCATGGGTTTCTATGGTTGTAGTTATTAAATCTGTATGTGTTTCAGTGAGAAGGAATATTGGGTTATTTATTTTTTTAATCAAAAGCTAAAAATAAATCTATACATTTATAATAATTTGTGAGTAATGGCACATAATATATCATATGCCTTAAAATAATGCACAATACATATAATAACATATAAACAACAAATGTTTCAGATACTTTAATATGGCAAAAGTATCAAATATGAAACTGTAAATCAAATATATCAAACTTGCTTCAAAATATTCAACAATTAGATATGTGGTAAAGTTTGTTGCAATACTTTTCTGTGAATAACTTGATAAACTCAACATTATTTTTACAAGAAAAATGTTCTTTTTAATAATTACGTATTGGTGTGCATCAGACACTTTTAGTTCTTTAGTCTACAGTACATTAAAAGTAAAGTATCATACAACTTTTTCCTTAGTAAAAACCACTTTATTCAAAAGATTTCAATAATTCATTGGTATTTTACAAATTAGTATTATAAATATATTATAAAATTACTCTCAACTTAGAGCAATACTTGTTTTATTGCTATTTTATATTTTATTCAGTTTAAATTATAAATCATTCATTATAATACCTAATGTGTATTCTTTTATTTTTATAACTTATTCTATTGGAATTTATGCATCTTGTATTCTAAAATTAAATATATATATGTTTTAAAAAAATGTCTGCATGGGGAAGAACTTTGTATAACCCCAAACTTGTGATTCAAATTAGTCCTTATAATAGGTTACTTCTCTTGCTTTCCACAAAGAAATCTCGGTTAGTAGGATTCTTTCATTTGAAATTTCTTTCAATGCTTTTGACAGCATGTGTTGAAGAAAAAAAGTGTTCAAGGTTTGCCCAGTTTGTGTCTTCATCAATATTTAATGGCACATCAGCATCTTATGTCCAATATTGAAACACCTGGATGCCAGTTTTATTTATGTCAAAGTTGGTCAAATTCTGTTCATCTTTAGTATAAATTTGAAAGCCCTTATTACTAGCATGTTCTGTCAAATTTTTTGGTTAAATTCTGCTGAGCAGTTTCTGAACAGTTGTTGTTAAAGTTATTTTTCTATTTTTTAGTAATGGCAGCCATATTTTATGGTGGATTGGCATCATTTGTACAAATCTGAAAGCCCTTTATACCAGGATGCATTCTGTCAAATTTGGTCAAATTCAGTCAAGCAGTGTTTGAGAAGTCATTTTTAGGTTTTCCTCTTGTTATTAATGGCATCCATAGTTGATAGTGGCTTGGCATTATATGTGAAAAAGAAATTGAAAGCAATCTATGCCAGGATGCTTTCTGCCAAATTCTATTCAGTGGTTTTTGAGAAGTTGTTTAAGTGTTCTTCTATTTTTAATAATGGCGGTCATATTTGATGGTGTATCAGCATCATCTGAATAAATTTGAAAGAACTTCATGTCATGTTGCTTTCCATCAAATCTGGTCAAATTCTGTTGAGTGGTCTTTAAGGCAAGGTTATTAAAGGCTTTTCTATTTTTAGTAATGGTGGCCATATTTGATGGCAGATTAGCATCATCTGAATAAATTTCACAGACCTTCATGCCAGGATGCTTTCTGTCAAATTGTCTGAAATTCTGAAAAGCGGTTTTTGAAAAGTCATTTAAAGGTTTTTCTATTTTTAGTAATGATGGCCATGTGATGGCAGACTGGCATCATTTGAACTAATTTGAAAGAGGTTATGCCAGTATGCTTTCTTTCAAATATAGTCAAATTCTGTTGAGTGGTTTTTGAGAAGCTGTAACACCGATTGTGAACTGGCAATGCATGACATCACTATATCTACCTTTATCTGGCCAATCATGCCCTCAGGGCATACTGAATACTTGATTCTACCCCTCTTCGTGTATACATTTACCATAGGCACACTTGGCCTTATAGCCAGGTGAGCTAAAAATAAATCAATCTCTTCTTATGTCAGTCATGTGAAAACAACACTCAAAACCTTCATTATCACTCAACTATCTGGGAAAAAAAAGAATTATTGCAACTGATAATGACATGGACGTAAAATGTTAGTAGAAATTCATAAAAACAAAATAAATAACATCTACAAATAGAACACACACACACACAAACACATCCACTATTAAAAAAGTAACTGCTGTACATTAACATTAATGCATCACTGCAACCAGAGCTCCTTTATATTCCAATAAAAATATACCATGAAAAGATTCGTCAGAGAGGAAAAGCATATGGCAGTAGTAAAACAAGAGTTCCTTGTAGGGACTGATGCTCAACTGACTGAAAGAGAATTTCCAGGAATCAAAGATTAAAACCATTTTTTTCTTTTTAACTGCCGAGTGTTAAAACCATCTCTGATATTCTTCAGCGGTAACAATATTTTCAAGATGGCTGCCTTGGTCGCTGTATTGGATGGAAGATCGACAACTTTTTCACTTGGGACTAACTAGAGATTATAAGAGACCTTTTGGTGAGAACCCAATGTTGATATGACCATTCATTCAAGAGGAGCAGCAACAACATTTTAAGATGACACTGTAGAAAGTTTTCGATTGAAAGCCCCATTTTGATATGACTTCATATTTAGTCAGACTAGTAATATTGGCTGTCAGATGGGCACCAGTTTCACTGAGGACCAACTAATCATAAGAAGTCTTTCGTGAAAACTCCATGTTTATAAGATCATCCATTCATGATGAGTAGCAATAACAAGATTTTCAGGATGGCTGGCATGGAAGCCATACTAGAGGTCAGATCGGCACCATTTGCATAAAACTCCATGTCAATATGACTTTCCATTCAAGAGGAGTAGCAACAAGAAGATTTTCAAGATGGCTGCTAAGATTGGATGTAAGATTGGCACTATTTTCATTTAGGACCAACTAGACATCATAACAAATCTTTTAGTGAAAAAATCTAGTTGATATGACCATCTGTTCTGAGGAGTAACTACGACAAGATTTTCAAGACTGTTGCTGTGGCAGCCATATTGGATGTCTGAGCAGCACCATTTTCACTAATATTAACTAGATTTTGGGATGAATGTGTTTGTAAAGTTTCATGGCAATCCTCCAAGTCATTAAGGAGGAGTAGCAATAACAAACTTGTGCTAATGGACAGATGGACGACAGACAATAGGTCACCCCATAAGCTCTTCTCGTCAACCACCAGTATAGCTAAACAAAAAGATCAAAATAAGTGAGAAATTAATTAATTTACAAATGACTGAAAAATAAACAAAATGGAAATAAGTTTGAATTACAATATAAGCTAAACCAATGCAAGATGTGGGTGTAGGCACTGGCACCTTGCATGCCATACAAATAAAAAAAAAGTTTGTTTATAAAAAAAAAAAGTTTGATCTTTATCTACAGAGAACTTAAAATCTATCCATACTTAGCTATAGACTAAACAGATCAGAGGCAGATTATTAAAATAATTAGTGTACATTAATAGTACATCACTGCAAGCAGAGTATCCACCATATTCCAATATATACAGGGCTGAGCAAATCCCATAGCCCGACGTCCCGAACTAGTAATTTTTGAAGTTGGGCAAGTACAATTTTCCAAGTCGCTAGTCCGGGACAAGTGCTTTTTAAAAAAGTCGGGCTAGCCCTTATTTTCGTGCTTTAATCAATATATCTACCTTTATCTGGCCAATCATGCCCTCAGGGCATACTGAATACTTGATTCTATCCCTCTTCGTGTATACATTTACATCCTGTTACTGCTTGACTGCATATTGGGCTAAGCAACCAAATTATCGGCAAATCAAAACACGTCAAACAAAAGAAAGCCAGTATGATCAATTAGTAGTGTTTTAAGCGGCTTTTGTTGCATTGAGTTTACTCAAGCCAGATTATCACGAGCGGCTCACTATGATTTTAATCCAGCGAGTCAGTGTAATTAAATTAATGAAAGGTACTTTACCGACATCAGTGTTGGTTTATTTTATGAACTGATTAAATGACAGTTATGAATCTTTAATTTTTAATTGATTATACAGATGATTAACTTTCACGTGCAATATTGCGTTTGAAGCGAAACAATTACGCTAATTAATGAACTGTCTCTGTTTGTATTTAAAAGACAAAATGTATGTTATGATCACTTTAGAAGTAGTTGTCAAGCAAGCTGATAATTACTCTGTGGATACAATTAGTTTGCTAAATTATTTTCGCAAGGAAGGTAATAACGGCAATTCGGAGAAGGAAAATTTGTTTGAAAGTGGAGGGATAAATTGTAAGACTGATACTGAGTGTGCGGTAGCTATTTCTCCAAAGAGACATAAGCAACAATCTGTGATCGCAAAAAATGTCAAATATGACACTACTAAGAGACTGAGAATTCTTGGAACACTCTTAGTGAATACTCCACCTAGTCACAGTCAATTATGCAAACTATTAGAAATCATTTTTGTTATAAGCCCATCCACTGCTGAGTGTGAGTGAGGATTTAGTTTAATGAACTTAATCAAGACTTCTTTAAGGAATTCCTTAAACCAAAAGAGTTTACAAATATTAATGAACATTTCCGCAAATGGACCAAAGCTTGAGGACTTCAACCCAGACTCAGCTATGAACTGCTGGCTTAGTGCTGGTGCAGGTGGCAGACATAAATACATGGAAATTTTTTCAAATCCATCAGCTAAAACACATATATTGAACCTGAAGAAGCCAAATGTATAACAACCAATGTTTTTGAAAATTTAAATTCTTTTAAGAAATAATTATGTTGTATATTATTTCGTTTGTTTTTTCCATGGATTAAGTACATACTCCTCATCAAATCTCGGCAAGTGATTACCATTTTGGGACTAGTGAAGAGTAAGGTGGGACTAGTGAAGAGTAAGGTGGGACTAGTGAATTTTCTGAAACCACTTGTCCTGGACTAGTGGTTAAAAAAAAAATCTGCTCAGCCCTGATATACTATGATGTCCTATTACTGGGTCATGCCTATTACTGCGGCATTTGAGCATTTCCAAGAACAGCTGTCATCATGCATCACATCTGAATGACCCGTATGTAAACATATATTCAAGACGTTCACATACCTGTCTAGTTTAACAGTTTAAAAATACTCCATTCATAATAAAAAAACAATCTTATATTTCCCTTACATGTACACATTTAAGTAAGTGATCAAATCCCATTCATACCATATCCAGATCCAATACCTTTTCTGTACTTTTCATTCATAAAATTTTGCCTATCACAATGTCAACAAATCGTTTGTGGGAGGCCCATTAAGGGCATATTGTCAAACTCGTGAGTTTTGTTTCAGTGTGGGTTCTTAGGTGAGTAGTAAAAAGACAAGTTAATAAACCCTGTCATCACTTCAAATTCATAAAATGTGCTTTCTAGACATGGGACATACAATTTAAGTTTACGAGGAATGGGGTTAACTACAAATATGCAAATGCAATATAACATAAGAAGGTCCTAAATTCTAATTATTTAATAGATCTACTACAACTCAGACATACAAAGATCTTCACTAATTTTATGAATTAAATTTTTGAAATGTTTTTAAAATTGTGTTCCCTTGACATAACTTTTCTTGATTTTTTTTACTTTGATACTAACTATTGACAATCACTTTATTTCTCAATTGCCCTGGTAATAGGGTGTTCTCTTTAGAGTGTCTCCCTCACCTCAAACACCCGCACTTTGGCGGACCTGTTGATAGAATATTAAAATCATTCACAGTGACCAATGCCTCACACGCTGATTACTGATGCTGTAGGATAAAAAATACAAAAGTAAGTATATAGAAACTTTTTTGGGCATGTTTTCTAAGTAGTAACGTGGTAATAGGATGTACTGGCCTACATGTACCACAAAATGATCCAAAAATGAGGAAAAGCGTATGGCCATTGTGAAAAGAAGATCAAAATTTGTGACAAATGAATTAATTTACAAACAACAGAAAGAGAAAGAGAAACAAAATGCAAGCAAGTCTGAAATGCAACAAAGGCTAAACTAATGCAAGACTGGGATGTAGGCAGTTTTGTACCTTGCATGCCATACAAGGAAACAACTTCTTTCTTTTAATATCCTATGCTGAACCCAAGATTTATTATACTTAGTTATACATCATACACAGCAGAGGCAGTAGGGTTGACAGAAAATATGATTAGGTAAGCTATTGTAAAATCATGATAAATAAATTGGAGGTGTAAGAAAAACCTTATGCCTTTAAAACAAAATAGATAAAGTTGTGAACCAAATTAATAGGTAGGACAGACACTTCTACTAAATGACTCAATGCTTTTACAAGCAACCGTATAATTGTGCACACAATTTTTTTTGCTGTTTTTCACTATATATTCAGAGATATTTGTTGAGGAAGAATTCTGCAGTAGATATCCAAACATAAACAAGAATACTTTTTTTTTCAGTGTTCAATTCTCAGTGAAAATGATAAATTGTAATTCAATTTCATTTCATTCTCACAAATTACACAACTCTAATAATATCTGCATTGCTGTCATGATATATATATAAATATATAAATCTTCCTATAGTACACTCGAGATTAGCTAATACCAGCATTTTTCCATGACATTTTTGTTCATGTGGTAATTTTGAGTAATAAACAAGACATACATCAAATAGGCTACCATCTTCTATTTGCAATGTAAAAACTTCTAGATCTGAAGTTTAGTACTAGTAAAACTATGTTTGATTGTCTCTACGTGGTTTAATAATTGCAATCGGTTGCTATTCTTGTAGTATCATTCTTCTTTAACTGGTTCCATACGTACAAGTTATACTGAAACCAAATTCTTAATTTTATTATGAAGTGAATGAGAATTAATGAAACAGTCTGTGACACAGCAAAAATGGCAGCCAACTGCCAGTGTAAACCCCGTGGATATTGTCAAATGCTGTTTTAGTATTTTATGATTAGAAAATGGTAACCTATTTGATTAATGAATGCCTTGCTTACTACTCAAAAATTACCATATGAACAAAATTCTTGCAGAAATACTCCAATATTGACTAATTTTTATACTTTAGTTCTTTCAGTATTTGTGGTTTTGTCAAGCTTAACACCATTTTTCAGCACATGATAGGCTGTACATGGTGGGCAGTATATCTGGTAGAGGAAGAACCCAGGAAGAACCACTGAACCACGGGAAGCTACTGGAAAGCTTTCTCACATAACCATGTTGGCAGAGCCGAGACTAAAATCCACAGAGAGATGAGATGAGATGTGAGTGATCTGTAAAGGCGAGCGAATTTGGGCCACTTGGCCACCTGGGGCTCCTTGAGCATACTATAAATGATGATAATGTGCACATGTAAAGTTCAAGATCCTAGATCCCAAAAACATAAATAGGAAACAATGAGAATATACTGACATTTGTAACCCCTATGTGATAATTTTGCCCTCAAATCACTAGTGAAATTTGCTGAATAACTTCCTCCTGCCAAAGAGGCTAAAGAAAGTCAGTCAAACCAACTTTTAGCAGCTACTTTGTTGAAGCAAGAAAAATGGCGGTTAAAACAAATGGTTGCTAAACAGAGATTTCTATCTGCAACAACATTGTGCAAACATGCCTCAGTTATTTTTTTCAAAATTATAGTGATTTTATAAGAAAATTATTAAAAAGAAAAAGGATAATGATGTGCTAATATTACCGATTGAATACCGCATATTTTAGTTCTTGAAAACAGAAATTAACCAACATTAATAACAATGCACTGAACCAATAATTTAAAGTATAATCTATTCCTGCCACTACTTTTCTCTATTGCAATACATCATCATGATGAATCAGTCTTTTTTTAAAATCCCTTTTCTGAAGAAAAAAAAAAAGAAGAGAATCTGAAATACATTAAGCAGTGAAGACATCTCCAACACTAGAAAAACAATACTTTTGTACTACATACTTTAGAAAAATATTCAGCAAAATATTGAACATGCTGAATAAAAATACATTTGTGAACATTTAGTTATACTAAAGTATTATAATTTTAAGATTTACATGCATCTGTGTGGCAACATTTGACAACTCTACACATTTTTAAAAAGAAAAATTAAATTCATCTTCACGAAGAAATCATTTTATTTCACCCAAAGCAATTCACACACTTTGTCTAAGATTAAAAAATGTACTGAAGATGACTCCGTATTTTAAAAACATAAATGACATATACATAAATATACATGTCAAACTACAGATGATTTACAAGATGGTCCCTTAGCCATATTTAGTATTACATATTACATACACAATACAGATCAAAGATACTGTTATTCAACCTGTGGTAGAATTATTCCTTTGTACATTTATTTTACAGATAGCAAATTAGTGAAAGTATTAAAAACATTGTGAATTTCTTTACACAATAAATAATTACATGTAATGTTGTTGACATGATGATTTGCATGCAAATATAAAATACAATTATGCCATCAATTAAGAATAATTAATAATGGTTGATTGGTACATGATGTGAACCAAAACAAATTCGTGGGTCATCAAGATTCAACCATTCAAAAACCATTTATTCTAAAAGAGCTCTTTAACTTCATAAGTGAAACTGAAAAGGATGTAAAGACAGAGAATAAATGAAAGATTTTAAAGCAAGTGTTTCAGTTGGAACTTGCTACTAAGTGGATGCAATAAAAGTTTGGAGCAGACATTTTCACATTTTAAGTTGAAAATGAATGCCAACTATTAAAGGAGGTAAAGTTTCCGATGGGAACAAATTCCCACTCAAAATTTACTGGACATAAAATAATCCACTTACATTAAAATAAAATAGAAATGCTCTGTGTATTTATTCCTCTGCAATAATAATATTCATTTCTAGTTTGAAATTGTATGGTCTTAGAAAATTGCCAAAACAAATGTATTCTTGAAATATTTCTCATACTTTTTCATGTTTTAATTTTTCACAATGATAATAATAATATATTTTTCTCAATAATGAAAGAAAATATGATCAACATTTTTTCAACAAAAAAATCCTGTATCAAGTATTAGAAAACAATGCAATATATTTTCTTCTGAAGTTATTCTTGTTGCACAAACATCATCCATTGACTTTGTAACTTGTGACTTTGTCACTCTTTAAAATAAAACATAGTTACATTTTTCACAAAAGATTCAAAAATCTTCTTCATACAAAAACTATGAATCATTATTTGAAGAGAAAATTTTTGAAATTTCCACATTTCAACTACTACACACAAAATTAAAATTCCATGAAAACAAACTTTAAAAGGATAAAAAGAATAGTACCATAAATGGCACATGATATGCCCATTTTATAACCTTTTCCCTTCTAATGACCTGGACCTCTGAACAATGGACATGACTACTGTATGATAAGGAGTGGACCTGGGTTTGATAAAAATATCTGTTGGACACAAAAAAAACAGGTCACTGATTTAGATTATCATTTGCTATGACCTTGACCTGGTGCAGGGGGGTATGACTGAATACACGAGACACTGTCATTTCAAGATATATCACAGGCTAAAGTTTCATTTTAAAAAATCTTCAGCAGTTCAAAAGTATTACCTGTACATGCACAGATTTCACTGATTTATATTTTCCCTTGCCATGATCTTCCATGGGTATGGTATTTAATACACTGTTTAGTTATGATATATAACTGGTTAAAGTTTCATTCAAATATCTTCAGTGGTTCAAACGTTATACTCTGGACAAGGATACAGGCCAGAGTTACAGTTTCCCTTGCTGTGACCTTCACCTTCAGGCAAGAGGCATGGCTATGACATGCAATACACTGAGTACACATCATATATAATAGCTAAAGTTTCATTCAGATATCTTCCGAGGTTCAAACGTTATACTCAGGACAAGGATACAAGTCAAAGAATTGCATTTTCAATTGCCATGAACTTGATCTTGAGGTGGGAGGGGTGTGCGTGGCTATGGTATGCAACATACTGTCTAGTCATGATATATACTTGGGCAATGTTTCTCTAAAATATCTCCAGTGAGTTGAAAAAAAGTATATTCCAGAAAAGGATACAAGTCACAGAATTACATTTTTCCTTTAGGTGACTTTGATCTGGAGGCAAGGGGTGTGGCTATGGTATGCAAAACACCATCGAGTCATAATATATACTTGGGTAAAGTTTCATTAAAATATATCCACGGGTTCAAATGTTATACTCCATAAAAGGTTACAAGTCAATTAATTATATTTTCCCTTGTTGTGACCTTGATCTTGAGGCAAGATACATAGTTGTGGTGCACAACACACTACATAGTCATGACATATAATTTGGCAAAGTTTAAAGAAAATTTCTCCAACTGTTACAAAGTTATGGGCTGGAAAAGCAAATGTTAATGGATGGACAATACCAAAACATAGTATGCCTCAAAATAAGAATTCTTTTTGAATAGTCTTCACAAAGTTTATAAAGAGCATGGGACCTTCAATAAGATTACAACAAAATCTGACGATATTACTGGTATTTCACAATTAAATGGTTTACGTTGTACACACAGTGGAAGCATTATCTTCATATCACAGTATAAGATTGTGGAAACCAACAAGAACTGAAACAACAACTTCATAAAATGCTCAGCATTAAGACCCCTTGTAAACAACATCATCTAAATGGCATTGTATGTTTATTGCATATGAGAGTGTAACTGATAAAGAATACCATTTGCAAAAACATCAGTCAATTGTTTATTGTATGTCATAGGCTAATGTCTATTGTCAGTAAAAAGTTACAATGTAATAATACTTCAACCAATTTCATCCAAATACACCTCCCATTAAAACAAATAAAATCCATGTTAAGAATATAATGAACATAAAAACTGTCAATCTTTCTGATTAAATTAAGTGACAGATGTGTTGCATCAGCTTCCAAAATCTATCATTTTATTTTAATATAAGGAGACAACTAAAAAGCCCAGACAACAAAAAAATAATTATTGGAAAGTTAAATTTCATGTAATTTGCCCAAATTTCACATAGAAAAAAAAAAGAACATTTAAATGCTGAGATCAATTTCCCCAAATCAACCTTGCTGAGCTAGTACATCAAAATTGGAATTGTCACCCCTTGAATACAGACTTGTACATATTTCACTACAAGGCACATTTAGACACTTACTCTGTTATATAATCAATATTTCAAATTCTAATATTTCTGAGCCCAGAGTTTATGACAAAGAGAACATTATCACCATAGATGAAAATGAAAACATTTTTGGTGGGGGGTGGGAAAGACATGTAAAGCCCAGTTATCACAAATCTATTTACATTTCCAATACAACAATCTATGACGGACTAGATCAGCAATTTTTTCTCATTAAATATCCATAATGAAAAATAAAATTTCAAAGTCAAACCAAGCAAGAAGAATGACGAAAGAAAACCAAGCAACTTAAGTCACAAAATAGTCTTTAATAATAGATCACCAACATTTTTTCTTCAATCCTAAATTTAATAATACCCTTATTTAGCAAATTCTCTACAAAAAGTTATTACTTTTTATTAAATCAAAAGCCTATACCAATGATGATACCCCAGATAATAAAGTTAATGATGAAAGTCATTATATATTACAACAATTACACAATAGCTTTTGACCTTTTGCACATCAGGTGTAACCCAGCACATTTGTTTTCAACATATAAATATTAAGTTTTCAATGAAGTAATAATGGAATAGGATTTAACATAATTCCTAATTCCAAATGCATTACAACATAAAATACACAAATATTGTATTGTCACATTACACTAGCATAATGTATTAACCATAATGTACTTGTACTGTGTAAAAAGCTGCTTAGTGTGGTATTCCTTTAGTTCATGTCAGAATATAATAGTCCAACATGTAACAGCAACCACCTGCATAATACAATAAACTGTGTACAAAATCCCATTTATGCATATTTATTTACATGTAAAGAATAACTACTCATACAGAAATATGGAGTAGGTTTTCTGGGTGGTCATTATACATAGTTTATTCTAAACAGTAAAACCTGACTATACAGGACAGTTAGGAGACAGGACAAATCTGTCCTTTATAGACATGTTTACTTTACATGAATGTCAGACACTCTGGGGACAGGACAAATTTTTCCTTTATAGACATGTGTACTTTACATGAATGTCAGACACTCTGGGGACAGGAAAAATCTGTCCTTTATTAACATGTGTACTTTACATGAATGTCAGACACTCTGGGGACAGGACAAATTTGTCCTTTATAGACATGTGTACTTTACATGAATGTCAGACACTCTGGGGACAGGACAAAGTTGTCCTTTATAGACATGTGTACTTTACATGAATGTCAGACACTCTGGGGACAGGGCAAATTTGTCCTTTATAGACATGTACTTTACGTGAATGTCAGACACTCTGGGGACAGGACAAATTTGTCCTTTATAGACATGTACTTTACATGAATGTCAGACACTCTGGGGACAGGACAAAGTTGTCCTTTATAGACATGTACTTTACATGAATGTCAGACACTCTGGGGACAGGACAAATTTGTCCTTTATAGACATGTACTTTACATGAATGTCAGACACTCTGGGGATAGGACAAATTTGTCCTTTATAGACATGTTTACTTTACATGAATGTCAGACACTCTGGGGACAGGACAAATTTGTCCTTTATTGACATGTGTCCTTTATATAGAGGGACAGAAATTTCATGCAGCTTTGCGTCTGTTCTCTTCAAGGTTCTTACTTTGAGCATTAATTTGTTTGCATGTATAGATATATAGATAACAGACATATATATATATATATCTATTGTAACATTATGCATTACAATTTTATTATAGGAAAAAAGTTTACATATTGTTCATTGGAGCAAGATGTAAAGTTACTCTGAGTCAATCTTAAATAATAACACATGTACATGATTTATGAGCTCTGCTTCATAAATGCCAGTTATTTCATGAATACTGTACATAACTATGTACACCAGTCTAGTTGACCAAATTCATCATTTCTAAAATCAATTTAATATGGTAGGATGAAAGAAAGCTGGGATTTTCCAAGACCAATGTTTGCCGTGGAATAAATATCAAAATCAAAGCTGTTGTGTATTTACCAAATTCTGACATGAAAATTTCCAAGTCATACAAGTGAAAAGAGACATGTATGAAATGCTTGTTAACTCAAAAAAAAAATATACTAGAGGAATGGTGAGCAATTTACTCGCATAAATTTAACCCCATCTCTCCCACATCCCACCACTACCCCATGTTGGAGAAAAGTCTACTCCATCTGGTATCTACCCATGTTGTGTGTCATTTGATCCAACCAATTTTATCAAATTTTATTTATTTATTCATTATTTTTGGAAAATACATAACAAAAATTCTGAATTTAAAAAGTGATGTATTTAATTCAATTTTAACATCTGGTATTCCATCAGGGAAATTCAATGGGTTCTGGGCAAAATTCTAGGAGTTTTTCAAAACTCACTTAATTTCGTTACTCACTGATAAATTTTCCTTGCTATGAGGTCAAAATGAAAACACTGTGTATTAGAAAAATTTAAACTAACCACTGCACCGATAATTATCAGACCCAACATCCACTTTTCTTGGCCCAATTTAGTGCCAGTCTGCCATTGTAAAAGTCCATAGTGATTGATAATTTTCATGTGGAACTTTTATGATGACAACTAAGATATAGATTACTAACCAATCAGGAATTAATAAACTTTTGGTAAAACTACTTTAGTATTAAAATTTTAGAACAAAAATTAATATTTTATAACATCAGTAAAGACGTCTACAATGACGTATAATATAGCTGGGGACAATCTGTCTGGGAAATGCATGAGTTAACTAGAAACAATGTTACTTTCAGAGATGGTTTTCTTCAGAAGTAAGCACAGCTTCTAAGTGTGCCATTTGCAAACACCAAACAATTATCCTTACAACAGATGTATTTGTAAATATTGCACCATCTAGGATTGCATTTTAATAGTAAATACAGTCAAACATGGTCAATACACTGCATAGTGCTAGTCATGAGAAATTGACTATGCAAGGACACCATATAAATTGTCATTAAATTACACAGAATGCTATTGAAAAAGAAAAAAAACAAATTCTTCTCAATCCCCATCAAAATAGTTTATGTGTGGAATTTCTTTGATCCAGCCCTAACTGAATTCTTCCATTCCTAATCTAAGACGGGCCTACATGTATAACTATATTTACTTCTCTAGCCAAGATGGTTCATCAGAGTTGGGGGACTTGAGCTTAATGCTGAACTGCTTCAAGGTAGCGTCCAGTGCAGCCTGATTCCCACTGAAGTATGCTGATACTGCATTATGAAGTAGTAGTAACTGTTTGTGCATCACCTTGACCTGTAAGTGAACAGATGTAATGACAAAGAAATAAAAGAAAGGTGAAGTAAATTAGAAATGCAGGAATTTTTTTACATTTGGAACAATCTACATATTAGGATATGTTCCAAAGGTCTGTCTGAAACATGTTCTTGTTGTTTTGTTTCAGTGTGTCAATCAATGAATTTAGACTACCACTGATGCTATATTTCACAATTGATAGTTTATAAAAGAGACCCCAACAGATGCTATATTTCACTCTTGCTAGTTTATACAAAAGACTACCGCAGATGCTATCTTTCACACTTGTTAGTTTATACAAAAGGGTCCCACAGATGC
Organism: Margaritifera margaritifera; assembly: GCA_029931535.1. Classification (NCBI taxonomy): domain Eukaryota; kingdom Metazoa; phylum Mollusca; class Bivalvia; order Unionida; family Margaritiferidae; genus Margaritifera; species Margaritifera margaritifera. Next base: position 370,253 of record JAQPZY010001399.1, on the reverse strand, counting down.
TATCTTTCACACTTGTTAGTTTATGCAAGAGTCCCACAGATGCTACATTTCACACTTGTTTATACAACAGGGCTCAAAATTAGCAGTAGTCCACTAGCCTGAGGCTAGTAAATTTCCTGTCGGACCAATAGTTTTCATCATTGTAATAGTCCGATGGCTAGTAAAGTTACAGTTGTCACCAGTCAGCATTTATTCACACTATCATATGTTACTTTCGAAAATCTGAAAGATCAGACAATGTTCAAATTCTCTCAGAGTTATTCACGTAAATCCTGAGATTCAATGCTACCTAGAGGGTTAGAACAAATGAGGATTTGACAAATAATATTTCAAAATCAGGCTGTGTAAATCTTTACTGGTTTTGTTTGATTTATAAGGGAAAGTAGTATGTCAAAGACTTTGTCTTATTTTCCTCTGACCTTTATTACCCCATTTTAGATTTTTTCAATATTTATGTTGAGGTGTGAGGTCCGAGTGCAGTGCCTATTGAAAAGTTGGAATCTGATGAAACCACATGGTGTTGATATATGGTGGCCGCTTACTACTGGGCCTAGCAAACTTAAATGACCTTACATGAGCACTTCCCGAAATAAACTGACAGGAAGATAATTTATCTTCATTGTTTTTCTTGTGAACATGTAGTGAATATTTCAAGTAACCGTGGTGGTTTTCTAAAGCAAAATTTTTATTTCTGGATTATGAATGATTGTTATATTTAAGAAATAAAAGTTTTGTTATATTTAAGAAATAAAAGTTTTGTTAATCTAGATATGTGTCTCACATTGTTTTGTGGGAAGGACTAGTGAAGATTCAGCAGGACTAGTAAATTTATAAATCTGCTAAGTCCTTCTGGCTACGAGGAATTTTTTTTTAAATTCTAGGCCTGTACAACAGACTCCCATGGATGCTATATTTCACACTTGTTAGTTTATACAAGACTCCAACAGATGATATATTTCACACTTGTTAGTTCATACAAGAGACTCCCATGGATGCTATGTTTTACACTTGTTAGTTTATACAAGAGACTCCCACAGATACTATATTTCACACTTGTTAGTTTATACAAGACTCCCACAGATGCTATATTTCACACTTGTTAGTTCATACAACAGACTCCCACAGATGCTATATTTTACACTTGTTAGTTTATACAAGAGACTCCCATGGATGCTATATTTCACACTTGTTAGTTCATACAACAGACTCCCACAGATGCTATATTTTACACTTATTATTTTTTATATGAGACTCCCATGAATGCTATGTATCACACTTGCTAGTTTATACAAGAGCCCCCTACAGATGCTATGTTCTGCACTTCTTAGTTTATGCAAGAGATCCCCAGGGATGGTATGTTTCACACCGGTTAGTTTATACAAGAGACCCCAATGGAAACTGCTTTACATTTGTTAGTTTATTCAACAGACTCCCAAGGATGCTATATTTCAAACTTGTTAGTTCATACAACAGACTCCCACAGATGCTATATATCACACTTGTTAGTTCATACAAGAAACTCCCATGTATGCTATATTTTACACTTGTTAGTTTATACAAGACTTCCACAGATGCTATATTTCACACTTGTTAGTTCATACAACAGACTCCCATGAATGCTATATTTCACACTCGTTAGTTCATACAAGAGATTCCCATGGATGCTATATTTCACACTTGTTAGTTTATACAAGACTCCCACAGATGATATATTTCACACTTGTTAGTTCATACAACAGACTCCCATGAATGCTATATTTCACACTCGTTAGTTCATACAAGAGATTCCCATGGATGCTGTATTTCACACTTATTAGTTTATGCAAGACTCCCATGGATGCTATATTTTATACTTGTTAGTTTATACAAGACTTCCACAGATGCTATATTTCACACTTGTTGGTTCATACAACAGACTCCCACAGATGCTATATTTCACACTTATTAGTTCATACTCCCATGTATGCTACATTTTAAACTTGTTAGTTTATACAAGACTTCCACAGATGCTATATTTCACACTTGTTGGTTCATACAACAGACTCCCATGGATGCTATATTTCACACTTGTTAGTTCATACGAGACTCCCACAGATGCTATATTTCACATTTGTTAGTTTATACAAGAGACTCCCACATATGCTGTATTTCACACTTGTTAGTTTATACAAGATTCCCACCGATGGTATATTCACACTTGTTAGTTTATACAAGAGACTCTCATGGATGCTATATTCACACTTGTTAGTTTATACAAGAGACCCATTTTGTCAATCCCACCTTTTATTTAACTAGAAAAGGCAAACATAAAAGGAAAGTAAACTCAATTCGTGTTTGTAAAACTGCATACCAAAAAGAGTCCGAGACCCAAACAATTCAAAACAGTTGAAAATGTTTTTAAAATGGCTAAAATAGCATGAAAATCTAATCAGGTCATCTATTTATGCATACAAACATACATGCCAAATTTAATGTGTCTACCTTGCATGATTTTTCTCAAATTGTGCTCACAAAGGTTTTGTTAAATTCAAAGCTGAAAAATGTGATTTAAAAAAATAATAAAAAATGTATGTATTGGCCTGAAAATCAAACAGGGTCATCTACCTATTAATACAATGAGGCCAATGAAATTTCATTTGTCTACCTCAAGTGGACTTTGCCTAATTGTGCTAGGAAGGTTTTTGTCAAAAAATTCAAATAAAAAAGTTTACAAATGTGGAGAAGAAAGAAAAAAAAATTGGAAAAAAAATTGTAATGGCCTAAAAATCTAACCAGGTCATCTACTCATGATCATGATAATGTGTAAAATTTCATGGCTCAAAGTCTGATAGTTTTTGTGCCATCATGCTAAAATGGATTCAGGAGAGACATAAAGGTTTACAGCTCTAAGGACGGACAGCAGCAAAGAAATATGCACAATTCTGCTATGGCAGTGGGGGCATAAAACTTTAACATTGATCTAAAGTTTGGGTGTGTACTGATGTACAAACAGATGTATGGATATCATACAGACACCAAAGTGACTGCTATGTTGAGCTGCTGCCAAGGTGGAATTGATAAAAACTAGTGTGTAATTACATCATTTGTGATGTACCCTTGTCACTAATAAAAACTAGTGTAATTACATCATTTATAATGTACCCTTGTCACTAATAAAACTAGTGAGTAATTACATCATTTGTGATATCCTCTTGTCACTAGGGGTGAAACGATTAATCGATACTTTTCCCATATTGATACCCATATTGATACAAGAGGTGAAGAATCAATACAAAACGATACTTACCCTATAAAAGTTACATCAATTTTTTGGCAGCCAAGAATAATTACTAGTCGTTTGCCATTTTGTTTTTTAAATTAAGTATTCATCTGGGAGAGATGTAGCAGGCAAATGTACTCATTTCTGTCAGTAAAAAAGAAAAACTATTGACAACACCCACTTCCTTTCTGCTGATTAACACAAAGTGACTAACTCACATGGTTCGAAATCTGCCCACCCACCCCTGGCCAATTCTGTGGTAATTATTTTATCATGTCAGCATGTTCAGCCACTGATAACATATATCAACGTAAAGAAGACATTCTAGATTTATTTCCCATGTATGATTTAAGTATTTTACTGATCATTTAATAACCCCTTTTATGTGAAGTTTCTCTGTTGCTTCAAATTTGTCTACATGGATAGAATTTTAAGGCTACACTTCAAGTGTAATGCAGTGAAATCTGTTACATTCGCTTCTGATTGGTGGTTATTGTTTGTTCAAGTCCAGAGTACAACAATAACCACGAATCAGAACTGTAGCTTATTCACTGCGTGCCATACTGGAAGTATTGGCATCCAAACTGAATCCAAATAGATACAAAGCAACAGAATTTTTTTTTGCAAAAGTGGCTATTAAAATACTTAAATTGTACATGGGGAACAAGTTTGAAATGTCTCCTTTTACACCTTGTATGTAATCAGTGACTGAATGTGGCGAAGGGATAAAAAAAAATTAGCATAGAATCGGCAAGGGGCAGATTCCAAACCACACGAGTTATAGTCACCTTGTTAATTTGAGAAGGGGAGTGGGTATTGTCAATAATTTCCTTTTTCACTGACAGCCTGTGGCTGTGGCCATTGTTTTGCATCTGCAGGAAGTACAATGTGAAGGATTTGGTTGTTAGTCATCTCTGCTCCCACACTCGAACTTGTTCTAGATAAGATTTTCCTTGCATAAGGAAATTGCACTATTTCTTCTGTTTTGAAGATAACACCGTCATGCCTTCCAAATTTAAGTGAAGACATGAAATTGGTAATAAGATGTTTTTAAAGCATTCAGGCAGTGCAAAGCAAATGGCATGGTAACCAAGATGAGTCCTGCATCTGATCCAATGAATCAGCATGAAATGGCCTAAAAAGTTGAATTAAAATCACTACAACTAACAGGTAGTCTGTTTGGAAGTATTTGTCTTTTTTTATCTTGTCAAAGATGGGAATGGCATATGAAGAGATTATAAGTCTATGTCTGTCTGTAATCTGCAAACTGGAAATATAACCATTATATCAACACATAAAAAATGGCACCACTCTACCACTGACAGTCCTTCTATAGATTAAAAGACCATCAAGTTGATATTTGTAGAAGGCTATGTATTGTGAATTGCATTGATATGTGTCAGAGGTGCACTGTTTCACCCCTACTTGTCACTGACACAAAATAGTGTGTTATTACATCATTTGTGATGTACCCTTTTCACTGATAAAAACTAGTGTGTAATGACATAATTTGTTATGTACCCTTACCGTTGTCACTGATAATAAAGCTATGCCATTTTGATAATATCACATTGTTCTTTCTACAACTTCACAGAAAAACCTCAGAACTGGTACAGAGAGCTATATTCAATCTGTCTGCAATGTTCTGAATGTTTGGGACAGTAAATGGAGCTTACGCTTAGCTTCGGTCTTTCTATGTATATCTTTAATTAAGTTTTTTTAATAAGGAAAAAAGTATTTTTGAAAAAATCATATTTACAACACAGAATACATCAATAATATCTAGCCTGATAGTAATATTAGTGTGTAGTCACAATTTTGATTTTTGATTTTAAAAAATACTAGCATAAAAACACTATCTTTTACAGTAATTTTCAATTTACATTTGTTTCTGTGATTATGATAACAAAAGTAATAAAAACATCATACAAATAAAAACATCATACAAATACTATAATTTTAGCTACATTTTAAGCAAAGTTGAATGGCGCATTTAAAACTTTGACATGTTAGGTTAAATTTTTGTGCCCTGATTTTTTTCCCCTATGGAAATAATAAAATTGCAATGTACGCATGACGTCAAGTCAATGCTAACTGCAAAATGAAGATAACAAGGCATAAAATTTAGACCACTGACAATGGTTAGAACCTGTCACATGTGAGGAAATTAAGCTGCATAAAAAAAATACTGAACAGAACATTCAGAAGGATTTTCAGGTAGTGGTCCTGGCCCACAAATATTAAAACACTGGGTGTCAAGAAAACAAAGAAGCCCAACCATAAATTCTTGCTATCGAAAGCTCCGTACCTTTCACAACGAATAATTTACAACACTTACCCTATTTTCATCCAAAAACTTAAGCTTTATACTGACGTCTCCTTTCAGTCGTTCAAACTTTTCTTTGTGTACTTCAAACTTTTTCCTGGACTCATCAATTTTGGTTGCTGACGTAGTGTCTCGTGGGCCCATGGACAATACATCAAGGTCACTCCTGTAGGCATCATATTCTAATCTGAAAGGTGTAAACATCTTAAACTCCATAAGAAATTCCAAACGCATCAACACATAACTCTTAACATTGATACTACAGTACTAAAAAGTGTCATAAAAAATGTAAAACAAAACCTAGCCTGTTACAAGGCAACAGATAAGGCCCAAGAAAAAGGAACCAAATATACTCGCGTATAGGCTGATACTAACTGCAAACTGCATAGACCCAGATCTGCCGTCGCATAATGTGCCGGCAGATCTGGGTCCATGCAGTTGTAAGGACTAATCAGTAGAACAAACAACATAGACCCTGATCTGATGCACATACCTGAATTGCCCAGAAAAAGAGAAATTCAAATGTAAATTTAAAGTAGCATCCATAACTTTTTTTGCGGGCAAAGTGTATGTACTACTCAACACTGCACCACTTTTGGTATACAAGGTCCAACTCTCACCACCTGGGGTATGACTCTAGGGTATCTACTGCATTTGTATCATAACTATGAGGGCAAAGTGTATGTATTGCTTGACACTGCTCTAATTTGGTGTATAAGAGCCGATTCTCATTGCCCTGTGTATGCCACTAGGGTATCTACTGCACTTGTAACATTACTTTTCTTCACATGACCATCAAAAAATGGTCTTCTTTCAATCTAACTTCTAACTTTATGCCTTTTTAAAATTTACATTTGACACAATGAAACGGAAGTTTTTACATTCAAATTGCATTTTACTCCAACTTTACGTCCAGCATTATGTGTCAAGTAGCAGACCTGTGGAAAAAGCAGTCTATTTATTTCATAGTTGCAGAGAAATTGACCATCTACCTTACCAAACTTTATTTCCTGTTTTATGAAGGTGAACTTCCATGAAATACAAGAGTGCTAACTTCTTTATCATATCAATATATCCCTACTGAGATGACAAATCAAGTCATAGAACATATTGCATTAAATATTAAAATCAACCGAATGCATGTAATTGTGCCTGAAATGGGAACACGTACTTGGCTGCCCAAGAGCAAAGGGACAATCTATGACAATCACAGAAATGATCTGTACTAGATTTTACTTTTGATCCATAAAATATTAGAGTCAGTACACATTTCACAGGTAGGGTCTGATTACATATACCACAAATTTTCTTGAGGCCTAATAGAAAGATCCTATGTTTTGCTTGCTTTCCTATGTGAGAAGCAAGAGGCCCAAAAGGGCCTAACATTAGCAACCTTTACATTGGCCTTATAGCCAAATACCTGAGCAGTCGACTCAGTAATTTGGACAGCTATATTTGTATATATTTGTAAATCATTGGAAGGGGCTTAGCACCAGGATGCTCTCTGTTAAATTAAATCAAATTCTTTTGTCCTGTTTTTTGTTGAGAAGTTTTCAGTTTTTTATTTTAATTTTTGGTTATGGCAATTACAACTTATAGAAGATCAGCATCATTCTGTACCAATGTGAAAGGCCTTGATACACCACTCCCTCAATAACTCGTGAACCTGCTTATAACACGGAGTCAGGCATGGATCACATTACTAGAAAATACCACAAAAATTGGCCCCTATTTGTTGAATGTGAAGAAAATCGCGATCAAAACCGGCAAATGAAAATTTGATATCACTTGTTTTATTGTCAAAAATGTTGGTTAGTACCCGGAAAGTTTGAATCAACATCATGAAATTCTCAACTTTTAATAAGAAGTCATATTTTTATATTTTTTTTTATACAAACAACATTTTCAGTACACTAAGTAGCAATATTCGATAAAATTTTGATAAATGAAAATGTCACTAATGCCTACTGGTGGCAACACTTTAATAAATAAATACCAATTAAATAAGTTTTGTCAAGTGAGATTCATGTTTTAGTTCTTCCTTTTAATTCGGTTTCAGTTTAAACATCATAAATGCAATATGCCCTCTTGTATTTTACCGTCACAGCTATGTCTGTGAGCATTTCTGTGAGAACCTAATTAAGTGCCGACCATGTTTTGATCTACTTGCAGAAGTGTTTGTTGTAGTGTTACACTCAATTAAAAGCAGACATGCTTTATATTATCACGTTAATTACGTCTTTTGTATCAAATCAAATAAACAGGGTGGAATGAAAGAGAAGTTAAAAGGCATGCAAATTCCTCCTGTGTAAGAGCTAGCGGTCACGGTCGTGTGTCAGGTTAACTCATTTCAATTGATCAATCGAACAGTTATAAATACTATTTTAAAAATAATATAATGAAACTACCTTAAATTAGCCGACTCATTAACAAATGTGATCAAAAATAGCAAGGCAACCAAGTGAAATGAATAAAAAGTTTTGTTTCACAGATACGGTTCATTATAATTTTCTTGATGTCCATCAGGGATGGCATCCCCTTCTTAATTGTTTTGAGGTCCCTCTGCAACTTACGGCTTCACTTATAGTGCGGTCTATGTTTCTGGGCCCTGCTGTGCACAAGTTATCAAGGGAGAGGTGTATTACACTTTAAAAAACCTTTACACAGAATTTTCATCGACAATAAAGATGCCAATGTCACCGTCAGCAATTGTAATAAATATCGAGCCATTTCAAGGTGAGATGAAATATAAATCAAATGCCTCCTAGCCATCATGGATGGAACCTGATCTCAATTTTTGTGATGTTATCAAGAGGAAATAAATACAGGAATATCTGGACAGGAAATACAAGAATAGAAAAAATGTAACAGTACATGCACTCTTTTAAAATACAGACCTGGTGTATCTCCTTAGTTAATTACAAAAGTAAATGCTTACCTGGCTGTTTCATAATTCTTGACAGTAAGGAGCGTATCCTCCATTGTTTTATGACAGAGTGTGTTCACTGAAGAGGTGAAGAAATTCATGGCACCTGTAAATATGTTCATCATGTACAACTTATAATGAATTACAATGACAATGATACTACACTCATTTACTCTACAGCAATTATAATTTAAACAATGTTCATCATGGTCAAAGTTAAAATTATTATTTATGAACTTCTGTTACTCGAACTGCCTCAATAATATGACACAATGAATAGAAGCAGATTCAAAATTAAACTGATTTATCAGACAAATGAATTCATCCTAAGTTTTCTGTACAATTACCATGTGTAATGCATTAATGATACAAGACTGTACTATATATAAATTGTTGAAAGTCTTATTTAATTTTTATTGTTTATTTATATGTAAGTCGAACATTATTTGGCAATACAAAGTAGCCTACAATATGCTGGTAAGGACCTTAAACTTATTTAATTCAATTCAAATTTTCTAAAAGTCGAAGGAAAAAAAAAAAAAAACATAATAAAATTAAAGTCCGGGTAAATTATTTCTCTGACTACTTCACTCTGATAGCAGTTATTTCCCCTTCCAATACAGTTTTATCATCACTTAGTGTAATATTTGTTTCAAAAGTGGTATAGTGCAAGGCTATTCTGGAATTCAGATTCAAAACCTCTTCCCTGAAACCATATTAATAGCAATTTCAACCCTGTCCAGCCATTTATTGGACCAGGATGATATTCTGAACAAAAGGCTCAAGTGAGCCTGATATCAGTCATCCGACTCACATAATCCTTAAATCTGTGTATTTACCAGACATGTCCGGTAGGTCAAAAGTTTTGACTGGCACATATTCTTGAGCAACTGGACATCGGTCATAGTAGTTCACAAATATCATTATATCAATTTGTGTTTGATTTGTTTATGCATTATACTGCCAAATAAACACCATAATGAAGTAAAATTCAAAGGTCACTAGGTCCAATTAACAGGTTGTCAACATTGTTTCTTTGTTGGACAATCAAAAGATGTGTCACTGACTAAAAGTGTTAGGTCATTATGTTTTTCCAATCGTTTCCCAAACACTCTATAGCCACAAAACACAAGACAAAAGAGGTATTAAAACTTATCTCATGGACTTATCAAAAGCCCAATAAATTAATGATTGCCCCAGGGTCTGTACTACAGACATTACATCAGTTCCCGACTCTGCATGGTTTGTGTTGTGGTTCGTCAGCACACGATAGCTTTAGAACAAAATATCTGAAGCCTAGGCCCGAACTAAGTAAAAACTAACAAAAAAACCCCAACTACTTATTATCATTATGCAAGGCTTATTTGGTGACCTAATTAAATAAAACGTCACCATCCAACTTTACCAGAAATGCCCGTTAATTAGGTGTTAGGTATTTTCGAGGTAGTATGTCAGTTTGTTGTCAATTAATAATTAATTTTTTAAAACAGTAGAGCGGAATAAAGATACTGTTGCTGAGTGAAATTCTAAAGCATAGTTTTCTGAAAAAAATAATTATATTTTATAAATAATTAGTTCGAAAGGAAAACAATTCATCATGGAAGGATAATACTAATACTAAAGCAGCAGTAGATCTGGAGCTGAAAATAACACGTTTTCTGGTATATTTAATAATTAGGTACATCAAAAGTTTTCTTTTTAGTCACAACTTGTTATATCTCCTTTGAATGTTTTAATATTAAATTTCACAAATATATGTCTGCCAAATTAATTTTTGGAACAAAATGTCCGGCAAGAGCCATTAGAATTTTAAGATCTCTGGTAGGATTGTAAAAACACATTCTATGGAAATTATCTCCCAAACTTTAGATCATGTTGATTTTACCTACTTTACTATATCCTGATCAAGATGCTTTCTAAAGATAAATTCATAATTAATATGCAGACTTTCGGTTATAATCAAAGACAGCTACAATCCTGATCATATTAAACCCAAGAGATAAAAAATAGGACTTTAAGCGTGGTAACAAGTTCAACCAATCAGATGCAAGATGACCTCATTAGAATGCATGGATACTGCATACTTTCAAAACTGCCTGAGATCTTAATGATATAAGGTTAAAAAAATATATATGTGTTTTCGGTCGGCCGACAGTCCCTGTTTCTCATTGCGAAACCCTAGTACACCCCCCCAATTTTTTTTTAATAAAAAAAAATCACATTGCTGAAATTGATTTGTGCATCTCATTAAGCTGTTTTTGCCCAGTACTTTGAAGCGCTTGAAATCACATGCAAGATCACCACATAAATACACATGAATTTCGCTCATTACTGAAACAGTCCAAGATCTTGATGATATCAGCATATATTCCAATTTTGATAAAAACTGGATCACAAATATGGCTCCCAGAGAGGTAACAAGCACACCCAATCAGATGCAAGATTACATCATTAGTATGCATGGATCTTGCTTATTATCAAACTGATCCAAGATCTTGATGATATATGCCCATATTTCAAGTCTAATCAAAACTGAATCAGAAATATGGCTTGCAAAGTGGCAACAAGCTCAACCAATCTGATGCAAGATGGTTTCATTAAATTCTGTGCATCTTGCTCACCATTGAACTTGTACAAGATCTTGATGATACAAGCATGTATTCCAAGTCTGATCAAAATCATATTCCTAATATATGTGAAGCAGCTTTGAGTCTCGTGTGAGAGATTGGCTAGGGCAAGTACATGTTTATGTATGGATGTGGATTGGAGAAAAATTCCCCCTCCTGCAAATCCAGTGAAGTAACTGCATTATTGCAAAGGTGCCGAATGACCTGGAAGGCAGCCTGTTGTGGTACTGATATAAGTCCCATCAGGTCAAACTGAACCCTTTAGGATGAAAGGTCTCCAAGATAAAACGAGATTGTCGTCTCTAACCACCATACCATGACTTTGATAATGTTAGTTAGGGAGCAGTTGCCACCAAATGCTATGATAGTGACAACCACCTCATCTTGAGCCAATATGCAAACAAAATTCATCTGCACTTGGTTAAGATCTTTATAAACAGAGTGTATAACCAATCATATCTAGGATAGCACTGGAGCTAAAAAAAATGTCTTTTCCTTCTTTTAGCAGTAAGAACAAGCAAGATCTCCCTCTTCTGATCAGCTAAGTTTGCCTCTTGTACCATTTAAAAGTTTGTATGGGGTCCTGCAGATGCCCTTGGGGATGGTCCAAGGAAGACAGAGGTTTCAAGACAAAGGACTCATTCCTGGCCATGAAGGAAGCAGCCAGCATGAGTGAAACTGAACCATCGTGGAGGAAATGCACATATTTGGATCAATTGATTCTGCCTGCTGTAGCTAGAATGACTAGGAAGCTGGTTTCGTACAAGGTGAGACAAGGAGGTTCAAGACATAGGTTCAAAAGGTGCTTTTACTCTGCCATGTCAGAACCCAAGAAAGATTCCATTTTGGACAAAGACCAAAAGTTTTTGGCAGAGACAAGTCAAAGTTTTCCATTATGCTGAAATGTATCTGAGATTGAAATGGTCGTGGAAGTTGGCTAGTTGTGGTACTGAGGTTTAACAGTGAGATGAGTTTCCACTTGCACCACAGGAAGAAAATTCTCCACTTTCTCTAGTATGCTTTAAAACTGGTCGGCCTTTTTGCCAGAGTGATTCTGTCCATCACTTGTTCTAAGAAACATTTTCTTTTGAGGGCTTGCTTGATATGAGCCAGGCATGCAGGTTCTGCAAATCTGGGTTCAGGTGGAACACCTGCATTCATGGTTATTTTTTAGCTGGTGGGGTGAAGGCAGATATTTCTGAGAATCTCTGCAACCAAGTTGAATAGATTTCTGATTCATGATTTTTCCCATTTGATGGTAGCAATTGGCACTAGATGGCACACTGATTCCCTAATTTTTTTTACACACTTTGGGAATCAGAGGGGCTGGGAGAAAAGTGGATGCATCTAGACACTTCCAATTCATGGAAAGAGTGTTGACTGCCCAGGTTTTCGGACTGGAACTGGTGAGATGAAGGTCAGGAGATTTGCATTCCACCTCATTGCAAACAGGTCCATGAGTGGTCAACCCAATGGGCGCAGATTCGATTGAAGACCAAGGGATGAATGGACCATACAGAATGAATTGGCTGGATCCATTGGGACAGGGAGTCTGCTAGAATATTGAGCCTGCCCAGAATGTGGCTTGAAAGTGGATTTGTTCATGATGACAATACCTGAGAAAGTCCCAAATCAAAAGAGATTGATGTGTAATGAGCTGTAATGAATTGGCTGGATCTGTCAGGACAGGGAGTCTGCTAGAACACTAAGCCAGCTCAGAATGTGATGGACTTGAAAGTGGATTTGTTGATGATGACTACACCTGAGAAAGTCCCAAACCAGAAGAGACTGATGTATAATGAGCACTCCTGAAGGTGCCAAACCCAACTGACTTTACAAAAGGAGTGCAGGAGGTGGGTACCCCAGTCTACCATGCTGATATCTGTGCAGATTGCAAAATCCAATGGTTGATCCTACATGGGGATACCTGCCATAAGCCAAGTGAGCTTCTCCTATTTGCTAAGATGGAAGTTCATGTATCTTGAAACTGGGATCACTTAATTAAGTGTACAAAACTTCTGTCACCACTTGGATAGATACATCTGCAACTGAGGAGACCCAAGAGGTGACATTTTAAAAAAAACAAACTCCAACCCTAAATGGTTGAAATGTTGGGATGGGATAAGACCAGACTTGTCCTTGTTGACAAGGAATTCAAGGTTAAGCAATAGTGAAGTGAGGGATTTCATGTCTTTACAAAGAATGCAACTCACCTGGTGCTTTTGTAGAATGTCATCCATGCAATTGCAAGTCTCAGACATGGAGATGAATTGGAAGTGTGACACAACCCTATCCTTAATTTGTATGAAGACTCTGGGACTGATATCCAGACCAAAAGCAGAGATGCTACCAGGATGTTATCTAAAGAGGGAATCTCTCACCTTGTCACCAAAATAACAGAAGAATAAAAAAGGAGGGGGGTGGGGTGAGAAAGAGATATAGAGAGAGAGAGAAAAAGAACATAGTTCAATATTAACCTAACACTTAAATATCCGTCTCTATTTCTTCCTGCCCCACTCCGTTAGGGCTCTATTGAAATCAAAATTCTCATCAGATGTCCATTCTAGCTGTATAAGTATTTGTATATTGATTGTTTCTGAGCTTAATCTGTTCCTCATATATGTATGAATATTGTTCTGTGCTGAGAACCCCCTTTCACAGACTGCTGTCTGAAGGGGTATATGCATAGCTAGCTTAGCCAGCTTGAACAAACTGGGAAGCTGTTCTTTATGGTTATTACATACAATTTTTCCTCAGCTCATCATTATTGTGTCTTGGATATCTCTGCTCCAAAATAGGTTTTTTTTGGCTTTGTGGTGATTTTTGACATAATTAAAAGAAAGGCATCTCTTTTCATTAGCTGTTGATTCACAAATGTTGCTGTGGCATTATCAAGTTTGTGTTGCACTGCTCTGTTCACCACACATACCATCTTCAAAAATGACTCCCAAGTGTGAAGAGTGGGGTTCTCTCTGGAAGAGTCTCGGCAGTATTCAAACTGCTGAAAGACAGCCATCAATATGGATCATATTGCTACAACATTCCAAACCTGCTGTTGGCTGTCACACAAGGACTTCTGATCCATATGAACAGAAAAAGATTTTGATATCAACAGCTGGGTCATCAGTGTGAAAAACAGGTGTATGGGACTTGTAGAAAGCTTGCTTGAAATTGGATGGGAATCGTTGATGGGATAAGAATGGTCCGCTGACACTTGGCTCTTGAAGCTGCCTTGTGAAACAATAAAGTAAATCAGTGACTGTACCAGACAGGGGTAGTTACCTGACTGCCAGCTGGTCTTTCCAGACTAAAAGATCAACAGCTGTAGGAACTTTATAAGTGCCAATAATGGGGTAGGTAGAGGTGTGCAGACTCGTGCAGCAAAAGCCAGAAATCTCTTCAAATAATTTGCAGAAGGCTGGATCCTCTTAGGGCATCACTGGATCAACAAAGAAAGAAGGCATTTCCAAGTACAACTCTTCAAACATTGCAGGTTGAGGTGGATGATGAACATGAATGGGGGTCTGGCCATGTTGGGACACATTTTCCAGGTGTTCACTTTGCAAATCATTCATGGTCTGGTACAGGTAGAGAGCATCCAGGAATGAAGAATTGCCACAGAGATGCTGCTAGAAATTTTCTTAAGAGGGGGAGGTCCCCCACACCTACCTTCAGAGGGGGGGGGAGGGGCGATCATCGGGGGAGGGCGGCGAGGGTAAACTAAGCCGAATGTAGATGATGGATGACAACATTATTATAAGGTGTAGAAACACCTAATTTAAAACAAGCATTTAATGATTTTGTATCACTTCTTTGACAATAAATGTGCAAGGTAGCTGCATACCTAATTGTTGCTCAGCTGGAAAATATTCTTCTTTGTTTCTTATCACTCCCCTTCAAATATGCCTTTGCAAACTGAAAAAAATTTACTGGACCACAAACACATCTGTATAGCCATTGCTTTATTTATTGTTTCAGATGTTAGCCCACAGGCCTTTGAAACTCTATCACTTTAGTAGGAAAATGTCAGAATATCTTAGAAAAAAAAAATGGGAAAAAAATACTTAATCTGAATTATATATCTGTATAGGATTTTGTTTTGTTTTGTTTTGTTTTCAGATATTCTGACATTTTCTTACTAGAGTTATAGAGTTTTAAATGTCTGTGGTTACCCTATTTATCCGAGTAGTGTGAATTTTGCTTTGAGAACTGAATCACCTTTCAGTTTTTCGTAAAGGCAGAACTGCTGCAATTATGACCAGTCTAAATATATTCGGGAACTGGTTTTCAGGTATCCAAAACAAAATTTTCCACAATTCATGCATGTTGTTCCTTGGATATTTCTGTCGATGTATCAGAATTTCTGCAGGGCCTAAACTGTAGTAACGACATCACACCGGTTATTTCTGTATTACAGCTTTCTGCGCTATGTTCAGTTGGCAACAAACCAGCAGATATTTCATCCTCCCTAGTTTTGTCCTTAACAGATGATCTTTCCATCTCGCTGAGTTTCCTAAAGAAATCAGTTATATTTTGTTTCAACATAACACACTACTGTCGTGCTTTAGATATTTCGATCGATTGATCAATTTACTACACTGCTCCAGGAAACAATTCAATCGGAATACCTCCATAGTTTCTGCAATACTCCAACAGATCTCCATCATAAAGGTGCTTGTATTCAAACAATATTCTCCATCGGTATAGGATTAATTGAGATCATGGAGAAGAGTACAAAAAGATGATCTGATCAACCTAATTAAAAAATAAAAAAGTCGTGCATTGGGTACGAGAAATCGAGGGAAGCACATAACTTGCGCGATCTTTCCCCCATTGGGTTTTAAAAAGTTCCGTGACTCTCTATCATTTTTGCGAGAAACCCACGATCCCATGGCCTGACAGCATCTCTGTTGCCATAGTTGGTACCTGACTGCGACAGAGCTGGGACTGGTGATGAACCTGTGCAGTGCTGGTCAGCTAAATTTACAGGAATCAAGTACTTCCTAGCATGGGTCAGTTCACAAATTCCTGTGCCAGGTATTCAAAGCGTCCAAGACAGCCTGAGCTGAGACTGACAAGTCCGGTTGTCAGGAACTATCAGCACTGGGCATACCGGGACAATAGATCACCATACCTAGTCCCATAAGTAAAAGGCACAAGTCAAGGCTGTGTCAGAGTTGGTGCGCCTATACCTGGTTGACATCTGGTGCCTGAATCTGGTACTGGTTATCTTGGGGAAATAATCACTGTGGCCAATTATGGGGGTGTCCACGTGTTGCTGGTTCTAATCATCACAGCAAGGGTGAGGGAGGGGCTGGCACTGTGTGAAAAACCTGTGATAGCTTGGATTATGTAATCTTCATTTGGATGGGTGAGCTTTCTGCCTTTAAAGATTCTGCTAACAGAAAGTTGTCAACTGAGATGGCATCTGTGGCAATGCTAACAGAATCCAAATCCTTGATGGTACATTTCTTCACTCTCTCACTTGCCCGAGTTAATTGCTTGTCTAAGTGTGCACGTTGCAGGTATGGCCCAAATTGCAACCTATACAGTTAATATAGGCAGCATGGTTGTCTTAGCTGGCTTAAACCCACACACTTAGTCCTGCCCATTGTGTTGACAACTGTAATTAGAGACAAAAACACAATGGCATACACAGGTGAGATCAGTCAAGCATCATGTCCAACTTACTGTGAAGAGGACTCTAATGATAAAAACTGCATGGGAAATTTAAATGAATGATCTTACAAGAAGTAATAATAGAGAATTACTTGACACAATACACAGACAAGGTAGAGTATTGAGCTGAATGTAAGTACTACAGACACTAGCACAGGCGATTAAAATGGTGCCAACATGCTTATTGTCTAAGTTTGAAAAGTGAATCAATCAACTGGTGAAAAGACAGGAGTGAATTTACTATTTGCTAGGTCTCAAGAAAGAGCATGCTTCCTAACACAACTGTAAGTAGTAACTAATGAACTAATAGGATTTGGTGCTAATGCCTCTATACAAGGGGAGACCACTCTCACCTGACTTCCACCTTGGTGAGTAGATGACTTTTGGGGGCGCTCTACAGATAATACATGCTTCTGAGAGAGTGACAGGTGAAAGATGAAGTATTTTGCATTTGCAACATGCACAATGGAGAGAATGTTATACTCTATAACCCAAATTTCACCCATCAATCATACACCAAAATAAAGGGAATTCAAAGTTCTTTTAACAATACCGAAGATATACAAGGTCTTTTTTAAATAGCCAGGACAGTCAGTGAGGAAAACCTGGGTGATTCTTTTTCTTTAAAAATCTAACCCTATGCAAAGTATGAAACTGGAGAGCGCCACCTTAAAAAAAATATTAAAATTTGTGCAATTGCTTTTCTCTTTCTCATATAATCATGTATGCATTTCTCAACAAAATGGTATATTAACATTGATGTTATGCATTAAAATAAGCTAATTATGCCTATTTTGCTCTTGCTTACACAATATGCCTTGTGGCAGCATTTTGTGTGTAATGACCTCAATTATGGGGAAATTAGAAGTCTTAGAACATAGCAGTAAAGTCAACTTGAATTTAAAACTGTTATATTAAGTCAAAGAAAAATATAGCACAAATGTTTCTTTTCATTCGCTTGTAATAAAATTCTGGAAAATAATGATGATAAAGCAGATTCACTTTCTTCCATATACTAGTGTTAGAAGAATTAGCAAACTTTGTACCCTTTGACCTTTGACCTCTGAACCTGAACTCTTCCATCCCTGTTCAGTCTGTAAATTTGATTAGTGACATCTCATGAATAATTGTGGCAAGTTTCATGTTCCTGTCTTTTACCAAAACATTGGTTGCTATTGTTGAGAAAATGCAAGGTGTAGTTTTAAAATAGCCCACTTTTCATCATGGGGGGGGGGGGGGCGGGGGGGGGGGGGGGCTTGTGTGGGACTTTGCTACAAATGAATACTGTTCTGCTGGGAAAATACATGAGAATTATTCAAAAGGACTGTTTAGATGCTTGCAGCTTAAATGTTTCAGCTATATAACCAAAATTAAATCATATAATAATAATGCATATGTTGTCTTTATGGGGGCGCTCTACAGATAATACATGCTTCTGAGAGAGTGACAGGTGAAAGATGAAGTATTTTGCATTTGCAACATGCACAATGGAGAGAATGTTGGCATACCTCTATGTTACTTTCATGTACTGTGGCCGAAATTTCTTTACATATTGTACTTGTGGAAACTGGACATGATCTAAGCACACAGCAGACAAAATGGCCGACTCAAAGTACTCGAAAAATCAGCCTGAATTAGTCAAAAGTGCACTATTTTCAGCAGTTATTAATATAGGGAAACGAATTTTGCCAGAGCAGATAATACCAGCCTCTGAAAGTACTATGAATGAATTAAAAAATATCCAAAAAGTAAAAAAAGTTATCGGCTCTTTTTTAAAAAATTTACCTTTGAAGTCCAGGAAGTGAAAATGACCAAGCGGAGCTAGCAGTTTTTTTAGAGGTGCACATCTTAAGTAAGACCAAGCTGTATACTCTATAACCCAAATTTCACCCATCAATCATACACCAAAATAAAGGGAATTCAAAGTTCTTTTAACAATACCTAAGATATACAAGGTCTTATTTAAATAGCCAGGACAGTCAGTGAGGAAAGCCTGGGTAATTCTTTTTCTTTAAAAATCTAACCCTATGCAAAGTACGAAACTGGAGAGCGCCACCTTTAGCACTCCTGTTGCTAAAACAAGCCTGGGAGGAGACTGGATGTACTCCTGAATATATTATGATTGAGTAACATAATTTTGAAGAAATGTGAGACTAGTTGTGTTGACAAGATGTTGTCATTCACTACATTCTGCTGCAACTCAAAATGGGTAATAACTCTTACAAAAATTTGTTGGAGCAAAGTGATTTGTCAATATGCTCATCTTCGAGTTCATGGCAATCTATCAATAACTGCAGTACTAGTTGCACTAATGAGATTGTGTGGTTACTGGACATGAGGTTTCATATAGAGGCTGGTATAAAACTTCATCAAGAGAATAATTATCAATGACACAGCCTTACTACCAAGAAAGAAGTTAACAGTATATACTCGTTTTTATGTTGAGTCACACTGCAAACTGCACAGACCCAGATCTGCCGTCTCATAATGTGCCAGAAGATCTGGGTCTATGCAGTTTGCAGTTGAAGTAATCAGTAGAACAAACAACAAAGACCCTGATATGCCGATGCATTATGCGATGGAAGATCAGGGTCTGTGCTGTTTGCAGTTGGACTTGACTTTTAAGTGGAACAGTAAGTTTTCCAGCTAGCAGTTTCATATTGAAGCATTTTTGATATGTTGGGCTTGCTGGTATTTTTTTTGGTGGTCTAGTATGTTACCTATCCAATTTTGAAACCTGAAAGATCCTATTATCTAGTTGAAATTTGTTCTGGTTAATAAATTACACTAAAGCATGCTTGAAATTGATTGCAAGTCAAGGCAAAATATGAACCATTTAACACTCCACTCAACATATAACAGAATATACAATTTTTGTTTTTGTACAAAAGAATAAAAATTAACTTTATATATTAACATTGTCTAATAAGATCAATGAAACACAGCCATATCTGTCAGCAGTTATTTATAAACTGATGAATCTGATAGAGTGACTAAAGCCAGACACTACTGCCATGTTACAAGTGACTACATCTAATTTTGCCCTTTTCTGTGGTAAAACTGTAAGTACCTAGTAGTGTTTCTCCATTCTTGACAAGTGCACGTTGTGTCTCACAGTTATATGTGAATTCTTCATGCAGCTCTGGTGATTTCTGTGCTTGCTCAGAAAATGCCTCCCCAAGGGCTCTTTGAGTTTGGATGACTTGAAAAAAGTGATTTGTTAGTGCTCTTGACAGTCGTAGAATGTTAGCATATTTTCGCTGCATGTCTCGCAAATTTTCAATCTGGGTTTCAAGTTCTAAATCAACAGTTTTGGCACTTTTACCAAGTCTCTCGGACAAAAACTGCCTTGTGCATTTGTATGTGTTTATGCTCCATGCCTTGATATTTTCCAGTTTAGTCTGTGCAGTTTGTGGAAGTGTTGCCTTTCTTGGAACAAAATCACCATTGTTGTGAGCTCCTCCAACACCGCTGGAAACTGAAAAGCAGGGTAAAACATCCGAGTAATTGATAAAAGAGTTCAAAACACTAGAACTGAAACATTTTTCTCAGCTAATTATGTATCTACAAACAAATAAGTACGGACTTCATTGATGCATTCCATACAGGATATGAATGCATTGGAAACATGCTAATATATGAATGAAAAGATTCATGCTAATAATTTTTACAATAAATGTTTGCTAGAAAATTTATTTTCGACAGGAAACAAGTTATACAGTGAAGTCCCTCAAAACTGAAAATGTTTGGGACCAAATTTAATTTTCGGTTTTTAGGTTTTTGGTTTACTGAGCATTTTGCAGATGTGAAAAAATGCCTTTTTATAAGTGCTTATGTGACTTGAAAGAGAGAAAGCATACCTGCCATGACACAACGTGTCATGCTAAAAACAAGATTTATTTACTCCCAAACCCCCTGACATGGTCACGTTTCAAAAAACATGATTTTCAGTAATCTTCAGCGGAAAAAACCCACCACCTTATCCTGGGTACAGTCATCAATATATGTTTGCTTTGATAATATGTTTTCTTTTATTTCCCACGCTGATAATCTGTTGAAAATAGATTATCATTAGTTAATGGCACCCTACTGAGATTGTGGCAATATTGACATTCTCAAGAGCAAAAACAGACTGTAACACAGGCTTCCACCACTTCAATATATGCCCGTAACATGTAACATGTATAAACGGCATACAGTCCTGCTTAGAGCTCATGTAAAACTATCCTTGGGGCAGTTTATACAGCTAATTATCACAGAAGCAATTAAAAGGCAAGGTGATCAGGTATAAACAACCACCATTTCACATATTACTTAATTGGCTGACAATAGCTATGGTGATGTGTTAAGAACTTTGAAGACTGTTGTGGAGGAGCCCATTATGCTAATTTGCATAGGTAAAATTCACAAAGTGGAACAACCCAATTCATTTTAGGCTATAGGTAAATCAAAGATATGCATTGAAGAACAAAAGTTATTACACATAACTGCCTTGAATGAAAATGTATAAGCCATCTGTATTGAAGATTAGTGCCGAGTTTGTGAACAGCAGCAATGTTTCTTTGAAGTCGGATTTTACTTCGTATATAAAATGCAAAGTGGGACAGTGTTCAAGTGTGATTAAGTTTTTAAGGCAAAATGTCAAAATGCATTTCCTGTGATTCAGTAAGCAACAAGCTATCAGCGAAGCAAGCAAAGCCCAGCAAAACTAAATTTCAGAACTCCTGGTTGACAGAGTTTGACTTTGTGATGTGAAGCACAGCAGCAAGGGGGAGCATTTAATTTTTGCACATACTGCAAACAACAGATCGACATACGTCATTATGGAGTGTATGTGAATGTTTGCAAATATGTGTATGTTTGTTGTGATGATATTTGTCAATGCTAAGTCTATTTTTTTTCTTTTTGTAAGTGTATTAAATGCTTTAAAGAAAGAGACAAGTTATTTTCTTTTATTCAGATTTGAATTTCCAATCATTTTCCATAGGCTTATATAAAAAGATACCTTATTCTCTATTGGACGACGTCACTTTTTTTGGGTCATGTGCACTAACCCACTCTGAGACCTCAAAACATAATTTCTGAGATTTAAAAAAAAAACCAACACTGTCTGGGAATATGGCAGGTATGATGGAGAGAGAGAATGTAATTATGAGAGAACATCTGTGTATGCGTGTGTATGAGTGCACATATTAAGAAAGCTATTTTTTTTTTAAAGTTAATGAAAAATTAGCTGAATAACTTACATTCCTTCAGAAAATCACATTTGGTCACATGAATAAATACAGTTGTTCCACATAGAAATACAGTCCTCATTTCAAGAAACATTTACGGAATGAGATACTTTCATAACTTTACTATAAATCCATTAGAATTATGAATGATAATCCATAATGTTTAAATACTGAGTGTAATTCATAATGTTCCTATGCCAAATTCTTTTCCTAGTTTATTTAACATAGGTTTTGGCACAGATTCACACTCTTTGATCAGACTAATTTATCCTGTAAGAATAGTTCAATTCTATGACACTTAGCTAGTCGTTCTGAAATCCTGACATGAGTGGGAGTAAAGACAAATGACAGCCATGGCTGCTTAAATACATGTATATATTGATTTTTCTTCTTTGAAAATCAACTGAGTGAATCTGACTTTTAGAGTACTGTTTTGTTGGTCTCTGTCAGCAAAGCATCAAAAGTAAGGCTGCATGTCTGGTTAATAAAGCCTGGGGATTTGATTAAAAATTAATAGCATCAATCACAATTAGATAATAAGCAGATAAACATAATCTTTCTTAAATGGTTTATCTACAAGCATTTAGTTATAATAATTTACCTCATAAGCCGTCTCTTTTTTATGGTACAAAGCCTCCCAATTAGACTATTGTCAGCTCTAATATGTGTCTCTGTGCACGTGTCAAGTATTATTTTAACCTCGTGTGCCCTTGGGACATTTTCTCACTGATAAGCATACTACAGTATTTGCTAACTGTAAATAATATGGTCCAGTGCATATCAGGAATTTAGCAGCTAAAACATTTCCAAGTTTGAAATGTGTTTTGGTTTTATGTGTTTTTTTAAAAAGTAAAATTGAAATTTGAGTTTGAAATTTGTTTCGGTTTTCAGAGTAGAGGGGTTTTAGATTACTGGAAATTTAATGAATATATTAACCTTTCTGCAGTGGGATACAACTCCCAGTTGTATTTTACCTTTGCCAGCAGGATACGACTCCGGTCATATGTTCACTACATTCTGTCGACCACTTCTGCAGAAGCGTGTTTTTAACTGTATAATACATCATCAATTTATGTGTACTCTTTTGAAAAGAAGGAAATAAAGGTAGAAGGTACACATATCATTAACAGACTGTTTAAAAGACCCCAAAACTGGTAATTTGATTTCAAAGTCTAGTTTTAACATGTGGAGATAACAAAAATGGCGGTCATACACTGAAGAGGCAAGTCAAGAGGACAATGTGCTTGCTGAATTAGCTGAAATAAAGACCATTTCGTGTGGAAAATTGACATTCTAGGCAGTGGGGATCATTATCTTTACTTCTTCAAAATGAACGGACCTGATGATAACTGGTTATTTGAAAATTTTATTTCAAACAGGAGTTTTAATGTGTGGAGATCAACATGGCGGACAGCGCTGAAACAGCAAGTTAAGGCAGAGATATGGATGCCGATTTTGATGAAAATATGGACAATTTTGTGGGAAAATTTGATGTTTTTGGCAGTGCAGATCGTGAGCTTGACTTAGATGAAATGAACAGAGATGATGATAACTGGTTAGTAGAAAATTTGATTTCAAAGTTGAATTTTGATGCGTGTAATTCAAAATGGCGGACAGTACTGAAGCAGCAGTGATGTGGATGCCGATTTTGATGAATATATAGACAATTTTGTGGGGGAAATTTATATTTTAGGCAGTGTGGATCGTGATCTTGTTTGCATCAAATGAACTGAGCAGATGATAAATAGTTAATTGGTATTTTTGACTCCGATATTGACGATGATAAAGACGTGGACGCTTTTCAAGCTAACTGGACATTTTGAGAACTTCACTCCTCATTAAGTTTGTACATATACCAATGTTGGGTGTGTGCATAATATGGACCAAAATAAACCCAACATAACTCTGATATTATTACAGTTTATTGTGGAATAAAAACACTGAACCAAAATGAAAAGCTCTGTCGGCTTACCAGTAAGGATTATTCTGTTTGCTCTCCAATTCTCAAGCGAGTAAATTTAACAAAATTGTAATAACCTTAGACATTCTTGATGGATTTTTATTATTTTGTCACCTTCTTAAATGGTGTAAAATTCCCCCCATTTCATACAGTTACATATAGGAGGTAAAATGAATATTGCAGATTGGAAAATTGCATTGAAAGTAAGTTATAAAAAAAAATGTAAAGCATATTTTTTTGCTTACATAACACTACTTTCAACTGAATTTTTTTGTCTGAAAATTTTCAGTGAAAAAATATATGACCTTAAGGAAAATGTTATGCTTTTATAAACGGTATACAACATTGAAAAATAATTTTAAAAAATTGTTCTGTAAAGCCAGATTAACCAGTATCACTGCATTCTCTCATGCTGCTACACCAATGACTGAAAAAATTTCCAGTTCTACACAACTGCCTGTCTGATTGGGCTTCAGTATGAAAAGGGTTAAAGACAGAACAATTCTGGACCCTCACAAAATTTCAATCTTGAGGGGATTCCAATATGCTGAGGGTTCAGTTTTGAAAAGTTTCACTGTATTTGCATAAGATTTCCTCCAGATCAATATCATATTAATATTAAAATTACATTCTAACTGACATGAAATACACTGAATCCTGCCATAAATGGCAAGTTTAAAAAAAAAAATTCCAATTATACATAAACAAAAAACAGGTTGAACAGCACATCAATATTTCTAATAATTTACTGTACTCATTCAAACTACTGTCTATACTTGCATATAAACCAGCTCCAAATGCAAATAACATAGACCCTGATCTGCCGTCACATAATGCGCCGGCAGAACAGGGTCTATGTTGCTTGTTCTACTGATTAGTCTTTACAAACTGCATAGACTCAGATCTGCCCGTGCATTATGCGACAGCAGATCTGGGTCTATGCAGTTTGCTGTTGGTAATGGTTTATACGCTAGTACATACGGTATATTACAGAAGCACAGTTTAATAGGCCATTAAAAAAATATTTTGTCTAACAGCTAAGAACAAGATTAAAATTTTGATTCTCAAGGTAAAATTTGTTGTTTGCACAGATTAATTTGCATGCTTTGAGAGCAACAATTTGAATATTTATGTGATTCTATGACAATCTCAAATCTGGGCCTTGGTTTAAAAATTTCTTAAAACTTACCAGGGCCAGAGAAAGATCGAGTCATTTGAATTTGCTGGGAACCTCTAGAACTATTCATAGTGGAATAATTGTTAACACTGCCTGCATAAGCTGACTGACTAAGGATTTTCTGAGGGGAACCACTCTGTACAGTGTTGCTAGAATCATTAAGGTTAGGGACATCTTCCATTATCTCCTTTAGGTTCTTCTCAAATTCCTCATCATCCATTGGCATTGGGCCATTTCCAGGTAACTCTGACATGATCTCCTGAAATTGAAAACATTGTTATTACACTCACACTTATTACAGTTTCTTATTCTTTATATTACATGTGGTATGCCACACAATGATATCACACACTGCATCAAGTTCAGCATTCACAGTTTTTTGTATGATTTTGAAAATAAAAGTCCATACTTCTCTAACAAAAGGCCCCATTAAGCCAGAGATCACTCACCTGGCCGACATTTGAGTCACAATCCAAAAATATCTTGATTAGCAGGATGCCTGCTCTCAAAATTTCTTCAAATTTTGTTATTAGTTATAAAAACAGCTGCTTGAAACATTTCAAAATTTTTTGGGGGTTATCATAATGTGTACAAAACTGAGAAGTCTTTTAAGTAACGGTGGTCATATCTGACCCTTCCGTGGGATCAGAGATGTAGAATAGGCCTGATGCAGCCTCCTGCATATCGTAAGAGGCACTATAGGAGGCAGGTGCCAAGGTGGCGCAGTGGTTTGTGCACATGACTTGCAACAGAAAGAGTGCCGTGTTCAAATACTACCATCAGATCAGCCCAAATTGGCTGCCATTGTGTGTCCTTGGGCAAGGCATTTTACTCCAATTACCTCAGCACTAAATAACATTACCGTATTTACCGTATATATTGGGACAGGATAAAATAAATGATTTTTTTCCTGTCCCATAACTTATGGTTAAACATTTTCTCAACTAGATCATATGTCCCAAAACTTATGAATCGAAACAAATTGTGTTGAATTTGCCCCCCCCCCCCTGCACCACTTCATGTTAAAAAAAGGTATGTAAATTAAACGTTTATTTGATACTAAACTGAAAGAAACTAACCTTGTACTGTTCTCATTTATTCCTCTTTTTTGTTCTTCATAAGCAATTTATGCATAAAAGACACAAATGTATCCACTAACACATGGTCCGGTAATGTAGACTACCGGTCGTGTGTATCGCTTATGTCAGGTAACAATATTGACACATTATTTTATTGACGTGAATATAGGTGTCCTCAGAAGTTTGAATACCGGTATATTATCAAACTTAAAATTGGATCCAGCAAAATCACAAACAATTGAAAGAGAGAGACGGAAATAACAACCGATTGCTTGAAGGCACCAGCAATTCACGCATGATCCGGTGTATGGTGCAAAATAACCAAGAGTGTATTATATCCAGGTTAACAATATAACAACATTTTGCGAATAAAAATCAT
Source organism: Margaritifera margaritifera (assembly GCA_029931535.1). Lineage (NCBI taxonomy): Eukaryota > Metazoa > Mollusca > Bivalvia > Unionida > Margaritiferidae > Margaritifera > Margaritifera margaritifera. The sequence continues at coordinate 343,607 of JAQPZY010001399.1, read as the reverse complement.
TATTAGTAAATACATTCACCGTAAGAGCAAATGACAATATTTTCGCTAGCATGGGATACAGAATGTATTCTTAAAAACAATTAATGCCGTGTATATTATTTACCCTGCAGACATCAATGCCTGTTTGTATCGGTTACGATTACAGATGGCAAACAAAAGAAGACCGGGTGGTGAATAAACACAGCTGGTAGCGAGCAATAGACTCATTGTTTCAACTGACCAGTAGATATCAAATATAAAGTTTATTTTATTACAAAGCAAGCAGACCCTTGAAGCCAACTTTGAATTCCTTTAAGTTTGCAGATTTTTTATATTCAAAGTCGGCAGACCAAGGGAAGCTGGCTTTGGTTTCTTTTAGCAGTATTCACAGGAATTTTGAAAATAAATTGAAACAGTGGAACAGTCGGGGTCTGTAAGTCACACTTTGAGCATACATTGTGAAATGTACTGGTATTAAAGGATTTGCCACAACTGAACAGGTGTCAATTGTGCGGCATGATCACAGGAAGTTCAAATAAATTCTGTCAGCTGAATATGGGACTCTACTTGGCAATGAACAAGTATTAACTCGGCGGCTCGATCAAAGGGTTGTGAAAACAAAGTGAGGCTGCCTTTACAAGCTAAGGGATTTGCACTGGCAGATAACTGAGGAAATATTACTTGGGAATTAGATCTGGCTTATGAAAAAGGCAAATATAAATCAACTCAAAACTTTTATTGCATCCAACAGTGTTTATACAGCAAAACAAAATATAATACAAGTACGGGTTGCTCCAACTTGCACGTATTTTGTACGTAGTGCAAACATCTAGTCTCCTATATTGCCCTTAGATTTATCAAATTTTGTTCTTCAAAAGTTTGCAGATAAGAAGACAAGTGTAAACAAACAACACTGACAGCGGTTTTTATTTTATTTATTTAATAAAATATAAGTTTGAGTGCATTTTTTTTAACAGCTAAGCATCGATATTATGATTTAAAAGGTGTCCCAAAACTTACGACTTGAAAAAAACAATCTGTCCCAGAACTTACAGTGCACAAAAAAATTACTTTAAAAATTAATTTATGGTGTCCCAACATATACGGTAAATACAGTACTTGTGTTATGTGTTGTAAAACACGAAACCAACCCAAATCATATTTGATGGTGGAATGGCATTTGTACAAATGTAAAAGGCTTTTATGCTAGGATGCCTTCTTTCAACTTTTACTGAATTCTGTTGAGCAGTTTTTGAAAAAATTATAGCAAAGGTTTATCTATTTTTAATACAAGTGACAATATTGTATAACAGATCTACATTTGTACAAATCTAAAAGCATTTCATACCAGGATGCTTTCTGTCAAATTTGGTGTAATTCAGTTGATTGGTTTTTCAGGAGTCATTTAAAGGGTTTTCTATATTTAGTAATGGTGGCCAGTTCTGATGGTCTATTGCCGATATTTGCATGAGTTAAAAGGTCTTTATACCAGAATGTTTGTCAAATTTGGTCAAATTCTACTGAGCAAATTTAAACCAGTCATTTAAAAGTTCATAATTGTAATTCATGGTAGCAATATTTAATGACAGATCAGTGACACTTGTACAAACTTGAAGGACTTCATAACAGGACATTTTCTGATGAGATGTTTTTAAGATGATGGTTTGTGGGTTTAATGCCATTTTTTTAGGCACACGATAGGCTATACATATCTGGTGGAGGAAGAACCACCGACCTACAGGAATCTACTGGCAAGCTTTCCCACATGCCCATGCTGGCCATGCCCGATACTCGAACCCACACGGACAGAGGTGAGATGTGTGAGTGATCTGTGAAGGCGAGCACCTTTGACTACTCTGCCACCCGGTATTTTGAGAAGAAGTCATTTTGAAAGTTCCATTTTTTTTAATGGCAACCATATTTGATGGCGGACTGGCCATATGTACAAAACTGAAAGCCCTTCATATCAAGGTGATTTTTGTTATTTTAATCAAATGCTGTTAAGCGATTTTTGAGAAGGCATTTTTAGGACTTTCTTTTATTCCTTCTGGCAACATCAGCAATATTTGATACAAGAACGGCATCATCTTTACAAACTTGAAAACATTTCATACCTGAATGCCTTCTGTCAAATGTGATTGAATTCTGTTTAGTGGTTTTTGGATGAATCAACAACATAATCTGTATAAATCTGAAAGGCCTCTATATATCATGATGCTTTCTGTCAACGAATTCTGTTGAGCAGCTTTTCAGAAGTATATTGAAGGTTTTTCTAATTTTGTGTCTTGCCTGTGAAGCACAGGCAAGATAAAGGGGACACTTTTTTGATGGCGTTAGCACGTTGAGCTGTGGTGGCTCAGTGGTTAGTGTGCTAGACTCATGACCGAAAGGGTGCAGGTTCGAATCCTACCATCGGACCAGCCTGGGTCAGCTACTGTGGCGTCTCCTTCAGCAAGGCACTTTACTCCAATTGCCTTGGCACTAAATAACCTACTTGTGTTGCTGTGCCATATAGCACCAAAACCAAACCAAACCATATCATTTAGCATGTTCAAGCTGGGTGGGCTTAGGAACTGTCCTCCCCTCTAGCATCATGACATCCCAAAATAAAACACTGCATCTGACAATGTACCAATGCCAATGAATCACATCAAATTTCTGTGGTGATCAGATTATAAATGTAATAAACAGAATCTGAATCAAAAGTACATTAAAGGGTAAATCCAGACTAATGTATAGTATGCACTCAATCGATAGAATTCATTCACATCTGTAATATATATGCAATGTTGGTCCACCATCGGGCCTTGTCAATTTTTCTCATGCAGAAGGTCAATATTTTATGTACTAGGTGCTGCATCTGTGACATATCATTGGCATTTCCATTACTTTGCAGTGTTAGTACTGTCAGTTGTATTGATCTTGATGCAGTCATTACTTTGCTGTATTAGGACTGTCAGTTGTATTGATCTTGATGCAGTCATTACTTTGCTGTGTTAGGACTGTCAGTTGTACTGAATTTGGCCCAGTCATTACTTTGTTGTGTTAGTACTGTCAGTTGTACATGTATTGAACTTGGCCGAGTAATTTGCAATGTTAGTAATATCAGTTGTATTATGCTGAGTTAGTAATGTCAGTTGTACTGAACTTGGCCTAGTCCTTTGCTGTGTTAGTACTCTCGGTTGTATTGAAAGTGGCCCAGTCATCTGCTGTGTTAGTACTGTCATTACTTTTTTATGATAGTACTGTCAGTTGTATTGAACTTGGTCCAGTCATTACTTTGCTGTGTTAGTACTGTAAGTTGTATTGAATGTGGCCTAGTCATCAAGCGTATATGAGAGAGAGACAGAACATGTGTGTATATTAGTATTGCAAATGTATCTGAATGAATACACAAGATTTTTTTCAGTTGTAAATCATCGGATACACATTTTTGTGTTTTAATAACAACATGAGTCCCTTGAAGGGACTGATGCCCTACTGTCAGAAAAGAATTTCCAAGAAGCCAAGACCGTTACTTTTTTTTAACTGCCGAGTGTTGAAACCATCTCTAACATTATTGAGTGATAACAAGATTTTAAAACTAGCCTCTGTTGTGGCCATATTGGATGTCAAATCGGCACCATACCAACCAGACATCATTTGAAGTCTTTTGGTGAAAACCCCATGTCAATCTGACCATCCCATTTCTTGGTTACCCCATGCTTATTTGACCATCCATTTAGGAAGAGAAGCAATAACAAGATTTTTAAAATGGTCACCATAACAGCCATATTAGAGATCACATCAATACCATTTTCACTGATGACCAACTAGACATTATAAGAAATCTTTTAGTGATAGAAGAAACTGGTGGCTCAGTGGTTAAAACTGGTGGCTCAGTGGTTAGTGTGCTGGTCTCAACCGAAAGGGTGTGGATTTGAATCCTACCATTGACTCAGCTACCGTGTTATGTCCTTGGGCAAGGCACTTTACTCCAATTGCCCTGGTACTAAATAACCTACCTGAGTGCCACAAAACACTAAATCAACAAATCAACTTCTGTGTAAATCCCTGTCAATATGACTTTCTGTTTAGGAGCAGTAGTGATAACAAGATTTTCAAGACTACTTCCGTGGCAACCATATTGGCTGTCAAATCGGTAAAATTTTCATTTAGGACTATCTAAATTTTCATTTAGGACTATCTAGACATCATAAGAAATCTTTTAGTTAAAATTCCATGTTGATATGACCATCAATTTAGGAGTAGCAATAACAAGATTGTCAAGACTGTCATTTTGGCAGCCATATTGGATGTCTGAGTGGCACCATTTTCATTTAGGACAAACCAGACATTGGGATGAATGTATGTGTTAAGTTTCATGGCAATCATACAATCATTAAACAATAAAGTTTTTCATGTGCTATGAAGGAAGTAACAGACAATTTAACCCAAGCAAATAACATGCTGCCCTTGATCAATCAGCTGATCGGGTTTGTGAAATATGATCCAACAAAGCAGGTTGTAGGCTTACTCACACAAATAAAATAAATAAATTTCACACATAAATGTATGATTAAATAGCATTTGTACATTTTACATGTATAGAGGAAGTTATCTACATATCAGTTTCCATTTTTTTTTATATATCATGTGTGAAGAATTGATATACTACTTATAAAAATAATGTATCCCTTATGCATAAATATTTGTTGCATTTATTATCCATCTTAGGGGAATACCTCAACCAAAATTGTGTGCATACAAAAATATAGAAGCAATCTGAGGACAGAGAAAGCATGTACATCATCACCAGAAAGATGACAGTGTGATATCACTTGAAGAATAAGGGCGGTATTACAGTTAGACTCAAAGTACATGCACCTTGACAGACCAATCATAGCACAGTACTAAAATAAATACATTCTGGATATCTGGCAGACCTGCCAGATCACGACATATCATAAGAAAAACAGGATGTTTTACTCTCAACCCCCAACTCCAAACACTGGTGTTTAAAAACACACCATTTCTAGTAGATCTTATAACAAAATAAAATAGAAACCTTTCCTGACTGCAATATATACCTGTAGCCTGTATGCACATAAGCTGTAGCCTGTATAAACAGTAATCAAGTCATGAATCACAAAGCTTCAGGCTTAATGCTCAGGGAATATTATAGTTTATACAATTAGTTGTCATAGAGGCAATAATAAGGTAAATGCAGCTATCAACAACCACCATTCAACAGATTACTTAACTGACTGACAATAGCTAAGGTGATTTGGTGTTTGCCATTCCTTTCAGCACTGCTGTTGGAGAGCCCATTAGGCTAATTTGCATAGGTAACATGAATGAAGTGGAACAACCTAATTCATTTGAAGTTTGGTAAATTGGGGATGCAGTGTTAAAGAAACAAAAGTCATTACACTTGCTTTGAATAAAAATGTTTTTGACATCTTTATTAAAGATTACTGGTGATTTTGTGATCAGCAGCAACATTCCTTTGAAGTCAGTTTGTACTCCATACTTAAATGCAAAACATGATTATTTCAGTTGTTGGAAAGGCAAAGCTAGATGTGTGCAGATGTGATTCATTTTTTAAGGCAAACGTTGAAACAGAGTTGTGATTCATGAAGACTGAGCCATCCATGAAGCAAGCAAATGCCAGGAAAACTAAAGTTCAGAAAATTTGGTTGACGGGGTTTGACTTTATGAAGCTCTGTAGCAAGGGAGTGCATTTTATACTGTTCACATACTACACACACCATATCGGCATAAGTCATTCTGAAGTAATGTATACAACAGCCATTGACATATCAACGCCATCCTGCATTGGAGCTGATGCAGAAAAAGCATTTGCACTTCTCAGAAAACTTCACCAAGTTCTTTGAGGAAGTTTGAAGAACAGTATCATCCAGTCTCTAATGAGTGCAAAGATTAACAGTAATTATGCTTGCACCTTGAAACCATCCAGTGAACTTCTGAGAGCAGCAAAGTCAGCAACTAGGGGTGAAACGATACACCTGTGCCACGTATTGATACGATTCATGATACACAGCCTACGATACGATACATAACTGATACACATATCAACTTGATGGTCTCTTCATCTTTAGAAGGTTCATCAGTGGCACCATTGTGATGGTACCCTTGTATGTGCGTTGACATATTGGTTATATTTCTTGTATGCAGATAACAGACAGACAGAGACTTAGCATCTGCTCATATGCCATTCTCATCCATGACAAGATAACAAAAACACTTCGAAACAGACTACCTGTCAGTTGTCAGTGATTTTGATTCAACCTTTTAGGCCATTTCAAGCTGCTCCACTTAATTGGATGCAGGGCTCATGTTTTGCACTGAAAAAATGCTTTAAAAACATCTTATTACTAATTTCATGTCTTCACTTAAGCTTTAAAGACATTACGGTGTTATCTTAAAAACAGAAATGTGCAATTTCCTCATGCAAGGAAAATGTCATCAAGAACAAGTCCTTGACTAACAACCAAATTTATCACATAATACTTCCTCCAGATGCAAAACAAATGCCGTGGCCACAGGCACTCCTCTTCTAAAAAATGTACAAATTTACACAAGGTGACAAAATCGTGTGGTTTGAAATCTTCCCCCTTGCTGATTCTGTGCTAAGTTTATTTATCCCGTCGGCACGTTCAGTCACTGATTCCATGTATCAACATAAAAACAGACATTCCAAACTTGTTCCTCATGTACGATTTAAGTACTTTACAGATCATTTAATAACCACTTTTGCGCAAAGTTTCTCTGCTGCTTAGTATCTACTTGGATCGAGTTTGGATGCCAATACTTCTACTGTGTCACGCAGAGAATAAGCTACATTAAGTTCTGATTGTTGGATATTTTGTACCCTGTACTAGAACAAACAATAACCACCAATCTGAATTGAATGTAACATCTTTCACTGCGTGACACACTGGAAATGTAGTCTTCAAGTTCGATCCAAGTAGACAAGATACGAAGCAACAGAAAAACTTTGTGTAAAAGTGGTTAATAAATGACAAGCAAAGTACTTCCTCGTACATGGGGAACAAATCAGGAATGTCTCCTTTATGCTGAACATGCTGACGGGATAAAATGATTATCGTTGAATCGGTGAGGGATGGGGGCATTTTTTGAACCACGTCACCTTGTGTTAATTTGTAGAAGGTGAGTGGGTGTTGACAATAGTTTTGTCCTTTTTGCTGACAAAAATGAGTGCCTGTGCCAACGATGGCTGTCTCAGATCACAGGGGCTCGTATTGTTGCTTACAATTTACCTATCAGTCATACATGTTCTATATAAATACTACAAGGGAGGACACTTCTTTCTTTTCTAGCACTACCTATTTACAAATCAACGCTGATATTTCAAGCTACACTTCACATATCATAATAAATTTGGTAACAATGTTTAGCTTAGGCATTCAACTTTGTAATCCTACACAAAGTTTGACTTACTATCATACCTTTAGGGAATGCCAAACCATTTTCCCACACTACCACTTGACATGGCCATGATTGTGCCTGCTTAATATGCAAGCGCAACGTGCTGAATGGAATATTGTCTTTTCATTGGCCAACAGAAAATGACATACAGCACGGATTTATAACTTATTCTGGGAAATTTTAATTGCTAGATTGTCGCAAAGAAGCAGACGAAAAAAATGACGGAATCACACATTGTGTCATGGTAAGAATGATCCAAATATGAAGAAACATCTTTTTTTTTTTGTAATGTATTAAACCAATCAAGTATTTAAACGTTTTCAAATAAATATTTATTCATAGTGACATGTTTTAAATGACTGCCTGTTTATGCTGAAAGTAAATTGTAACAGAATTCTCATCACAACTGATAAATAATTGTTGTGTCAAGAATATCTGCCAATAACAGTAGATTTAAAGAAACAAATCTCAAACATTTCTGAAAAATCTATGCAACTTGCAAATTGTATGCTTTTGAATTAAAGATTCAAAACATAAATTGTTACATGTATTATTGCATGGCAAAATTACATCATGAAAATAATCTTACCGTCTTCTAAATACATGCAATATGAATCAGTTTACTCCTTTCTGTTATAAATTGTGAAATTTTCCAGCATTTGTTTGCAGAATGCAACAAAAATATCCTTAAAAGCTGAAATAGCTAGTGTAGTGTAGGTCTTCAATGTATCATTAATTAATTACATGACAAAACTGAAAAGGTTGTATTTGACAGATTTGTAAGATTGTAATTATTGTCACCAAAGGTAGGGTGGTAAATTTTGTTGATACATTGGATTTAGCATTTCCCATACATATTCCAACTTGACCTATGCAGTGTCACAAGTGTGTTCCTGTTATCTGTATGTTCTGAAATTGTAGGATTTTAAGCATGCATATATATATATATATATATATATATATATATATATATATATATATATAACATTATAGGATATATTATTAACATATTTGTCCCAGATTTTTTTACCTAGTGGTAAATTGCACTCTTAGTACCCAAGACTGCCCAAGTTTCATTCCCATTGAGGCATTTAACGAGGGTCATGGGCTCATGGTCACAACTCCATCTATCTCTATTTTGCAGAAAAAATATTATAGTCTTTTTAAGGTTACAAAGGGGGAAGGGATATTCTGCCACAGCCCATCTATCCTTCTGTCAATCCATTAATCCATTATCTATATGAATCTCCTCCAACACTGCTGAATATACTAGTATTAAACTTTTGCATATGATTGGGGTTGATGAGTAAAGTTCATAAAGGTGTTAGAATTTTTATATTACCCCTTATCTGGAGAAAGAGTACGAGACAGTTTTTCAATATTTTTTATGTATCACAAGCGAGGGCAATTATATTACCTATATATTGGATATTAAGATAAATGACTTAAGCCATGCATATAAATTTTGCCCCTTGATCATAATGTTGCAACTGCTAAGTCATTCCCTGGTTGAAGGGACTCAATGCCTGTAGGTCTTAAATGTAACACTATTATGATCCAAACACTATAGCCATATATACATTTCCATATATATATATATATATATATATATATATATATATATATATATAAATGCACAGGGATATGCAATGGTTAGATATGTAAAAAAATTCTAGTGCACTTATTGATTTGAATGCCACCAAAAGGGAAATTTGTTAATTTGTTTTCTTTGATGTTCGGAAAACCTTCTCTATTTGAAAAAATAATTTCAAAGATAATATGGAAATGTCATCAATAAAAAGAGTGTCAAAATTTCCAATTCTTCTTTTAATGTCTATCATGTCATCATCATTATTGATCTTATCTATTAAATAATCATCGGGGAAACGACCGTCCTGAATGCCGGAAAACTTATGTATGGTCATTCCATGCAACTGAGAGACAGCTATCCCAGTGCTGGCTGTCAAGTCAACAGTTTTTCCCATTTCTTTTAGTCTTTTGCTTAAATTGTTCAATCAAAAGCTTTTACCAGTATCAGCCTGCCTTAATATCATTATACTGTGGCCTGAAATTGCAGCATGAATATCTTCCATCATGCAAACATGTGCCAGAATCAGCAACACTAGGATCATACTGAAAACAACCGTCATATGTCAACATATTTCAGCCAATAAAAAAAAAATCACAATTAAAATATTTGCCAGCATGCATCATTTTTGGTTGGCCAACGATAGGGCAGTATTCCATTCAGCGCGTTGCACTTGCATATTAATCAGGCGCAATGCGGCCATGTCAAGCGGTAGCGTGGGAAAATGGTTTGGCATTCGCTAAATGTGTGATAGTAAGTAAAACTTTGTGTACGATTGCAAAGTCGAATGCCTAAGCTAAATATTGGTACCAAATTTATTAGGATACGCGAAGTGTAGCTTGAAATATCAGCGTTGATTCATAAAAAGGTTGCGCTAGAAAAGAGAAAAGTGTCCTCCCTTGTAGTATTTATATAGTACATGTATGACTGATAGGTAAATTGTAAGCAACAATACGAGCCCCTGTGTCTCAGATGAATTCTCAATTTAGAGAGAAAAAAAAATAAAACGACTAATAACTATTTATGACTGCTGAAGATTAAAGTTACTTGTAAATGGTAAGTATCGTTTTGTGTTGATTATTCACCTCTTGTATCGATATGTTTATCGATATGGCAAAAGTATAGATTCATTGATATATCAATGAATTGTTTCACCCCTATCAGCAACCACAAGTTAACACTGTATTTCACAGTCCAATGAATTTTTTAGATGGAAATTCTGTGTATTTGTTTTAAAATTTAATATAATCTGTGTGGTTGTGATTATGTGAGTGTGTGCACATGTGCATGTGTTGATGATATATGACAATGCTACAAGTAGTACACAAAAAGCCCCCTCCTCCTATCAGTCATCTGTAATTGGACCCATTTAAAGCTGTGCTGATGGATGTAATTACCAGCTTGGACCATTACATAATTGTTCAATGCCATGTGTGCTTTGTTTCAAGTAGCAAGGTGACTTGACAAGACTGAATTAAATCAAGAACACTACCACTGACTTTAATTGTTCTATTCCAAAAGATAAGGTGTTGAACATTTCAGCTATATTAGTTCGACCAGATCCAACTGGTTTTTTAACATGTTCAGATTGTTCAGATTTACTTTTAATTTTAGTTTTAGCTTTTGAATCGGAGAGAGTAGGGTGATGCAGAGTAAGATGATTTTGCATATTTCCTGTGTTCCCAGAATGGTTCAGGACAGCTCTACAGACTGCATACTGTTTTCATTTATACTGTATTTCGGACTCCATTCTGCACATATACTGGGTGTCCAAAATGGTCCCACACAGACCATGTTGATCCTGTTGGACTGAAAATATGGACAATCTCTACTTTGTCACCCATATTTACTCACATGTGAGTTGTTGCTTTTGCAATCGTTTTTGCTGATTGGTCAATATACAACCGCGAAAGATCAAATTCTCCAATCATTTTATGTCTTATATTACACTTTTGAATACTCTTCACAATGGAGGCTAACTTGGGGATAAGACTAAACTTCCTACCAAACACTTGGTTTTTGACGGAAATCAATATTAGTTTGTACATACTGATACGCAAATTGGCGGATTTTAAAGCGATGAATTGTCCCTGCAGAAGTCTGGAAAGAAAAAAAACTTACATTTTTCACTGCTGTAAACTTTCTAAGAATTAGAATGAAAAATGTAATCAAATTTTTTTCCTGCTGATAAAAAAAAAAAGAAGTCATCTTAAGAGGTTATATGGACAAATATTCAACAATTTTTCTTACATCAATTTATGACTGCATATATCGTCTAGTACACTTTAAATAAGGTAAGAGTTTGAGACAAGCAAATTCAAAGTTCAGCACATCATTGTGATACATGCATGATTCATTATGTTGGCTTCATTCAACATTACACAAATGCAGACCATCGGATGCTTTGAATGCTAACAGTTTGTGAAGCAAAACTTGCTTTTTGAAACAATGACTTTTGCAACACGAGTGATTTTGGCATTTCATTATTAAAAAAAATAAACCATATCTCAATTTCTAATCATAAATAATGGTTCTGGCAGTAACTGGTACTGTAACTAAGAAAGATGGGATTTGTTAGTAGGGATACTTTATGATGTTTCTACAAGGCATGACTAAGTGTTTCATTAATTTTCTATTTGATATATTCGTACATTAGGTTGAGATTTCTAAGCTAGAGTTTTAAATATCGTGCGTTATTAAGAATGTGTTAAAAAAAACCCCTCAAAAATGGTGGTAACTGGTCCCTGGCAGTATGCGTATACAGTAGAATGTAGAAAGTTTAGCAGCTAGAAAAAACAATATTCAAGTATTGGTTTAGAAGCACTAAGATAAAATGCAGTAATAAAGCAATAAGGTTATGTTTTTCAAACAAAAAAAAAACCACTACTGTCATGTTAATCTTTATGTAAATTTGATTAATTTTTTGCACTGACATAAATATTTGGTTAATTTCTACAGAGTAGATTTTGTTGCCAAATAATAAAGGTTTGATGATGCAGGTAAAGGGTCCCATCAGTTCCATTTGGGTCTATTTTAGTGACATCCGGGTCCTGTAAATATCCTTTGTGCCGCCTCCATTTCAGTTTATTTTAGTCCATATAGGTATATCAACGCGCCGCTCTAACTGTAAAAATTGAAAGCTCTCCAAAGGAGCTTCAGCTACTGAATGAGTATATGATCATGCTCGATTTAAAAATATTTATCTTTATAAGACAGGGCCCCCCCCCCCCAACATTCTCAAAGCCGTTTTAAAAAATTCAGTTGTTTTTATTTATGGTTCCTTTGATCGATAATTTACATGTCGTTCTGTTGTTTCCTACAGCGGAGTTAATATTTGCCTCAGCTGAATCTGAAACCGGTCACTGTTCTGACCAATATATAATTGAAAAAATAATGATAAAATACTCCACCACTAAAAATTAAACAAATCTGTGTCTCACTGCTCCAACTGAACCATTAATTTCTGCATAAAACACACAAACACTGGAGGAATCAATGTTATTCAATTTTGCAGAAGCCACATCAAACTTCTGTCTGTGCGTCCAGAAATGTAAATAGGAGATGACGTCATAGCAGATTGGAATACGCACTGTTTCTTTATTGGAATACTCTTTTTTATACCACAGCATGAGGAAAATTACGAAACGTGAATACAAAAAAATTTGAAAAATGATGGGTGTGAATTAAAACAAATGTTTTCATTAAGTAAAATTAAATCCCGAAAAAGTATTTTTAATAGACCTTTTCTTTCTCTATCTACTGAAGATCATTCCATTCTTCGGAGATTTATTGATCTGTCTTTTCCTTCTACTTGACTGCGTACGTCAATGCAGTCACACAAACAACAACAACAACAAAAAACCCCCCCCCCCCCCCCCCAAGTCAAAGCCAAAAAAAAAAAAGATTATTAATAGGGGGCGCAGAGTTTAAAAGTAAATAATAATAATAATAATAATAATAATAATAATAATAATAATAATAATAATAATAATAATAATACAATATATCGGAGTCTCGGAGTCAACATTCCACTGTGTTTTCCACAAAGAAACAGAAACAAGAAGTATTCCTTCGCACATACCTACATAGGGTATGAACATTCATTACAGCATACCAGGGAAGACTAAATAACATGTTATGTATTATTATATAGTAATAACATTTAAGATAGTATTGGCATATTTTCATTAATAAAGTTACATATTACTATTGCTACATCTATCTTATGAGGGTTACAAAGTTTCACCAAGATCTCTTTTTCATTTTCAGGTTCCAAGACATTGTTGTTTATTTGTATATCAAATTTGTTAAACTTATCAGTTCTATTTTTTGGTCCTGAACAATATTAAAGAAGGAGTTTTTCATCTAAAATAATACTTCAGTGTCTACATATTCTATCTTTTCTTACTGTTTTTGGTAGTGTGTAACATCCTTTCCCTACATACAGAGTGTGTGCACTGACTTTGAAAGCTGTTTAATTCAATGCTTTTGGCAAGTTTATAATAATGGAAAATCTTGATTTAGAAAGTAAATATAGATAGAACTGCTTTAAGGACGCCTAGTCAGATACTTTCACTACTCCAAAGACAAACAAACTATATTTATAATAATCTTTTCAGGCAGATAGCAGTCCGACTATCAGAGAGCTACTTGCCTTTTGGGCGATTCGATGCAGGTGACAGGCTGGATGTCCATACCGTAATTCGCTATTTTGTAGAGAATTGGTTTTTAGTTCTTCTGGACTTTAGGGATTCCTATTGTAGGAGCTCTAGGAGGGATGTAACACTGTCTGTGTACGTATACCTATTAGATTTGTATCGTGCAGCTCTGGGTTGCATCATTGCGATGTTGTTAGTCTGTTCCTGTGTATGAGGGTTCCAGACTGAAAAATACTATTCAAGACTTGGTGTATGCTAGGATGGAAAGTGGAGTTGTCTATGTATTCATTTGACCTAATATTTTGTGTTATGTTACTGTTATACTCATTATGGCCATGTGTGTAAGGATGGATAGTGGAGTTGTCTGTGTATTCATTTGACCTAGTCTTTTTGTTATGTTAATGTTATACTCGTTAAAGATTCTACATATTTCAGTAATCAGCACATCGCTTGGTATCAAAATGATGTTATAATCTGTTGTTTTATGTTTGGTTGATAAAAATGGTTTCATGGTTGGCTTCAGACTTTTGACCACAACTGTACATTTTAAAGAAATGAAGTCTTATAGATTGTCTTCTAAATTTGATAACAACATTTTATGTTTTTTTTTCTTTTTTATTCGGGGTCTGGTTAGTTAGTTGGTGGAACGGTCGATCTGATCCTTGCCCGCTTAAATACTATTTGGTCAAACTCTTGATACGTGTTCTTAAGTTTAACAATTTTGTATTCAACATCCAACACATCCAACAAATTAATGGAACGGCAATGAGCACTAAAATGGCATCTTCGTATGCCAATACTTTAATAGAAAGACTGGAGGAAAAGCTTCTCAACGAGGCACCCTATAGACCTCTAAGCTAGTACAGATTTATTCATGACATAGAATCAAATTGGATCGAAACGGGTGACAATTGCAAAATAATTTTTGAATTTGCCAGTAACTTCCATCATACGATTAAATTTACGTCAGAGTCATCAAAAAGGTCCAACGTCTTTTTGGATACTCAATCTACCCTCCTAGAGGGGAACATAGAAACTGACGTGTATTCCAAACCAACTGACTCTGAACAGTATCTACTCCCAACAAGCTGCCACCCCTAGCACGTAATAAAATATATTCCTTATGGCATGTGCGTTAGGACCAAACACATATGCTCTAATCAGAATACCTTTGAAAAGAGACACGAAGAGCTCAAGGGACACCTTAGAAGGAGAGGATACAAAAATATCTACACCGTGGAGGCTATTAACAAAACTAGACTCCTCGACAGAGGAGCCCTCCTGAAATATAAAACCAAGAAAACCAGCAAACGCGTCCCCTTTGTGATTACTTTCCACCCCGACATTCCAAACTTACAACAGATAATTCGGAAGCATTGACACCAGATTGAATCCTCCGAACGTCTGAAGGGCATAATTCAAGGAGTTCCTATAGTTCCGTGCCGCAGACCTAAAAATCTGAAGGACCATCTGGTACGTGCCAAGGTAACTTCAAATAAGACAAAGATTCAGGCACGTATTGCTGCAAAAACAAGTGATGCCTAATTTACAAACATTTGCCCGAGACCAAATCGTTCAGAAGTTCGACTACAGGAATTAGCTTCACTATCAATCAGAAGTCAGGATGT
This sequence comes from Margaritifera margaritifera, assembly GCA_029931535.1. Taxonomy (NCBI): domain Eukaryota; kingdom Metazoa; phylum Mollusca; class Bivalvia; order Unionida; family Margaritiferidae; genus Margaritifera; species Margaritifera margaritifera. Next base: position 328,302 of record JAQPZY010001399.1, on the reverse strand, counting down.
CGAACCAAAAATGTAATCAATCTTCTCACATGCAAGATCTTTGTCACTCAATATGTTGGCGAAAAAGTTGATTTCAGAAAACGAACGAATAAACTACAAGAGCCACATTCGCAGCAAAATCAACGCGAAACTCGCCAACCACAACAACTCGACTTGGCATTCAGTCAAGTCCCTCGAGATGCTACCGATGAAATATAATCTGGGGTGAGCAGATACAGAACGCACACATAAGGAACGATACTGGATACGACATTTGAAAACATATATATATATATGTACTTTGTCTAACCTTCCTATTGCAATCTTATCATAACTACAGCCAGGCATCAGTTTATCAGACGTACGCATTTTTTGCGATTATATTTACCCAAGTAAATATTCCGTAACTCTTTACATGTGTTATTATTATTATTATTATTATTATTATTATTATTATTATAACTCCTGTAAATTATCCTGCTACAACATGCTCTTGACAAACTTCCTTAGTACCTCCATGCATAACATGTGTGTCTACATATATATATATATATATATATATATATATATATATATATATATATATATATATATATATATATATAATAAGGTTAGAGTATTTTAATTCGTACTCTACGTACTGGGTCGACATGCGGGTATGTCTGCTACGTACGAAAGCCTGTACCACCTACTTTGCAGCAGGATTTGTTGGTGATGTGTGCATGGTCGAGATGGTATAGGGGTTGGTGCTTACAGGCAAGGCGATGGGTGCCGTAACCCGCGGATCCGGGTTCGAATATCCTTAATGTACGAATTAAAATTCTCTAACTGTATGATAATATTATTTATTTGTATTTAAAAATTATGTTAATGCTTGTTATCAAGCATTCTCCTGTAGAATCCAGGGATAGCACATTCCACTTTTTTTGGTGTATATTTGTAATTATTTAAATATATATCAGTAAAAGAGTGGCTGCTTTACTAAAAATTTGGTCATTAATTATATTTCGTGAAAAGGTTAAAAAGATTATATTTAACACGAACCAAATCGTATTCGAATGATATGATTTGATACAAACTAGCGACCGAAATTAAACTGCAAACAGGAAATATACTACTCGGAATCCAAATCTGTAGTGAATATTAGCACATAAGATGTTGCATTTGACCAGTCTATTATTACTCTTTATTCGGTATGTCTCTGCTGGGCAACAATTTGGATTTCTGGAGAAATTGCGCACAGAAACTTGAAATTCCAAATTGTTGCGCTTTCTCGAGAAATTGTATGGCCAGGTTTTCTGCGTGTTTTAAAGTCAGACCTTACCAGAAGGCTTCCTTAGAGACTTTCATCTCGGTGTGTGTGTGTGTGTGTGTGTGTGTATATATATATATATATATATATATATATATATATATATATATATATATATATATATATATATATATATATATATATATGTTGTGTACTTGATTTGACACTAAGTATAAGAATAATAAAGCTTTACAAAAAAATTCTTATTTAGCAACCATTTAATGGCAGTGCTGCGTTTAGAAATGATTGGATGTATATGAAGTGACTTGAATGAGGGAACACAAATCACTTAGCCATTCATATTGTTCAAACTTAATATTTATCTTATGTCTAATTATTTCATATTTGTTTTCAAAGATTTATTTATTTATTTAATCTCATTTTGCTACTTTATGACATCAATTTTTTTTTAATATTTGTATTTCAAATATATTTATAAAAGAAACATGATATATTAACTACTATAATATAGTTAAATTTGGATTTATTTATTTATTATTCATTTTGTATTTATTTTTTTATTATTCATTTTGTATTTATTTATTTATTATTCATTTTGTATTTATTTATTATTCATTTTGTATTTATTTATTTATTATTCATTTTGTATTTATTTATTTATTATTCATTTTGTATTTATTTATTTATTATTCATTTTGGATTTATTTATTTATTATTCAATTCGGATTTATTTATTTATTATTCATTTTGGATTTATTTATTTATTATTCATTTTGTATTTATTTATTTATTATTCATTTTGTATTTATTTATTTATTATTCAATTTGGATTTATTTATTTATTATTCAATTTGGATTTATTTATTTATTATTCATTTTGTATTTATTTATTTATTATTCAATTTGGATTTTTTTATTTATTATTCATTTTGTATTTATTTATTTATTATTCAATTTGGATTTATTTATTTATTATTCAATTTGGATTTATTTATTTATTATTCAATTTGGATTTATTTATTTATTATTCATTTTGTATTTATTTATTGATTTACTCAATTAGTTATATTTAACCATTAATATTATTTTTTCCTGTATTATATTTCTAACAAGTGTGCTTCTGATAATGTTCCTGGAAAAGACTGAGTCAAAACATTTTGTTTAAGAATGTTGCACAGAGCTATTTGTGAGATACTAGTAGTCACTGATGAAAACTTTTACTGTGACAGGGGCAGATTTCACAGTAATGAAGGCTACTCCTAGCCATTAGATGATGTCTGAAGGAAATTTTCTGAATTTAAGCCTAAAAGAATATTTTGAAGGTAGTTTAGATCTAAATAGACTGTTACCATCACCCTGTAATGGTAGTATAGATCTAAATGGACTGTTACCATCACACTGTACAGGTATTATAGATCTAAATGGACTGTTACCATCACCCTGTACAGGTATTATAGATCTAAATGGACTGTTACCATCACCCTGTACAGGTATTATAAATCTAAATGGACTGTTATCATCACCCTGTACAGGTATTATAAATCTAAATGGACTGTTACCATCACCCTGTACAGGTAGTATAGATCTAAATGGACTGTTACCATCCCTGTACAGGTATTACAGATTTAAATGAACTGTTACCATCACACTGCACAGGTATTACAGATTTAAATGGACTGTTACCATCACCCTGTACAGGTATTATAGATCTAAATGGACTGTTACCATCACCCTGTACAGGTATTATAGATCTAAATGGACTGTTACCATCACCCTGTACAGGTATTATAGATCTAAATGAACTGTTACCGTCACCCTGTAATGGTAGTATAGATCTAAATGGACTGTTACCATCACCCTGTACAGGTAGTATAGATCTAAATAGACTGTTACCATCACCCTGTACAGGTAGTATAGATATAAATGGACTGTTACCATCACCCTGTACAGGTAGTATAGATCTAAATGGACTGTTACCATCACCCTGTACAAGTAGTATAGATCTAAATGGACTGCTACCATCACCCTGTACAGGTAGTATAGATCTAAATGGACTGTTACCATCACCCTGTACAGGTAGTATAGATCTAAATGGACTGTTACCATCACCCTGTACAAGTAGTATAGATCTAAATGGACTTTTACCATCACCCTGTACAAGTAGTATAGATCTAAATAGACTGTTACCATCACCCTGTACAGGTAGTATAGATCTAAATAGGCTGTTACCATCACCCTGTAATCGTAGTATAGATCTAAATGGACTGTTACCATCGCCCTGTACAGGTAGTATAGATCTAAATGGACTGTTACCATCACCCTGTACAGGTAGTATAGATCTAAATGGACTGTTACCATCACCCTGTACAGGTAGTATAGATCTAAATGGACTGTTACCATCACCCTGTACAAGTAGTATAGATCTAAATAGACTGTTACCATCACAATGTACAGGTAGTATATATCTAAATAGACTGTTACCATCACCCTGTACAGGTAGTATAGATCTAAATGGACTTTTACCATCACCCTGTACAGGTAGTATAGATCTAAATGGACTGTTACCATCACACTGTACAAATAGTATAGATCTAAATAGACTGTTACCATCACCCTGTACAGGTAGTATAGATCTAAATAGACTTTTACCATCACCCTGTAATGGTAGTATAGATCTAAATAGACTGTTACAATCACCCTGTAATGGTAGTATAGATCTAAATGGACTGTTACCATCACCCTGTAATGGTAGTATAGATCTAAAAGGACTGTTACCATCACCCTGTACAAGTAGTATAGATCTAAATAGACTGTTACCATCACCCTGTACAGGTAGTATAGATCTAAATAGACTGTTACCATCACACTGTACAGGTAGTATAGATATAAATAGACTGTTACCATCACCCTGTACAATTCGTATAGATCTAAAAGGACTGTTACCATCACCCTGTAATGGTAGTATAGATCTAAATGGACTGTTACCATCACCCTGTAATGGTAGTATAGATCTAAACAGACTGTTACCATCACCCTGTACAGGTAGTATAGATCTAAATGGACTTTTACCATCACCCTGTACAGGTAGTATAGATCTAAATGGACTGTTACCATCACCCTGTACAAGTAGTATAGATCTAAATAGACTGTTACCATCACCCTGTACAAGTAGTATAGATCTAAATAGACTGTTACCATCACCCTGTACAAGTAGTATAGATCTAAATGGACTTTTACCATCACCCTGTACAGGTAGTATAGATCTAAATGGACTGTTACCATCACCCTGTACAAATAGTATAGATCTAAATAGACTGTTACCATCACCCTGTACAGGTAGTATAGATCTAAATAGACTGTTACCATCACCCTGTACAGGTAGTATAGATCTAAATAGACTGTTACCATCACCCTGTAATGGTAGTATAGATCTAAATGGACTGTTACCATCACCCTGTAATGGTAGTATAGATCTAAATGGACTGTTACCACCACCATGTACAGATAGTATAGATGTAAATAGACTGTTACCATCACCCTGTACAGGTAGTATATATCTAAATGGACTGTTACCACCACCCTGTACAAGTAGTATAGATCTAAATAGACTGTTACCATCACCCTGTACAGGTAGTATAGATCTAAATGGACTGTTACCATCACCATGTAAAGCCATATTTTACAGTTATGGAGGTTATTTCTAAGTTGTTGCATGAGGTCCACGTGCCATTTTTAGCAATTAATTCATTAAAAGACTATTTTAAAAAAGAGACTGTTACTATGTGTTTGGAAATAATATAATGTATAAGCATGTGAACAGACCAAGAGATTGAGACAGACATTTCTTATTTCAGATATCTTTCTTGCATGATTTGACAACTAGGAATATAATATTTTAATGGTAGTATAATGTATGGCAACTTTTTCTAAAAAGGTTTATATCTGTGAAATGTTTTAAAAGAAATCTGACACTGGATTAAGAGTAAGTATTGTCGTTTAAGATGTGGTACAAATGATAAAACATAAACTATGTGATGATTTTATGGATTTATTATGTTCAAATGTACTTATAATATATTTTTTAAGATTTAGCTTCACAACCTATCTTAAAATTCACTTGAATAGTGAGACAAAAAATACTTACCTTGTGCTTTAATTTCGACAGCTTCGCCGTAGAATTGCTACAGAAACCAATAATATACAATACACTATTCACATAAGTTCTAGTCGCCGATGTATTATTCGTTTTATTGTTAACATATTTGTCCCTTCAAAATGATTTACAAAATATCCCTGTCAACTTTCTCCATTGTGAACGCACTCATAGAACTGATGCAGAACCGGTCGTTCGGTCTATTTATATCGCTTCTCATAGTCACGCAATTTCTCGAGAAAGGGCGCAACAACTTGGGATTCCAAATTGCGGCGTTATTCCAAGTTGTCCCCCAACATCTCGATAGTTTTCGTTGAAGCTGTACAGGTTGCAAGCACGAGTGTTACAATGAACTTGACAGACGAACAAAGTTACCGAAATGTAACTTTTTTTTCTTTTCCTTATGTTGTAACTTACTGTCAGACATTTGAAAACGTTTATGATGCAAGAAAATGTCACCGTTTCGATACTGAAATTTCACTCCTCCTTCTGGTTAAGGGCTATTGCAGTGGTTCTCAACCTTTTTGAGTATAAGGACCTCTTTTTAACCTAAAAATTTTCACGGACCCCCACATGCTAATAGTTGTACTTTTAGGCTGTGGCGAGGATAAACGTTTGGCAGCTTGGCGCGCTAAATTCGAACACGCTTTCCTCGCAGCGACGGGGATAACAGAGTAAAGCAAGAGCCGGCTGGAGGACCAATACTTGTTGCGTAGCTATGTGAATTCGCGGACCCTTTGGAATAACCCCGCGGCCCACAGGTTGGGAACCACTGGGCTATTGGTAATGCGAAGAGGCTTCACATAGTGGGTGGGTGTGGTATACACAAATATCGTGTATAGAACGTAATAAGTGGAAAATGCTACATTATTTACTTAAACCTAAACTGTCAATAGAATCGGCTGTTTAGCGAGAAAAAAGTATTTATAACAGTTGAAATAGGCAGTTTGATATTTAATTTTATGCACAATAGATAATGACATAAATATAGAATTGAGCAATTGCAAATTGTAATTATAGTATTGCATAACGACTAAACAAGATGCATTGAGTGTTACATTTTGCATACACATGGTGCTTTAAATGCACTGCATGTAGCAAACATCACAATTCAATGTAATGGAGGCTGCCATGTTGGTCTTTCTCTAATCCTACAATGCAAGACATCCACCCTGATATTTATGTTGTTTGGGTGCAATGTCTTGCTTCCAGCACAGTGTTGGGTAGTGTGTTCCCCTGCCGACTGACTGGGAATTTAGAGGCCAAATTTTCAAGAATATCTCACACACTTGGCTGCCCATATTGACACTGTTCCACAGATTAAAGTTTAAATGCTTTAGTTGGACTATACTTAACTCGGATTTCTTTTTCTGATGGAATAAAATCCTCACACAAGCAAGTGGATGTGTTTTCAAGTTCCGTTGACATACATTTCAGTTGGTAGAAATGCATTGGTAGCCGAGGAATGTCAAAGTCGGTTGAAGTAAGGGCAAGTTTCTTTAATGAAACGAAGGTATCTAATCATTTTCATCAACATTAGTGTGCTTTTCTTTATTTCATGAATTCTAGTGTAGTGTAGCATAACATGGTCAGAGACAGTGAGTTTGACATGTATACATGTATATGTCCAGGTGTTCTTCTACAGAGGAATCTATGGTGTGTTAGTTAGGTCATATGTAGGGAAAGAGTTTAAACTTATTTTTCTATTTACTTACAGGTATATACATATTGGTGATATCTTATTGACATCTCTTGCATTTGTGTTAAATATTGATTGGTTTTGATCTATATGTGAAGACTTTGGGTCAGTCAGTTTGTATTATGCTGAAGTGCAGTCATTTGCAATGACATGGGGTGCTTTAGAAAGAAGAATAAATGGGCAATTTAATAACGCAGGTGGTAAGCATAAGTGCAAATACAGGCGAGTCATAAGGGAATTCTATGTATCAAGAGATGAGAAGGTGGAAAAGTGTCATAGTGCCAAGATTAGGTGTCCACCATATCAGTTGATAAAGATGAAAGGGATAGCTACCGAATTGAAAGTTGCCAACATTGTTGTGTACCGCATTTCAATTCAGCATAATAGGAAGATGCAACGTTTGTGGTAAAACAGTCTTTAGACATTTTGGATGGTTAGAGAATGATAAACGTAGAATGTCTGAAAGACATACATGTAATAGAATAGAGAGGTCAGCTTAGGACAGATCAGGAAATTTGCAAAATTTGGTCAGAAGTTTTTACTTCAAATCGGGACGATTTTCATCCACCCGATTTTTAGCTTGCAAATGGACAAAAATGACAACTATTGAACCAATGTCCTTTTTCTTATTAAAATAGGCACATCATGTCAGTCCTTTCACAGTAACTTGTTGCCTTTCAAACTGTCCTTATATGTAGCACAAGCATTTTTAGCCTTTCTTAGGTCATTGCCAGGATTATATTTGTGGCAGTCCTCATAATTGTTGATTGAACACTTAGGAGATTATGTATCATTACTGGATCCAGGTTTCGTCTGGAGTCCGCCTGAATTTTCCTCAGAATAGAAAGTGTCATTTCATCGCCTGCATTATAATGTGGCAATGTTAGTACAACTATACTGAGTCCACCAATAAGTTTAAATTGTTTCCTGCCTGTGGGTAGATTGAGGTTGCTGACTCCCTGCAGAACTGCTCAAGTGCTCAAGACCGGTTATATCTGGGTAGATTTTTGGGAAGTTTTTCTTAAAAGCAACTTTACAGGAATGGCAGAATGCATATTTATGTTCCTTTGAACTTGATTCCAACCACTGAAATTTCAGTTTCCATCCGTTATTTAATTTTGTGTGATATTTTGTCGGTTTAGATTTTGGCTTTTTAGCATTGGGAGATAACAAATGCTTTGATATCTTAACAAACATTACATATCAAAGCCAAACTGGAGCTCTTTAGTAATGTCTGATCCAACCATAATCCATTAACATCTTTAATCCTTTCCTAATTACTTCTGATCACACAAAGTATAAGCCATGTAAAAAAACTGTAAACCGACCTTGCCAAAAGATTCGGCAATATTGATTGTTTTATGCTGTTTGAGCTCTTTAGTAATCCAACCATAATCCATTAACATCTTTAATCCTTTCCATAATTACTACTGATGACACATAGTATAATCCAATGATTACTTTTAGGTTATGGTCTGTTGAATTAGCAGTTAAAATGTCACGCTAGCCTACATAAGTCTGTTCACAGTCACATGATCACAGGAAGTCTTTACTGTAAATACACTACATCAGAAGCAAGGTGTAAAAAAAAAAGGGAAACATTTATGTTCAAGAATTTTTAAAATAATGATTTTGACTATGCAGGAGATTTCAATGAGTGATGGGAGAGATAGGAGACACTCTTCATTTCGGGAGGAAAACTCTTCTGGCTGGGAGGTGTAGTAAAAGAGCATGTCATTGGCATCTCAACTCACTCTGCTTTATGTGAGGGAGTCCAGACGATAAGAGAGTATAGTGGCAGTCCTGTAATCTTGCATACTGAATGTCATAAATGGGGACTAGCAAGCATTTCATGGCGTATTTGCCATAGTCGCTGCAGAAAATTTAAATTGAATACATTCAGGCAGATAGATAGCATGTACAGAAAGACATATGAACAGAGATTATTAAAATATTCCAAAATGTTCAGCTTGGGGATCATCATAATGCTTGTCACTGACATTATTCTCATTATTGTTATTACCAACAGACCTGTACAATTGTGTCATTGCATTTCTCATGAAAGGCTGTATATGGCCTGTACAGGCCTCACACCTTTTCTTAGGATGTACTTTCCAGGTTTTCAGGACTGACTAAAATGTTTTATATTTACAGTCAGTATGTGCAGAAAAACAGCTTATGTTCAATTCCTCAAAGTTTTAAACAAAATCCACTTCTCCATGCCACTCAGTGGATTATTTACAGTTGTCAGTGACATTTTTTTTTTCATTGCATACAAACTCCATATTGATGTATACTGCTTCAAAGTCTGTTGATAAAAAGATATGGAATTTGTTTTAATGTAAGTTATTCTTTCACCAGCTCACTGCTAAGGCTAAAAATAAAAGACCTTTAGTTTGCTGTAACCTGACCAAAAAACCCCGACCCCCAATTTGTTTTTGCCATTTAGTCACAGATTTTTTATTACGAATAAAATGCAGACCACATATTTATTGTTCGATCCATACTTTGAACATAGCCCGATCCTGATTATGTATGTGCTTTATTGAATAGGAACTAACTGAAGCATGGTGATGTAAAGCGCCTACACATGACGGATCATCCGTCATGGCATTGGCTAAGAATTTGTAGAACAAGGTGACTTTTTCAGTCAATCAAATGAAAGTAAAACAAAAAAAAGCAGACAATGTTGGTAAAGAATGTAATTAGAAGGATTTCAAAATCAGACTCCTGGACTGATCTGTTTGATTGTGCTATAGATTTGTGTATAATTGCATATAATATTCCATTCTAGTAATCTCATGCACAGGGCTTTACCATTTGAACATATGCAGTGTTTCCATTATATCTAGTATAAAAAAAAAGAAAAATCAACCTACCTTCCCACTGGTTAAACATGTAGGTAGGGTTACAGCAAACCAAAAATTTTTATGAATGGTCTAAGTGTTACAGGATAAATTATTGAAGGAAATAGGGCATCACTATTACAACAATTTGTAGCCATTTCTTCATAATTAGAGCACCATCTCCCGCCCACCTATACTGAATTGTGAATTACCAGTAGCCCTAAAATGATGATGGCAAAAAAGGTTACACGTTAAAGTAATCAAGGAAGAACTGGCTATAATTGCCATAAGGAAAAAGATTGATATAATACGGGTCCGGTTACGACAGCAACATACCTAATTAGCACATCACTGATCCCAGCTGAGCTGTTCATAAGCAGCATATTTACTTATTGTATGCAAACATATCGACTAGAGAGGCTTTGTCCAAGTTCTCGTGTGATCAGTACTTGTTCTTGACAGTGAAGTATTTTTAACTGGCTCAATACGAAGTTGATGCTAAGTAATCATTGTGTGGTATGTGCAGACCCTTCAAAAACATGATTTTGTTTTATGTGTTCTACCATATTTGCTGGCCGATAAGTTGATACTTTTTTACCTGGAAGTCTGGGCTTCATCTTATACTCTGAATCGACTTATATATCGATTATGTCATTGAAATTGCTTTACCGTATGTTAATGTAATTTTTCGTACGTGAAAATCGTTGCATACAATGTACCAATAAATAATACCTATAAATAATACATGTACAGACCATCTTAATCATTTTCCCAATTAATCTGGAATAGCATAGTGATACCATTAATATTCATGAAACCGGAAGTTACTAGCGAAAGTGACGAAGCCAAGGTGTTGATCTGGCTTCGTCTTATACTCCACATCGACTTATATATGGATGAAGGATTGAAAATTGACGAAATTAGCGAATTCGACTTATACTCCACATTGACTTATAGGCCGGCAAATACGGTAATTATGTGCAACAATTCAGTGCTAAGCATTTAGTTCTAAGTTGTCAATGTATAGACCACATAAGAGTTGTCTCCCTAGTCTGAGTTTCCTCTGACCTTTCCAGGAAACTTCAAGCAGACTTAAACATTACATCAAGCCATACCTGCATGAAATTGATAGATGATGGATCTTGTCAGAAATTGTGAGCATAGCATTGTTTTGTTTTGAATGCATTGACAGATTTGATGAAACTACAGCATTGACGAAATTTGACCCGGCACTTGCAATTTTGTATTGCTAGTCAAATGACTACCTGTGTCTCATGGCCTACATGTCCAAAACATCAGACGTCCAGTAGTCGAGTAGTCACGTGATGCATGTACCAACTAAAACCACATTGACATGTGCTCTCTGCATGATAAATGCGGCATTTTCCAGCTTGCTGCAAGAGCAACAGGTTGCTGGATGTTACTGGAATAAATATGTTGAAAATTATGTCCTTTCATTTTTTTTATAAACATGTGACTTTCATCAAGTATTTTCGAGTTCTTTATACAACAACATTTGGAAAAGGGACATTTTTTGGTATCATGTAACTATTGAACCTATGATGTCATGGACATATAGGCTGCCAGATTTGGGTAGCAATGCAAAATGGAGATTTACCGGGTCAAGTTTTGTCAATGCTGTAGTTTCATCTTGTCTGTCTGTGAATTATAGACATAACAAATGTTATACTCACAGCATAATAAATGTTATATTCACAATTTCTGAAAAGATGAATCCTCTTCCTATCGATTTCATGTAGGTAATGCTCAATGTAAGTTCATTTAAGTTTGCTAGGCCTGGTAGTAAGCGGCTACCCTATGCTAACACCACACAGTTTCAGCGAATTCCAACTTTTCAGTTGGACATTTGCTCAGACCTCACACCCCGACACAAGAGTCTAGGGTGTGAAAGGTCAGAGGACACTCAGAATATTGTATCCCATGTGAGTAATCCCACCAGGGATTTAGACTTGGACTTATTTTGTTGCTGAACTTTTACTGTTCATCTTCATTGAAATCCATTTGCAGGTTCCAAAGAAGGTATGCAGGAGCATTGTGTGTGTTTGACCCAGTTTTTACAGTTGAGCTAATTTCAATGTTTTGATAAAAGTATACATCAGAAAAGTGTAAGTTATTGTTGGATGAGACATTTTCCACAAAATCTTTCAATTTTCAAAGTTCTGCTTACTTTATTAGCAGCCTTATCCCAAATTGAATTATCACCCACATGAAAATTTCTCATGAACTGCCGACATTTGCTAGGGTTCTCCATTATGCTAGGATTGGCATAAAATATGCATATTTATCTGTGTGGACACATAAAAAGTACAGAATGCAGAATCCCAAGGCAGGGCTCAAAATTAACTTTAATTCACAAAAAGCGGTTAGTGATTCTGCAGATAGATCACTAATAATCCAGAATTGTACCCAACAATGTGTTTAAATATTTATATTGTTGTGGATAAACATTCAGTGAATTATGCAGTGACAATTGTAAATATGTGGAAGTATCGGTTTTCTGATGTAGACTTTCATATCAACGTTGAAATTAATTCAGATGTTAACCAGCTCAAACACACAATTCTCCAACATACTTTCTTTAGAACCAGCAAAGGGATTTCAATAAGGGTAAACAATAAAAGTCCAATAACAAAATAACAACAAGTCCAGATTCCTGAAGGGATTACCATGCATGGAGTGCATAGAGAGCAAGACTAAAGTTGTAATGCCACTGCCTGACAGCATCATGATGCAGAAAACAGACTGAAACATACGTTGGTCTTGTACATTTCAATGCATTGAACTTTGAAGTGATTATCCATTTATCTCACTGAGTCCAATTTGTGATTCTTTTATCTTTTTTAATCACTGAATTTCGACAAACTTGTTTTGTATACCAACCATCCCCTGTGCCAATCATTGTAGTGTATTAGATTTATTTATTTAGAGATTTTGTTTAAATCAAGGATAATCAAGATATTCATTAGTGTATACACTGCATATTTTACTTCATGTATTATACGTATGTTTGCATTGTATGTCATGTATTATGCATATGTTTGCATTGTACAACATGTATTATGCACATGTTTACATTGTACAACATGTATTATGCATATGTTTACATTGTACAACATGTATTATGCATATGTTTACATTGTACAACATGTATTATGCATGTTTACATTGTACAACATGTATTATGCATATGTTTGCATTGTACAACATGTATTATGCATCTGTTTGCATTGTACAACATGTATTATGCATATGTTTGCATTGTACAACATGTATTATGCATATGTTTACATTGTACAACATGTATTATGCATATGTTTACATTGTACAACATGTATTATGCATATGTTTACATTGTACAACATGTATTATGCATATGTTTACATTGTACAGCATGTATTATGCATATGTTTGCATTGTACAACATGTATTATGCATATGTTTGCATTGTACAACATGTATTATGCATATGTTTGCATTGTACAACATGTATTATGCATATGTTTGCATTGTACAACATGTATTATGCATATGTTTACATTATACTTCATGTACGATGCATATATTTACATTGTACAACAGTCAGTCAAGGGGATGGTGTGTTCACAACATCAATCCAGACAAATTATTGCCAGACACGTCAAAGACAAGTATGGCTCTGTATTTCTCATGTTTTCTTGAGGCAAATCACTTTTCCTTGCTGCACATTTTATTTCCAGATCCTTTCCTTAATCCAAACCAGATGACTTATCCCCCATAAAGGAATAGAACCTCAATTTCTTATAGTGAACACCATACAAATTTTTCTTAACTTCAGGGTCTATTCTCGGACACACAATTGCAGAATTTGTGATAATTTCTCTTACGTTATGCAGAAAAATGAATCAAATGGTTGCAAATTCAACCTTTTTTTTAATGAAGTCCTTCTTTCTTGAATCCTTCTATATTTAGAAAATATAACCCACCACCATTTCAAACAGCAGATGGCAGGTGGGAATTCTCCCCCCAACCCACTCCCCCCCAGTTTTCAGTTCTTTAGTAGAATGTGTAACCATTTGTAACTGTATCCCCAAGTCCTCACCACAAAATTGTCACACAGCTGATGAACCTTCCCAATAGGAAATAATTGATGGTGTTTGTGTAATTATTGACTGTTGTCTGAAAAATCTCATTTATTGTTTTAGAAAATTCAACTGGCTTAGCATGTTTGTTTTGATGATGCATATCACATTTACTAGAGATCTTGGCATGGGTGATGGGATCAAGAGCATAATACCTAGTTTTTAAAAAGTCTATATCCTATGACCCCTTATGATTATTTATTCATTCCAGAGCTGTACAAATTGCATTGCCCAATGGCATGGACTGATCCAGTGTCTCAGTTGCACAAGAGCCTTGCAACAAGATTTTAGACCAAGGCCAGTGCAATTGTCAGAAAAGAAAGTTAGACGTGCTATTTTAAAAGTAACAAATCCACTCATTACTCAAAAAGAACACTTATTTACTTACAGAAGAAGGACAAAGGGGATCAATTTTACAAAGTATTATGTTGAGTACATCCTTTTGTGCAACTGACATGGGTTGCTTAATGCCTTAACAGTTGCTTACAGCAGCAAGATCAATAACATGGACTGGTTATCAGCTATTTGCTTGTAAGTGGAATATGTTTTCTGGTCTGATCTGGTAAACCAGTCAAAACATGGAGTATCATGCAGTGAGTTTGACGACTCAAAAGTATGATGGTTTCTCAGGTTATCTTAATTGCCCAGTCGACAACTGTCCTGTGGCCTAAGTTTACTCAGTTGATGTTTAAAGCATCAAAAGTCAGGCATATGCTTTGTTACATAGCAGATAGAATGTTCTTGATACCACTGTTGATTACATGTCTGTAAAGAATTGTCAGATAGAAAGAATATCAAAGGAGGATGACAGGTACATGGTCACAAATTGTAAAGTGAAAACTGGTAGAAAATTCATTGATCAAAGACAAATACGAGAAGTATTCATATTTGACATAGTTTATTTGTCAATGAATACTTGAATACCATAACATTTTTATAATTCATGGACTAGGACCAGTCCATTTCAGCTGATGCTTACATGTGTCTCATTTGATTCGGTAATTGTCGGGTAGTAAGTGGTGAAACTAAATTAAAATAATAAATAATACAACTTTTTCTAGCTGTTCTTATTAAGTTTCAGTACACTGATTTTTTTAACATCTTTTTTACTAAAATTTCCAATAACAAGGCAGAGATGGTGTCCTGAAGTGGTCTCAAAGTTGGATAAATTTGCAGTACTATTTAATATGTATGCTGGACATTAATGGGACAAATAAAAAATTGATCAGGACAAGTCACTTTTCTAAAATCACTTGTCCTGGACAAGTGGATAAATCAGTATTTGTACACCTCTGCATTCATTTGTGTAAAGTGCTCTTTGAATTCAGAACAGTTTACTGTATGTCCCATAACAGATTGAAATAGTTTGTTTGACTGGGATAGTCCACCGTTGTCTTTGGTACATGGACCTGAGCTATACACCCTGAGCCTCACTTTCAGTTAACATGGTAATGTGATAACCAGGATTACATTAATTATCGGCAATTATAAAATTCATCAATTCCTGCAGTCATAAGCACAGTCTACGTTTGATGATGGTGCATATAGTCAGTATAAACTATTCTACTGAAACAAGTTCCAGATGTTCCATGCCCATTTTAAATGATAGTATGGTAGAGACCACTTAAATGCATGCCATGTATTTGCATATCTCAGATATTTCCATGCACCAATCTTTTTCTTCATATTTATCATAAAAATTGACTACTTATATGCATAACGTTTACCGTATACTTGCTTATAAGTCAAATCCAGCTGCAAAGACCCAGACCTGCCATTGCATAATGCACTGGCAGATATGGTCTGTGCAGTTTGTTAGCAGTATTCAGTAGAACAAACAACGTAGACCCTGATCTCCTGGCACATTATGCGACAGCAGATCAGGGTCTGTGTTGTTTTGCCGTTGGACTCAACTTAAAAGCAAGTAATACAGTAATTGCATATCCTACTATTTGCATGGTCAAAAAATGTCAAAAAGTTAAAGGTGTGATGCAAATAACACACCTTGGTGTGACTATCTTCTATGCCATATAATGGAAGTTTGTTCAGTAATCATCTGCTGCAAGATTAAGCAATGATGACCTGATGACTTTAAGTAGTGATATCATAAATTTGTGAATAGCAATGCTTTCAAGTAGTGATATCATAAGTTTGTGAACAGCTATGACTAGTAGTGATATCATAAGTTTGTGAATAGCTATGACTTGTAGTGATATCATAAGTTTGTGAATAGCAATGATTTTAAGTAGTGATATCATAAGTTTGTGAATAGCAATGATTTTAAGAAGTGATATCATAAGTTTGTGAAGATCAATGATTTTAAGTAGTGATATAAGTTTGTGAATAGCAATGATTTTAAGAAGTGATATCATAAGTTTGTGAATATCAATGATTTTAAGTAGTGATATAAGTTTGTGAATAGCAATGATTTTAAGAAGTGATATCATAAGTTTGTGAATAGCAATGATTTTAAGTAGTGATATAAGTTTGTGAATAGCTATGACTAGTAGTGATATCATAAGTTTGTGAATAGCTATGACTAGTAGTGATATCATAAGTTTGTGAATAGCTATGACTAGTAGTGATATCATAAGTTTGTGAATAGCTATGACTAGTAGTGATATCATAAGTTTGTGAATAGCTATGACTTAGTGATATCATAAGTTTGTGCATAGCTATTTTTAGAAGCAATATAATAAGTTTGTGAATAGCTATAACTTAAAGTAGTGATATAATAAGTTTGTGAATAGCAATGATTTTAAGTAGTGATATCATAAGTTTGTGTATAGCTATGACTAGTAGTGATATCATAAGTTTGTGAATTGTTATGACTATTAGTGATATCATATGTTTGTGAATAGCTATGACTAGTAGTGATAGCATAAGTTTGTGAATAGCTATGACTATTAGTGATATCATATGTTTGTGAATAGCTATGACTATTAGTGATATCATATGTTTGTGAATTGCTATGACTAGTAATGATATCATACATTTGTGAATTGCTATGACTATTAATGATATCAAACCATGGAGTAAAAATACCCAATTTATTACATTCTTATCTGCAACTCTGGTTCTAGGTTTGATCATGGAAAACAGCAGGTGCAAGAATTGTTGATCTGCCATCCTTGGGATCTGCAGTAGCCCAGTGGTTTGATCATGGGAAGCAGCAGGTGCAAGAATTGTTGATCTGCCATCCTTGGGATCTGCAGTAGCCCAGTGGTTTGATTGCGGGGATGGGTGTGGGGCAGGTTGGCTTCTGTGCTGTATCTCTGGACAAGGCACTTTACTGCCATTGTCTTCACCATGCATAGCCTTTCCTGTGCTGATGTGCCATTAAAACTAATAAGTCATTCAACCTGTCCTTGGTTCATGAAGTTCCTCAAGGTTCTTCCAGTGTTCATTCAAGAAATGGACAAAATGGTGCCCAGTGACCCCTGCCATGTAAATAAGGGGGTTCTTTAGAAGAAGAAAAATGGGTCACAAATCTCTTACCTGTTTAATGTTTATTCAAGAAATTAAAACATTTATCATTATCACAGGCACACACATCATTAATTGATTAAGTTTTGCAATAACTATGCATTTTTCAAGCATTATATTCTTTGAATTGGTCGTTGTAGAGTCAGATTACAATGTGGTTTTCTACAATTACCTTGTCCACTAAAATAACCATGTCAACTGTTCAGGTCACAGTTATTTTAGTTGACAAGGAAATTGTAGCAAACGGTGCTATAGTCTGACTCAACAATAGCTGATTAAAAGTATATAATGCTGGAAAAATGCTCAAACAGTGAATATTTATTACAGAAATAAATAAATTCATGACCCAAGCACTTGTGATAATTATCAGTGTCTCCTGTAGCAAGCCTTCCATACTGGGATTTGAATTCCTGATGCTAAAGTGTCCAGTCTCATCTAGAATTTATTTTGAACATTCCAGTCTACATTTATTCCTCCCTGTACATAACTTTGGCAATAAATGCTGTAGTGTTTTCACTTAAGATTTCTTCTTTTGTTCTTTACATTTTCTGTCAATGATGATGGAGCATGTGCTCTTGATTGGTACCCAAGCTAATCAAAATCAGTAAGACGTTTCTGTCATCTGTCAGCCAATCAAAATCAGTAAGACATTTCTGTCAGCCAATCAAAATCAGTAAGACATTTCTATTTCTGTCAGCCAATCAAAATCAGTAAGACGTTTCTGTCAGCCATTTAAATTGGTTATGTTTTTTGGCAGTGAGCATACTCTATTCAGTAAACTTGGGATATGCTTGATTCAGTCTAAAATCAACCATAATGATATTTTATCTTTATTTTCTTGGGTCTTATTATGTGCCCTACAGGTGCCATGGAAGGAACATTTTTGCACTAGATATGAAAAATAAGGGTCACTGGCACAAGGGTGCAGCCTAAATTGAACCCTGCTCTTCAGTATTCTCTAGTCTCTGCTGAGATTCTTCTGCACATTTTAATTTGGACTTAATTTTGTTAGAGACTCCATAGGCAACAATTCAATCAGAATGTAACTAAACCAGTTGATATCTCCGTAGAGACTAGGTTTCCTCAGCTGAGATTATAGGTTTTTCATTATCTCAGTGATACAATTGACATTGATTCAGTTTTCTCAACATCAGCTTTCCTTTATTGCACGTAGTCATAATTTATGATGGTGATTATCATAAATGTTATCAAATTTGCCAACTTTCGTGACAGTTGTAGGGAGGTTTTCACTTTCATGTCATATGGTTTTGGTAAAATGAATAAAAAGTTGTAGTAATTTTATTTTTCAGGAATATCAGATTTTTGGGGTAAATAGTGATTGCTAATAATTATTATTCATTAAAATGTCTAATATTTTATGGTCTTTGCATGATAATAACAATGTTACAACAAACCTAATAATTTTTATGCGACTGTGCTGTTTATTTAATTTAATCTAAATCGTTTTTAATTTTATTACAAATGTGATTTTTATTATCTCTACTGGTCATAGACCAGAAGAGCTTATAGTCTGGTCTGATTTCCTTCGTTTGTCTGTTAGCACAAGTTTGTTATTGCTACTCCTAAACTACTTGGAGGATTGTCTTTAAACTTTATACACATTAATCCCATGGTTCAGTGGTTCCCAACCTTTTTTATCGCAACCCTAAATACCATCTTTTGCAACCCAAAATACAGTACCAGTATACAGTATAGGGTCACGAGGATCCTCGCGACCCTCATTTGGTTTGATACTCGGGGTTTGGGAACCACTGGTCTAGTTGGTCCTAAATGAAAATGGTGCTGCTTGGTCATCCGATATAGCCACCACAATGGCCATCTTGAAAATATTGTTATTGCTACTCCTGGATGGATGGACATATCAACATGGGGTTTTCACTAAAAGACTTATGATGTCTAGTTGGTCCTGAATGAAAATGGTACTCATCCGATGTCCAATATAGCTGTCATAGCAGCCATATTGAAAATCTTGTTATTGCTACTCCTCCTGAATGGATGGTCGTATGAACTTGGGAGTTTCACTAAAAGCCTTCTTGAAAATCTTGTTATTGCTCCTCCTCCTACGTGGTTGGTCATGGGGTTTTCACTGAATGACTTGTGATGTCTGGTTGGTCCTAAATGAAAATGGTGCTTATTTTATGTCCAATATGTCCACTGCAGTTTCCTTCTTGAAAATGTTGTTATTGCTACATCTCCTGAATGGATGGTCACATCAATAACGGGGTTTTCACAAAAGACTTCTTATTATGTCTAGTTGGTCCTAAATGAAAATGGTGTCAATCTGGTGTCCAATATGGCCACCTTGGCAGCCAACTTGAAAATCTTTGTATTGCTACTCCTCCTGAATGGATGGTTGTATCAACATTGGGTTTCCAATAAAAGACTTATTATAATGTCTTGCTGGTTTTAAATAAAAATGGTGCTGATCTGACATCCAATATGGCCATCATGACAGCCATCTTAAAAATCTTGTTATCACAACTCTACTTGAACAGAAAGTCGTATTGATGTGTGGTTTTCACCAGAAGATTTGTTATGATGTCCAGTTGGTCTTAAATGAAAATAGTGCTGATCTGATATCCAGTATGGCCACCACAGCAGCCATCTTGAAAATCTTGTTATTGCTACTCCTGAATGGAAAGTCATATCTTGAAAATAGTGTTATCTCTACTTCTCTCCAAATGGATGGCTATATAAACAAGGGGTTTTCACCAATAAACTTCTTATGATACCTAGTTGGTCCTAAATAAAAATGGTGCCAGTCGTACATCCATTGTGGCTGCCATGATGCCGGTCTTAAAAATTGTGTTGTCACTACTCCCCCTGAATGGCTGATCATTATGATGGGGTTTTCACCAGGTCCTAAATGAAAATGATGCCAGTTGTACATCCAATATGGCTGCCATGACGACTGTCTTAAAAATCTTGTTGTCACTATCCCCCCTGAATGGATGATCATTATGACATGGGGTTTTCACCAAAAGGCTTCTAATGTCTGCTTTGTTGTAGATGAAAGTGGTGCCAACAATTTTCATCCAATATGTGTACCACCGCAGCTAATTTGAAACTCTTGTTATCGCTGAAGAATATCAGAGATGGTTTCAACACTCAGCAGTTAAAAGGAAGAAATGGCCTTATCTTGAATTCCTGAAAATTCTTTTCACCCAATAGAGCATCATTCCCTTTGAGGGACTGTTGTTTTCTGTGATTTTCATCTTCTAGGTCAGTTTCCAAGCTGCTCTTAATCATAATCTCCGAGTTGCTTCCCCTGATTTCGTTTTTTTTTGTTGTTGTTTGCCAACAGGATCTTAATTCATTGCTACATTAGCTATGATTAATTCTACTTTATTGCTACAGTATTCTACTTTATTGCTACAGTAGCCATTGTTAATTCTACTTCATTGCTACAGTAGCCATGGTTAATTCTACTTTATTGCTACAGAAGCCATAGGTAATTCTACTTCATTGCTACAGTATTCTACTTTATTGCTACAGTAGCCCTGGTTAATTCTTCTTCATTGCTACAGTAGCCATGGTTAATTCTAATTTATTGCTACAGTAGCCATGGTTAATTCTACATTATTGCTACAGTAGCTATAGTTACTTCTACTTCATTGCTACAGTAGCTGTAGTTAATTCTACTTGATAAGTTATGCCATAAAACTGTTCATTGCTTGTTGTACCTTACCTTTGTTGACATTACATCAATACTTTTGTGCTGGTACCGTAAAACACTACTTCATACACACATAATATTATACCTTTTTGGATGCATTAATAAGGAAAAATATGTTTCCTACATCAGGATAATCTTTTAAAAGCAACAAATTGCACAAGTGTTCCTCGTTCTCACACACTCACACTGCTATCTATGCATTTTAGGGAATTCATATTGTAGTAATTATCACATTTCTGAATCCAACAGCAAAAGTGGTATCATAAAAATAAAGATTTTGTTTAGGAGTCCATTTCATAGCACACTTTATAAGCAAGACATATTGTTCTGATGAACCTTTTTGATGTTTCAGGTGATATTTCTCAATCCCAAACTTTATTCATACAACTGTTTAGTCAGCCAGGTGTAATGCACTATAAAATATCATTTTGATATATATTTTTAATGCATTATAAAATATCATTTTGATATACAGTTGTAATGCATTATAAAATATCATTTTGGTATACAGTTTTGGTGCATTATAAAAAAAAATTTTGGTATAAAGTTGTAATGCATTATAAAATATCATTTTGGTATACAGTTGTAATGCATTATAAAATATCATTTTGGTATAAAGTTGTAATGCATTATAAAATATCATTTTGGTATAAAGTTGTAATGCATTATAAAATATCATTTTGGTATACAGTTGTAATGCATTATAAAATATCATTTCGGTATACAGTTGTAATGCATTATAAAATATCATTTTGATATACAGTTTCTTAATAATAATGGCAGTTATATCAAAACTGCTTTCAAAATTAACTCGGTATATCTTTTTTACAGCATACTTCATGGAATTAGATTTTAATGATATGTTGTTTTCAGAGTACACAGTGGGAGATGCTACATTTCTTGTTGTTCATAATGATTAGAGGTTGTTGTATTTACCTGTGTACAGCATAGACCCTGATCACCAGCATATTAATAATGCAGTGGCAAATTGGTGTCTACCATTATCTTAAAATCATACTGGAACATATAGTATACACCCTTATTTACTGGGTATTCAGTTAATGACAAATCATGCTGCTGCATAATGGTGTCTGTATACTGTTTGCAGTTGGTGCTTTATAGTTGGACACTGCTGCATATTGGGGTCTATATACTATTTGCAGTTTGGTATACATTTGTATGAGAAAATATGGTACAGTGGTCCATTGCTGTAATTCTGATCAGGACAGCCATAAAAGAGAATTGTGATATAGATAAGGTCACCTTATACTGGGGTACATTTTATGGCAAAATACAATTCAACCATTATAATGGGATCTATGACTATACCCGTGTTATATCAGGGACTGTGTTATATGGAGTTGCTTTATAGTGGAATCCATTACTATACCTGTGTTATAAAATGGACCATGGTATACTGAGGTGCTTTATAGTGAGATCCATGACTATTCCTGAGTTATATCAGGGACCATGTTATATGGGAGTGCTTTATAGTGAGATCCATGACTATTCCTGAGTTATATCAGGGACCATGTTATATGGGAGTGCATTATAGTGAGATCCATGACTATAACTGTTATATCAGGGACTGTTATTTGGAGGTACTTTATTGTGAGATCTATGACTATGCCAGTGTTATTTCAAAGATCATGGAATACTGATGTGCTTTCTAGTGAGATCCATGACTATACCTCTGTGTTATATCAGGGATGATGGTATACTGAGGTGCTTTATAGTGAGATCTATGACTATACCTCTGTGTTATATCAGGGATGATGGTATACTGAGGTGCTTTATAGTGAGATCTATGACTATACCTCTGTGTTATATCAGGGATGATGGTATACTGAGGTGCTTTATAGTGAGATCTATGACTATACCTCTGTGTTATATCAGGGATGATGGTATACTGAGGTGCTTTATAGTGAGATCTATGACTATACCTATGTTATATCGTGGACTGTGTTATACTGATGTGCTTTATAGTGAGGGACCACTGTACTTAAAAAGTAAAAAATAGAAATGTTGAACCAAAGTCATCTGAAATGTCTAAATGGATTTTTTTTTTCATTGACTTGGCTGTGATGGCATCTGTCAATTAACCATCATGTAACAGAGATTGAAATTGACCCCTGACCAATTATGTTTTTTTTGTTTTTGCCAACTATGTGTGAGATGATTACATAATCAAGTGGTTGGACAAGTGCTTGCCCAACAGAGTAGAGCACCAATATGGAATTTAATGTATTACATAATCAGGTAGTTGGACAAGTGCTTGCCCAACAGAGTAGAGCACCAATATGGAATTTAATGTATTACATAATCAGGTAGTTGGACAAGTGCTTGCCCAACAGAGTAGAGCACCAATATGGAATTTAATGTATTACATAATCAGGTAGTTGGACAAGTGCTTGCCCAACAGAGTAGAGCACCAATATGGAATTTAATGTATTACATAATCAGGTAGTTGGACAAGTGCTTGCCCAACAGAGTAGAGCACCAATATGGAATTTAATGTATTACATAA
Organism: Margaritifera margaritifera; assembly: GCA_029931535.1. Lineage (NCBI taxonomy): Eukaryota > Metazoa > Mollusca > Bivalvia > Unionida > Margaritiferidae > Margaritifera > Margaritifera margaritifera. The sequence continues at coordinate 304,503 of JAQPZY010001399.1, read as the reverse complement.
TCAGGTAGTTGAACAAGTGCTTGCCCAACAGAGTAGAGCACCAATATGGAATTTAATGTATTACATAATCAGGTAGTTGGACAAGTGCTTGTACAACGGAGTAGAGCACCAATATGGAATTTAATGTATTACATAATCAGGTAGTTGGACAAGTGCTTGCCCAATAGAGTAGAGCACCAATATGGAATTTAATGTATTACATAATCAGGTAGTTGGACAAGTGCTTGCCCAATAGAGTAGAGCACCAATATGGAATTTAATGTATTACATAATCAGGTAGTTGGACAAGTGCTTGCCCAATAGAGTAGAGCACCAATATGGAATTTAATGTACATGTATTACATAATCGGTAGTTGAAGAAGTGCTTGTACAATGGAGTAGAGCACCAATATAGAATTTAATGTACTACATAAAAATTAATTGTAACTACAGAGGAGTCTCGTTAATCCGGACTCTGTTTATCCGGAAAACTCGCTATCCGGATATAGTTCAACGGGAACAGATTTCCTAAACGTTAATTTGCTCTGTTATTCAAGAAATCCGCGTTCCGGGTCCGGAAATCAAAATCGGGGATTAAAGTGTAAAATTACTATAATCCGAAAATAATCTGTCCAAAAATAAAAAAGATTCGAAAAATCGTATATGAAAATACAGTCAGTCAGATAATACAGATTCACCTACGCAAATTTGGAGGCGTGTCAATCTCCGATTGGTCAAATTCTATTGGCACCTTAAAGTTATAAATTGATCATGTGATCATGTGTGTGGAAAAACTTCAAGTAGCGTGACCGTATTGTAACCAACGATTGTATAAACAATGTCAGTTTTAGCTAGTCGCCAACAGGGGTGTTAATAATTAAATAAACACACTGGGATCAAATCGTCCACACTTTTTGACATAACATATGGTTAATAAATTAAGTGTGTCATTAAGTCTCTTTGTTGTTTACCAATTGTATGTAACAATCACAGTTTGTTGGTGGCTGTACAAAGAAAGTTGATTGATTTAAGCTGTGGACAGTATAGGGCTTCATTTCAGAATAAAGGGGGGTGTCACTTATCGGCTCATTAGCAGCTATAACAGCTGTAAAATACGACTTATAAAAATGACTGCATTTTATTAGTTTACCATAATGCATTTAACTGCGAGATAGCAGTTTGTATTCATTGTACTTTTTACATTATTATGGCGACACCATCAAGCAAGCATAGTAGAGTAGAGATACCGGCCAGCATAAAAAGATTTGCCAGCACAAAGAAGATCACCCAAAAGCTACCATTCAATATATATCTGCCAGCATATTACAGCTGACTCATCCTTAGACATTGGCAAGTCGACAATTGCAGACATCATAAAACACAAGGACAAAGTCTGTACCTGCCGACTCAGCAGACCTAACCCATGCTCGCCACGCCAAATATCAAGAAGTTGATGATGCCGTATTCATGTGGTTCTCAGACATGTCGGTCCACAGTGATATAAACACAAGTCAATAGATGTATTCATTAATTTATTTCAACCATCATTGAATATACAGTAAATTTACAGCTAGCAAATACATGTACATGTATATGGTATGATGACATCGTAAAATAAAAATGTGCATGATTCAATTATCCGGAAAACTCATTAATCCGGACATATTCACTGGGAACGAAGATGTCCGGATTTATGAGGCTCCTCTGTACTTATAACTTGAACATTTTTCATCCATTTTGATTTTTTAAATCCATTTTTGCTAAATTTTCACAATTGACTTATCAATACTGTTTCAGTCACTGGGAAATTTTCTAAAGAGTTAAATGCTAGTTTAGCTTTGAAGAAACATATACCGGTAGTAATGAATAGGCACAGCATTCACAGTTTCTCCAAAGGGTAATACAAAGTTTCGATAAAAATACCTGAGATATAAAAGTCTAATGTTCTGATTTTCTCTCTTTCCAGTTGAAGGACTTTCTTTTGCTGTACAACAAGTTGACAGAGCATTGCTTCAGCCATTGTGTAGCCAACTTATTTCAGCCTGAATTATCCAAGGATGAGGTCTTTCTCTTTTCCTCTAATATATAGGACAGGGGCATAAAACATGTTATGTCTGTCTGTCTGTCTTATACATATGTACATGCATCCAGAAACTGTTGTGTGTGCAACTAATCCTGCAACTTTCCATTGACTATGTTGAAAATTGACATATATTATTGACATCAGGTGAACATGTGCATTTCTTTCTGTTGTCACACTCCAATGAGTTTTTTCATAGTTATGCTCCTTCTTGGTGTTTAATTTATTGACTATATATGATCATTCTTTTGTGTGCAGCTAGCCCAAGACCCACAGCTTTTGGTAAATTGCCAGAAACTTGGCACAAATTGTTGATATAAGTTAAACAAGTGTATATCATTCTAAGGAGTTTTCCCTTTTATGGTGTTGAATACTATTTATCATACTGTTTGATAGTTCTTCTTTTTATTCATTAACTGGGAATGTTCGTATATACATGCATTTGACTGTATTGGTTCTTGCCAAAGTTCTTCCCCATTTTTGCTTTTTCCCCTGGATTGTGTGTGTGGGGAGGGGGGAGGGGGCCAGGGATTCTGTCTTTTTAGTCTCCATTTCAGTTTTAGTCATAATTAATATTCCAATTTTAAGCTGTGAAAAAGTGTTGATGATGTCAGAGCTCTTGGTAATTAGAGTTTTTGCTTCCAGATCTTAAGTCTCTATTAATAGACATTAGTTTTAAATGCTGGGTCTTGTTTTTCCTTAGCTGAATTGTTTTGAGAATATGAGCCCTGGGCTTTTATTCTGTAAATCCTGCACAGAGACCTCGATATTTTATATCCTTTTAAGTTCACCTGTGTATCCGTCTGTCATCCATCCCTCTGTCACTGTTGCTGTTGTCTCCAACACCTTTTTAGAAGAATTGCACCAAAGAGGGACATGGTAATGTACATGTCAGCACTACAACACTAGAATTTTTGGCTCCATTCCTAGTGGACCTATGGAGAGGTCAAAAGGGAGAAATTTTAAAATTTTTAAATTACACATATTTTGAAATTTTGGCTGCCACATTTACATGTAAACATAAATCCAGTGTACATGTACTTGAAATGTGTGACAAGGTCATGGCCTCATCGGTTGTCACTTGGGGTATTGAAAAAATGTATCTTTTTTAAAATCCATTCATGTTGCATCTTGAATGAAAAAGTTGTCAGGAAAAGATTATAGCTTTGCAGATTTTGTCCCACCATCCAAAATTTACCTAAAAGTATAAATTTAAATTAATATTCCTCATGAGGATGAGGTTTATTGTTATTATTATTATTATTATTATTATTATTATTATTAAATTTCAGGTGGACTGTGTGAGTATTTGTGCGAACAGATATGTCAACTACAACCAGAGACTGATGTTCAATTTTGTAGAGTTACAAAGCTTGAAAAATGAATCTCTAACAAAAGAGTTAGAAAAAGCAGCACAAGCTCAAGCACAACAGAGCGTACCAAATCAAGGTCAAGTTCAAGGGTCATCTCCAATAGCAACAAATTTATCTCAAGTCTCAAGTGGTACACAAGGGCAGTTAGGAAATGCATCCCATATTATGCCTGATTCAGATGCATCAAATAAAAATGACAAGAGATGATACACAAAGGCACATAGGACTGAAAATGTAATCAACATTTTCAACATAAAACCTACAGCCTGTTAAGACAGTTTTCAATATGAGAGCTAATTTGAATAAGAGAGCTAATTCAGCACCAGAAAAACATCAGAGAGGAGAGACCATATTTTACCCCAATATCCATTGCATAATGTGCAGGTGAATCAGAGTTGACACTGTTCACTACACATATGATTTTAGGTGAACACTATAGACCCTGACTCTGCCAGCCCCCTATGCATATGGATCTAGGCTGTTAACAGATGGGTGTGGGTTATACTGTAAACAAGAAAAGTGATGTAAACAGAAAAGTGATCTATGCAAGAAAAATGATTTAGTTGATGTTGCATAAGCACCAACAAAGTGGACATGCGTTTTATGTGAGATAAAGTGTTACCTGGAATTCCTTGTTGCGTGGAAGATATGCTATATTAAACTGCTAACACATGCAGATGTTTGTCAGAATGAATTCTAACTTGTTCAATTACTTTAGGAAAGCTTATCAATGAGAGATACATTTTACATCCATATATGTATTTCAAATTATTGTTCATTTGTTAACTGGGTATATCCAATGCCTGCCTGTTATAGCACTTATATAAATAAATAAATGAATATATATTTCAAGTCAGCTCTTGTTACCTTGACAGTTGTTGATGGGAACAAATGTTCAATTGTAAGTTTGATTCTTATAACTAAATATTCAACTTCAGACTCCAGCAGCAATTTCTTGGTAACAAACTTGAATATTTCCATGATGTATTGTTCTTTACAATGACATTTTCATTCCTTTAGATTTTGCTTTTTAAAAAGAATGTTAAAGGATAGTATAGTTAACATTTTCATTCTCTCTTCTTTAAAAAATCAGTGTTAAAGCTCGTAAAATATGTCCAGAATTTTTTTAACAGATTACATTAATATTAAATATGTTGTATAGATTTTATTTCGGCTTATTCTTCTCATTGATACATGATGGATTAGTAAAGATCAGACAAGGGCATTAACTCCTTTAAATTAGGTCCTTGGCAATAGGTTGGAGTGGGTTTCATAGAACCTACTGGTGGGGAGGAGGCTGTGAGGGCTAACTTGTATATACATGTGGATTATTTGTACATTTTTAATTAAGTTTTTTGCATTTAACTTGGTTTTTTTTTTGCACCTGTATACATATTGTTATACATGGCATCATGAAGCTTAGTGAGGGTATACATCTTGATGAGTACTACCTGAGTACAAAAGTAGGCCAATGACCCATAATTCATGCTTGGCTGACTCAGATTACATTTTGTGTTTTGTGTTTAGTTCTCAAGTTAATTGCTAGAGGGCTAACTTGTATATACATGTGGAATTTTTTGAACATTTTTCATCATGTTTTTACAGTTAACTTACACATGAAATAGTGAAACTGAGCAAAGGGATGCATCATGATGAGTACTGCACCCTCATCACAAATGTAGGCCAATGACCCACAATTCATGCTTGATTGGCTGTGATTAAATTTTCTGTTTTATGTTTAATTTGCAAGCACTGTTGATTTTAGAATCATCAAACTAGATGATTGTATGCATCTCCTTTAGTACCACATCCTTACAACAAAGGAAGTACCACATCCTTACAACAAAGGAAGGTCCCTGTGACCTTGATTTCATAATTTGATTGGCTTAGGTTAAGTTTTTACATTTAGCTCATGATTGCATGGGGGTGGGGATGCATCGTGTATACATACTGTTATACTTGCAATCATGAAACCTGGTGAGTGGATGCATCTTGAAGAGTACTACAGTCTCATCACAAAAGTAGGTCACTTCACTCCATATTGCATGCTTCAATGAATTTTGTTAAATATTGTGTTTGACTGTTCCTGCTTTATTAGTACCACAGCTGTGGTCAATCTGACCTTCATTTCACATTTTAATGGCTTTGTTTAAGTTGTTGCATTTAGATCATAACTGCATGCTATATACATACTGTCCTGTCTAGAATCATGAAACTTGGTGAGGGGATGCATCTTGATGAGCACTACTTCTTTGTTGCAGAAGTATGTCATTATGGCCCATATTTTATGCTTCACTGACTTGGGTTAAATTTTGTATTTGATGTTCTTTTCTCAGGCCGTGTTCATGCTAGAATCATGAAATTGATGATGATATGCATCACTTTTAGTACCACTCCCTTATAACAAAAGAAGCTCATTGTGAATAATATGTCATATTTTACTGGTTTTTGGACCAGTTTTTGCATTTAGCTCATGACCATGATGTATATGTGCAGTCCTACATAGATTCATGGAACTTGGTGAGGGGATACATCTTGATAACTACTACACCATTATTTCAAAAAGAGGTCTCAGTGACCTATATATTATGCTTCAGTGACTTTCTTGAAATTTTGTGTTTTAAGTTCATTTATTGGGTGTTTATGAAGCTTGAGAATTGGATGCATCTCTGTTAGTACTATACTCTTATGACCTACATTTTATGGTTTACTAACATGGTTCCATATTAATCACTATACATTGTATCTTATAATATGTTACCTTCTACATGTTAACTATGTATTGTAGATGTGAATGAGACTAGGAATTAGATGAGTGGACTGCATGCATTTCATGTGAGGCCCTTGGCTATCGATGCTAATTAAGGTAATTACTGAGTTACTGATGCATGAACTATGCTTCTAATAGTAGTCATACTTGCTGTCACTCCAAGGTTACTCAAAGACTGTGACTTTCACCCAGTAAAATCTGGTTTGTAGCAGTGGACAGTGATGATAGCTTCTGAAGCAGATTTTAAGAACACTGTTTTCAGAAGAAAAAGAAAATCAATCTCTGGTTTTTATCAGCTCATTATTAGCTCTACTGGACATAGACCAGAAGAGCTTATGTGAAGGCCTTTTATTAATTGTCTGGGCAAAGTATGTTAGTACAAGTTTGTTGTCACTACTCATCCTAACTACTCAGAGGATTACCATGGAACTTTACAAACACATTCATCCTCTCAGACATACAGTATGGCTGCCATGGCAGCCATCTTGAAAATATTGTCACTTCTGCCACTGAATGGATCATCCTATTGCCATAGAGTTTTCACTAAACAAGTTCTTATGATGTCTAGTTGCTTCAAAATGAAAATGGTGCTTGTCTGACATCCAATATGGCTGCCACTGTGGCCAGCTTGAAAATCTTCTTATTTCTAGTTGATCCCAGATGAAAATGGTGCCCTTCAGACATCCATGGTGGCTACCTTGAAAATCTTGTTATTGCTTCTCCAGACGGGATGTATAATAGGCCTGATGCACCCTACTGCATGTCATAAGAGGTAATTAATGGAGGAAGGAGCCATGGTGGCTTAGTGGTTATCATGCCGGACTCCTGACCAAAATGGTGCAGGATCAAATCCTACCATTGGATCATGCCGGACTCCTAACCAAAATGGTGCAGGATCAAATCCTATAATTGGATCATGCCGGACTCCTGACCAAAATGGTGCAGGATCAAATCCTACCATTGGATCATGCCGGACTTGTGACCAAAATGGTGCAGGATCAAATCCTACAATTGGATCAAGCCGGACTTGTGACCAAAATGGTGCAGGATCAAATCCTACCATTGGATCATGCCGGACTTGTGACCAAAATGGTGCAGGATCAAATCCTACTATTATATCATGCTGGATCAGCTATCATGGTGAGTCCTTCTGCAAGGTACTTTACTCCCCTTGATTTGGCACTAAAAAACCTACTTGTATTGCTGTACTGGAAAACACCAAACCAAACCAAACCAAGCCAAACCTTCCTCTTAAAGGGATGGTCATATAAACATGGGGTTTTCACTAAACGACTTCTAATAATGTGCAGTTGGTGTTAAATGAAAATGGTGCAGATCTGACTTTAAATATGGCCACCATGGCAGTCATCTTGAAACTCTTATTATCACCACCTCTTCTGAACAGATGGTCATATTGACATAGCATTTTCACTTGAAGACTTCTTATGATGTCTAGTTAGTCCTGAAATGGTGCCCATCATTCATGCCAACATCAACAAAGGATACCATGGCAGCCATCTTGAAAATCTTATCACTGATCAAAAATGGATGGTTCTTTCTACATGGGGATTTCACTAAAAGACTTATGTTGTCAGGTTGGTCCTAAATGAAAATGGTACCAATCTGACATCCAAAATGGCAACTATGGCATCCATCTTGAAAATCTTGTTATTGCTACTCCTCCTGGATGAACTTTATACAATTTCTAGTTTATACTAAATTAAAATTGTACCCCTTGAGCATCCAAAATGGCTGCCATGGTGGCCATCTTCAAAATCTTATTACTGCTACTCCTCAACAGATGGTCATTATCTACATGGGGTTTTCATTAAAAGACTTATGATGTCTACTTGGTACTAAATGAAAATGGTGCCTATCTAACGTTCAGTATCACTGCCAAATCTTGTTATCACCACTTAGGGCTGTTAAATTAAAACATACTTGGGACCCAGGGAAGGCACTTTCAGCATAAAGCAGTCATCCATAGATGCAATTTAGAATTTTGTATTATTTTCATATGAATTGTTTGAGTAATTGGAGTACCCTGACATATATTTTTTATGATTTAACCCAGTTTATAGAATGAAGTTATATTTTAACATTATCTGAGACAGTGATCTTCTATCCGTGATACCAGGCTCAAGGTCAGAGGCCATGACAATGAATTTCGTAGTGCACTTGTGAATATGCTAACTCAGAAAGAAGTAAGAAAGAAAAATAGTTTTCCAAATTTGGTAATTCAGATTTTCTATTGAATATTGGAGATGGTTCCAATACTATGCAGTTAATAGGAAGAAACAGTCTTATCTTGGATTCCTGGAAAATCTTTTTGGCCATTAGATCATCAGTTCCATCAAGGGACTCTTGTAGTACTTATTGTTGATTACATTCTGACTAAAAACTGGAAATCAGAGACTTCCTGAATTGGAAATTTGGACATCCATTGATTTGAATTAGAAGTCCTAATCACCAGATTGGATTTTTGGTTTGTTTTTGTGTGGTTTAACGCCATTTTTCAGCACATTATAGGCTATACATGGCGGCCAGTATATTTGGTGGAGGAAGACCCCAGGAATAACCTCCAACCCACGCGAAGCTATACCCACGTTGGTCGAGCCAAGACTCAAACTCCTGTGGACAGAGGTCAGATGTGTGAGTGATCTGTAAAGGCGAGCACCTGAGACCACTCTGCACCCCAGAGGCCCCCCATCGCCAAATTGATTAATATATATATATATATATATATATATATATATATATATATATATATATATATATATATATATATATATATATATATATATGAAGTCAAAGCTGTCAATAGTGGCCACCCATGGAAAAAAAGCAAAAGTAGCCTTTGTACACAAGTGACCTCTGTATGCAGGTTTACCTTTCAAACTTGCTTTTTGAACAGATGCCATACACAGAATGCCAGTATCATTAGTATTGTTAATATTACTTTTATTATTACTATTGTTAATATTTCATATTCTTCTTCTTATTATTATTATTAGTAGTACATTATTGTCAACAGATTTAATTGAGTGCACAGTTCAACAAAATCAAAAAAAAAAAAGCAATACATGTAAATGTTGTTTTCTCCCAAAGTAATAATTCATACAAGATTGCTGTATCCTGCTCAGTTTAATCTCTGCTATAAATTAAAATAATCACTGATGCTTGAAAATATTTTTGAGAAAAGATCACCCATCTTTGTATTGTGTGTCATAACAAAACACTAATTTCACTACTAATTGACATGTTACATATGATTGTGAAACAGCGGACTGACTCTTTATTTGGCCAACTTGCACAATTATACTTAGGAACAGGTCTGCACACTTTTTAAAAAAAATATATGGATTGATCAGTTGTGCAGCTTGCCGAAATCAGAAGAGTTGGCTTATGTGAGAGGCCTATGATGAATAGGGAATGAAAAGAAGCTTAATGTGGCTATTGTTACTAACATGTGAACTGAAACTTCACCAGCCTTTACTGACAAGTTTTGTTAATATTGAATGACCCCAAACCCTAACAGAATGGGCTGAATTTGCAGCACTCCTCATAGAATAACTGCTTTAATCAGATATAAAAACAAATTAAGATTTCAAACAATATCTGCCACACTGTCACAAAAGGCGACTCTCATTTCAGCGCTACTATATGACTACTTTTTCCACCATCCAATTAACGAATTGGTTCAACTCTCTTTCTCTCTAATGATAAAAACTGTCTCGCTTTCAAATTTGACATATTGACACTTTTGAGTAACATTCACAGTGTGACTGGAGTACAGTGAGTATAAGCAAGATATGAAATGTTTACCCATAAATGTGTGTGTGTGCTTTTATCTAAACAATACCTTCCTCATTAAACAAAACTTCAGTTTGCATGTATAGAGCAGTCGCTTTTGGTACACTCCATTGACTGCTTAAAGCAGGGAGAAATTATTATTTGGTTAGGAAACACCTGGCCACTGACCATGGAAAGCAGGTGACCATTATATACATGACTTTTATGTAGGAAATTTGTTTGTGGGGATTAGAATGGCCATTGTGAGCAGGTGGCCATTATATTAAGGTAACAGTTTGGACAGGTTTGACTACACACACACACACACACAAACACAAACTGGTTTTATTATTTTGCTATAATTTGAACTAATTTTACAAATTTTGTCACTCCAGAAAACAATTATTTTCACCATTGTGTTTTAGCTCTACTGGTCTATGCTTGGATGGCATATTTTCTGTCATCTGCCTGTCCATTAGTACAAGTTTATTATCGTTACTTCTCCTAAACTACTTGGAGGATTGCCATGAAACTTTAGAAACACACATTCATCCCAAGATCTAGTTGGTCCTAAATAGAAATGGTCTGCAACAGTGGCTGTTTGAAAATCTTGTTATTGTTACTGCTTCTGACAAGATGTCATATTAACATGCGGTTTTGACTAAAAGACTTTTTATGATGTCTAGGTGAACCTAAATGTAAATGGTGCCAATCTAGCATGCAATATGGCTGCTACTGCAGTCATCTTGAAAATCTTATTGCTACACCTCCTGAATGAAAATTCATAGCGACATGGAGTTTTCAGAAGAAGACTTCATATGGTATCTAGTTGGTCAGAGATGAAAATGGTGCCAATCTGACCTCCAATATGGCCACCTTTTCTGAAGTTTTAAGTCTGTTTGATAAATAGTGTAAGGAGAATTGTGCGATACTGTGCACGTATGCATGCACAGAAGTACAAAGTCTGCTCGTCAGTAGTATTGTAGGGTGGTATAGGGTATAACGGGCATCATATGTTAAACAAGCGAACAAATATTATAGCGACATTGGGAAATTAACATTAAGCTGCCTTGCTGAAATCTATAGGGACAAGATGTAATGTGTTATAGGGTATAGGTTTCACATGGTGAGTGTGGCTGGCTAGAAATGTAATAATGTAGCATGTTCAGTCTGTTTTCAGAATAGGTGAAGTCTAACAGAAATGTAAGATTCCCGCTAAACATTGGTACGTAAGTGACAGACAATACATTTACAAAAAAAGAAAAACAAAACATCTTGCCTTCTTTATTCTCAGCCCGTTGTGCTTTTTCCAAAACATAATCAAATATCATTTCTACATATGTAGTAAGTTTACACACACACACAAACAACAATTTGCTAACGTTACTGTCAGTCAGTTATGTTTGTGCATAAGGCTGGCACATTTTGTCATTCATCAATATAAAGTTAAGAAAAACCATCGTAGCTTGATAAGCAAGAAAAACCATCGTAGCTAGATAAGCACACTGATCTTGGATGAAACGTCGGTCAGTGTATTTTATTCAGAATTTATTGTATTAGGAATCCATTTTGTTTGACCTAGGCACAGAATGTTTTCGCGAATTTTAGCTTGCTAAGATATTCTGGTCTTGTTGTAACATTTTATTCAGCCAGTCAAGGAGTGTACTTTATTAGTTTCTTCTTTTTTCCAGTCTTTGATTTTAATTTTTTTTCACTATGACAGCCTTATTTGTTTTGCTTGATAAATATATTAGTAAAAAAAAAGGTACATCGAAGTGGTGTTTCACACACTTGAGATTTTGCTAACCCAAAGATTGAGAAAGAGATATTTAATAAGTCAGTCAAGGACTCGTCTATTAAATTATTGCTTTCTACCTATCTAAAGGACCTTTCCAGTAGACAGTGTTTCCATAGTTACCTCCCCCTGGCCGCTACTTGTCACTACATCTGTCCGCCATAAAGGTACTGATTACAGGTACTGATTCTACATACGCCTGACATGAGAAAAACTAAATAAAACAGAACATGCCGCAAACACTTTCATATTTCGTTATTGCTATAAATCAACTTGATTTCCTCATAAATCTTCGGATGTATACTCTCAAATACTTAAGAAAACAGATACATCAGAATGTAAGTAAAAGAAAACATACACATTAATCAGGATACTTATATTCACAAAATTAAGGTCCTTATTTCTGAAAAATTACGAAAATTGAACAATTACTGTCCATTTAATTTAATTGGAGCAAGAAATTTCATTTAAAAGTTGTCCAATTTTAACTTGCAGAGGAATTCTGAAAACTTTACAAATTATCTGTAAAAGAAAAAGAGACCAAAATAATACCTACAAGTAATTGGAAAAATTGGAAACCCACTTATATATATATATGAGCATTATGATTACTTTTCTCCTTTTCTTGACAATTTAAAAAGCACTTACTATAATATAATATTTTCGAGATAAAAAATCATTGAAAAGTCGGCTTATTTTTACGATTTTTTTATATAAGTAGTTTATGGAAAACAGTAACATTTTTATTTCATACTGTTTTTGATAAGTAAGTAAGTAAATAATCACCTTTTATAATTACTAATTCAATATATGAAGTTGATTAAAAAATGAGAAAAGGATCGTACAGATGCAACCGAAGTATTTGATAGGCAAGTTTGTTCATAGCTTTTAAGTCTTCATGGCATTTGCAAATTTAACATTCATGGACACAGTGAATAGAATTGAATTTATTGATCAATTAATGAATGTAATTTTGTTGAAATGTATAATTGTGTAATTCGTTCATCTATGTGCTTATTTATTGGTATATATAATTCAATTATGTACCTACATATGTGATATTCTCACAAAAAAGTACGAGAATAAGTGAACGAACAAATATATGACCGAAAGTGAAGGTACGAAAATTATTACCTATTTTAGTTGGCGTGATTGATAAAGACCAAAAAATTGTTTTAAAGACAATTTGATAAAATAATTCAAACTTTAGAACTATGGAATAAATAACTAAAGTAAATAAGATTTATACTATGAATTACAATCTGGGGATAAAAACGAACCAATTATACAACATTACACAGGAAAAATTCAAAACTATAACAACAATGAAATGTTAGGACCATCAATTCGCTAAATATTGTTTTCACAGCTATGTAATGTAAACCTAAATGCTTGTGCAAATGATATTTACAGTAAATGTGTACAAATATATAGCTTCCATAGTACAGAGCGTTGGGCAATATCAGTACCATAATGGTGGAATGTCAAGGGATATACCGGTACATATGGCTGCGCTCATTAAAACTGTAATGGAAAGGTGTCTCCAACCGTTCATTTAAACTAAATGCATATATTTTTCACAATGCATTTATTAGAGACATTCCCCATGTAATTTCTTGCGTCGTTCATACTACCATCTTAAATATTGGACATATACTTTCTGACCACTCCTTTTGGATATTTCCCCGTTTTAATGGTCAGTGTACTTTTTACAGAGTTTATCGTACTTAGAACGATTTTTTAAAAAACTTGTTGCAGAGCCTTTAGGTGAAATTTAGAGTGTTCAGATTTCTGACCATATTGTACCATTTTATTCAGCCAGTCAAGGAGTGTATTTTATTAGTTTCGTCTATTTTCCAGTCTTAGATTTTTATTTTTTCCGCTAATACAGTTTTGTTTGTTTTGCTTGATAAATATATTGGCATATAAGTACATCGAAGTGGTGTATCGTACACTTCGGATTTTCCTAACCCAAAGATTGAGAGAGAGAGAGAGAGAGTTAATAAACCAGCTTTAGAGTCGTCTATTAAATTATTGCTTTCTGCACATCTATACAACCGTTTATTCAAAACAGATGTGACTATTTTTTGCACAATGCATTTATTAGAGAAATTCCCCATTTAATTTCTTTGGTCGTTCATACTACTATTCTTAAATATCGGACATATACTTTTTGACCACACCTTTTGGAAATTCCCCAGTCTCAAAGATTGCATTAAAAAGCACATTAAGAAATGCAACAATGCATGGTAAAGTCCACTGGTGACAAAGGACCGGAATCTTGTAGTCAGGACCTGGGGTTTTAATTTTCAAAGAGCAAACGCTATACATTTTTACTTGATTTGTAATTGGTTTATTCAATTCAAAATTGCCATTCTCATTTCTTGCAGTACCTTCATCGTTATCCATATTTGTGAAAAACAATTATTAGACATTAATAAAGAACGAACAAAATTATAACTAGTCATTCTCAATAGATCTGAAAAAAGAAGGATTTAATCTTTGACATCAATACCCAAGTTTATATAAAGGGAAAAAACTCTGTGAAGACTACAACATAATCTGCATGTCAGTGTGTGTGTTTGTGTGTGTGTGCATTTGGTGTAAATAGAGGACATAAATGAGATTGCACACCAACGTACTGAGAATACCTAAGGTATTGATGACGGAGATGAAATTCTCCCGTTTTCAGATCTATTAAGGATGACTGGTTAGACTATTTTCGTTCCTTTTTAATGTATAATAACTGGAAAGTGAGATGTGAGAGTAGAGTAACAATAAAGTGTATCTTTCTCATTATTAGCGCTAAAAACAATACAAAAAGATAAACTGTTTGTATGTAGATATAAGAAAATTACCACCATCGACTAAACTCTATACATAAATGTACTATCATATATCAGTTTGACCCCTGTACCTCACTTCTGGAATTACAGAACGTCAAGGCTATTATACTAGCCGTTAGTACTATAGCTATAGCTAAGGACTTAGGTTGGGTTAAATTAGCTATGTTTTTTTTTTTTTTTTTTTTGTTTTTTTTTTTAAGTTCTGTATTAGCATACTACTATTCTTTTTGCTGAGATTGATATAAAACACTCTACAAAATACAATAGAAACAATGTTGTATGCATCATCGATTTATTCAGCTATATTGGCTTGAAAAAGATGGAGTCACCACGAAATACAGAGTATGGTAAACACAAACATTGGCTCATATTTTCAACAATTAATTTGCACGTATTTGAGATACAGAGAGAGAGAGAAGATTCACACATGCATTATAGGACAAAGACATTACTCTCTTTTGTCAACAAAAATAGTAATTGATGATTAAGCCAGTTTCCTGCCATAAACGATCAAATCCAGCTAACTGGTATGATCTCCAGAGCGGTGCACTATTCAGAAACTTGTTATGTCACACTAAAGTCTAATTGCACGACAATCGGTCAGTCAGTCAATCAAACAATCAATCACAATAACAATTACTCAAAGAACAATGTAATTGCCATAAAGAACTGAGAGCAGTTGCAAAGAAAACCCGTTGTGGCGGTTACAGTTATTTTAATACTAGCATGTATTATGAAGCAGCCGTATCTAATACTGTATTTACATTCGTTCATTTTCTTTGATAAAGTCAAATATTTGACGTAGATGATGTCCCTCTCCAGCTACAGTTTTCTATATTTTTTTCTGACATTGCAAGGGATTACTTTCGCAAAATTAAATTTTGCGAGCTTTTATATATTTTTTGTTTAACTGTTTCAATTTTCAAAATTATCAATAAATTGGTATGATCTGTTCCAGATATTCATGCACACTATTGCTGTTTGGGTTTCACATCTATGTGAATTACTCTACAATGGGTATAACATATTTCGGGCCTTCGTTAAAAAAAATTATAAACAAAAAGTGCAAATCGACCAACTGTACAAAACACACTGACAGGGAGACCATTAAGAACATCATTGCTATGACGTATGGAGAAAATTCATAGATGTGAAGTATCAGATTTGACTGGGTATAAAACCTGCGAAAGACGATTTCATTTTTTATTTCAGAGAAAAATTAAGAGATATTGAAAATACTTAGTCTGCAATGTTTACAAAAATTTCTAAACGTGTGTACTATACAATAGCCAAAACGATGCTGTATAATCGAACCGATTCGAAACTCTTCCTTTCCTCCGGTCTGTACGTTAGGTTCATAGCTGACAACTATTTATATAGAAGCCTTTGACTGATCTGTATAACTTTGAAAATTTAGCATCTATCCAGTTTTCAACGTTCACAATTAACTCGGCGTACACATTTAATTGCAAGTGAAAGAAAGAAAAAAAAAATTCAATTGTACTAGAAACTGCCGAGAGATTTTGTGTGACATAAATTACTATGCAAATTTGCCCAGAGAACAGGTGCATAAACCTTTGAAGGGTTGACTAACAAATTAATATATTCTTTTTACCCGACAAACACCAAACAGGATCAATTACTTTAACTACAGACAATAATCAATCTTTTTGAGGACATAGTTTGTAACATTTTACTTACAAGGAAGCTGTGATTTATTCAGAAATGTATTTGCTTTGGCATTTTTTGAAAATAATTCAAACTTACGCGAGAGCTCACAAAAGAGGATCAATTACTGTAACATACAAATAACCTTACAAAACGCGGGTCTCACACCAAGACGAAACTTCAGAGATTTTGACTGGGGGGGGTGGGGGGGGGTTTGGATTTTTACTGTTGGAAATTCCTTTGCAGGTTCTAAAGAAGGCATTCGGGAAAATTGCGTGCCTCTGACCTGGTTAAAATCTGAACTAATGTCAACGTTGGTACGAAAGTCTACATCAGAAAACAGAAAGTTATTGTTCGAAAGACATTGTTCTCACAAATTATTTCAATCTTCAAAGTTGTTTTTACCTTCTTGGCAGCTAAATCCCAGACTGAAACATTACTGTTATGAAAATCGATCATAATGGCCGACATTTTGAACAAAAGGCAAGTGACCGTGTGAAACTGGGTATAGCATGTAGACACGGTTATGATAATAAATCCTGTTGTACTAAAGTGATTACTTTTTTTTCTCCAGGCAGCAGATATTGCGAGTCGTATGAATGGAGAAACTTTGCTGATGGTTTTTTTGTGACTGGACAAGTTTGTATCGCTTCTTTAAAAATACATACCATTTTTGTGTATAATGGTTTTACATGTTTACACTTTTGGTCAGTACTATCATGTAATATGAACGACTGACATAATAATTTACAAAAACAGGGAGTCTCTAAACAATGGTTAATCACGGGCAATCGGGTCATATTTACATAACCAGTCTCAACAATAAATTAAACTGAGGACGGACCTTTTGACCAAAACATGGGGACTGTAGACGAAATGGTACATCACAGACAATAAGGACATATTTACACACAAAATGTTATTTTTAAAAAAATTACGTTAGTTCTTACTTTTAATTGATACTTTCGACTGTGTAAATATGCCCCCACTGTCCGTGATGTCCCATTTTCTACTGTCTACACTTTTTGTCTCAATAATTTTGTGTGTAAATATGTCCTGATTTTCTGTGGTGTACCATTTTGTCTACATGTTTTGATCAAAAGGTGCGTCCTCAGTTTAATTTATTGTTGCCCGTGATTAACCATTGTTTAGAGACTTTGTAAACGGCACCTTAATCTCTCACCGTCACTGAATATTGCTTATGCAGTTGGAGAATATGGCATATACACACTATGAGTTACCTATTATACACGGTGTATTCAATTTTGGCTATTTTTAGTTCACATGAATCAAAACAGGAATTCTTATAATTTTATATCTGATGTTAAAGCATTTTGATGAAAATAATCGTATTAAATGGGCAACACAAGTGAATAATTTACTATATTGATATGGCCTTGGTTTCGTATGGATTGAGCAAAGTTTTGGACATCTTAATATGTTCATAAAGATAATTCAACAAAGAGTGAAAGATTGTATTATACAAACATGGCATAGTGAAGTTATGGGTTCAACGTGAGGAAGTTAGAAATGTTTTAAATTTTTGTTAAATCCTGAAATTTTTATCTATAGGACTTTAATTAAAATTTAAAAATGCAATTCTTAGATTTCGATGTTCCAGTCATAATTTAGTAATTGAAACAAGTCGACGTCATGGTTTTGGATATATCTGATAGAATCTGCCCATACTGTGAAAAGAATGGTTTAATACTTGCAGAAAATGAACATCAGTTTCTTTTTGTAAGTAACGTATACGGGGATCTCAGAGAAACGTAGTTACATAAAAGATGTGTTAATAACTGATCATTCATAAGTTTTGTTAATCATATGTCCACTGGTAATACTAGTAACTTGACTAATCTAGCTACTTTTCTGTACTATGTCTTCATTAGAAGAGAAAGTTTATGATGTGTACTATAATCTTATACATATTTGTAGTTATATTACCGGTTGTTTGTGTGCGCTCTGTTCCAACGTTATATTATTCTGTTTTATATGTATCATGAGCCAGTGGCCTGAAATACTGAATAAATGTGTTGTATTGTATTGTATTGGAAACATGTGCATTCAATAACCAGGTCGAATTGGACACACAAACTTAATTTTTAATAAATTTATTTTAAAAAATGCATACAACCCAAATCGAATAAACGCAATAAGAATAACCAAAATGATTTAGCTTGTGTTATCATGATTGATATGGTGGTCTCATATTTTGTGGAATGGGTTGATACTATAAATTTAAACACTCCTGAAATATCACAAAAGACGTTTTGATACATGAGCTTATTTATGCACTTCATGTATGTAAAAGTATGGAATCAACAGGCTGCCACCTTGCTGTATGAAGTAGCAATTAACAAGTGATGTATTACCTAGGGAAGGGATAATCATAATGCAATCATCCTTTGATTCTGGAAAGGGTCAAGGATCCGTCCAGGATATTAAAACGAGCCTCGACTGGCCTATCGCCAGATAACACTTAACCACGGCTTACTCGTTAGCATAGCACATCATAAAATCAAAGTATTTTAGGTTGACACGTATCCAGTGTGAATTAATGTTAATAATTTAGAGCCTATTGAAACTTTAAAGAAAAAATGGTTGAAAAATGTTTACGTTATGACGATTTGAATTTTTGCATGATATATAGCGACAGTCGGATAAGTGACGGAGTTCAGACCCTAAAGTCTTAAAGTCCGTCAAGCTGCCAATGTGCTTGTGAATCACGTGATGCTCACATCTTTGGCGGCGACTGTTTCGCTCTACAGTTTCGGACTTTGCACAGGGTTTAATTTCATTTCGATCATCCTCGGCCTTTTCCATCGCATGCTAGAAAAAAAAACATCGGATGCAAATAATAGCCATTTTGAACTGCTCTTAAGTCCAAGGTCGCTGTTACGTCACAATAACCTCACAACGTCACAATTAATAAATTACGTGTCATCACACACAGCAGTACAATTAATAGTTGCAGACAATTGAAACCGAATAATTTCTTCAATTTTATCATTGCAAAATTGCAGAAATAACATTAAAAATTAAATATGCAGATATTGCATTGACTGTTGAAACGTCGTCGAGTGTTATTTTTAAGACCTATGATGTTATAAGACCCTGATCTTCGAACATCTAGCTAGAAGTTCGTATGCCAAAACCTTACCAATTTGGGAAGTATCAGTAAAATTACCTCTGAGTCTCTTTCAGATAGTCGACGTTATTCGACTTGCATCGGAAAGAGACAAGGATGCTCCGAATGGGTTTGATTTTTAAGGGAAAAATACCCAGTTTTTCCTCACAGATTGTCACGGAATTGTATGGTTTATATCAATATGTATATGTGATCAAAAATGTATTCGGGTTTCGTTTCCGACTAGAGCGTTACTCGGGGGTTGTTTATTTTTTTCGGCTCTAGTTATTTTGAAATACTGAGCGGCGCGATTCACCCCATGCTGCACGTGCAAATTGCCTGCAGTGAAAACTCACGTACCTAGCTGCTGCGCATATCTGTCACAGCTAGAGTACATATAGAGCGAATTCTCTATAAACAAATTACACTACGATGAGTCTTGTCAGAAAGCTTACCTCTTTACGGGAGCAAAACTTCAGCTGTAGAGGTATGTGAAATTTAAGATTGTATTCTTTATCACTATTCGTTTTATATGACATAATTGTTTCATATATTAGATGTTTTAGAATTTATTCTAAATTCTACAGAGAGTCAATACCTAGGTCATACAACGCCATGATATTAGAAATCCTATAGGCTGGTTCAAGTTAGCTATTTGTTGTAACTGAACAGACGGGTATTATTTAATTATACGCGGCATGCATTGAATGAGTAATGTAATGTGTAACGAGGCGTAATTCATGTGCGCGCATGCGCAACATATATCAATACAAAAGTACTAACCGTGTCATATGTACTACACGGTTTAGTTGTTATACTTTTAGCTGTTCCATATGTATGGTTTGGTGGTGTGTGAAGTCACAGAACTCTGTGTGGTTTCGTGTGACGTGTACGCTGTGTCTGGTGACGTTGTTTCGGAAGAGTGTACTGGTTTTCTCGATGCGAGGGACCAAGGCTTCTCGATCAACGGGTCTGTGTTAATGTGAAGGCTCTCGAGGGACCCTTCAACAGACTGGGAGGGGTGGACCATGCGTGGTGGCTCCTTGACCATGGACTAGAGCGGGTGGAGCCGTAGATACATCTTGGTAGTCAAACGGACGCCACGATAGTTATATTTATTGCGTGTTCCATTTGATTGTTATCTCAATATTGCTATCTGTGCAAAATTACATTCATTCCCATTTCAATATCGCTATATGTGTGATAGATTCATAATTTCATACATCCCCATTTCAATATCGTTATATGGACGACATATTCATAATTTCATACATCCCCATTTCAATATCGTTATATGAACGACGGATTCATAAATTCATATTCCAACATCGCCTGTTAAATTGATAAATTGACGAGTTAACAGATTGATGGATAAATGAGTATTCTATTGATAAGTGCATAAATCACATGCTTTGGTCACCCTTGGTACTTAATAAGACCTTGTTTATATTGGGGTGTAAATCATATACTCTTATTTGTCGATTGGTGATAGGATGCTATTCACGTTTGTTTAAAATTCCATTTGTTAAATCCGTCTTTGATTTTTCTCGTTGAGTTACTTGTTGTTGATAGTTCCATGTTAGGAACTTTATAATTTTCCTTATCCTTTTGTTATAATGGTGTCAGATTTGTTCATATTTAAATTGCGTTTATAAATAAACATCTTATTAACGCAGTTGCTTTCGGTGTCTTCACTAATCCAGTCCCAACCCGGCTTCATCCTGTGACACTGATTATCCTGGTAATTTTAAATAGACCTGGTATATCATAAGTATTGTTCAAATTACTTTAATTCCCTTTATTTTGGTGTACGACTGATGGGTGTACTTTGGGTTGTAGAGTATACAGCTTGACCTTACTTTAGATGTGCATCTCTCAAAAGACTACTAGCTCAGCTTCCTAGACTTCAGAGGTAAAGTAAAGAGAAAAAAAAAAGAGCTAATAACCTTTTTTAGTTTTATTTTTCGCCATATTTTATAATTCATTAATTGCACTCTGAGAAGTTAGTATTGTCTATTCTGGCCAATTTTATTTTCCCTATTTTAATAACTGCTAAAGTTAGTGTGCTTTGGATAAATTCAAGTTCATTTCTCGAGCACATGGGAGCAGCCAGTTCGATCAGCTGTTTGCTTGAGGCAGCGCGTTGTTTCCCACATATACACAAATTTCAGTCACAGTACGTGACAGTAGCATAGAGGTATGCCAATTTTCTTTCCATTGTGCTTGTTGAACCGACAGTATTGGTCAGTGATCCACAGGAATCGGCACCTGATAGGCAGGAGTGTACTGGGTAAGCAAAACTCGGCCCTGGACTTATCTGCCGTGACAGGCCCGGGGTTTTGCTCACACCAGTAAAACACCGGTAAAAACGAATTTTTTTGACGGCCCATCGGCCCACCTATGGTAAAAGCGGATTTTTTTTAGGCGGTCCACCGGGATTTGTCCCGGTATGCCCAATGGCCAGTACACCACTGCTGATAGGGTTTGGGTGACATACAGCAATACGTTAACATCTGTGTTCTTTAATTCTCTGAGTCTAAATTGTTCCTGCACGGCCTCATAATTTTTGTCTTCGTTTTCATGTTGCAAATTATTGCGAGTGCCAAGTGTCCATGATGTACAAATGTCGACAGTGTCCATGATTTTGTTAATAATTGTGTGCGTCCTAAGTTGGTAATGCTAGTGCATTCTGTCTGTGTAAACATGTCCTCGTTGTCCATGGTGTACCACTGTCCACAGTTTCCGTGATTTTGTCAGTAGTTAGGTGCGTCCTTGGTTTGCGTTGATAGTTCATTCTATTTGTGTAAAGATTTCTTGCTGTCCATGATGTACCATTGTCCACAGTCTCTGTGTTTTTGAAAATTATAATGTGCGTCTTTGTTTTAAGTATATTACAAACCATCAGTGTAAAAGCGTGCCTTAAATACTTTGGTCGAATTTAACAAACAAACTTTATATGTAATAAACATTATGAAAGAAAAATAATACAATCCAAATAGAACAAACTCAATAATAATGGCAAAAAAAAAACAAACAAACCTAAAAAATAAAAAATATAAATAAAAAAATCAGCTTGGGATTTTATAAATTATATTGTTTCAGATTGTGTGGAATAGGTTGGCATCATGCAGGAAGTTTTCTTGATAGCGTCTATTTACGCACACTTACAATAACACAATATATGTTTTGGTACATGCACTTTTTTACAAACTCCGTCATGTGCTTCTATCTAACATATTTATGAACTGTACGGAACCACTAGTCTGCCACCTTGCTGTATGAAGTAACAATTAACAACTTATGTATTACCTAAGGAAGGGATAATCATGGTGCGGTCGTTCTTTGATTCTGGAAAGGATCAAGGATCTATCTGGCACGAAAAAAGAACCACAATTACGTCTGAGTGCACTAACCCTTTTGCAAGATAATGAGAGACCCAAGTGTCAATGACGTCACATTGTCTGCAATTTCCATGTTTTGGTCAATAGTTATTTGTGTCCTTAGTTTGAATGGATAGTACAGACTATTTGTGTAAACGTGTGCGTCCTCGCTTGCATTGCGAAATTTCAGATTATTTCATATTCCTCAGAATTAGTCCTACAATACCCTCCTCGATACGTCACCGTTTGCTATACATTTTCTGGCAGAAACTGTATTTCTGTTCACTCCAGGATAGCTGGAACAAATGTCCTCTGCACGGGGTTCCATGCCCGAATCCTCCAATATGCACCAAATGCAAGAATGTGTGTTTGTGTATGTGAACCGAGAGAGAGAGAGAGAGGTACGGACTTAGTGGAATTTAAGATTGTTTGTGTTTAAAAGACTGTGTTGAAACGACAGTGTTGGACCAAAAAAACACTACCACCTCAGTGAGATAAGTCGACGTCATTTAGCGATATATGATTTCAAATGCCCACGGTATGGATATATGAAGGGTATCTACGTTTTTTGAGTAGATATAGGGAAATATTTAACGAAGTGGAAACATGGTATTGTCACGAGTGGCGAAGAGCAATGTTTCCACTTCACTCGTGAAATATTTCCTTATATCTACTCAAAAAACATAGATTTTCTTTTTATTATATATTCTTAAAGGCAAAAACCTTCTATTTGCATGGACTTGTTTCTCTATTCTGTGTCAATGCGATTAACGGCTGCATTACTACGTCGATAAAAGAAGTTCCGAAATTTTACAATTTTAAGACCGCGACAATTTACAAATTTAGATTGTACATATAATGCTTTAAATTGTGTATTTTGTCAAATTAATGAATGTTTTCATGCGAAAATGAAGAGATTTTTTATTTTCGTTAACACATTTCTTGTACGGATTGATACAGTTAACATTGGTGGGGTGAGGTACTATAGCAACATCACAGAATGCTCCAAGAGACTTCACAGCGTAACATCATTAAACAACAGATTTTAATGATTGTGAGTTTACTTGTAAGTATTTAGGTTGGTAATTTTTTTTTTAAATTATTATTATATATATATATTTTTTTTTTTTATTTAGACGTGAATTTTGTGTGTTAGTAGGCTTGCAGTCTATTTCGGTAACAGACGCTGCACCAAAATTTTGATTCTCACTTAATTTCGGTTTGCAATCGACACTAATCAATGCCTTATTTCTCAATCGTTTTCAAACATGATTAAGACTGTGATTAAAATCGCTACTTAAACAATTTTATTACTATATGTAATCAAGAGTTTTTGATAACAATGTGTACCATTTTTCGTTGAGTGTAACAGGTAACATGTATGGGTGACACAGAATTTCGAACAGCAACAGGTCGTGTAAGTTCAATCACTGACACTTTGCATGATTTATTTGGAAAACTAATATTAAAAAAGTTAATACTTGGAGTCTCCTTTTTGTTGTTTGGGGTTCATTTTTATGCATTCTAGACAGCACTTTTTCAATCATTACAAAAAATGTATACTAGAGGGTCAACAGTCTTAACACATTTTAAGATCTATTCATTACATTTTTCGTTACATTGGTTTTGTTGTATTGGGTTTCAAGCCATTTTTCAGCACATGATAGGCTATACATGGCGGTCAGAATATTTGGTTCGGGAAGAATCACCGACCAACTGGAAGCTACTAGCAAGCGTTCTCACATACCGATGTTGGTCGAGCCGAGACTCGAACTCACGCGGACCGCGGTGAGATGTGTGAGTGATCTCTTAACTCCTTGGCACTATAAATCCTCAAAATAATAGCCTATTACAGATAGACTATCTACAGGAGGCGGGGTGTGAAAAGAGTTACTTGGATTTTGAAAAAAATTATGGAGTTGATCTCTCTCTCTCTCTCTCTCTCTCTCTCTCTCTCTCTCTCTGTGTATGTCATAATGACTTACTGTACTTACAATTTGCCATAGTTCAAAATGATTACGTGAAATAGAAGGCTATGTTACTTGAGTTTTGCTGTTTTAAAAACTCGAACCTGTATATTTTGGAATCAATCTTTGGCTCGGCGAAAATTTGTTTTTTTATCCAAAGTGTCACAAAAAATGAAATAACCTTAGTTTTGCTCTTTTCAAAAACAAAAACACAGACTCACAACTTTACAAGAAATCTTAGCTTCATACAGGCTAAATTCGTTATTTTTAAAAATGTTGCAAAGTAATACTGCTCTCAAAAAAATACCATATATATATATATACATATATAGTCTTGGGAAATAGTTTGCACTGCGTGTTTTCAACCTAAGGTAAGATTTCGTTACATTCGAAAAAGTCGGATAGTATGTGCGATCAGATTGGTCAAAACAAATTTAACAACTTATGACGTCAAACTGCCTCAGATGATGTTTGTCCATTGTCAGATATAGTGACAATTTTACACTGCGCCTTGAATAAGTTCACAGTCGGTCAGCGTGTTTATCAGGCTAGGGTGGCACTTTGTAAATTTCAAAATTTGTCAAAAATTGATGAATGAAAATTGGACTTAAAATGGATTATTATTCTTGTTTGGTTTTTGCAAACACAACTAGCTGACAGTAAAATATCTGATTTTAGTTAGAGCATTCCATTCACGACAGGAAAATAGTATTATAGTTGTATCGAAGCAATTCGGACCTGTGCTATTATCCTGGATTCCTATAGTGTGTGTGTGACAATAGTGTATTAGAATATGTACTGACGCAAACATTACATCTACGCTTGGAAAATACTATTACGGATGTGTATGCGCAATTCAATCATGTGAGATTAGACAGTAGTGTATTAGAATATGCAATGATGTGTTTTGAATGTGATTTATGTAGAAACGATGAACCAAGTGGACGTTTGGGACGAGGAATATACCCGAAAAAATTAAATGTCTCTATGTTTTGTTTGCTTTTTTAAGCATGGACAAGATATTTAAAGAGAGAGACACTCATATTTTATAATCTCTCTCTTTCTCATTTCTGGATATCTATTGAAACCCTTTTGTGAAAACGTTTCAAAAGTTAATGAATTTTAGAAATTGATATTCCAGTTATTTCAGATATATAAATCTTTTTCGACTAACTGAATTATCGTCTGGTTCTGACCACCTGTCAATATTCCTTACAGTGAGGCGGAATGTTTTGTTTACATCACCCGGAAAGTCATAAAAAAAAAAAAAAAAAATCCACTCATTACAAAGGTATAATTTCCACTCATTACAAAGGTATAATTTCAGACTACAGTGAAGATGTTCATTGGTAGATACATAAAAAATGAAGCTTACAGAATAAAGTTTATCCATATGGTATGCATTTTAAATCATATTTCGCGAAATGACGCCGACTTTTCTCACTGTGGTGGTAGCGCTTTAGTCCAACACTGTCGTTTCAAATCAAGCAAATATGAACTCCATTAAGCCCATACTTCTGTCTCTCTCTCTCTCTGTCTCTCTGTACACACACACACGCACACACATAGACATGTTGATTATGTTGTAATCTGCACAAAGTTGTTTCTCTTTATATCAAACTTAGAAATAGATGACAGAGATGAAATCCTCCCATTTTCAGATCAATTGAGAATAACTGATTAGGCTATATTTGTTCCTTAATAATGTCTTTAAGAGATAAAAAGAAATGGATAGAGATGAAGGTAATGAAAGAAATGAGAATGGCAATTTTGAATTGAATAAACCAATTACGAATCAAGAAAATATGTATAGCGGTCGCTCTTTGAAAAATAAAACCGACGACAAGATTCTGGCCCTTTGGTACCAGTAGACTGTACCGTGCATTGTTTTATTTCTTAATGTGCTCTTTAATACAATCTTTGAAACGGAGGAATTTCCAAAAGGTCAAAAAGTATGTCAGATATTTAACAATTATAGTATGAACGACCCAAGAAATTAAATGGGGAATTTCTGTAATAAATGCATGGTGTAAAAAGATTCTCTTTCTCTCTCACCACAATCTCAAGTGTTGATTGGTTATTATGGGTTTAACGCCATTTTTCAGCACATGATAGGCTATACATGACGGCCAGTATATCTGGTTGAGTAAGAACCTGAGAAAACCCAGGGAAGAACCACCGACCCACGGGAAGCTACTGGTAAGCTTTCTCACATACCCACATTGGCCGAGCCCGAGGCTCGAACCCACGAGGACAAAGGTGAGATGTCAGTGATCTGTAAAGGCGAGCGCCTTAGACCACTCGACCACCCGGGGCCCCTCCACTTGAATGTACTTTTATGCCAATATATTTATCAAGCAAAACAAATAAAGCTGTCGTTGTGAAAAAGAAAAAAAAAATCAAAATCTAAGACTGAAAAATAGAAGAAACTAATAAAATACACTCTTGACTGGTTGAATACAATATTACAATATGCCATAAATCTTAGCACGCTAAAAAGAAATGCATTCCAAGTACGATGAACTCTGTAAAAAGTACGCTGACCATTAAAACGGGGGAATTTCCAATAGGAGTGGTAACAAAATATATGTCCAATATTTAAGAATGGTAGTATGAACGACACAAGAAATTACATGGGGAATTTTTCTAATAAATGCATTGTGAAAAATATTAGCATCTACTTTGTATGAACGGTAGTACAGATGGTAGAAAGCAATAATTTAATAGACGAGTCTCATGCTGTCTTATTAAATCTCTCTCTCTCAATCTTTAAGTTAGAAAAATCTTAAGTGTACGTTACACCACTTGGATGTACTTTTATGCCAATAAATTTATCAAGCAAAAGAAATAAGGCTATCGTAGTGGAGACAACGACAAAAATAAGACTGGAAAAAAGAATAGACTAATAAAGTACACTCCTTGACTGGCTAAAAAAACAAATGTTACAACATGACAGAAATCTTAGTAGATTTAGAAATTCCGCCAAATCACTCTGCGTCTAGGTGAGAAAAAAAATTAATTCCTAGTACGATAAACTCTGTAACAAGTAAACTGACCTACCTTTTATCCAAGGTCAGTGTGTTTATCAAGCAACTTTATATAAAAACTGATTAATGACAAAATTTGCCAGCCTTATGCAAAAACACAACTGGCTGACAGTAAAGCTAGCCAATTGTGTTGTTGTTGTAAATTTACTGTCTGTGACAAACTTAGTTATGACATTGGATTATTTTTTGGCAAAAACATAACGGGCTGACAGTAAGGATGGCATGATATTTTTTGTTTTTGTTTTTGTTTTTTTTAAATTATTCTCTGTCACATAAGTACCATTGTTTAGTGAGAATCCTATAATTATGTTCGACTCACCCTATTTCGCAAAACAGACACAACAGCGAAACCTATACCCTATAACACATTACATCTTGTCCCTATAGATTTCATCATGGCGGCTTAATGTTAATTTCTCCATGTCGCTATTATCTTTTTACCCTGTTTAACACAGCATGCTCCTTTATGCCTCATACGACCCCAATATGCTACTTTTTGTCTTCAAAATGATTAGAGAAAAAGTTGCTAATAAGCACTCCAGATACGTTCTAGTGCTGTATGTATTTTATTTATAACCTAGGTTCTCAAGATATAGAAAATATTCACTTGATTGTTTTATAGCTAATGCCAATCCAGCTGGAAACATCAGGACATCATCGCGGCCATAAACGCGCGAAAGAATGATTCCAAGTATGGCTTGGTCAAAGCGATGACATGTGCCGAGGGGTGCCAGTCCCTTAACCACCGGGCAGTCAAGCAGCTGATGAGATCTCGACGTCACCATGCATCCAAACGACAATGTGCATGACACCCAGGGCCTCATTATGGTCTCCAGCGTGAAATTTGTCCTACGAACCATTATTCCACCCCCTGCAGCATCCTTTTTATTATAAAATAAACAAGGATCTTCGCCGAGGAACTTGAATGCATCGGGATCAACGTGTCCTCCGAGTGAGTACCCGAACAGCCAGGTAGCTATTCCATACTGCTTTACCTTAGCTTCCAACATTGGGAACAAGCTCATGTTTTGAAACCGCATAGATGTATCCAGCCACAACACATACCCATACTCGTTGAGGGTGGTCTGCGAAGAAAAAAATCAGAAGCTAAATTTAGTATACTTAAAACTTAGGAAAGAATATTTCGTAATGCCCTGACCATACTTTCGGAGGGGAAGGGGGGGGGGGGAGAGGTAATTTTGGGGGGTAAAAAATAAATCTGGCCCACAAATAATTTATAATAAATACACTTGTGCTTTCTGTAGAAGAAACAAAAAATAACTAATTCTATCCATCATGTTAGTTGGAAAAAAATATCTTGATATAAAAGAAAAATAATAATCCTAGTTCGAGGCAAAATTCCAGATTTTCGCCACCCTCCCTGCCCACCGCTCTTTGAATGGAAGATCCCTAAGACTTGGGAACTTGGGATAATTGTACCAACCAAAGGTTAAGGTCACAATGGTTGCATGCTATCGAGTATTTAGTATCTATGATTGGTTCAGAAGTCAAGGTTACAATAGTCTAAATGGTACTTATCATTTGGTCTCGTCTACATAACCAACTAAGTCTCGGAAACTTGGATTTAGACTTGCACACTAGCTCAAGTCTTATTTAACTTGAATGTGATTTTCATCCATTTATGGTGAAATATGAGAATTTTCGAACTCTTGAAGCTAACGTTTGCATGATTGATGGTAACTAAGCTTAAAAAAAATATACTGCTGGAAAGGCATCCTCGGATAGAATACCCAAAACATTTGGGGAGAAAAAAAATATGGATGACAAAACAATCCCATAGGCATAACTTTAATTTGCACATGACTTAGAGAATGTTTCATATGGGTCATGGATGCTAATTTGATGTTGTAATAGGCTTTTATTATGATGGGTAAGTAAACACCTATCGAACTTAAGCCACACTTCACACAAAAAAAGAATATTTGGCACCATTTTTCGATACTTTAACAAGTCCTTATTATTTCAAAACATTTTACGTGATTAAAAATAGGCGAACTTTTGAGAAATATTTCAACCGAGAGTTAGATGAAAATGTAAGAAATTTCCTAGGAAACTGATACTTATTACAAGGAGGCATATCTGCATCGTTTGTCTCAATTACGCGAGACCCTTCTGGCTTTTAATATTTTGTCGGAAAAGTTGTGAAAGTATCCCTTTGCAAATATTGCTTTGTACTTCGAAATTCTGACTGTTTCGCCGATTTTCAAGTTAGATGTTTGAAATGTATCAATTGTCCAATAACCGAATGGGTTGGTTCATATTGTGGATCTGTTTCCTTTCTTGCTCACTTCAGTCATGTCTACTGACATGTGATGAGTGTTATTGTGTCCATCAATTATCTGTAGTAAAATGTCAAGCCATTTCATTGCTTAATTTTTATTGAAATACTTCCACTTTAGTGTTCTGTTAAATCCCTCCACTCCAGATGCTTTTTGGTCTGAGTATGTTGAAAAGTACGCAATGTTTTCTGTTTCCAACAAACCCTAAACTTTTTTGTTGCGAAACCATTTTCCTTTCTTAAACCATATATATGAGAGCTGGAATTTGAATTAATCAGTGAATCGTTTTGTACTTTTATTTACTGTGCATTGGCAAAGGTCTATACCAAAGAGATCGTTCTATTTTAAAATTTACAAGTGCACTCATGTGTTCGCGTACAACATGAGATGGTAATAATTAATAGCATTTTGTCATTTCCATTTATTAAGAATTCTGCATAGATAAACGGAAAATGTGGGAGAACTGAGAAAATCCTTCACGCTGTCCAACGCGAACATACCGAATTTATGCAGAGAAATGCCCGCCAGCCTATTGTAATGCAGACTGTCACCTTTACATTACTGCTACCACACGGTATAGATCTCGCACCCATGCCCCAGGACAAGCATCGTTTCAATATAAACCTATTGGAGCAAATAACTAGCCTCTGTTATGAAGTGAATGTCGATATATGCTGGTCTCTCAAAGTCATCCAACAATAGCATTCTTCCAAATTAAATATCCAACAGCTGGAATGCTATTTCTTCTACCATGTCAAAAACTGCATCTGTGGTGAATGTCCATGGTGGAATCGACACTTTTCGGTGGAAACGTTGTAAACAGTCTCATTGAAATCCATGTATATGGAGCCGCAACTACTTTAGCTGACCTGACTGAGTAAACTTTGTGACACCACGGAGGAATTTCCATGGAAGATCCAATATTGAAAAATGATGCCCGTGTCAAATTTTCTATTGATTGGAAGGGCATCTGCTCTTTTGAATTGTAATTTGGAAATAAAGAACTACTTTAAAATGTTATTAGTCATCGAATTGTGCAATATTTCTTCAACTCGCGTCTGTGACTATTTTTTCAAGCGCAAGAATTGAAAAGTGCATCGTATGATCCAGAATTAAATGATATGCGGAAAACCATTTGTTCTTCTTTCTATCTAAATTCTATCCACCCTAAATAAAACTAGATGATAAACAGAATCTGAAATGGATAATGATTTAATATTGAATTTATGACACTCGTTGAATAAATTCAATGTTAAATCAGTACCTATTTGAGATCCTTTATTATCTGTATGTATTATAACACATTTTCGAGTTCACACTGAATTCTTCAACCCACCTTTGGTCTTTTAATTCGTGGGCTGGAACACGGTAAAGCCTCGTTCCTGCCGACGAATTATAATCCCTCTGGTGGATTTCCCTATTCTACAACAATACCTTATATATTCTATTAATCCTGAAGAAAGTAATATATATAATAAAACGACAAAATGATTTCATGAAAAGAAGTGTAATACGGAAGAATAGCCAGGTTGCCTCAAGGTCATTAGATACTGGAACCAGAGCAACTACAATGGCTCACCATCGCAAATCTCTAGGCCTTTTAGGGACCGATCATTTAATTGGCTGGGGTTGGGGTGAGGGAACGGTTGGGATTTTCTTTTTAACCTGGATACTTCTTTTTTTCTTTTTCCTCAAAATAATTTTGTTTTTTCAACTAATATTATTTATATCATTAGTCTGTTTTTTATTCTCTAAATTCCAGAGCAAAAATATTGTAATATGTTTTCAAGCTACATGTATTTTGGGGCCCGAAGTTTATCTTTAAAAAAATTCTAGCCCCCCCCCCCCCCACACACACACAATGAAAAATGAAATGGTCGCCCCCTTACTGCATAGTTCATATTCCAACCAACTACATATCCAGTATTTACCACAAACACCCTGACAGTAGCTTGGGAATCATCATGAAAACTCCGTCACATACAGTATATGATGCGACTTATTATGCTTGCATATATAAGGTTTGGTTACGGATGGTTACCACATACGCAAAAAAAACCTACAAAGTTTCATGAAATTATACCCAGCGGTTATGGTGATGTGGTAATGGACAGACGGAGAATATGTCAATGATTAGACGGAGAATGTTAATATCCTCGATGCTTCAAAAAATTTTAAAAAGTGGGTATAATAAACTACCTAAGATTTATGTGAGATCATCTAGCTTCTTTACGGTTTAAGCCTTCCCGAAGTATAGGTGACTAGGGAGACTGGTGTTATTCCACTTTCCATAGCGCGAGGTAACAGAATGCAATACTTCGCATGGAATGTACGATCACAGGAGCTTGACTATAGATGGTGTTAATATTTATTTTCCTGGATTGTAGGTCGTATATAATTAAGACAAGCTTGGTCGGACAGTCGCCATCTTGTTTCCTTTCGGTAGAGTCATATCGGCAGATAATTCTCCCTTACAGAAAGTTGCTTTCATATTTTGTTCGCTGGTACCCAGCCTAAATTGGCAAGCCACATAGGCTGGTAACTAATAAAATCTCTGTCTTCCGATTCATGTTGCAGACTCCGTAGAAGATGATGCAGGGAACCAGACTTAATGATCGCGGTGCATCATGGGGACAAAAGTTAAGGAATACAGCATTCGGAACCACCTCGGTTATTTCTGCGAGACAAAAATATGCCTCGGATGTATGTCTGCGCAGCAATTTACATGCCTTTAAAGAAAATTTAAATATTTCAGGA
The DNA here is from genome assembly GCA_029931535.1 of Margaritifera margaritifera. Taxonomy (NCBI): domain Eukaryota; kingdom Metazoa; phylum Mollusca; class Bivalvia; order Unionida; family Margaritiferidae; genus Margaritifera; species Margaritifera margaritifera. Next base: position 271,619 of record JAQPZY010001399.1, on the reverse strand, counting down.
GCCCAAAAAAGTACATTATAACAATGATACTTCAAATCTGAGAGAGAGAGAGAGAGAGAGAGAGAGAGAGAGAGAGAGAGAGAGAAGTAATGGTTTTGGGACACCCATTTCTAGCCCTACCCTTTTTTCTCTTACCCTTTTTTCTCTATGTATTTTGATACTGTGAGTCTTGTAGATACAGGTACAGACACAGATTGGACGAAAATATTGGCACGAATACAGAATACAGACACATACACACAAACTCCTCAGCTGACAAACAAATGCAGACATAGACACAGAACAGACATTGGTACAGATACAGACACCGAAACAAAGATACAATGATTCCGAATCAGATATACAAATATATATATATAGATACGGATACAGATCTGGGCACGTATACATACACAGAACACCGAAACGAGTAAAGACACAAATACAGATATTCACTCTGATGTAAACACTGACAGATTCTGATACAAAGTACGTACACCGACAGAGATACAAAGACGGAAACAAATATGAAGATACAGATTCAGATATCGATATATACTGACACATATAAAACATCGATAAATAAACCGATTTGCAGATGTGGGCAATATGCATCCACGTGCTGCTGCAAAATGCAGATACAAATACAGACAAATACAAATAACCTTATGGATACGGATACAGTCGCAAATACAGACAAATACAAATAACCTTATGGATACGGATACAGTCGCAAATACAGACAAATACAAATAACCTTATGGATACGGATACAGTCGCAAATACAGACAAATACAAATAACCTTATGGACACGGATACAGTCGCAAATACAGACACATACAAATAACCTTATGGATACGGATACAGTCGCAAATACAGACAGATACCTGGATACCTGAATGATTAGAATCTTCCAAGCGAACCCTGGCAAGTATGCCACATGATCAGGATATTTATCGAAGGGGAAGTCTCGAACCTCACATCTACAATATTTCTTCACCTAATAATAATAATAATAATAATAATAATAATAATAATAATAATAAAATTAATAATAATAATAATAATAATAATAATAATAATAATAATAATAATAATAATTTGCAACATATTTAAGTATTTTAGACATTGGACCCTTAAATACAAGACTGTGTTCTTATTGCATTACAAATCCAACATGCATTTGAACTATATGAATAATATAAGATACAAAAGCCTGTGAGTATTCATAATATGTACATGAGGGCTGAGCCCTATTTCCGGTACGTGTTGCATTCGATTTACAGTATTTATCTGTATATGACTCCAAGTCAGCTGTAAATAGCGTAGGCGCTGATTCTGCTGTCACACAATGTGCCAGCAGATGAGGCTCTACACTGATCGCTGCAATTATATATTGGAACGAATACCGTACCGTTACCGTTCATCTGTCGGAGCATGGTGGGCCCGAAAAATCAGGATATACTCTGTCAGCACTGGCTTAGTTGTTAGTGTACCGGACTTGAAGAGTACGGGTTCGAATCCTGCCCAGATCAGGCTGGACGTGGTTCTTTGAGAGAAACTTTCTTCCAATTGACAAATCACCATAACCAATATAGCCTCGCCTACTCATTTGAATACCACTTTCTGTAAAACCGAATTTTTTCTTCTGAAAATTGTACAGCAGTTATTTTTCGGTTGATAGTGGAAATTGTACTCCATATCGGGACGAAAAACAATGAAGTTATCAAATACTGAACACCTTTGTTTGATATGGCTATTTTCAGAATACTTCAGTATGACGCAATGGTAAGTGACCCAGATGTCAGACAAGCGATCGGCTTCTCACCTGCAACATTAGTGTTGTCAAGTATGCCGATTATATAGAAAGAACATCTGTTGATTAAATCGTAGAAGACACTAAGCAAAGCGTCCATGGATTTTCAACAATGGTATCGTGCTGAGCGAAAGAGGGTATTTTTCATTCCTTTCGCCGAGCATGTTTATTAACACAAACGACCTCACTGAAACATTGTAATCTGCCATTGTTATCATTTTCTGACATGACTGGGTAGGGTACGACCAGAAACGAAAATAATCAAAAGTGGCGGGGAAAGTACTTAGATTTTGTAAACGGAAAATACTCCCCCCCTCTCTCTCTCTCTCTCTCTCACACACACACACACACACACACAAACACCACATCATAATAGGATTAAAAATACTTCCTAAAATTGTTCTATTATGTAATCTACCTTTAGGAGCCGATCAGTGGCTCAGTGGTCTGCATGCCGGATTCGTGACTGAAAGGGTGCTGGTTCGAATCCTACAATCGGATCAGTCCGGGTTGACTACAGTGGTGTGTCCTTGAGATAGGAACTTTATTCCAATTCCATCGAAACTATATAATTTATTTGTGTTGCTGTGCCGTAAAACACCATTTATGGTATTTAGTATTTTCTACTCCGTGAATTTGTTATGCATAATGGAGAAGAAACTTGTAAGCTCTTTTGAACGTCTTTCTTATCTTAGTCCAAAATATATTACTTTAATAGCAAGAAAATATGTTCAATCTAGAGGAGAAAATAATCGCGCGATAATTTTTGTTATGACAAATGCAACCAAAATAAATTTATTCTCAAATGTGCCTTGTCCAATTATTCTTCTCAACATTATTTGAGCCGGCGACATGTAATGAATGAAGAGTGTAAACATCTATCACCTATGTCACTGTCAATCAAATATAGAAATTCACTTTGGAGGGTTTATTGCGGCCCCGAGTGGCTGAATGGTCTAAGACTCTTGCCTTTACAGATCACTCACACATCTCACCTCTGTCCGCGTGAGTTCGAGTCTCGGCTTGACCAACGTGGGTATGTGAGAAAGCTGGTCAATAGCTTCCCGTTAGTAGATGGGTTCTTACCGGGATCTTCCCGGATTCTTCCTCCACCAAATATACTGGCCACCATGTATAGCATATCATGTGCTGAAAAATGGCGTTAAACCCCATACAACCAGAAACCAAAACCTTGACGGGTTTATTAGATAAGAAGGACTTGTCGCCAACATTAACCAATGTGAACAGAATACAGTATTTATCAACAGAATTGCAAATACTTTATCAGTTAATCAATGTTAGAAAAGTCTGACGGAGTAGAGGTAATAAATGACCAATACCGCATTTTTCCTTCAAGTCTATACTCGGGGTCTACAAACTCCTTCAACATCCAATTTCAGTTAAACTGGAGATTTAGATAGTTGGCTAGATGTGAAGTTAGTCTAGGAGTGTCGTTTTGGGTCACTCTAAAATATTTGTACGAGGCAAGGTCACGTGACTAGGTCATGTTTATTACTAATTAGTGACCAGTGACCAGTAAAAGGATGTAAATATGGCATTATGGTCTGACTGGATAGTTTTGTATTTCGATACGCCCCCCCCCCCCCCTTCAATTTTTAAGGCAGAGGGCATGAGACTAATAAGCATGAGCCTTGTGTTTATAAATTCACAAAGAAACTAAACCTTCAGTTTGGTTTACTTTTAAGTTTGGGGTTATCCTTGAAAACTGGTTTGTTTGGTAACTACCTTTGACAGTTAGACTAGCACTGTAGATCAAATGCGTAACTTGTGCCTTAAATAAACGGCCAGCTTGGTTTACGTTTGTAAGTATGTCTGCTACAGATGTAAATACCTCAAAATCTAGATGATTGAGGGGTAATGAGAAGCATGTCAATTTGTTATCATAACAATGAACTTCAAGCATATATAGGGCCCATGCTCTTTTGTTTGAGCCACCTTGTCAGAGGAAATATTCAAAAGAGCCCTTGACTGTCAGAAATTAACACTATAAAAGAGGTGTTGAGGTAGTGTTGGTTCGGTGTAAAAGCTATCAATTGTACAATGAATAAACCTGAATACCTTAATTAAAATCGTACAAGCATGCTTTCCGCAAACAATCATTGGTTAGTTTTGGTATCTTTAATTTAGAATTATTATCATTTTTTCTGTAACCTGTCTTAGTCTGATGAAAATTCATCAAAAACTGTCCAGTGATACCTTAAGGCGTATGCTTCACATGTAAATTTTCCGACAACATGTACACACGTGAATACTTGATTATGCCTAGTTTATGCCCCCTAACGAAGGTTCACATACACTTGTGGATATCGCGAATTTTGAAATTTTACGCTGTAAAACCACGCGACGTCACAACACACACACACACACACACACACACACACACACACACACACACACACACACACACACACACACACACACAAGAGTATACTGTTACAAAAGTTAATAACCACACAGAGAGATCATATATCTCAGGGACTATAGTTTTTCATATTTATGTTGGGTTTTTTTCTTCTCATTTTCCCCCCTTGATCTATGTGTACGCAGCTGCGTATTTCGTAGCTATGCCACTGGTGACATCACAGTCGAACAACGCTATTTATGCATGTTATTCAGTGCAAGCTGTACAGGTGTCTAACCATTTGGACAGCAAACAACTTCTCAGCCAGACAAGCTTTGCATAACAGGTGTCAGTGCGTAATGGATTACACGTTGCCCGAGACAAGATTGGATAGTGGCTTATTAGAATTTCGAATAAACAACAATTTTACTGGCAAATGGTGGTAGATAGACGGACTTTGGGGATTAGTCGATTGCCTCGGAAAGATGTGAGCTTTCGTGTGTTGATGTGTCATTAAACACCAATCAATTATTCAATCACTGTTATACACAAGCAATTATGAAGTTTGGGTCTTTCATATCGTTTATCCTGTCAGAAAAATCTAACTGTTTTATTTATGCAATATTTCAAAATTAATCTCGGAAAATCTTGCGATTGCTGACGTGCTATTAATTACAAATTATTTGATTTGACCTCTTAAAATGACAGCAAAGAAGGATCGTTTAGGTATCAAAATAAGAAGATTCAGAAGATGAACACCGTGTTTTACGGATTATGCTTTTTTAGGAGTTCAGATAGTGATTTATGTCTTTTTGGCTATAAAGGAAGAGAATACACATTTTCCTAAACCTTAATAATGTTGGATTCTAAATCAACACACACCAATATATAGTCAAACAAGTTAGAGAGTTGTAAACTGTTACAAGTAGAAATCGAATCCATCGCGCGAGTAACGCCACCTACACTGCCTAGCACTCATGCACCCGCGCCCGATTCACTTGGCCTCCCACCCACCCACCCCCACCCCACCCCCAGCCAGGGAACATTAAAGCAATTCACATTTGAAACCGTTTGTCTTTTTCCATAAGTTAATACAAGTACAATGCTACTGACACTACCATTACCACTCACATCGCTGACACCATCACAACCACTCACATCATTGACACCATGCTACCACTTACATCACTTACACCACAAATACCAGTCACATCACGGACACTACCACTACCACTCACATGACTGACACCACCATTACTACTCACATCACTGACACTACCACTACAATTCACACTGCTGCATGATCAACATTATTTTTAGTACTACAATTACAGCTTTTGATGCTGCTAATGATGATTAGGGTTATAATATTTTCTTTTATGTACCTTGCTCCTCTCCTGTTTTGATAATCCCAAATTGTAATAAATCAATTTTACATCCGGGCGAAATTTCATGACTTTTTCATGGAAATTTTGAATCATAGCTTGAGACTCTAAGTAATGGTTTGATGAGGCTCCTGTGACAAAAACGGGAAAATTCGGTAACTCCATCTTTTTATAGGGTTTCACAAGTCCCAGTTCAGCCAAATAGGGGCAAGAAGCTCCGATGGGGTAATTCCGAACTATTTCTCTATTCACTTCAGGGCTGGGATCAAATTGACTATCTTTGGCCCAGCAGCTTATCGTTGCATTTACAGAGTGTTTTTCATACGTCCATGCGACAGGAAGAATTGATTTGTTTCCGGTCCCTTGGTCATCAAAGTGTCTCTTTAAAGCGGCATCGAATTTATTTTCAAGCACTTCTCCCACGGCATCTGAAAGAACTATAAAGCATTAAAAGGTAACCTATTGGTCTACTTGAAATAGAAAGCATCATCTTTCCTGCGGCAAATGAGACTGTCTTTGGACTTAATCTTTAACCTCTCGACCCACCAATTATTTGAGAGCTTACATGCCACTGATTGAATATCTATGCAGAGTTTGGGGAAAATTCATTGATTCAAAGAGATACACAGCAATTTCAGACAAAATTTAACTAAACTCATCTTATTGTGCATTACATTTTTTTTATGAATTAACTATATTAACAGTACGCCAATCCTGCACATTTTTTTTAAACTTATACAAATGGAATTGCGTTGGTCGCAAGCATAACGTAGCTTCTCTCTAACAGTTAAGGTCACTATATTGCCTTTGACAAAACATGTATAAATATCTCTGTGCAGCGATATTGGTAATCAAATCCGAAACCTCAAGGGCACTAAAGGATTGCTTTAAGCACCCCACTATCCCATCGCAAGGTTTATCTGATTGCGAGTAGTAATTATTTTAATAGTTTAGGTACTTTTTCTCCTTTTTGCTCTTTTAGTTTATTTGTATTGGAGTTGAAAATTTGCTCTCTCTCTCTCTCTCTCTCTCTCTCTCTCTCTCTCTCTCTCTCTCTCTCACACACACACACACACACACACACACGCACACGCGCGCACTTTTCGGATACCATTAGATACCTTTGTATTTTTCCAGAACTTTTATCATCTTCCTGGCGCGGATATACTCGTAGAACAAATAAACTGCAAATGAAATAGAGATGCATAACAGTTCCAGCAATGCATTATTTCATCAATGACGTCATCCATGTTTTTAGTTATTTTTGTTTGTTTAACAGACATCTGGATGATTGTCACAAAGGAAAATATATAATTACCAATCTGTGTATTTCAGACGACACTCTTTTTATGGCATCACACTGTATGCAAAATGGTGATAATTGTACAACTTATTCAGTAACAAGAAAAACGTTCAATAAATATTTCGTCAGGTATTGATAATAAAAAGAACACGTGATTACCTATATGACTGACAGAAAAAAAATGGCTTGAGCCATGTAAATTTATAAAATATAATTCGCATGAATTCCATATGAAATTTGAATGAGAATTAAGAAAATGTAAACTAATGGGGATGAATGGGAATTTAATATTACGGAGGTCTCTATAGCCCTCTGTGGGAATTTAACATGACATTTTCTGTGGGAATTTAACATGACATTTTATTAAGAATTGACCATTTATTTTTTTATGTTCATTGAAGTATGGACCCAAAAAAACGCTGTGCAAACTGTATCCGCGAAGCGGATCATAATTAAGTTTGCTGTGCGTTTGTTTTGGGTTATATTTCATTGAACGTAAATATATAAACTGGTCAATCCTTATAATTAATTTTTTAATCTGAAAAGATCAAATAAAGGAATTTTTCGGGGGTGGTGGGTGTGTGGGCCATAATAGGGGGCATACAAAATTAGCAATCAATATCCGTAATCTGCATATTGCCAATCAGAATACGGCAACCAGCTGCCTGACAATATGGCACAAAGTTACCTTCGGTCATTAAAACATTATATGAGCAGCTTCTATCAAACTATATAGTCCAAGTACCCAAATTGAAATCCATGGTGGACATATACGCATGTGATTAAATTGCAACAATAATTTCGATTGGATTAATTACTTTTACCCATGTTACCTGATGTCGATATTTGGGAGTAGCGCCTACTTGACATATCTAGTGTACAACATTCGATATTTAAAAAATAGGTTTTATTCCTAACGTTGTGCAGTATAGTCTATAGTTTACTGGAAATGAGAGAGAGAGAGAGAGAGAGAGAGAGAGAGAGAGAGAGAGAGAGAGAGAGAGAGAGAGAGAATCGTCATTGTTTATGGATTTATAGATCTCATGAACGTAAATCAGTTCGGGTTGATAAAAGCTGGTAGTAAATATCTTTTTGACGCTAAGGCAGGGATAGATGCTGCTTGTGATTACAATCAATGAAAAATCTTTTCTTAAAGCAAGAACAAAAAGCAAAAAACAATATGTTGTTTAAAAAAATGTCAAGCACGAGTCTCCTCGATGAATGCCAAATGAAGCAGCCGCATACAATTTAGACCAATGTATCTTTCATCGACTGTATCCTTGGAAATGTGCGTCTGTGTGTGTGTAAGTTATATGTGTGCATATGAGAGAGAGAGAGAGAGAGAGAGAGAGAGAGAGAGAGAGAGAGAGAGAGAGAGAGAGAGAGAGGTATTGCAAGGCTGTACACGCGAAAATAGCATAACTTACTTTTTTTAAACATCTAGTATTGAACTGACCAGTTCGATTCACCCAGTTTATGTTTAATTTCTCTGCTCGGGGTCTATCCATATTAAATTCCTTCGAAACACACGATTACCAACTCTTTAAATCCCAACGCTAGCATTAGTTTCAGCTGATTTTGTCCCTACAACTTTTCGATGATATTAAAGGACAGCTTCCACTGTTTTCATGGGCGAGTATGGTAAAGTCTAAATTATCAAATTCTACAAGAAATTATTTATTTAAATTGGAACTACAACTGAAGAGAATGTTAACCTCTTTCAAATTTTGTTTAGGTCCCAGTTTTTTTTTCAAAATATGGAAAAACGCATATATGCCTAAAAGCAAAAGCTTGTCTAATCGCGAGGCGAAATTAACCAATCAACCCTGCTCGAATAATCGACGCATCTTTGACTTACTAGATGTAACATTGTTAAAATATACATGTTAAAATGTAACCTGGAAGAACATTCGGAATGTCAGGGCCCGCTACTCTCTCTCTCTCTCTCTCTCTCTCTCTCTCTCTCTCTCTCTCTCTCTCTCTCTCTCTCTCTCTCTCAATGAATTATTTAAAATTTGTATCGGATCCAAGTTTCAGGTTTATATTTTCTGAATCTTGTTTTTTTTTTTTTTTTTTTTTTTTTTTTTTTTCCATTCGCAGCATTTTTTTTTATTATACACAGGAACATGATATGATCACATTACCCTCGTTGTTGATGTAAACCAACATTACGTCAGTGTAACTTGCAAATATTTTACACATAATTCTATGCGAATGTCGGAAAATGTAGTGCCAGCGGGCGGGACAAAATTATTACAATTTTTTTTTCTCGGTTCATACAGGTATCAACAAAAGAAATTCATAAGGCCTGGCCAATCCAGATTGCCGGAAATCGTAATGAAGAAAGAAAAATTTAATTATTGAAACTTGAACAGAGCGAGTTAAACACACATCTAACAACAAGCAAGAACTCATCCGTACTGATCAATACATATTGCGACTGACCAATGCTTATTCTGACCAATACCTAAAGGGAATGACCAATACCTGTTGTGACTGATCAACACATATTGTGACTGACCAAGACCTTTTTTGACTGAGCAATGCCTATTCTGGCTGATCAATACATATTCTGGCTGACCAACATCTATTTTGACTGACCATCACCTATGCTGACTGACCATCACTATACCCATCTATGGGAACTGAACTTAAGAATGGTACTGGGAATGTCAATGTTTGAATAAAAATTACGGCTCTCAAAAAGGTTTAAAAAATATTATTGCTCTGATTCATAGCACAAAAAATAAGAAATAAAAACAATTTTTATAGTCATTTTAGTTGCGAATTTTTTAAAATTAATTTGAGATAGAAGAAAAATATTTCGGCAAGAAAGAAATTCCCAGCCCACTAACCTGCCCCCCTCCCCCCCCCAAAAAAAAAAAATAAATAAAAAAATAAATAGTCGGTCCCTAAGAAAAAGGAAAACATTGATTTATCGAGGTCCGTTAGTCCTGACATACAGTAGTTCACTAGGAAATATAGGAAAATTTTAAGGAAGCGTGACAAGGTTTTGCATTGGTCGAAAAAAATTCAAAATGTGTTTCCATCGCCACCGCTCTACGCTTTTCAAAGAAACAAAAATCTACATGACCTGCTTGTACACATCAAGATGAAAACAACTTTAGGTATCAATTAAATAAAACAAACAAGGTGAATTGAAATGAATGTGGTAAAATCTATAAAATATGTGAAAAATTTGTGAAAACTGACAATTTGTGACAAAATTTGAAATCGAGCTAAGACAGATAGAACAAAAAACTGTCGTTCATATTATGTAGTTTACGGAATTGTTTTGTGGTGTATTTATTATATGTAGGAGAGACAGAAGGACAACTTAAAGACATAATCCAAATTCATTCATCATCTGTACGATCCTGGAGATAAATAAACTGGTACCTATGCATTTAAAGAAAGTGAAAGGAAGAAAAAAAAAATCCATGTTAGATTTTAAAATATTTGGCATTGAAAGAATATTAATATATTGTACAGGTGTGAAACAAAGTCAATATATATTTCCAGATATGGAACCTATAATGAACAGGGAAGGTGCGCTCAACAAACAACATTAAAATTACGAAAACAATTACGTAAAGTTGTCAGGGCATTATTTATAAACATCTATGTAAATTGTGTAACTGTGCCAAGAGATTCAGTATATGCGTTAGTCCGAGTCTCCTTTGACCTTTCCTACCCTATTTTAGATATTTTTAAATTTATGTTGGGGTGTGAGTTCAAAGCACATTGCCTATCGAAATATTGGAATTCGACGAGACCGCGCAGTGTTGGCATAGGGTAGCCGCTTACTCTCAAGGCTATCAAATTTAAAGAACCTTACATCTAGCTCTACCTGCATGAAATCGGTATAAAGATGATTTATCTTCTCAGAAATTGTGAGTATTACATTCGTTATGTCTTTAATTCGTTGACAGACGAGACAAAACTACAGCACTGAGAAAATTTGACCTGGTACTCTCCACTTTGCATTGCTAGTAGCATGACTACTCAAATCTCGCGGTCTACATGTCCACGACATCAGAGATCCAATAGTCACGTAATACCAATAAAACCCTCTTTCCAATGTTGTTGTATAAAAATTGGAAAATTATAAATGAAAGTCAAGTAATGTTTATATTTTAAAAAACTCGAAAGAATGCATAATTTTCATCATATTTTATTCTGAGTACAACGACCAGAAACCTGTCGCTGGTCGCAGCAACCTGAAAAGGCCAGATTCATCACGCAGAGAGCACATGCCAGGCGGAAGTCACGTGAAACCATTTAAAAAAAAAAAAAAAAAAAAATCCGCGGTGACATGTGCTCTCTGCATGATGAATCTGCTTTTTCCAGGTTGCTGCTGCTGCATATCGGCGCAATAATGTACAGAAAAATCATAAATTTTGACCGCCGGAATTTCTTCGCAAAATAGAAAAAGGAAACTATTCGGCCCAATTCGTCTATTTTTACGATTGGATTGACCGAGAAGTTGCGAATGAAAAAATAGTTTGGTTCATTCGCAACTTCTTGGTCAATCCTTGTTTCGTATATAGCCGATGTGGTCTGAATGGCAGCTATTGTCATACATTCAGATATGATCCGTATGAATGACGTTAAAGCTGCGTCTGACATGACGGCCGTGTAGCGCAAGAACTGTTTTTGTAACAGATTGATGAGACTATGATGCTATTGTTGGTTAGTAGATTGGTAAGACGTAACGATGCATATATAATGGTAAGTACAACTATATTTCTAACCCTTTTAAAGCACTTGGAAACCATTTTATTGAAACTCATGCCATGTCACAGAGATACATGGAAGACATGCAACCAGTGTGAAACACAGAAACTCACGTCAAGCAAAACATTGTGTGTTTGTGTGTCTCACGTCAAGCAAAACATGCTGTGCGTGTGTCTATATAAAAACGCACTATGTTTTGCTGACGTTTTATTGTTATGTCTATTATTTAAAACAAGTCATAGGTCTACATAGGTATACACTTTATTATTTCCTTTTGTGGTCCTGCTGTCAACAAGTTTGCTTCCAAAGACGAAATCATTATAGAGTCAGTATCATGTATTAATATTATATCAAAAGAGGATTTTTTGGTGGTGGAACACTGATATAGATCTCGATTGGTTTCTTGGGTATTATACTGATGATGAATATAAGCTAGTGATTCTGATGAATGGAAAGTAGTAGAGTCCTCTAAACATGAAAAGACAAGCATACCAAATAAATCGGCTATTTCCAGACGAGGAATTTTTTTGTAAAACGACGAAGATTAATAAAATATTTATTAAATGAACGAATGAATCAAATGAATTTTTGCTGCTGCTGTTGTTGTTGTTGTTATTGTTATTGTTATTGTTATTATTATTATTATTATAAGTGAAGTAATGAATAAATTAAATTCATCATATACAAGTCGTCCTGTGTCATCACTTTATACCTCACACCTGATTAGTTAATTAGTTGTATAAAAAAGAAACTTACACAACTGCTCTATATTTTGGATAAAAGGTTTTAAAATTACAGCATTTGGTTTTTGGTTTTTGGTTTTAAACATTGTTATGAAAAATTTACAGCTTTAGATATGATAAAATAATAGAATGCCAGTGATTAGTAATCTATAGCAAAAATAAGTTTTAACTGTGTGAGTCCAGGTCTTTGCACGATTATGGTTACTAGTAGTCAAAATTCATAAACTCCAAAATATAAATTTCAGTAGCCATATTGTATGTACTATGTTAATGTGCTTTTGATCTACTTGCCCAGTAAAATCTGTGTTGAAAGATGTGTGCTATGCGACCACCTGTCTTGAGAATCCATATTCTTAATACACGGATTTATTGATTATACAGTGTTATAACCTGTCACGAGAGACCACCTATCTTGAAAGACCATGATTTATTTGCAGAAGGGTTGGTCTTTCAACACAGGTTCTACTATATGTGATAAGAAGCTTTAAAAAATCTTTTTTTGTCCTAAATGAAGGAATTTCTAATTAGTAGCATCTGAGCCTTTATGCTGTATTTAGTACTGCCATGTATTTAGTACTGCCATGTATTTAGTACTGCCATGTATTTAGTACTGCCATGTATTTAGTACTGCCATGTATTTAGTACTGCCATTGTTATCATCATCAAACACTCTTAATTTAGACCATGGATTTGCATCAGCATTATGAATGTGTCATTTTTAAAGCATCCGCTTCACCAACAATATTAATACAATGTAATAATGTGGATCTTGTTTTACAACAATATTAATACAATGTAATAATGTGGATCTTGTTTTACAACAATATTAATACAATGTAATAATGTGGATCTTGTTTTACAACAATATTAATACAATGTAATAATGTGGATCTTGTTTTACAACAATATTAATACAATGTAATAATGTGGATCTTGTTTTACAACAATATTAATACAATGTAATAATGTGGATCTTGTTTTACAACAATATTAATACAATGTAATAATGTGGATCTTGTTTTACAACAATATTAATACAATGTAATAATGTGGATCTTGTTTTACAAAGAAAATATACCTATCAGGCTTTTTCACCTTTCTTCCATGTTTTCTGACAAGAATAAACAGTTCAATTGCCTCGAACATGGCAGAGAAACCAAAGACTTTTTTAGGGTTTCCCAGGAACTGAAAATGGACCTTTGCCCTGGTCAGACAATAATTTTTGAAGTTTCCAATGGTTACAATTTATCTATCTATAAAGAGTCTTTTAGATTGAAACCAAGTCCTGCAATCCACAAAATCAATCTAGCAATTTTAATGGCTTTGTAGGAGAACAGCAAACCAAACAGTTTTGTGTGTGTGCGTGCGTGCTAGGAATATCCCTTTCTTATAACTAAGAGAATTTAGGAGAGTATACACATATGAAGGAAGGAGAGAGAGAATGTGGGTTAGATCAGCTTCTAGCTGACGAATAATGATGCCGAGTCAAAGGTTAAGTAGATGAATCTACTGCATGAATCCATTTGTGCATAGAGTTTGTATGTCCCCGAGTCGACGTATGAAACACATATATACATAATTTCTGGACATGAGAAGTTCATTTGTTGAATACTTAGTAAACCTTAAAAGGATTTGAATACCAAACATCATATAATTTAAACGGTCATTACTATTACACTTAAGTCTATAAATAAGGAAACATGAAGAGGACACTTAAGTTAAAGAACAGTGAAACTTTTAACAAAATATGTAAAGTAGTTATGAAGTTAGATGAATAAGTAACTAACTGTAAATGCATTAACTTTTTCTGATTTTGATATCATCAAAGATAGAAAACACAGTGTTAAATATGAATTTAGTTTAAAGGCAGAAAAAACACTTTAAAACTATTACAACTATCTTTAGAACTATTACAACTATTTCCAAAACTATTACAACTATCTTTAAAACTATTACAACTATCTTTAAAACTATTACAACTATCTTTAGAACTACTATAACTATCTTTAGAACTATTACAACTATCTTTAGAACTACTACAACTATTTCCAAAACTATTACAACTATCTTTAAAACTATTACAACTATCTCTAAAACTATTACAACTATTTCCAAAACTATTACAACTATCTTTAAAACTATTACAACTATCTCTAAAACTATTACAACTATTTCCAAAACTATTACAACTATCTTTAAAACTATTACAACTATCTTTAAAACTATTACAACTATCTTTAAAACTATTACAACTATCTTTAGAACTACTACAACTATTTCCAAAACTATTACAACTATCTTTAAAACTATTACAACTATCTTTAAAACTATTACAACTATCTTTAAAACTATTACAACTATCTTTAAAACTATTACAACTATCTCCAAAACTATTACAACTATCTCCAAAACTATTACAACTATCTTTAAAACTATTACAACTATCTTTAGAACTACTACAACTATTTCCAAAACTATTACAACTATCTTTAAAACTATTACAACTATCTCTAAAACTACTACAACTATTTCCAAAACTATTACAACTATCTTTAAAACTATTACAACTATCTTTAGAACTATTACAACTATTTCTAAAACTATTACAACTATCTCCAAAACTATTACAACTATCTTTAAAACTATTGCAACTATCTTTAAAACTATTACAACTATTTCTAAAACTATTACAACTATCATTAAAACTATTACAACTATCTTTAGAACTATTACAACTATCTTTAAAACTATTACAACTATCTTTAGAACTATTACAACTATCTCCAAAACTATTACAACTATTTCTAAAACTATTACAACTATCTTTAAAACTATTACAACTATCTCAAAAACTATTACAACTATCTTTAAAACTATTACAACTATCTTTAAAACTATTACAACTATCTCCAAAACTATTACAACTATCTTTAAAACTATTACAACTATCTTTAAAACTATTACAACTATCTTTAGAACTACTACAACTATTCCCAAAACTATTACAACTATCTTTAAAACTATTACAACTATCTTTAAAACTATTACAACTATCTTTAAAACTATTACAACTATCTTTAGAACTACTACAACTATCTTTAAAACTATTACAACTATTTCCAAAACTATTACAACTATCTCTAAAACTATTACAACTATCTTTAGAACTACTACAACTATCTTTAAAACTATTACAACTATCTTTAGAACTACTACAACTATTTCCAAAACTATTACAACTATCTTTAAAACTATTACAACTATCTCTAAAACTACTACAACTATTTCCAAAACTATTACAACTATCTTTAAAACTATTACAACTATCTTTAGAACTATTACAACTATTTCTAAAACTATTACAACTATCTCCAAAACTATTACAACTATCTCCAAAACTATTACAACTATCTTTAAAACTATTACAACTATCTTTAAAACTATTACAACTATCTCTAGAACTACTACAACTATTTCCAAAACTATTACAACTATCTTTAAAACTATTACAACTATCTCTAGAACTACTACAACTATTTCCAAAACTATTACAACTATCTTTAAAACTATTACAACTATCTCCAAAACTATTACAACTATCTTTAAAACTATTACAACTATCTCTAAAACTACTACAACTATTTCCAAAACTATTACAACTATCTTTAAAACTATTACAACTATCTTTAGAACTATTACAACTATTTCTAAAACTATTACAACTATCTCCAAAACTATTACAACTATCTCCAAAACTATTACAACTATCTTTAAAACTATTACAACTATCTTTAAAACTATTACAACTATCTCTAGAACTACTACAACTATTTCCAAAACTATTACAACTATCTTTAAAACTATTACAACTATCTCTAGAACTACTACAACTATTTCCAAAACTATTACAACTATCTTTAAAACTATTACAACTATCTCCAAAACTATTACAACTATCTTTAAAACTATTACAACTATCTCTAAAACTACTACAACTATTTCCAAAACTATTACAACTATCTTTAAAACTATTACAACTATCTTTAAAACTATTACAACTATCTTTAGAACTACTACAACTATTTCCAAAACTATTACAACTATCTTTAAAACTATTACAACTATTTCCAAAACTATTACAACTATCTCTAAAACTATTACAACTATCTTTAGAACTACTACAACTATCTTTAAAACTATTACAACTATCTTTAGAACTACTACAACTATTTCCAAAACTATTACAACTATCTTTAAAACTATTACAACTATCTCTAAAACTACTACAACTATTTCCAAAACTATTACAACTATCTTTAAAACTATTACAACTATCTTTAGAACTATTACAACTATTTCTAAAACTATTACAACTATCTCCAAAACTATTACAACTATCTCCAAAACTATTACAACTATCTTTAAAACTATTACAACTATCTTTAAAACTATTACAACTATCTCTAGAACTACTACAACTATCTTTAAAACTATTACAACTATCTTTAGAACTATTACAACTATCTTTAAAACTATTACAACTATCTCTAAAACTACTACAACTATTTCCAAAACTATTACAACTATCTTTAAAACTATTACAACTATCTTTAAAACTATTACAACTATCTCTAAAACTATTACAACTATCTTTAGAACTACTACAACTATCTTTAAAACTATTACAACTATTTCCAAAACTATTACAACTATCTCTAAAACTATTACAACTATCTTTAGAACTACTACAACTATCTTTAAAACTATTACAACTATCTTTAGAACTACTACAACTATTTCCAAAACTATTACAACTATCTTTAAAACTATTACAACTATCTCTAAAACTACTACAACTATTTCCAAAACTATTACAACTATCTTTAAAACTATTACAACTATCTTTAGAACTATTACAACTATTTCTAAAACTATTACAACTATCTCCAAAACTATTACAACTATCTCCAAAACTATTACAACTATCTTTAAAACTATTACAACTATCTTTAAAACTATTACAACTATCTTTAGAACTACTACAACTATCTTTAAAACTATTACAACTATCTTTAGAACTACTACAACTATTTCCAAAACTATTACAACTATCTTTAAAACTATTACAACTATCTCTAAAACTACTACAACTATTTCCAAAACTATTACAACTATCTTTAAAACTATTACAACTATCTTTAGAACTATTACAACTATTTCTAAAACTATTACAACTATCTCCAAAACTATTACAACTATCTCTAAAACTATTACAACTATCTTTAAAACTATTACAACTATCTTTAAAACTATTACAACTATCTCTAGAACTACTACAACTATTTCCAAAACTATTACAACTATCTTTAAAACTATTACAACTATCTCTAGAACTACTACAACTATTTCCAAAACTATTACAACTATCTTTAAAACTATTACAACTATCTCCAAAACTATTACAACTATCTTTAAAACTATTACAACTATCTCTAAAACTACTACAACTATTTCCAAAACTATTACAACTATCTTTAAAACTATTACAACTATCTTTAGAACTATTACAACTATTTCTAAAACTATTACAACTATCTCCAAAACTATTACAACTATCTCCAAAACTATTACAACTATCTTTAAAACTATTACAACTATCTTTAAAACTATTACAACTATCTCTAGAACTACTACAACTATTTCCAAAACTATTACAACTATCTTTAAAACTATTACAACTATCTCTAGAACTACTACAACTATTTCCAAAACTATTACAACTATCTTTAAAACTATTACAACTATCTCCAAAACTATTACAACTATCTTTAAAACTATTACAACTATCTCTAAAACTACTACAACTATTTCCAAAACTATTACAACTATCTTTAAAACTATTACAACTATCTTTAAAACTATTACAACTATCTTTAGAACTACTACAACTATTTCCAAAACTATTACAACTATCTTTAAAACTATTACAACTATCTTTAAAACTATTACAACTATCTTTAAAACTATTACAACTATCTTTAGAACTACTACAACTATCTTTAAAACTATTACAACTATTTCCAAAACTATTACAACTATCTCTAAAACTATTACAACTATCTTTAGAACTACTACAACTATCTTTAAAACTATTACAGCTATCTTTAGAACTACTACAACTATTTCCAAAACTATTACAACTATCTTTAAAACTATTACAACTATCTCTAAAACTACTACAACTATTTCCAAAACTATTACAACTATCTTTAAAACTATTACAATTATCTTTAGAACTATTACAACTATTTCTAAAACTATTACAACTATCTCCAAAACTATTACAACTATCTCCAAAACTATTACAACTATCTTTAAAACTATTACAACTATCTTTAAAACTATTACAACTATCTCTAGAACTACTACAACTATTTCTAAAACTATTACAACTATCTTTAAAACTATTACAACTATCTCTAGAACTACTACAACTATTTCCAAAATTATTACAACTATCTTTAAAACTATTACAACTATCTCTAGAACTACTACAACTATTTCCAAAATTATTACAACTATCTTTAAAACTATTACAACTATCTTTAAAACTATTACAACTATCTTTAAAACTATTACAACTATCTTTAGAACTATTACAACTATCTTTAAAACTATTACAACTATCTCTAAAACTACTACAACTATTTCCAAAACTATTACAACTATCTTTAAAACTATTACAACTATCTTTAGAACTATTACAACTATTTCTAAAACTATTACAACTATTTCTAAAACTATTACAACTATCTTTAAAACTATTACAACTATCTCCAAAACTATTACAACTATCTCCAAAACTATTACAACTATCTTTAAAACTATTACAACTATCTTTAAAACTATTACAACTATCTTTAGAACTATTACAACTATTTCTAAAACTATTACAACTATCTTTAAAACTATTACAACTATCTTTAGAACTATTACAACTATTTCTAAAACTATTACAACTATCTTTAAAACTATTACAACTATCTCCAAAACTATTACAACTATCTTTAAAACTATTACAACTATCTCCAAAACTATTACAACTATCTTTAAAACTATTACAACTATCTTTAAAACTATTACAACTATCTCCAAAACTATTACAACTATCTTTAAAACTATTACAACTATCTTTAGAACTATTACAACTATTTCCAAAACTATTACAACTATCTTTAAAACTATTACAACTATCTTTAGAACTACTACAACTATTTCCAAAACTATTACAACTATCTTTAAAACTATTACAACTATCTTTAAAACTATTACAACTATCTTTAAAACTATTACAACTATCTTTAAGACTATTACAACTATCTTTAAAACTATTATAACTATCTTTAGAACTATTACAACTATTTCTAAAACTATTACAACTATCTTTAAAACTATTACAACTATCTCCAAAACTATTACAACTATCTCCAAAACTATTACAACTATCTTTAAAACTATTACAACTATCTTTAAAACTATTACAACTATCTCCAAAACTATTACAACTATCTTTAAAACTATTACAACTATCTTTAAAACTATTACAACTATCTCTAAAACTATTACAACTATCTTTAAAACTATTACAACTATCTTTAAAACTATTACAACTATCTTTAAAACTATTACAACTATCTTTAAAACTATTACAACTATCTTTAAAACTATTACAACTATCTTTAGAACTATTACAACTATTTCTAAAACTATTACAACTATCTTTAAAACTATTACAACTATCTCCAAAACTATTACAACTATCTTTAAAACTATTACAACTATCTCCAAAACTATTACAACTATCTTTAAAACTATTACAACTATCTTTAAAACTATTACAACTATCTCCAAAACTATTACAACTATCTTTAGAACTACTAAAACTATCTCCAAAATTATTACAACTATCTTTAGAACTATTACAACTATCTTTAAAACTATTACAACTATCTTTAGAACTTCCAAATAAAATTTAAATAGACGAAGAAAGCAAACAGAAATGCTAGAACTTTTCCTATCTACCACTGTCTAAACTAGAAAATTGTTCTTCAAGTTTTACACCTATAATTTGTTTTCGTTGCATGTTGAAATTAGCTGTTGTCCAATTAAATATATACAAAGGCAGCGTTTATATTATATTATATTATATTATATTATATTATATTATATTATATTATATTATATATATATATATATATATATATATATATATATATATATATATATATATATATATATATATATATATGTGTGTGTGTGTGTTTGTGTGTGTATTTTCTGCAGGCTTTAAAAGTGTCTCTCGTGAAAATAAATAGTTATTTATACATGTATGTACGTGTACATACAAAAACTGCCAACTTGCAAAAACAAAAATTCAAATTCTAATAGTTATTTCATAACATTTACTCACTTTCCAATTGTTTTGTTCTGACACATATTACTTTCAACGCAGAAAACTTGACATTATAAAATAAGATGAAAATTTATTTATGAAATTTTACATTACATAAAAAGACACAACATGTACTCATTAAAAAACAGAGGTTTATATATATATATATATATATATATATATATATATATATATATATATATATATATATATATATATATAAATCATTGTATGCACTTATGATTAGATAAAGCTATGACAAGTGTTAACACAAAACCAGCATTTAGAGATTACTGTGCTAGATATGGAAACTGTATTGTAGGCACCAATACTTACAGCAGCAAAAGCAAGCATTACTTTTAATTTGCCATTATAACGTCTTTACCATGAACATACCAAAAACAATAAAGTTTTCTGGGTTCAAACTAATAGCAGAACAAAACAATTAGACAGTAAGCAAATACTACGAAATAACTGGTATAATTTATATTTTTATTACTCCAATAGTTCTCATCTGAGTCATGATATTTCTCGCATCAACTGTGTTAAAATTGTTGCTTATACGATGTCGATAGTTACCAAAATGTTGCTCAAGTGGACGTTGTTTGAAAAAAATAATTTAAAAAAATTAAACAAATCCAAATCTTTGCCTTGATTTAAAAACAATTATTACAAAATGGCATATATCGACACAAAATGATATCTAACCGAAAGGAATATTCTAAGAGATTTTATTCTGGTATGCTTTGCCAATTTAATCGAACTTTAAAACAAAACTCTATAACATAAATGTTACAAAGGAGAGCTTTTTTTCTTAACTAATGAACAATAACTTCTGCTGTTTTATGTGATATCGACAAAATACACGCAGAAGCAAAAGTTCTTTATTTAGGAGCTCATAAAAAACACTCCTGCTGAAGACCTTTGTATTTCTACATTTTAAACAAAATTTTAATTTTAATTACTACGAAACTACTGGTCTAGTTCTTCCACAGTCATCAAATCACATACGAAACTACTGGTCTAGTTCTTCCACAGTCTTCAAATAACATACGAAACTACTGGTCTAGTTCTTCCACAGTCTTCAAATAACATACGAAACTACTGGTCTAGTTCTTCCACAGTCTTAAATAACATACGAAACTACTGGTTTAGTTATTCCACAGTCTTCAAATAACATACGTGTACTTCTCTTTATTTAGTTGTTATTTAGTTTGACTTACAACAAGTAATGACCAAATACCATATCTAACCTAACACAATACTCTGACTTAGCTGGTATAAGTTACCAAATTTTAATCCAGCTTTAAAATCTCTAACAAAAATTCTACCAGTCAGATATATGTCACACTTTCCACTAGTAAACAATATTTTCCTTGATTTACACAATATCAATTTCGTGCTATTATATGCAGTAAAAAGAATGACTTGTGTGGAGAAAGATATCGTATCTAACACAAAGAGCAGTCTTCAAGATTTGAAGCACTTTTATTTTTGACCAATTTGAACTAAAACTTAAATACAAGTTACAAAGAACTACAGGGATGATCCGTTTAGAACTTTTAAATAAGGAGGCAAACACTTGTGCTTTTTAAATGCTATTAATTTATTCTTACAGCATGCTTCATGAACAATGCCTTTAGTAGAGGTGAATAACACTCATAGCCTACTGTAAACTTGAAAGGCTGCACAGTTTAAACCTTTAATCATTTTGCCCAGATTCTTATCTTAATCACAGATGTACCACTCCTTCTATCGCCCTAAAAATGTTAAATAATATCTGTGTGTGTGTGTGTGTGTGTGTGTGTGTGTGTGTGTGTGTGTGTGTGTGTGTTTGAAATAAAGTTTGTTACAAATCATCCAGTAACAAACAAGCCTTATGTGGAGGGAGAAAAACAACAGATTCACATAGCAGGCGTTTCATGCACGTCGCCAGTAGAGGTATACAGATGCAAGATTTTACTGCTTTTACATCTCAACATAAAATAAATGTGTGCATTTTATGCATAGCGATTGAAGTGTTACTTTTTTTATTTAATCAGTTTGTAAAATTAAAAGTTGGAATCAAAATTTTCTTACGTATAGAGCGATAGTCTACAGTTCCCCTGGCACGTTTCGTCTGCTGCTTTGTTTCACTGCCTCTAAATCTCGATTTGGTCGGTATGCGTTATCTTCTTAAGGCAGTTCGATATTTCTTAGGAGTTTCTAATCCATGTATGTATAACTCCCTGATAATACACCCCACTCACGTTATATATAAAAAAATATCTATGTATCGGAGATCGTGCTACTTGTGCAGAATTGCGGCGAAAATGTTATTAGCTGGATCTATCAGATTTATTATTTTATTTCTTCTCAATACAGATAAAACTGACTGGGATATAATTTCTCTGCTCTAGGTATTATACCATTCATGAGCTTGTATACAATTTGATGTAGTCGATACCTGTTTGCAGATCAAATGACACTCTTCCAAAATAATCTTCATATAGGACAATTGCTTTGCTTTGAATTTGCGTGATTTTTCTTCAATTATGTCATTGCCATGTATTTTTAAAGCCTTAAAGTGTATATAAGTATGCAGGTTTTTAAAAAATGTTGTGTGACGTGTTTATCGCCTTACCGGTAGAAATAGCCAAAAGTAAAACAGGACCAAAAAGGAATTTACTTATTTTTCTCACCATTTTCTTCCCGCGAACGTTAGGCTAAGTTATATTTGAACCAATTTATTAAAATTTAGTCTCCGGCTATTTGTTTTTTGGAAGGGGTGTTTGGGTGGGTGTTCTACGGTTTTCTTATAAGACAGAGTATCTATTGTTCCACATTTTTACCTGAGAATATGTTACAACTGAACACACAAAAGAAGCAGATCACAGAATACATATTTAAAGGCCCTTGTATAAGAAACCAGATGTACCATGTAAAACTTTGACCTTTTCATTTGTGATACAGACTCTTGATAAAATACAGGTAAACGCTTGGTAGCCATGCACGTAAAGTAACTAGGAGGGTTACCCCTGTAGTATTGACCCAGGTATATTACCACCTTGCAATCTCATTAGGATTCCATTGTAATTCTTTAACCTGGTTTCAGTGTACCCAGCCATTCATGTATAAATTTCAAACCATACAGGGCTTCTCTGTCAAAACTACTGAGTTATGTTTGCATAAGAGGAGGTATGGGTGGGCAGATTGTAGGACTTCTGCATGAATGCAGTGCAATATAGAGATATGTTTGTATGGATTGGGTGGTTTGCTGGATTATAAAAATAAAAAATAAAATAAAAAATAATAAAAAAAAACAAGTTAGATAGATAGATAGATAGATAGATAGATAGATAGATAGATAGATAGATAGATAGATAGATAGATAGATAGATAGATAGATAGATAGATAGCTCAGCGCAACAAAATAAAGGTTGGTCAATATGGTCTGCTATCGGCAGAATCATTTACGTTTATTTTCTTTTGTATTAATCGAGTTTTACACCTTAATAGTTGATTTCAATTTTTGAAAGTTAATAAACTCACTAACACCAATGATTCTATCAGCACGACGATTGCAGTCAATACACATGGCTATGACTGTGCTCACGAGACACGGACCCTAAACAGTGTCTCCGTCATAAGCTGTAAAAGCTCTCAAGTCCGAAATTACTCTTCAACAAATTAAAAGCCATATCCATGAAACTTAAAGCTTCAGGCACGACCCCCCCCCCCAAAAAAAAAATAATAAATAAATAAAAAAAAATAAATAAAAATATACATACAAAAAGAAACAACAACAAAAAAACAACAACAACAGAGGTAATGGAAAATGGAGGCGGACTCGTCATCTCATTGAACACCGGCACCTATAAAATGATAAAATCTTTGGCGCCTGATATAACAGTCTGGAACAAAATTACTGATTTAAACTTGCCGGCATATGGATGTATTTGTTCCAGTACTGGATAGAAAGAAACTGTCCGTTGAGACACAGTATAAAATTACACCTGTGCATAGACATTCTTATACTGTCAACATGTATCACAGCTAATGTACTCTCTTCACCAATCGAAAAAACATGAACCAAATCTTTAGTCATGATTTCTCACAAATTCGTGAAAGAATATCCAATAAAATAAATTTGGTTTAATTTGATAAGCACTTATTAAAAATTCAATATCTTTTGGTTTACCAGTGACATAAGGTACATCATTTCTTGTTAATCGTAAATGTTTTGCACCTGTTCCACCTCTTTTTATCATAATACCAGTAAATTTTACGGTCATCCATTTCTTCTTTAATAATATTAGGAATTGTATTTTACCATTGTGTATATCTTAGTTTAGCTAAAGTACAAAAATAAAATAAAATACAAATCCTTATTTTTAGTTTAAGAACCAATACAATATATCTATGACTTGTATGTTGCAAATAAAGATGGTTGAATCAGAAAAGTGACAAATAAAAAGATTATTGGACAAACATTATCGAGTAGCACTTATAATAGAGTTATTGTTAGAGCGAAGGGTGATGATTTTAAAGGTATATTAATACATCATTTTGTCTGGGAATCCTTTAACGGAATTATTCCTGGTGGTAAAGTTATTGACCAAGTAGATAATAATAAGCTAAATAATAAATTGGAAAATTTACATATTATGAATATGCAGAAAAATTGTCAAAAAAGCACCAGTTTTTCGTGATTACTCTTTTGTATGTAACAATTGGTCTAAAAATATTTTGTAAAAGTAACGTATATCGAAATCAATAAAATTGATTATTTTCATTAACTCTATTATATGCAGTGTAAACTTGGGATTAATGCTGGGATTGTAAAAAATGTGTGGTGACGGTAAAAGTAGGTATAAGTCAGGTAAATAAGAAATGAATGGTGTATCTTATACATTTGAATATATTAACGAACTACCGAAAGGATATGATAGACCAGATTTTTAAATAAAGAATGATGAAGAGAGGCAGAGAGCCATATAAATGTACAATAATAAAACTTGTATATGTGATGTGTTCAGCAAAACTATAACAAAGGGATCAAAGTATTTACATATGAAAAAAACATAATGCCAATTTTTCTCCATACAGTTACATTTTGTATCTCTTTCAATGGTACCCAAGAATTTAGATTTTGAGCCATAACCTTTCCATTTAACAAACACTTTTTTTTATAATCACGTTTAAATATTTTCTCAATTCTAAATATCTCTTGTTTTGAATTTTTCTTGAAGCTCTTTGAAATTTACAATCAATTTTATCACCTTTTAAATCCTCTATTTCATAAACAATGGGGTGAGTGTATCTGATATTTATTATTTTAAAAATTTATTCTATCCAATTTTGGAGTATACACTTGATCAAATTTATATTGTTTCTTAGATATTCTCACCATATCACCGACTTTGTATTTTGGGTTTTTTTCCCTTTAAAATCCTAATCACTATATAGATTTATATAAACAATTTGTTCATTTGCATTGGTATTATTTGACTACTTTTGTGTATTGTATTATTATATTTATCTATTCTTTTTGGTAAAACGTCTAAATATTTATTTGTGTTGCTTGCTGTAAAATACTTCCACATTATACTTTTAGGAGCCTTTCCCTCATTAAATGCATGATACATTTCAATATTATTATCATTCAACCATTTCTTAGACGTTTTATTATAAAATTATGTTCCTTGGTCAATACAAACCTTTTCTGGTTTTCTTGTTTTTATAATTTACTTAAAAGCATTTGTTACAATAATTCAAGTTTTATTATGAAGTGGTATTGCCAATGCATATTTACTAAATATATCAATCACAGTTAGTAAATACTTATACCCGTTATTATGCTTACTAAATTGCTGCATATCAACCACATCGGCTGACCATACTGAATCTATTTTATATGTTATTACCCGGTTTTGAGTGAACTTTGAGTGACTTATGTAATTCTTCACCTAGTTCTGTTGTCCACTTCAACTCCTCATTCCGTTTTTTTGATTTGCCTAAACCTAACTTATGTTTAAGTTTTATGATTGGTGTGACAATTTATTATTGTTGCTTTTTCTGGTTGGTTTACCTATATGCCTATTTAATTCACCAATCTTTACTTTATCACATTCTGATTTAGGGATACTATTACTATAGCAATAATCAACCTTTTCACATATAGCATCTAACTTATTAGTTGAGTGGGGGGGGGGGGGGACATTTTATAAGGGGTTTCCAGGTCCACAATATCGGTAACCTGCTAATGTTAAACCTTGTTTTGGTAATAAATAATTTTCAAGATAGCTGCCGTGGTGGCCATACCGGACATCAAATCGGAACCATTTTCATTTAGGACCAACTAGATATCATAAGAAGTCTTTTTAGTGAAATCCCAATGTTGATATGACCATCCATTCAAGAGCAGTAGCGATCGCAATATTTAAAGATGTCTGAGTGGCACCATTTTCATTTAGGACCAACTAGACCATGGGTAAATGTGAGACTAAAGTTTACTAGTTTAGGAGAAGTAGCGATAACAAACTTGTGCTAACAGACGTACAAACGACGAACGATGGGCGACAAATGACGGCCCATCCCATAAGCTCTTCTTGTCTTGACCAGTAGAGCTACCAACAAACAAAATCAATATGGTGCTTGTTTATTCGTGTATATTAATACTTCCAAATCAAACATCATGATTTGATTTAGAACCCGAATCTACTGAATGTATCTGATTACAGATAAATGCATGGTATACAAAAAGCTTTGTGTTATGTTTATATACAGCCAAATGATATTGCCTCCTGGATACATATTTTTGTCATTCAGGTAGACAAAGCTATCAATAACAATATTGAATAAAATAATGGGTTACTTTATGGATAGTCCATTTAAAAGGGATGGGGCGGCTGGAATTTTCAGGATAACAAGCAATTTTTTTTAGCTCAAGATAATTAATTTTTTCCAACTAATATAATTAGTTCTTTGTTTTCTTCAACTAGCATATAATTAGCATTGCTGTTAGTGACGCTTACCCTGTATGCATTGCTGTTAGTGACCATTACCCTGTATGTATTGCTGTTAGTGATTTTTACCCTGTATGCATTGTTGTTAGTGACCATCAACCTGTATGCAATACCTTGTCCAACAAGCTTGGTTTCAATGAACATAAAATTAATAATATGCACAACACAATAACATATAGATGTTTGTAAGAAATTATGTGATAATGCATTTTTCCAGGATCTACTTGTTACTAATATATATATATATATATATATATATATATATATATATATATATATATATATATATATATATATATATATAGAGAGAGAGAGAGAGAGAGAGAGAGAGAGAGAGAGAGAGAGAGAGAGAGAGAGAGACACACACACACAGCGACTGTACCAGTCTGGTTGTTTATTTAGTTTTAGTTTTAGTTTTGGTAGGCCGCATGATGTTTCAGCAGGTTTATCACCACTGGGTGTCATATGAAACTGTGTTTGATTGGTCTGTCATTATTATATATCATGTATATGAAATGTATATTTGATTGGACTTTCATTACTATATATCATATATATGAAATATATATTTGATTGGACTGTCATTATTATATATCATATATAACAGATGTATATTTGATTGGAATGTCATTACTATATGAAATGTGTATTTTATTGGACTGTCATTACTATATAATGTATCTTAAATGTGTATTTGATTGGACTGTCATTACTATGTATCGTGTTTATCAGATGTATATTTTATTGGATTGTCATTATTATATATCATGTATACGAAATGTGTATTTCATTGTATTGTCATTATTATATATCCAATATTCCCCTTTCTTAAAACCTCTGATCCTCCCGTGTATCTATCTATCTGTCCATACAAACACATCTGTAGAATGCACTTTCATTCATGAAATAATCCTACATCCTACCCATGGGCGAAAATCCGGTACGCTGTGATAAGAGACCGTAGCGGATTTTCAACAATGACTTGCGATAATGACCTCTGCTTATGCAAACATAACTGCATGGTTTGGAATTTGTAAATGAATCGCTGGTATCGTTCATGTCATTAACGTGGCGATTTTTCACGAAAAAAAAGCTTTCACGAAAAGGTGATTTTTTTTCTCCCGCGAAAATTAGTCTCTGTATCACGAAAAGTAAAATTTCATGAAGAAACTGTCTTTTTTCACGAAGATCTGTCTCTCCAAACTTGTTCACTTTCTACAGGTAAAATGTGCATAACCTTTGCCAGATATGTAAACAATGAAGCGATTTATCATGAAGAAACTTGTTTTCATGAGTCCTCTCTCGTCACGAAAAATAAATAATTAATCTCCATGAAAACTGTAACTTTTCTCGTGAACAATTTACATTTTATCATGAAGATTGAACTTTTTTCAGCAAAAATCTACATAGACGAGGAACGCACTTTTTTGTGAAGAATGTGACAAACGTCATGAAGATTTCACTTTTTTTCTTTATGAAAATAGTACCGTTATTTTTTAAATTTTTTTTGCCTTCTCAAAATCTCCCAGGAAGTGTAATGACACTTTTCTTGAAGACACTGGCATTCTTCATGAAAATTGCACATTTCTTAACAAGAAAATTAATAAAGTCACTTTCTTCGTAAACGGATTGAATGGTCATGGCTTGCATGGTCATGTAAAGGTGAATTTTCGTAAAGAAAGTAACATTACACTTAATAAGATTACACTTTCTTCACGTAAGAACGCATTTACAAGTCGATGCAAACTTTCACGAAAAAAAGCTATTAATTTCACAAAAAGTTACCTTTTAGTAAAAAAAAAAGTGCCATTTTCGTAAGGAATGTAGCTTTTTTCACGAAAAAAATGGCCGTACACGTCGATTGCAAATTTGTAGATTTTGTGTGAAAAAGGTGCACTCTGCATGAAGAACGTAACTGTTTTCGCGAAAAAAAGTGCCTTTACATGTTGATGCAAATTTTTCACGAAAAAGTGGGGCTTTTGATGAAAAAGGTTCAATCTTCAGAAAAATTTTGAATTTTTCCCGATAAAAGTTATAGTCGCCATGAAAATTTTGATATTTTTCGTGAGGAAAGGACTTATCAGAACAGGTTTTGTTGTCATGCAAAATAGCTTTATTTTTTACATGTTTGGCCATAGCACACGTTTTGCTTGAAAAAAGTGATCACTTTTTTATTATGATTTTGGCAGTATTGGCTTGACAAATCTTTGTGAATAAAAGAGTTTTTCGTGAAAAAGTAACTTTTTCGTGAAAAAGTAACTTTTTCGTGAAAAAGACGCTTTTTCTCGAAAATATCATCTTTGCGTGAAAGCTTTTCTTAATGAAAAATCACTACGTTAATGATATGAACGGCCTTTGATAAGCTGTGTGCACTGAGCACGGAGTTAAACATTTACAGAGGACTCCAAGTAAGAGTGCAAGGTGTGGGGCAATGCAATAGAATAGAGGTCAGCCTGGTTGCTGGATGGCTACAAGGATTTACCTGTATTTTATCATTGTATAACAGAAGAAAAGGGTCAGATTAGTTGTACTTGGTACAACTGGCCACTTGCACGAGGGCCTTTAAAACAAGTTTTAAAAAACTCATCCACCCTGTACGGCATGGATCAACTGGTCGGTCCCTTGGGCAGCGAGAGTTTTGGTACAATGATTACCGAAGGATTTTCTCCACTTAGATGCACATGTAAACATTTTCTCCAGTTGTTGTTGTTGTTTGTTTGTTTTTTCTTCCACCCCTGTGTGTGTAGAAAATCAGCCTTGGGATAAATTCAAGTTCTTTATTAACCAAGACTTTCAGTGATAGTTCGGTATCTGGTACAACTGGCCTTTAAAAGAAATGAAAAGAAACCATCTGCACTCTACAGCACGAATACAAATTGGTCGGTCCCTGAGTCAACCAGTGTTTTGACACAAATATCACCAAATGAAATCCTCCGAAAAGAAGAATTTAACCCCCACGTGTGTATAAAAATTGGTCGGTCCGTGAGTCAACGAGTGTTTTGACACAAATATCACCAAAGAAATCAGAAGAATTCCACCCCCACGCGTGTATAAAAATCAGCCCGGGGATCAAGTTTAAGTTTTTTTTTATTAACCAAGACTTTTCATATAGTGGGTTCGGGATAGAAAAACAAATCAAGAAGAAGGAATAGTGGTAGTTAGGTAATTAGTGTTGCTACCTCCTTTACGGATTTATTTTCCTTGATTTTACCCAGAATGCATTTTATTTAGCAAATTCTCTAATGTATACATTTCATTACTACACAAATCAATACTAGTAATGAGAAACATCAAAGATGTCAGCATTAACAAGGTTATGCATGTAATTATAAACGTCACTAATGTTGCATCTACAACAATTTGAGATTCTCGTGTATATTTTGCTTTCTAAAAAATTCAAAATCTTTACAAATTTAACAGAATAACTATTCAACTTTAATCTTTGAGCAGTACTTAGAAAATGTTATCTTTGCAAAAGATTGGATGCATCCACTCATTCGTGTATACAACATTAATTTTAAGCAAAAATATTAATTATCTAATTGTTGATTTATTTAATTAATTCGTTAATTCTATTTTTTACATTTTTAATTTAATAAAATACGGCAATTTCAATTGCATGAAATTATAAATAATAATTATAATAATAATAATAATAATTTTGTTATTATTATTATTATTATTATTATTTTTATTATTATTACTATTATTATTATTATTGATGACGATTATCGCTATATTAATAATAGTGACATTGTCATTATAATCTTTCATTATTATTATTATTTTCTTGATCTTGATACATTTATTGATCAATTTATATAGATTTGATTCTTTTACTGTTTACTGCTACTACTACTACTACCACAAGATGATTATCGTTATTATAATCAATGTGATACTTTTATTATTACTATTATAATGTTTATTATTATAACAAATGGATGACGATGCTGCTGCTGATGATAATCAGGATTATATTTTTCTTCTTTTTCTTCTTCTTCTTTTTATTTGTATTATTATTATTATTATTATTATTAGTAGTAGTAGTAGTAGTAGTAGTAGTAGCAGCAGCAGCAGCAGCAGTAGTAGTAGTAGTAGTAGTAGTAGTAGTAGTAGTACTAGTAGTAGTAGTAGTAGTAGTAGCAGTAGTAGTAGTAGTAGTAGTAGTAGTAGTAGTAGTAGTAGCAGTAGTAGTAGTAGTAGTAGTAGTAGTAGTAGTAGTAGTAGTAGTAGTAGCAGTAGTAGTAGTAGCAGTAGCAGCAGCAGTAGTAGTAGTAGTAGTAGTAGTAGTAGTAGTAGTAGCAGTAGTAGTAGTAGTAGTAGTAGTAGTAGCAGTAGTAGTAGTAGTAGTAGCAGTAGTAGTAGTAGTAGTAGTAGTAGTAGTAGTAGTAGCAGTAGTAGCAGTAGTAGCAGTAGTAGTAGTAGTAGTAGTAGTAGTAGTAGTAGTAGTAGCAGTAGTAGCAGTAGTAGCAGTAGTAGTAGTAGTAGTAGTAGTAGTAGTAGTAGTAGTAGTAGTAGTAGTAGTAGTAGTAGTAGTAGTAGTAGTAGTAGTAGTAGTAGTAGTAGTAGTAGTAGTAGTAGTAGTAGTAGTAGTAGTAAATGCAGCAGCAGCAGCAGCAGCAGCAGCAGCAGCAGCAGCAGCAGCAGCAGTAGCAGTAGCAGTAGCAGTAGCAGTAGTAGTAGTAGTAGTAGTAGTAGTAGTAGTAGTAGTAGTAGTAGTAGTAGTAGTAGTAGTAGTAGTAGTAGTAGTAGTAGTAGTAGTAGTAGTAGTAAATGCAGCAGCAGCAGCAGCAGCAGCAGCAGCAGCAGCAGCAGCAGCAGCAGCAGCAGCAGCAGTAGCAGTAGCAGTAGCAGTAGTAGTAGCAGTAGCAGTAGTAGTAGTAGTAGTAGTAGTAGTAGTAGTAGTAGTAGTAGTAGTAGTAGTAGTAGTAGTAGTAGTAGTAGCAGTAGCAGTAGCAGTAGCAGTAGTAGTAGTAGTAGTAGTAGTAGTAGTAGTAGTAGTAGTAGTAGTAGTAGTAGTAGTAGTAGTAGTAGTAGTAGTAGTAGTAGTAGTAGTAGTAGTAGTAGTAGTAGTAGTAGTAGTAGTAGTAGTAGTAGTAGTTACTTTGTCATGATATATTCATCACTGCATGTATCCCCAGTATCACAATGGTCATTTATAAAAAAGAAACTGCAACGGTCTTACGTTTTTCTTTACATCTTCTCTTACTATTGGTACTAAAAAGTTGATTCTCGACACCTGAATCTAATTTATTTGCACTGAAGAGTTTTGGAAAAGATATCACTTTCAGGGGAGCTAACAAATACTTATTGAAATGGCCTATTGCAACCAAACACGTGTTGAGGTTCGACATCAGTAGCATCACAAGTGAGAGACCAGTATCTCTTTTCTCCCCTACTTGACTAAAACAAAAAATAAAATGAAACACTGCATCCCATGTTAAATGGATCGCTTTTTCCACTAAAGAGTTTTAGACCCTTTTTCTCACTACTTAAGAGTGAGACTTCTATATCATTTTCTCTGGGGTTTTTTTAAATATCATTTTCGATACTCCTGTCTTCTTGATCACTTTTCTTACTCTTTTATAAGACCTAGAGGAAGATATTATTAAAGAAAGAAACCAAGATCTTAAATTGAAAATGCAACTAGAACGTGTTAGAAGTAGACGATGACAATATATATATATATATATATATATATATATATATATATATATATATATATATATATATATAGAGAGAGAGAGAGAGAGAGAGAGAGAGAGAGAGAGAGAGAGAGAGAGAGAGAGAGAGAGGTACAAATATACACCAGACATAGTGGAAAGTGCTGTCCCTCGATCCTACATGAGGATGCGTGATAATATAGAGATAAATTATATATTGAGAAAGAATATTATCATACAAGTTAGAGAATGTTTTAATTCGTCCCTACTGAGACTCGAACATGTGTCAGCGATTTACAGCACCAATCGCCTTGCCTGCACGAAAATGTAACTTGAAAGTGTTAGAAGTAGACCATGGTAGATCCCTCGACCATGCACATATCCCCCCAAAAGGATGGAACATAGCCGCTGATATGAGCATTCGTGCGTAGCAGACACAGTCATATCATCAAATTTAGTATGTATAAACATTTAAAATCCCGTGTAAAGCACATAGGTTATTATTTGTTTTTTAATGCAATTAATATTTTCCTTCTCAAACTCATTAGTGCATAAAAAATACACAGGTCAAGAGCCAACATCTGGGTAGCAATAGTAAGTGTTACTGTAAAGAAAAACATGACACTGTTGATCTTTCTTCTGCTATAAATGACAATTATTATACTGATGATAAATTATCATGACA
This sequence comes from Margaritifera margaritifera, assembly GCA_029931535.1. Lineage (NCBI taxonomy): Eukaryota > Metazoa > Mollusca > Bivalvia > Unionida > Margaritiferidae > Margaritifera > Margaritifera margaritifera. The sequence continues at coordinate 237,483 of JAQPZY010001399.1, read as the reverse complement.
AAGTAACAAATAATAATAATAATAATAATAATAATAATAATAATAATAATAATAATAATAATAATAATAATAATAATAATAATAACAATAATAATAATAATAATAATAATAATAATAATAATAATAACAATAATAATAATAATAATAATAATAATAATAATAATAATAATAATAATAATAATAATAATAATAATAATAATAAACAGTGTACAGTGTAATAGTAATAATAAAAGTATCATAATGATTATAATAATGATAATCATATATTATTATTATTATTATTATTATTATTATTATTAAACAGTAATGAACCTAGGCAATATGAAATGATCAATGAATGTATCAAGACCATATAAATAATAATAATAATAATAATAATAATAATAATAATAATAATAATAATAATAATAATAATAATAATAATAGTAATTGTGTTTATTTGTAATACAGGCCGCTGGCCCATGATACATATCCATAGATCATGCGGTAAAAAATGTATTTTAATGTGTAACAGAAGAACGTCTAATCTATTAGAAATGTTATGATGCAATTAATCGTTATTGTAATTTATTTTCTAACTGAGTGAAATACAAATATAAATTCCACAGTGTAATAATAATAATAATAATAATAATAATAATAATAATAATAATAATAATAATAATAATAATAATAATAATAATAATAATAATGATAATAACAAAACGAATAATGAAAATATTAATAATAATAATATAAAGAAGATGATGATGAAGAAATACTACTACTACTACTACTACTACTACTAATAATAATAATAGCAATAGAAATAATAATACAAGATTATAATGACAATGTCACTATTATTAATTTATTCATCATCATCATCAATTGTAATATATATATATATATATATATATATATATATATATATATATATATATATAATAATAATAGTATTAGTAGTAATAGTATTAGTAGTAGTAATGATGATAATAATGTTGATTTCATACAATTACTATTATATTTTATTAAATTCAAATAAAACCAATAGAATTAATAATTAATTTATGTCAGCAAATAAATAAATACTTTTACTTAAGTTAATGCTGCATAAATGAATGACTGATTGAATGAATGCATGCATTTATCCAAACTATTCCTACGCAAAATTTGTAAAGCATTGGTCATAGATTAAAGCTGAATAGTTCTTCAGTTAACGAACCTATTAAATATGATTTTAAAAAATTGCCAAGAATTCGATTTAAAAAATAATTAAATAGATATGAGAATCTGAAATTGTTATAAATGCAGCATTGGTACATACGTTGCAATATCAATGCTGATATCTTAACATCTTTGATGTTTCTATATGCTAGCTATAAATTTAAACTACAAAATGTGCACCCGGAAATGAAATCCATTGTGGGTAAAATAAATGAAAGTAAATCCCTAAAGGAGGTAACAACACTTATTGAATATTCGGAATTCCCAACTATTTATGCGAGACAAAGATATGCCTCAGATGTATATGTCGACGCAGTAATTTACAGAAAGACCATACATTTTGTTCGCCGGAAATTTCTTCACAAAAAATAAATCACAATCTATTCGGATTACATATATTTCTACGATTGGATTGTTTGACCGAGAAGCTGCGAATGAAAAATAGTGTTCGATACATTCGTGACTTCTCGGCCAATTATTCTTTCGTAAATAGTCGAGGTGGTCCAAATGGCAGCTATCAACATACATTCGAGGTATACATTCGTAGGATTGACCTCGAAGTTGTGAATGACTTACTGATATTTTTTGGGAGGAATCGGAAAATACTTTACAAGATAATAATAATAATAATAATAATAATAATAATAATAATAATAATAATAATAATAATAATAATAATAATAATAATAATAATACCGGAATAACACTTGAATATGTATGCATATTTTAACAAATATATTTTTGCTGATGTTATGATATAGATTTTAGATACAATTAAGGGTCTTCCAGCCTCTGTGGATAATTTATCAATATTATACTATATGTACTTAAATGTTTCTAAAACAAAAATAATGTCATATAGGGAAAGGGGTACTCTAAAATAATGATATTATGATTAAAATGTCCTAGATATTGTTGATAGTTTTAATTATTTGGGAAATGTGTTAAAATATACTTGACATTTTTTTATTTAACAAACATACATTTGCTGTTAAAGACTTAAAGACTCTTAATCTATTATTATGTAATATTTAATCTTACAACCTTAAAGTAAACCTTGTTGTGAATTATTTGACGCATTAGTTGTATCAGCTTTGCATTACAGGTCTTGTTAATAAACTGTATGAGTAAATAAACGTGCCAGTAATGCGACAGATCATTATCAGCTCATTATCCACTGTCTGTGAACAGATATGTGTCAGTTTTGAAATATTTATTGGCTATTGAATGTAAGAATCATCGTTCTGAACAGTGCATATACTATCTCTTTTGAGCTATGCTATTTAGGAGTAAATTGCTGGGCAACAATTATGAAGGATATACACTGTGTTGGAAATGTTTGGAATACTCATTACTCCATGAATTCTGACAGTTTTATATCTATAATCAAATACACGGATATTGACAACTATTTGCAAAGTAAAATTTGGAAAAACATGCAAACCAAAAGAACATTAAGTCTAGGCAATATAAAACTGATTTCGGATTTTAAAAGTAAGTAAATTATTTTAGCAATGTTAAAATTAGAAAAGATCTGACAAAATTTAAAATATCTTCTTACCAGTTACCATAGCAACAGAAAGGGTTAATGGGACTCCAGAAGTAACTAGATGTTGTGAGTTATGGGCAAATGTAATGAATTTGTTCTAAAAGAAGATTATTTTTGTGGTCTGCCTTATGCATGATAATTTACATAACAAATATATTAAAAGGTGTTACAATTCCAGAATAAACATATCATTGAACTTTTGAATTCAGAAAATAAGAGAGGTTATTCATCTTCACAAATATAATCATTTAGCTTTGAAACTGTTCACCAATACCTTTGGGGGAATCAGCACAATTTTAATAATGTATATTACGCTAAAATATGGTGATATATCTAAATTAGATGATGCACATAAATTTATTATATTTTTTTCACTTTGTGTTAGAATTTCGCTGTGCATTATATTATTTATTAATTTATGTATTAAAAAATTTTGTTGATTTTTTTGTAAAGTACGTAAATTTGAAACTGTATATTATTTGAATTATATGTAGGTTTAACATTATCCATCTTCTAAATAATTATGTTGTTCAATACCCAACCATAACACATATTTTCATTTCATTGGGGGTTGGTGGGTGGGGTTTGGACGAGAAAATGTACAGTTCAATACCCAACATAACACATATTTTCATTTCACTGATTTTTTTTTTTGGACGAGACAATGTAGAGTTCAATACCCAACCATGACACATATTTTCATTTCATTGAGTTTTTTTTTTTTTTTTTTTTGGGGGGGGGGGGGCGAGAAAATGTATTGTTCAAGTCAATAAAGGTATTTTTCTCTTATGTCCCGTTCTTAAATATGGAATGTTTAATATACACGAATCACCACACAAACGCTGGTTCCACAGCTCGCAAATAATTAGTTGTATGTTACATAATACAGCAAACAGTGTTGTTATTGTTGCTATGTATTGTTCCAAAAGGTGACGGTGGTTGACAATGTATCGTCTTCTAAAGATTTTGAGGACAAAGTGATCGAAAACATCAAGAGTAGACCAAAAAAAAAAATAAAACAAAAAAAAAAAAATATAGGCAACTATTTTCATCAACTATCTAAAACAAGCCCTTGTCATGTTTACCCGGGATTATTTATTCTTTTATAAGGTAGTTCTTCAAAGCTGTTTGTTCCTTCTGTTTTGCTAAAAAAAATATATATTTTTTTAATTTTAAAGATCTGACCCTCCGGCATTATCTCCACCCTATCTCACCGCGGAATAAAACCCGAGTAATATAATCTGAGAGCCCGTGAAAGATGTGATATACCTAGCGTCGATGAAAAAAAAAAGGGGGGCAGGCTTTCAAATAAGAATGAATGCCCGCATTAGCGTCTTCTCTATAGTCTACATTATTTAATGCACAATAAATAATAAAATATTTTTGAAAATCTACCCATAGCGCACCCTCTACATCAGTCTCATAAAATAGATTAGAATATAATCCTATACTGAGTTTCCTCTCTTGTAAACATTAGCCTGATGTTATTTATCTTATTATGTACACATTTTAAAAATTAAATTCGTACAAGTGAGTTTTCAGACAATGCAAAATCGGTCTATATTAAACTCGTGTGGACATTTCAAACTTATAGAATATCTTACAACATATAGAAATTAGGCCACCACGCCACCTCAACCCCCCGACCCCACTTTCCACCCTCCACTCTGTATAAAAAGAATGTATATCACAGACTGTTTTGGATCTGTAGACTTTTTGCGAAAATGCTATTTTTGTAAAGCTCTCCTAAAATATAAACACAAAAGGCTGATATAAATATTGTTGTTCGTCTAAGTGCAATAAAATACTAGAATGTAAATCTCATCGCTTCACGTACCATCACAATTTGTTTTTAAGAATAAACACACAATCCTCGAATAAGAATAGATAAACAGACGCTATAAAACGTCCATTGAACAAAAACCCATCTGACAATCTAAAAACCTCTTTACATGATTTTCGAATGTCAGTTGCCCCTACTCATGATACTAAAATTTTGCATATTTCTCCCTAATTAATGTCATCATTCTGTATAAATAAACGTTAAACTGTATATATTGTGTTGGTTTTAAATGTTGTCGCATATTTGATTGACTTACCCGCGGAGACAGCCAAAAGTAAAACCAGAAAAAGAAGACATTTACGATTACATTTCCTCTCCATTTTTCTCCTATAAACACAAGGCTACCGACATTTAGACGAAACTGGTCTAAACTAAGGCCCCGATCATTGAATTTTCGGAAGAGATGGTAGGGTGGGTACGCTGGAATTTCTTAAGACTCGAAATGGCTTGTTATTTCTTCACCTGATAATACGCGACAATTGAACAGAAAGAACCATCGAATCAGAATAAAATATTTCAACAGCAAAGGAGATGTCCGAGATTTAAGAAAGAAGAAAAATAAATCACTCACAGTAACCCTTCCCCTCCAGATGAAATGGTCGGTCCCTAGGTCAGTCGAAGTTTTGACGCAGTTCATTTCCAGATCCATGTCTCAATAATAATAACGGTATCAGGTTTCTGCTCTAAAGAAACGAGGTCGGGGCATGACAGAATATGAGAATGAACAAAACAAGGTTGTATTGATAATTATGTGACTGGTACCTATCAAAAACAGCCACGACAACTGCAAGGGCGTATAACGATATAACAATGTTTGTTACGAGAGGCGTGGGCGCACAAATCCATATTGTGCCTAAATCAGTTTAAAAAAAATAAAAATAAAGTAAAATGAAATAAGCAAAGAAATATAATTAGTTGCAAAAAGTCTGTGTGTGTGTGTGTGTGTGTGTGTGTAGGCTGTGAAATGGCAACAGTAAGGGGCGGGCGATAAGGGCGACCGCCCGGGGCGCCAAGCCAAGGGGGGGGGGGGCGACATTTTCCAGACCATGTTCTTTTATTCTGTATTTTACTTAAATAAACGTACAGCCTTTTCATTAAAATACCTACGTTTTAGTTATTAGTCTCATGCGGTGGTTTTTTCAGAGGGTGGAGGCGCCCGAAGGCGACTCTCGCCCGTTGGGCCGTTTCGTCCCCCACCCCCTACTCCCCCCCCCCAGAACAGTGACTCGTCGTAAGCCCAAATCTGCTCTCTCTCTCTCTCCCTCCCCCCTCTCTCTCTCTCTCTCTCTCTCTCTCTCTCTCTCTCTCTCTCTCTCTCTCTTTATATATATATATATATATTGGACTTCTTCCTCCAAGAACTGGATATATATAAAATATAAAATATATAAAGACTGGCTAAACAAAACATCCTACTTCCACCCGGATTCCATGAAGAGAAAACGAAATACCTTAACCCCTCTTACATATATTTACCACACCAACAACTTATGAAATGAGTTTGGCAAATTTCCAGCCATTGATTTAGGATGAGCTATATTTATAGACAGAACGGACGGACAGAAGGAGGGCACCATTTAATCCCCTGAAAGTGAAATGTGTTCTATATCATGCTGTACATGTATATTTATGGGTGTATCTATATTTAATGACTATCCGGTATTGGTGAGATTGGCGTGGAAGAATTCCTGATTCCTGATTAGCCTTTTAAGAAAGATAAATAAATAAATAAATAAATAAATAAATAAATAAATAAATAAATAAATAAATAAATAAATAAATAAATAAATAAAAAAGTTTTAAAAGAACGTATATGACATTGTGCCAGTATAGTCGGACTGAGATTGATAGAGCGAAAAATGAGGATTTTTTATTTTTATTTTTTCTCTTGCGAGACACGGCAAGTTAACCAGGACTTATGGGTAGAATCGGAGATCCTTGGATATGTCTTCCATGTTTAGAATCTATCATATAATATAGGACCTGGGATAGTTAGCCTTTTTCAGTGAGAGATGTAACAGCGCCATCTGCTGTCATTATGGGGCATTACAATAATGTCACATTATGACAACAGATGTCGTTGAATATACAAACTTGTAATGACGGACAAAGCATGCAAAGAATAGAAAATACATGCAAAAAATAGAAAATAATAGAAAATGCATGCAAAGAATAGAAAATGCATGCAAAGAATTATGGTGCTAATCCATCTCCGTAAGAAACACAGTAGTATATCCTCTTTGCAGCACATTGACATTGGTCGACCGAAAATGACGTACTGCGCCTACTGATAACCTGATTTTCAGTCGACCAATAAGAAGGCAGTATTCCATTCAGTGCGTTACGTGGGAAAATGGTCTGGCATTCCTTAAAGGTGTAGTTGGTTTGGTTTTCATGGGTTTAACGCCATTTTTCAGCTCATGATAGGCTATACATGCCGGCCAGTATATCTGGTGGAGGAAGAACCAGGGAAAGTCCCGGGAAGAACCCCCGACCCACGGAAAGCCACTGGTAATCTTTCTCACATAACCACATTGGACGAATCCAAGACTCGAACCCACGCGGACAGAGGTGAGATGGCAGTGATCGGTAAAGACGAGAGCCTTAGACCACTCGGCCACCCGGGGCCCCCTAAAGGTGTAGTAATAAGTCAAACTTTGTGTAGGCATAAAAAGTCGATTGCCTGAGCTAAACACCAGTACCAAATTTATTACGCTTTGCAAAGTGTAGCTTGAAATATCAGCGTCGATTCTTAAATAGGTCGCGCGAGAAAGATGAGAAGTGTCCTCCCTTGTAGTATTATATAGTACATGTATGTATAGGTAAATTGTAAGCAACGATACGAGCCCCTGTGAAAATCAATAGCAATAGTGTAAAAGTGCAGAAAGGGGTAAAAATGATCAGGGGCCTTGACCTTGAAGATAAACACTGACTGCAATACATTAGGTGCCATCACATTGAGAAATAGAAGTGGAATACAGTTCATTCCTGTACCTTAAACAGCTTATAAAATATAAAGCAGAAAAAACAAAAACTGTAAAATATTGACTTGTAACCCATGATCATGACCTTGAAGATCGGACTCCAAATGTGGAATGCAAAACACATTCTAGTGACAATATATAAGTATACCAAGTTTTATATATTTATTTTAAAAAGCTTTTAAGCAATATAGTACGAGGAAAAATATGACTGAAACCTGAAACATTGCCCTGTTACATTGACATTAAAGATAGATCCGCAATGTGGGACGCGATACACCTTCGAGTGATCATCTTTAGGTATACCAAGATTTATTTCTTAATCTCAGATGGCTCTAAAGTTATACCGTGGAAATGAAACTGTAATTGAAAATTTAAAATATTCACCCGTTTTTATGACCTTGAAGATAAGACCCCCCCCCCCTAAATTTGATACGTGACACACCTGGTACTGATATGTACAAGTATACCAAGTCGTATCCCTTATTATGAAACTGCTTTAAAGTTACAGAATTTAAAGTGCGATGGAAAACCTAAAATATTGACTCATGACCTTGACCATGAATATAGGATCTTCAATGTTGTACGCGACATACTTTCAAGTAATGATATATCAGTATGCCAAGTTTCATCTCTAAATCGCAAAGGAAAGTTGTTGAGCGGAAAGGACAGGGTGAAAGGAAGCGTAAAATATGAGTATTGACCTTGACCATAAAGATAGGACTCCAAATGTGGTACGTAACAAAATTTCAAATGATGATATATTAGTATAAAAAAGGTTTTATTTTCTTAATCTGAAAAGGCTCTAAAGGTATTGAGAGGAAAGGAAAGTGTGGTGGAAAACTTAAAATATTCGGCCATGACCTTGACCTTGAAGACAGGACCCCCAATGTGGTACGCGACACGCATTCTAATGAATATGTTTCCAAGTTTCGGCATTTAATCTCAAATAATGATAAAGTTATAGAGAGCACCGGAAATTGCGACAGAAACTTTAAAATACTGAGCGGTGACCTTGACCTTAAAGATATGATCCCCAATGTTGTACGCGACACACTTTCCAATAACGATGTATAAGTATACCAAGTTTCATCATTTAACCTCGAACGGTTTGAAATTTATAGAGCGGAAACGAACGCGTGACGGATGGACGGAAACGCGAATACTATGTTCCTCGCTTTTCGCGAAAAGGCGGGGACAACAATTTTAATAACAGCATTAAAGAAAATTCTTGAAAAATTCTGCAGGAATTTAAAAAATAAGTCTGCTCATAATCATACGTCTAAGAATAACTGTAAAAATAATGACCCTGCTCATATTCGTCAGGACATTAAAAATGTGCAGACAATTGTATTTAATTCAACGTAAATCAATATAGTTTACAAAAGTACTAATTTTCTTTCCCGTATGGATAGTTAATTTTGAAAATTAAACTGAAAGGACAATGTTATGGATGGTTTTTCTTCACTGGAATTAAAAAATTTATAAAAAAAATGAGACTGAAAGAATACAGCAATTCATAATCCATGGGAGCTAACTCGTAAAGATAATCCATGGGAGCTAACTTGTACAGACTCGTCACTGGCCAGTATATCTGAGGTCATTTGGCAATAATTGCTCCATAGGTACTTTTACAAAACTGATAATTTAACAACAAGCTTCCTTTTATAAAGGAAGTGGATGTGCAGTTAGAATGAAATGATGCAAAAAGTATCACAGAACAGAAATACCAAGTTCCCACAGGGGCTTGTATAGTTGCTTAGAATTTATCAATAAATAATGCATGTCTTATCGGTAAATTCTAAGTACTATCGGTAAATTCTAAACAACTATACGACCACCTGTTCACTTTCCAAACTTTCCAAGCATATACATAATAGAACATAACAAAAACTACTTGTATATTTTCATGGGTATGCTCTATGTGTATATATATATATATATATATATATATATATATATATATATATATATATATATATATATATATATATATATATATTCTTTCTTTGGGAGGAGGAGGAGCGTGACCTTATGTCGTTTATCACAACAGTCTACTGATATACAGGGGGATACGGCTGATTATGTTATGCAGTATCAGCCTGCTAGTGTCTGCTTCCTACAGTATTAATGGCCAATATAACTTCATCTGCTTCCTACAGCATTAATTACCAATCAAGCTTCGTGTCTGTTTACTACAGCATTAATTACCAATCAAGCTTCCTGTCTGTTTACTACAGCATTAATTACCAATCAAGCTTCGTGTCTGTTTACTACAGCATTAATGACCAATCAAGCTTCGTTTCTGCTTCCTACATCATTAATGACCAATCTAGCTTCGCTAGCTATTACTAGCAGGATATCATCACAAAAATTTAACGTGCATAATATTTTAGCGAAAACTATTTTGCTCGCAAAATTCACTAAAATGTTATGCTCTCTAAAATGTTGTGATTCACTGAAAATAAGGACAAAAACTTTTCCATAATTCAACCAATCACAGCTCTCTAATTGTAAGTCCAAAAACTGAATCGGAAGTTGAACACGAATACTAGAGGAAGGGCACCAAGAGTGGTGTAAAAGGGATGTAAGGGACCAACCATTTAATTTTTCAGTCCGGAGGGGAGGGGGGGGGGGGCGCCTGGGATTGTTTTGAAAAAATAATTCTTGCCCTCAAATAGCTTGAAAAAATATTCTTACTCTGATTTATAGAAAAAAAAGAACCTATTATATCAATTTAATTAGTTTTAAAAAAAAAAAATTCTTGAGGTAAAGGAAAAAGGAAAACAAAAAATATCCTGGCTCGAAAGAAAATCCCAGCCTCCTCCCCCCCCTCCTGAAAATTAAATGGTCGGTCCCTAAGGGTAACCTACAACATACATCTTCTGATAGGGATACACACACACACACACACACACACACACACACACACACACACACACACACACACATATATATATATATATATATATATATATATATATATATATATATATATATATATATATATATATATGTATATATATATATATATATATATATATATATATATATATATATATATATATATATATATATATATATATATATATATATATATATATATATACGTGGAGAAAGTCCGCTATATTAGCTCGCTTCGGCTTCGAGGCAATAATCTTTGTATCTTTATTAATAGAGATTTGATGAATATTATAGACAATGCTCATACCACGATGAAGTTTCTATTGGCCCTTTGTGATTATTTTTTGCAAAGATTTCATTTTAAAATCCAAATAGCGCTCATAATGCTTTGTAATTGTGCACAACCACCTAGCTTAAGTGCAATAAAATTCTGAAACATTCAGCTACATAGTGTAACAGACATCTGTCGTGTAGGATCGTTCGACAGAATCTTTCCTTGCAGACAAGTGAAAGATAATTGGTTTCACCCGTCGTTCAGGTCGTTCGACAGAATCCTTCCTTGTAGATAAGTTTAAGATAATTCGTTTACAGTTCGGGGAATTAAACCCTTGGGGGGTTACTAAATTTGCTGCATATTTGGTGCGCTATTAAGATTTTTATATAAAGTCGTTACAAGAGGGAGGTTCTTTGTTCTATTAGTCGGTATAACATACTAGTAGTTTGCGCCCTTTAAAGAAACCAGAGGGTAAATTTCCGACTATACTAGTCATCCGTTATTGTAGAAAGTGCGGTTATCACGATAGTAAATTAGAAAGGGGGATGAACGATTCTTAAGTCCATAAACCGATTATAGGAAGTAACTTTCTTGTTTTGTTATCCATCCCCACCCACACCCCTACCCGAATTCCTAATCAAGAACGTTTATCTCGAATTATATTCAACACATGTTCTTGGTGGATAAAAATGAAGACTTCCATTTTATTAAAGCTTTTTTGTGCCATAAAGCGATCTTTTGAATCTTTAATCTATATCTGTAGTCCAACAGACAGCTGTACATTTAGTTAGCCTTTTGCCCTTTAAATACTTTCTGAGGACTTTTGGTAAGTATAACGTGCGACCACAGATGCAATATATGAAGTTCGGATCAATGTAGAAAATTTTCAGTACTGTTTGAAATTAATAAAATCCCATGGTAGGTAATTTTTTTTTAGCGTACAATCTAAATCGAACTTGTTTTGTATGTGATATCTGTATGTGGTGGAGCCAATATTAGCTGTAGAGTTTTGTACGTGATATCTGTATGTGGTGGAGTCAATATTAGCTGTAGTGTTTTGTACGTGATATCTGTATGTCGTGCAGCCAGTTTTAACTGCAGTGTTTTGTGCGTGATATCTGTATGTGGTGGAGCCAATTTCAGCTGTAGTGTTTTGTACGTATAATTGTATGTGGCGGAGCCAATTTCAGCTGTATTGTTTTGTATGTGATATCTGTATGTGGTGGAACCAGTTTCAGCTGTAGTGTTTTGTACGTGATATCTGTATGTGGCGGAGCCAATTTCAGCTGTATTGTTTTGTATGTGATATCTGTGTGTGGTGCAGTCAATTTCAGCTGTAGTGTTTTGCACGTGATATCTGTATGTGGTGGAGCCAATTTCAGCTGTAGTAATTTTGTTTTGACACTGCTCAGCAAATGATGTATCTTATGCTGTCATGGCAACCTGTCCTTGGCGATATTCGTTGTCGTTCCCCGATACATTAATTCGTGACATTCTTTTTTTTTCTTTTTCTTTTTCTTCAAGATGTTAGTTTTAAACTTACGAATTCATGGCACACATACTTTATTATTACGTCAATTCCATCGTAGTTATATCAGTAACTCAATACGAGCCTTGAAGCTTTTATCTTACCGATCAAAACTGAAACTTTCATGCATCCAAAATGGTTGAGAAAAAAAAATGATTAAATATGACCATGCTGTTTTTGCAATCTGCCAATTAAAACTTTTGAAACAAGGTTTTTCAGAACAAGAACTGTAGACAATAGGTTGAAAAGTATAGACCCCGTGCAGAAAGGTATCGAACAGACGAATTTAGGCGTCATAAATGTACCTGCATGAAGTACAAGCTTGTATCAGGTATGTTTTATACAAGTTTTCAAGAGTCGAAAATTTGTATTTCAATTGTCATACACCCTTTATTATTTGAAAAAGAAAGAAAACAAGATTGGAAGTAAAATGATCCTAGCTTAAAATGTACAAAACTCCTAATGAAAATAAATAAATGCAATGTAAATCGAATCAGGTCATATATCTTGGTACAAAAATTACACACTTAAATGATCTGAATTCTAATTATTTAATCTACGTATGGATCATATGGATTTAAACATTTATCCTCCCTGATTTGTTTTTCTTGCAATTTTTTTCTCATCACATTTTAAAAATTTAACTTTATAACAGGCACTATATATACAACCAGTATTGTGCTGACGTGCTATGAAACCCTACACATATATGTAAACGTATATCCAATCTAATTAAAATCGAGATCCCCAAGATAACATATTATACACAGAGCTCAATTTATCTCGTTTTAAATCAGATTTTGCATAATTGAGCTTAAGTGCTAGCCGGGGATGGACGTATGGACGTACGGACGGACAGGTCCAAATCAAGACGCAACACAGTGTGGACGTAAAACATTTTAGCACTAGTGTATTGTTCTTTGTCTATAACTCACAATAACTACATTTCAGGAAAATTATTTTAATGACGATTTTTTTCCTCCTCAAAATTCATAATGATCATAGTTAAATATAGAGAAATTGAAATATTCTTCCAATTTTATACCTTGAAAAGAGAGAATATTATGAGTTAATATTGATTGAAGCTTAGAATAATATATCCGGCTGGTATTTCATTTACACACGAGTTATGCGTTATTTTTCTTTAAGTCTGTCTATTTTATTTTATATCAATTGTAAAGCAAGACCTGCGGTTTCAACAGTCTTAAATATGACAGACAATGTGGACGCATTGATGGCATGGGAGGATCAGGGGATGGGGGTGGCTCAACTGCCCCCCCCCAAGCTCCCCCCCCCCAAAAAAAATAGCGTTAGAATTATTTTTTACTGCCTAAAGTATAGTGCGACGGAAGTGTAACAATTAGTAAAGTCATGGGGTATAGAAGGCGTTGACCTATATCAATAAGTCCGGTCCAAAACGTCCATTGTGATACTACTACAATTAAATGCCTTGCATAAATAAAACTCGAGATAAAAAAAAAAAAAAAAAAAAAAGAAGGTTCACAGTAAGCTTGTCAAAAAATAAAACTTTAATTTTTGTTTCCTCACCACATCAGGTACTCGGTATACAAATGAAGGGTTTTGTTTAATATAAATCACACCCTTTATTCCAAACACGTTTCATAATTCACGCAAGTATGGCTAAACATATACATAACATTAGATCATCACAAATATAGCTAAACTTCTATATAACATTAGATCATCACAATTTTTGTTTGTCGAAAAATAGTACATTTTTTCAATGTCTATAACTCAGGTTCTTGTTTTCGTAGTAATAAATTGCACAGAGAGAGAGAGAGAGAGAGAGAGAGAGAGAGAGAGAGAGAGAGAGAGAGAGAGAGAGAGAGAGAGAGAGAGAGAGAGAAATGTCCGTCAGTACATCACAGGTCGACCTTGACTTAATGCTTATACATACAGTCTATATATTTGATGTATATAGAGATTTCACCAAATGTAAGGCAAAGGTTAAAGATTGAATTCTCACTTCCTGAGGGATGCATCTTTGATCAATACACTTCGTGATATGCCGCCATCCTTGCAGCAAGTAAATAACAGAATGGAAAAACCTTAACCAATTTCATTAAGTTCGTTTTTCTGATACTTTTCGTTTTATTTTGCTATCTGAGTCCTTACATTCCTGCTCATTCAAGAAATTCTAAAACAAGAACGCTCATAAAATGCACAGGGCTTCAAATTGTAAGTGAAATAGTGAACTGTTACACACACACACACACACACACACACACACACACACACACACACACACACACACACTGCTGCGCGTAAGACAATGCGTGATACATATAAATACAGGTTTTACTTCTCGAGGAAAAAGTGGAAGCAGTGATGAAGTTCGCATTTATGTATGTAATAATACTTGTTGGATCAGCTTGTCAAATTTAATATAGATTAATCATTTAGTAATAATTGGATCAAATCTTCAGTTCCGGAATCCAGTATTACTTGCTATTGTGTCACTTAATTCCATTTGAAAAGTAATGTTCATTCCTTTTCCTCACCTACAGATCGACAAGAAATAAATTTGTTATGTGGAAGTTTAGTTTCCAAATATACTACCTTGACAGTTTTGACGTGACAAACTAAAAAAAAAAAAAAAATTAAAAACGTGTTTATGAATGTTACATAATGCCTTCAAGCCATTTTCGGTTACCCTGGACGGTAATATATTTCATTCACTGCAAGGGAGATAAGACTGTATGTACATGTATATAGAATGTGTGTGTGTGTGTGTGTGTGTAGAGAGAGAGAGAGAGAGAGAGAGAGAGAGAGAGAGAGAGAGAGAGGTTCCAGCAGGCGCTTTCATATATTTATAAACTTCATATGTTAATATTCATGCTTCCTTTGAAATTCTCTCTCTCTCTCTCTCTCTCTCTCTCTCTCTCTCTCTCTCTCTCTCTCTCTCTCTCTCTCTCTCTCTCGTTTAATAGAAGCCTGAAAATCAACACAAGACGTTTTGAATGCACTTGCTGTAGCGTAGGTGTGTTGTGACAAGTTATTTCTAGGTATATTTATTATGTACACTGTGTGCATTATTTTTGGAATATATATATATATATACACAAACACCTAGAAACATACACATAGACATGAGAAATAACTAGAAATGGGTACAGTGTGTCGTCGCTGGGCAAGACACTTACTCAGTACTGCCTAGGAATGCTGTAAGTTTCGTGTGTTGTTGTATCGTAAAAAAACAAAACAAACAAAACCTGACACGATTATAATGGCACGCATCCATCCCCAACCACCCCTTGTTTTATCCTATCATATGTAGGGTCACAAACTAATCCATCCCATACATTGTCTTATGTGAAGCACTTCAGAATCATTCCTGGACCAAAAGTTCGTCAAAACCCTCTACCAGAGAAGGTAGGAAGTGGCGGAGCTATTGCCCTGATCGTGTTTACGCAGGTTCGTGCGTTTAACGCCATTTTTCAGCACATGATAGGGCTATACGTGGCGGCCAGTATATCTGGTGCAAGAAGAACCCGAGAAGACCCCGGGTAGAACCACCGACCCACGAGAAGCTACTGGCAAACTTTCTCACATATCCACGTTGGTCAAGCAGAGACTCGAACCCACAGTGACAGAGATGAGATGTGAGTGGTCTGTAAAGGTTTCTCCTGAGGATATATTAAAAAGATGTGAATATGGCATCAAGGTACAGCTTCCTAGGTAAATGGTTTAGATCTATATGTACGCAGCTGCGTATTTGCGTAGAGGTAGCTATGAAACTGGTGGAGTACAATGTTAGTTTTCAGGGTATAATACATATAAAATAATAATGTCACATCTCTACTTTTTTTCATTTAGTTTTCTTAAAATGTTCAATCTACGCTTAAAGACCTAGCTAAATCGTATCCTATTTCAAAATAAATGCTTTGACTTCAAACGAGGTGTTTCTAAATGAGATCGCGGTACAATCTGACTCGCTCTTGAATATTGAAGCAAAAGGGTAGCTAAGGTCGCTATATATATGCAAGTCTAAATTATTAAGCTTAGTACTACTTTTCTTTAACAATTAACTGACAAATATCTGAAAAATATCCAAAAGAGAAAGGAAACAAGATCTATTCATGTAAATAAATTGTTCATGGCCTCAACTTACTTTACAATACTCTCCTTGGCAGGCTGAGAAATAATTTCATTCTGGTGTACAGAAAGAAGAAAAACCTCGAATACACAAGTTTTGCTCTTTTATTTCATAACTCTCCCTCTGCTCCTCTCCTCCCCCCCCCCTCTCTCTCTCCAAGTAAACTGAAATACCAATATTAGCTATATGATTTACTCAAGTTTTATTTTCAAATATATATGTGTGCAGCTCATTATGTATTCACAAGTAATTGTATCATATTTGAGTTGACCTTAGCCTTAGTGACAGGACAGTGAATCTAGGATAGTATTCATTTTGTATTCACCCGTAATTACATCATATTGTCCTCACTAATATAGCCTCCAATATCAAGTTTTTTTGGTAAACCAGGTCATATCATATGGAGAAGAAAAAAAGAAAGAATTAAAGGGGTGTGGAGGTGTTATAACGCAACCTTAGTAAAGTTGTCCCATGGTATACCGCACATATGAAAAAGAGATAACACTATAGCCAGTGAATGATTTCCCACGCAGTATTAAATACCGAACAATATATACAGTAACTAATTACCTATCTATCTATCATCCTACATAACCAACCTACCTACATGCAAACATACGTACCTTTCTGTTTGTTAGTCTGTCCGAGACGGAAAGTAACGTTATAATGAAGTACCATCAGAAAAACAATCTTCGACTTTTTAAGGGAATACATTATATATAACAACTTTTAACCATATATTTTAAGGAATTTATATTTTACCTTGATCCCTTTTTATTTTACATATCTTTTAAAGAATGTTTGCATCTTTACGTTCCATTTTTTATCCTGTATTATTACATGTTCACGTTTATATGGAAAGATTTATCTTCCGATGGTATTTTTGCAATTCTTTATCTTTATAACTTAAATTTAATCTGCACGATATAGCCAGTATTGTGCTGATGCGCCGTTAAACCCTATTCATAACTACATACATACTGTCTGTCTGTCTTTTGGAAGGTAGGTGTGCATTCACACATGCATGCTTGCCTCGTTGGATGGATGAATGCATGGTGGATAGATGGATACATAGATACAAGGATTGATGTAAACATGAATGGATACATCGATGCTTGTTTATTTATTTATTCGCGTCCTTTCTCTTTACTTGACAAGCATGTGACTCAGTGCTCCATCACAAGTTTTACAGCTTACACATGCACTTGCTTTCATCGTTCCCATAGAAGGCGTACACCTCCAGATGTTAGTACATAAAGCGATGGGTTGTAGGAGGCCTTATTGTCCGTCATGCTTGATGTCCGCGGTCAGATAGATAAAGGAAAACGAGCCGCTTCTGACAAAGCGATTTAATTACATATAAAGTGTGTAGAAAAATAGGCGTTTACCGAAGTTTTGCTTTGTAATAATTTTGTAAGGGATACTTTCCTTTTTTCTTTCCTGCGATTGATGACTTTACCAATGTATAGGATGTAGCCATATTTGTAAACTCTACACCTGTCCAAGCAGTAATTGTCCGTACCTGTCACGTGGTTCAGTCCATAAATGTGTTATATTGTGGTGAAGCGCCATATTAGGGTTGTTGTTTAAATAGAAAAGCAGCAATACAGGTTGATACAATACAATATTGATCCTCAAGTACATCAATGCTAACGACTAATTCTCCACATAATGCGTATATATATATATATATATATATATATATATATATATATATATATATATATATATATATATATATCTGATTAATTGCAAACATTATCGTTGGTAATCTGGGTTTGGAAAGTTGCCATGATGGATATAGCTGTGACGTCGCTAAGTCGCATCAGGTTTATCGCCGCCGATACATTGGTATCCCCGATTTGCTGTTGCCAGAAGCTCATTTTGCAACTGTTGAAAGAAAATCACACAGAAAAATTATGTTTAATTATATAGTTAATGAAGAAGTAAATGAAGAAGATGAATTCAGATTATGGGGATACACGAAGAACAAGTTTATAAGACTGTCAGATTTATGCAACCTACTTCGAAACTACAAATGATTTGTTACATAAACTCCGAGTTTTATAAATGTACTCCTAGGCACTGCTAAAACGTTCGATATCTCACGAGCCAACGTATGCATGGTACAGATGTTATTGACTCTAATTTAAACAACGACACTTGAAATGAAATATTAGCATTAACAAATAAATACATTCTGATTAACATTGCAAGCTGACCTTAACAAAATGTTGGTATATATTTCCATTTGCTTGGTATATTCATTCAAGGTACATATGAGAATAAGACTTTGTTTTCCTTTGGTGTTTCAACAGACTTGACATGCACGTGATATCTCACCTGATCGTCAGGGAGACTCCATGATTCAGACCCTAAAATTTGGCCCAAAAATGAAGAAAACTGGAAATCTCCCTGAAGCCAATCAAGAAATTCCATATACATTGTCTGTATTTTTGGAAAATCTCCCTAAAATGAAGAACAAATCGCCCTATAGGCCTTTGAACAAGAAATCGCATATGACTTGAAATTATTCTACGAGTCTTCACGAGTTGTAACCAAACACAAAAAGTCTAATTCGATATATTGTTTAATGGTTGCATTGAAATGTTATTTCCCATTAAATTGCACGGAAATGGTCTAAAAGTACAAGGTTAGATCAGTTATTCCAGGATACAGCAGTTAATTGATACTGACTAGGGGAAATAACTGCATGTTCCTTGTATTCAGATGTGACCGATTTTGAGATACTATACTACAATTTTTCCAGATACATAACTTTACAAATTTTGAAGATATTGTATTTATCACATGACACGTCCAGATTTCTTACAATGAGTTACTACCAACCAGAAACGACGTGTTACCAACATTTTTTAATCTAGTCTCGTTCAACCAGATTCTTACGCGGTTGTTTCAGATCTACGCCCTTTCCAAAGTATACATCATTGTAGTCACTTAGGCGCCTTTGTTGATCTTAAATAAGATATTATTTTTTGTTCCAAAATTTTTTATTAATGTTGTTTTATCACAGTCTGTTCATTCATAACTGTTGAGTGATTTGCATCCTAATTGGCATCACAAAACTTAGAGACGAAAATTATCGAGCGCTGTGGACTTTTACAATGGGAGCTGAGCGCTATGGACTTTTACAATGGCGGCTGCGTATCAAACAGAGTCAAGAAAAGAGGATATTTGGGTCTAATCATGACTAATGCAGGGTAATAAAATCGCCCCCCCCCTCCCCCCATACAGGGCTTTCAATGTGACATCAGAGCGCACGAGATTTGATCAGGTTTATACAAGATCTCACACTTGGTCTCATCTAAAATTTCCACATTGTTAACACTGATTTTGTCGCATGTATTTCCTGGGGCGGTTATATAACGATCTTGCAAGCACAATTGATCTACGAGCACGCGAAATAAACCGAATATGGCCATTTAAAGCTAGGTGTAATATAATTCTGAAAAATGACACCTATAGCTGAAATAGTTGATACAGCATTTCTACATTATCTGTATGACTTGTAGAGAGTGTTTATCATCGCTCAAAGGTTAGTTCCGAGCTGTGACACTGAATCATAATGTGTAGTATGATAATAGGTCATTAACATTTACACTTCATGGGTACTGCCACGTAGGCCTGTACATCATATGCTATACCCAAAAGATATCCACGTATACATCATATGCTATACCCAGAAGATATTGATATCTTATGAGTATCATAATGTGTAATAAAATGACCTACAAAACACAAATATTGTCTTTACTTTCATACTAGTCTACTGTTTCACATTCTGTAAACAAATCATACAAATGATTTTTCTTTTGATGTTTTTTTTTTATCACACCCACTTGCTGTCATCTAAAATCGTTCAATGGTGTATATTATTAGGTAATTACTGTATGTTTTTTTTTTATATATATATGATAATATCAGTATGTATATAATTAATATAATAATGTCCATAAAATGAATAAGGCCAAAAGTGGTCATTGATTATTTATATTATTTATATTGTTAAGTATTTTGTAAAAAAAAAAAAAAAAAAATAAAAAATAAAAAAAATAAACAAGATCCATAGATTAAGACATTTCTCTTAATTTTTCTATAAAACAAAATATTATAGACCGATCATTTAAATTTCGGAAGAGAGGAGCCTGGGATTTTTTTAATTTTTTGTTTAAATTTCCGGCTTTTAAATAACTTGAAAAAAATATTATTACTGTGATTTACTGCATATTTCCTGTTACATCCATTACAATCGTTGAAAAAAAAAATGATCTTGAGGTGAAAGAAAATTTTTTTAAACAAAATCCTGGCTCTAAAGAAAATCCAGGCCTCCCCTCCAGAAAACTAATTATCGTTTCCTTAGGCACGACAATGATCTGTAATTGATATGATATATACTAGGATATCTGAATCCTTGTCACTTCAATATCTCTCTCTCTCTCTCACTATATATATATATATATATATATATATATATATATATATATATATATATATATATATATATATATCTTTATTTATTTATTGTCTTGGTACTTTACTCTTCTTTACTATTGTCTGTTACTTTACTTTTCTTTTTTACTATTGTCTTGATACTTTACTCTTCTTTCATAAATTTGTCAGTTCACATGCACAAATGTTTTACATCGTGTATAAATGTTCTCTCTGCAAATTTACACTTTGATGCAAAATAAATTTCGATTGCGTTTAAATGGGTTTTCATGAACAGCAGGAGCAGATCCAGAAATATAGTTTACGGGGGTAGGGGCTGGGGAGGGGGCAGGGGGGTGAAGCCCCCGGAAGCTCCTGCATTTTAAGCGTTACTATGGCATAGTTTTAACCATTATAATATAAAGAAAACTTACTCTGGTATACGTTCTGGCTGTTTCTCTCTTATTTTGTGTGTGTGTGGGGGGGGGGGGGGGGAGGGCCCTGCTGGCTTTTTCCCCCTCCCCTTAATCCGCCCATGAATATTGAATTATTATTATTATTATTATTATTATTATTATTATTATTATTATTATTATTAAGGCCCGGATCCAGACAGGGCACTGGTAAATACAAGTAACAGCTTTTGAAATGTTGGCATAAAGCAATTTGATATATCAATACTGTGGAAATATGAAACTGTGGTTCTGCTATGGTTTATTACTACGCATACAATTATGGTCATTGCTTCTATATAGACACTAACTCCAATGATGCATTTCCAGATTTCAATCGAAACTCTCTCTCTCTCTCTCTCTCTCTCTCTCTCTCTCTCTCTCTCTCTCTCTCTCTCTCTCTCTCTCTCTCCATCAGTAAAGGAAACATTGTGGAAACATGTGGTCTGAGTGAGAAAAGAGAATTCGAGCTGGATGAAGATTTTGAACTTACATCAAAGAACGTACGTCATTATAATGGTATGTGTTCACTTTCAATGGAAGTTTTCTACAGTGTTATAAGATATCACTGATACAAAGTTGCCAAAGCCTGGAGAAACAATGGCCATTATGTAAATTCCTTGGCTAGGTAGCAAAAACATATCTGCTGTAGTCCATTTGTTTTGTTTTGTTACTTACAACAAGGTTCTTAGGGACTGATCATTTAATTTTCAGAGGGGTGAGGGCCTGGATTTTCTTTCGAGCCGGGATATTTTTTTCTTCTTTTACCTCTAGACAATTAATTTTTTTTTTCAACTAATACAATGGATATAATAGTGTTGTTTTAACCTCCAACGACATGGATCCATATCTCGATCGCTCTCCCTCGTTTGTGTTGGTGTCTCTGTGGATCTATGATCGCGGAACTGACATCCAAACTGACCACCTTAGAGAGAGAGAGAGAGAGAGAGAGAGAGAGAGAGAGAGAGAGAGAGAGAGAGAGAGAGAGAGAGAGAGAGAGAGATGGGGGGGGGGGGTAGTATCGGACTCAGTAACTGCAAATTACTTCAAACCTTTGAATTACTTCTGCTCATTTGTTATTTCGCTTGGCCTATTCTCTACACTGTTCAACGTACCCGCCGGGAAGCGATCGATACATCTGGCTGAACTTTCACTGTTCGGCACCCTGGCCGTGTAAAGTTGTATCATCTTTCAATACCAACTTTGAAGTTTGAATTAATCAGCGTGTCTTTTTATCTATTTAATAAATACATTTTTTTAAAAAATGACAAATCAGCAGATTCAAATAAGATTAGGAATTGATGCAGAACTACATTTTTTAGCGGACACACTCGGCAGAGATTTGAAGAGTTAAGTCCCTGCGTCAATATACAGCTTTTAGTCAATTTTAATTCCTCTGGAAATGGATGTATATTTATATATGATATCAATTTAACTATATACGAGGAGTATTTGAAAAGTTCTGAATATTTTGCTATAATATTTTGTTTCTTTTAATCTGTCAATAAATTTAATGCCGATCAATAACCAAAGTAACCCTCAATAAAATGATCGGCAGTTGCACGTGCAGCGCGCCCGACACCTGCAGATATATGCGTGTGACGTAATATAAATAATGACAGTGACGTAAAATGTTGGACAAGAAGAAGAACAATTCTGCTACTGTTCAAAGAGCATGCTGTAAAATCCGACTGCTCTTAGGGTATTCTTTGACTGATAGGGTACTCTTTAACTGATATCGAGGCCGACTTGGATAAAGTTTGCTGATGCAATTCTCTGTCGTATCCTAAAATTTTAAGGTGGTTTCATCGTTTTAAAGATGATCGCGAGTTGATGGAAGACTACCCACGTTCTGGAAGATCATTGTGTGCGATTGGTGAGTGGGAAGTGGCTGCTGTGAAGGGGCAATTGATGAAGATGTTCGACACAGAGTGGAAGATATTTCTATTATCACAGGCAATAATTCGTCAGCTGTTTTTAATATATTAAACAATCATTTGAAGCTCAGACAGGTTTGGGCAAGATGGGTCCCGCATTTGTTGACGGCTTATCAAAAACAGACTCTGGTTAAAATCGCCAAACAGCTACTCGCCAAAAATGAATATAGCGACCAGTGACGTTTGAATGAGATTGCCACAGGTGAGGAAACATTGATTTACTGTTTTGAACCCGACTCAAGATGTGTGATTTGTGATTCTGGGGGTTTAACGCTATATTTAGCACATGATAGGCCATGCATGGCGGCCAGTATATTTGGTAGAGTCCGGGAAGAACCACCGACCTACGGGAAACTCCTGGCAATCTTCCTCACATACCCACATTGGTCGAGTCAAGACATGAACCCACGCGAACAGAGGTGAGATGTGAGTGATCGTAAAGGCTAGTGCTTTAGACCTTGGGGCCACACCCGACTCAAGAGAAAATAATAAAGTTGGATCGGAGAAAAGGTGCAGAGACTACAAGCTCGACGTAATCGGACTGTCAAAAGAGTTTTATACGCATTGTTTTTTTATCCAAAAGGTCCGGTCGTCCAAATACCTGTGCCTGACTCTGCCAAAAGTTGTGGAACACTACCTTAGCGCGTGTTCACGCACCGGTACCCGAAGTATCCATCTACACATAAATCCGCCGTCGTGACAGCCTTCCTGAAGGAGCAGAACCCTGGTTTAGCTCCAAGTGGTTTTTGGTTGAATTCCATTATCTAAGCTTCGTTGTGGGGCAGACGATTTGAAAGACGACATGCGGTTGGAAGTGCAGTTTTCCAGTCTATGAACAATATACCAAAAAGTGGATACAAAAGGGCATTTAATAATTTAATAGTCAAACTGAGAAAGTGTGCAGAGGTGCATGGAAAGTAATTTGAGAGGATGCACTGACGTACTGTTCACTACTAAAGAACTTTGTTGTACAGCGCACTAATATTTAGAAATTTTTAAATACCCCTCGTATATAGTATGTGTAATTGTAAATTGATGGCAACAATTTGGTATATTATAAATGTCACATATTGCACCCATGATTACAAATATTTAGCACACCTATCCTTTCAAATTAAAATAATTATTGTTCTTTCGTTTATAATAACAAGCTTAACAATTACTCTTATCGGCCAAATGGAAAATAAAATCAGTGTAACTAAATAAAAAGCAGTTGATAAAACAGAAATGCAAAACATACACATTCTCCTATGGTCATTTTATCATTAGCAATTACCATATTATCTGTTCTGTTACTACTTTTAATCTGCACATGGCAGTTCCTTCGTATTAGTTGTCAATGTGATCCCTGTCAAAAGTCATACCAGTGGCAAAATATTATTTGCCTTGAATTATAGAAAACATCCAACTGTTGTCTGTCAGTCACATGCATATTGGTTAGGCAAATTGTTTTAAATATATGCGTCCGGAAAATGATTGATAAGTTTGTGACACGGTGTTGATATTCAAAACTTGCAGCGGAAAACAAACTGTCCCACTTACCGTATGGTATTTCTAAATTTGCAACCATATGCTGTGCATGGTTGTTCTTAGCTGCACCCTATGAAAACAGAACTGTGTATGTTTTGAGCAAGTGAAATACTAAGATTTCAATTTTAAGAAAAAAAACATTAAAAAAAATTGATGAAATAAAATAAAATCGGTACATGGATGATCAGTCTGGAAATTATACAACGTTTGAGCTGCAGATTTTATTTCAACCAATCACAGATGTTAAATTAATTTATAGAGGTTGTTTCTGATTGGCTGATAGTGGACACTCAATCTCAAAGATTTATTATCGCCAGGATGTTTATTCTTTTAGATACAAATGCCCGTAAAAATGGTTTGACGAAACATAAATAGACAGACATGCTTTTAGATATTTTTAAAAATGGGCATCTCGTTGCATCTGTCCGTATTTCAGTGAGTTTTCTTTTACTCTGCATGACCTTATGTTGTTTAAAGCTCATTGGGCAACACAAGTAGTCTGATTAAGTTTAAATCTCATTGGGATACACAAGTATTCTGATTAAGCTTAAGGCTCATTGGGTTACACAAATAGTCTGATTAAGTTTAAGGCTCATTGGGATACACAAATAGTCTGATTAAGCTTAAGACTCATTGAGCTACACAAGTAGTCTGATTAAGTTTAAGACTCACTGGGCTACACAAGTAGTCTGATTAAGCTTAAATCTCATTGGGCTACACAAGTAGTCTGATTAAGTTTAAGGCTCATTGGGCTACACAAGTAGTCTGATTAAGTTTAAGGCTCATTGGGCTACACAAGTAGTCTGATTAAGTTTAAATCTCATTGGGCTACACAAGTAGTCTGATTAAGCTTAAGGCTCATTGGGCTACACAAGTAGTCTGATTAAGCTTAAGGCTCATTGGGCTACACATGTAGTCTGATTAAGCTTAAGGCTCACTGGGCTACACAAATGGTCTGATTAAGTTTAAATCTCATTGGGTTAAACAAATGGTCTGATTAAGTTTAAATCTCATTGGGCTATACAAATGGTCTGATTAAGTTTAAATCTCATTGGGCTACACAAGTAGTCTGATTAAGTTTAAATCTCATTGGGCTATACAAATGGTCTGATTAAGTTTAAATCTCATTGGGCTTTACAAATGGTCTGATTAAGTTTAAATCTCATTGGGCTACACAAGTATTCTGATTAAGTTTAAATCTCATTGGACTATACAAATGGTCTGATTAAGTTTAAATCTCATTGGGCTAAACAAATGGTCTGATTAAGTTTAAATCTCATTGGGCTAAACAAGTAGTCTGATTAAGTTTAAATCCCATTGGGCTACACAAGTAGTCTGATTAAGTTTAAATCTCATTGGGCTACTCAAATGGTCTGATTAAAGTTAAGGCTCATTGGGCTACACAAGTAGTCTAATTAAGTTTAAATCTCATTGGGCTACTCAAATGGTCTGATTAAAGTTAAGGCTCATTGGGCTACACAAGTAGTCTAATTAAGTTTAAGGCTCATTGGGCTACTCAAATGGTCTGATTAATTTTCAGTTTTATAAAGTTTATTTTCATGTAAAATTTTCACTTGGTATCGAAACTTTACTTCGGTTATCAGAATAGATCGGTTTCGGTTTACTGAATTTAAAGAAGGAAACATTCGGGACCAGAGAAATGAAAGGGGATTTTAGTTTACAAAGATTTAAGTTTCCAGAGCTCTCTCTCTCTCTCTCTCTCTCTCTCTCTCTCTCTCTCTCTCTCTCTCTCTCTCTCTCTCTCTCTCTCTCTCTCTCTCTCTCTCTCTTAAGCCCGGGTTGGGTGCCTCAGTGTGATGTTGAGAAAGGCATTTAGATCTGATTTTCTCGGCCTACTATAGCCAGTAATGTGCTTAAAATGCCGTAAAAAATAACAAAAACAAAAGTAAGCACCTTTATCTACCTACTTACCGACGTATGCATATATGTGTTTTGCATGTGTCGTAGTGTATTTTGCATGTTTGTGTATGTTAATCGTTTTGTGTTTGTCAGTGTTATGAAAACATGTGTGTATGCATGTATGTATGTATGTATGTATGTGTTTATGTATGTATGTATGTATGTATGTATGTATGTATGTATGTATGTATGTATGTATGTATGTATGTATGTATGTATGTATGTATGTATGTATGTGTGTGTATGTATGTATGTATGTCTGTATGTATGTATGTATGTTTTTATGTATGTATTTATGTGTGTTTATGTATGTATGTATGTATGTATGTATGTATGTATGTATGTGTGTGTATGTATGTGTGTGTGTATGTATGTATGTATGTATGTATGTATGTATGTATGTATGTATGTTTCTCCATTTGTCCGTTCTTTAAGTCTATATCTGTGTGTGCCTTTGTGATGTTGTTTCTTTCTGTATGTGCAAGCTTAGATCTGTAGTGCCGAATAAAATGAATTATTGTGTTCAAAACAATAACCCCAATCATCGCTGACAAATCACCACTATAATGAGATTTTAATTTTTTGTAAACAAAAGTATTCCTTATGTCTAGTATGCGGAGTGAAATCTAGAATCCATCCAGGGATAGTCCATATACTGTAGTACTCTCTGTCTGTCTGTCTCTCTCAGTGTCAAAGGAGGTTCAGGATTTAATGAAACCACACCTAAAAATACTCTCACGTCCCTCTACCCACTCTTTGGTAGTTTTATCAGGTTGCAATGAATGAAACCGAATTCATTAAAAATGGAAAATAAATATCTCACAACCATTTAAGTCTACTTACATTGAAACTTTTCGAAATGACTGTCTGTGTTCCCTGATGATGCTGTTTGTGGTAGCCGATGTCGATGATGTTGCCCTATTCGATTCCATGGGTGATTTTGATTCAATGGCACTGGGATAGTGGGCGGTGGCGGCCTCGATTCACCTGTATATTTGTTTATGGCGCGTTACAACAAATTGGCTGCTTCATTTAACAGCCTAACAACGTTACTTATATCATTTTATCTCACTCGATGCAACATGTTCAAATGTTTTGCGCTCTTGGCTCTATGAAAGTAATCTCCCCTTACAATGCAGGGGAGTCCTGTTCTTTTGATAAAGTTGATTATTTGACTATCATGTTTCGTTCATTTGTCAATAGTTTTTGTGTATAGGTGATGTACATGGTTGTGTTTCTATAAATTGTCTGTTGTTACTTTGTTTTATTTTATTTTAGCTTAACCAGCTTGATTTTTTTTTGTTTCATTTACATACCGTTTATTTCTTTTGACGTTTGATTGTTTCATTCGTATTTTGCTTGTTTCTTTTTTTTAAATTTGTGTTCGATTAACATTTGCTTTGGTGTGTGTTTTTTTTCTTCATTCCATTGTATTCATTTCATTTTTCATTTGTTTGCCTTGCATGAGTGTTGCTTGATTCATTGTATGTTATTTTGTTTGCCTTGCATGAGTGTTGCTTGATTCATTGTACGTTATTTTGTTTGCCTTGCATGAGTGTTGCTTGGTTCATTGTATGTTTCATTGTTTGCCTTGCATGAGTGTTGCTTGATTCATTGTATGTTATTTTGTTTGCCTTGCATTAGTGTTGCTTGATTCATTGTATGTTATTTTGTTTGCCTTGCATGAGTGTTGCTTGGTTCAATGTATGTTGTTTTGTTTCATTCGACTTTAGTCTCTTTCAGTCATCATCAGTTTTTCCTGCTCGTTCTTGGTTTGCTTTTTATTCCGCTATTTACATCATACAGTGCTTGTCTGTTTCGTTTGTGCCTCATTTGTTTTATTTTACTATTGATCTTATTGTGTGAGCTTTAATCTTTTTTATTTTACAAGAATGCTTGTTTTATTTGAGATTTTCTTGCTTTATTTGAAATGTACTTGTTTTAATTTCATATCTTTGACGGCTATGTCCTTCCATAGAAAACCGCCAAGGTCGGCATGGTCGGATTGCAAACCATGTAGTTCACACTGACTTTGCTTTAATTGATGGCTGTAGTACTTTTCTATAAACATTTACATACCAAGTGAAGTGACTCTACGGCCAATATCTTCTGAGAAAATTATCTAAACGTAAACCACAATCTCAGTGTTGACGCCAGATGGACGTCCGACCGGCCGACCAGATGAACATCAGAGCAGACTATCATCAATCCATAAGCCGGAGGTAATCCGGCCAATGAGACAATTTTCCTCATATACCCCCTTACACACACACACACACGCACGCACACACACACGCGCGCGCGCATACACACACACATCAAAGGCAATATAAATCTCAACTGAGATGTTCCAGTCAATGCAAAATACAGTAAAATATCTGTCATTATGGTCCAGAGAGCATTCATAATTACCAGCCTGTATGTTCATGTCATATAGGTCGTCCCGTATTTTATGATCTGCATTCCCGTTGAAACTATATGAAAGAGCTATAGTTCATATATTTAAGCAGATATTACTTGTCTGGGCCACATTCTTAGTTATATGCAGTAACACTTTTATAACTCCAACACCAATCACTCAAACCAGTCCAGGCATAAGGCCAGGCACTCTCTTGTCTGCGTCCTCGAAAACTATTTACTAAGGGCCCGCAGCACTTCTAGGTTTCGAGCGTCTTCCTAATCTATACATCCTTGTAGCTAATTCAAATCTTATCATGTTGTCCAGGATTTTATGGCTTACATGTATAATTATTGGAGAATATAACCTTTCAAACGGAGTCAATAAATAGTCTTCATCACGTTGAGAATGCTTTTAGATAGATAGATAGATAGATAGATAGATAGATAGATAGATAGATAGATAGATAGATAGATAGATAGATAGATAGATAGATAGATAGATAGATAGATAGATAGATCTTAAACAGAACACTGTTTTGGCGAAAAACGTTTGGTCATTTCACAGAGGTGGCCAGTAAAGACATCTTTAATTACTGATATAATGGCCAAATTGGTGGGGCCAAAATATTTGTCCAGCTTGCAGAGGAAGCCTGGTTAGTTAGGCCAGCTTAGATACAGGTGTGTGTGTGTGTGTGTGTGTGTGTGTGTGTGTGTGTGTGTGTGTGTGTGTGTGAGACAGCCAGTCGTACTTAAATAGTAATTTGTAAACTACAATTTCAAAGGTTAATTGCTTCAGCCTTGAAGCGTGAATCCCTCACAACACCCGTCTGAAAAGTATATATGGACATGCATCCAATTAATCCCTCATAACACCCGTCTGCATATTATATGTGGATATGCATTCAATGAATCCCTCATAACACCCGTCTGCACATTATATGTGGATATGCATTCAATGAATCCCTCACTGCACCTGTCTGCATATTATATATGGATGTGACGTCAATGTTAAAGAAAAGTTAATGGTTATTTTTTAAAACATACATTTATATTCACCTGTGGGTGTAATAATATACACCTGGATTGACTTTCAGAACTTGAAGGAAGGGCTATTGGGAACAGGGGTGGGGGAAAATTATTTACCTAATATCAAGGACAGTGCTAAGCCGGTGTAGCATGAGATACGTAAGTTCGTAAGACGTTTGGTACAGTCATTGATTACATGCAAGACATTGGGTACCGTCATTGATTACATGCAAGACATTTGGTACCGTCATTGATCACATGCAAGACATTTGGTACCGTCATTGATTACATGCAAGACATCTGGTACCGTCATTGATTACATGCAATAAAACGGACAATTTCCGAAATACCAACAGCTGCGTCCCCTATATGACTGTTCGGTTGGCTTTGGTTACAAATTGGTAGTCGGCATTGTATAAGTAATAAGAAAGACAAGAATAATATTGGTACTTGAGAAAGTACCAAGGAGGACGCGAGTAAAATTACATGAAACAGAATAGTTTTACATTTCCATTAAAAATGAATGAAGGAGTTATCATTTATATGTTTAAGAGAATATTACTTGCCTTGGCCACATTCTTGGTGTTTCCCATCACAGAAAATAATCGAAAACAAAACCGAAAAATATATATATTTACTTTTCTTTTACGCTTATAATTGATAAAGATGTGAAGGTCTCAGCCAAGAATGACCAAAATGATTTTGTTTTGGAATAGTATGTCTCGACTGATTCGTCGGTACATGGTCCAAAAACTTAACTATTTTAGAATTAAAAGTAGGTCATTGCAACCATAATTCGTAATTTACTTGTTATGGTAACATGGGTCATGAAATACACTAGTCCTAGTTTTCAATGACAATTCCGTTTTTGGATATTTGTGGACTGTTATGTTCGGGTTGGAGGTCAGAACATTCCCTATCGAAAATATAACCACGTGTTGGAGGCATAGGGTATAGCTTTGAAACAGGCTATCAAAATTAACCGAGATAGTATTGAATCCTACTTGTCTGATACCAATAAGTAGAATATTTATCTTCTCATCCATAACAATTAAAACTTATTTCTTTTTTAAAAGGCAACGTAGCAGCCCAACCTGATTAAAATCGAGATCTACTTATCAATAAAACGGGATGGGAAAGGTAAGAAGAAACTTGGACTTGAAAGGTACATGTATGCCACTTCTACCTGCATGCACCTTCTTCACGCCAATCAAATTTCATGACTGCAGATACAAAGTGTATATAATCAATATGACCTAGGTATTGGGGTAGCCACGGTGTTTCAGTGGTTAGCGTGCCGGACTCACGACCGAAAGGGTGCGGGTTCGAATCCTACCGTCGGACCAGCCTGGGTCAACTACCGTGGTGTGTCCTTGGGCAAGACACTTTACTCCAATTACCTCGGCACTAAATAACTTACTTGTGTTGCTGTGCCGTAAAGCACCAAGCCAAACCAAACCAAGACCTACGTTTGTCGATTGTTAATAGCACCCTCCAAGGACAAGATACCACTGAAGAGAAAGTATTGGTCAGCGGCGGTCAATTGGAATTTCTTCATCCGGAAATTGTCCACTTTACATTGTGCGTGCTGGGTAAACCATTCTACTATTATAGCCAAACTTTATCTTCAGTATTTGACGTAAACCCTCCAATATTGTGGTGCACACTGTTCTGTTTATATCGTGCGTGCAGGGTACACCATTCTCCTATCTGAGCCAATCTTTCTTGTATTCAGCTAAAAAAAACAGTCCAATAAGGTAGTATTCTTTTTCTTCAAGAATTGAAAACAGTCCAAAAATACCCATATCTGCTGTCTCAAATCCAATCAAGAGGACTCATCTTCCTGTAATAATATTTCACCTATTCTCTATGATATCGTGTACCCATTGCATTCTACATAAATTTTTCATCCAAGATGGCTGATCTTTGTTATGGATATTCTGAATGATTGTGGACTAATGGACTTATGGAATAAACAACATGTATATTTGATCTAAATATACCAAAGAAGGTCAGCCAAACCAGGGACTGTATATAACACGTGCATGTTAGTCTGAGCCGAAATTTTACAGGATAGTTTTGTACAGTTATGGAAAGATGAAATCTGAACTGTATCTAACTGTATCAATCACAGAATGTTTAAAAATAATTTTAAAAAAATAAAATAATAATAATAATTATACTCACACCGGGCTTTGTAACATATTTGTGTCATTTTCGTTACATTAGTCATAAGCTTCCTATATTAGTTGGTAGATTTTTAAATAGTGATGAGTCTGATAGGATATGCCCTCTCAGTGACCGATAAGAACTGGGCGATGAGTTTCACTACTAGTATATTTTTCATTCTATTTATGTGAAGAGGGAAAGAGCTCAATTTTAACCTATACACCTGTTAAGTAAACCAGGCACTGTTAACTTTGAAACCCTCATGAACAACATGGATACTTTTAAAAGTACTAATTGGATGAGGGGCCCCGGGTGGCCGAGTGGTCTAAGGCGCTCCTCTTTACTGATTACTGACATGTCACCTCTGTCAGCGTGGGTTCGAGGGTATGTGAGAAAGCCTGCCAGTAGCTTCCCGTGGGTCAGTGGTCCTTCCCGTGATTTTCCCGGGTTCTTCATCCACCTAATATATTGGCCGCCATGTATGGCCGATCATGTGATGAAAAATGGTGTTAAACTCAGAAAAAAATACACACACACACATACACACACACACACAAAATAAGATAATTGGATGAGCGAAATTTTGCAAAATGTTGTTAGGCTTCAAGATTATGATGTTACCTTTTACAAGTGTGTTCACTGTACATAGTCCTATGTTGACATTTGTATGCATTCATGTACTAGCATACCCCATGTGAGACCTTTAGTGAAATAATGTCTCAGATGTTTCAAATGACCACTATTCATATAGACAAGTCAACAGTGACATTGTTGTTTTCCACATAGAAAAACGGGGAAATTCAATTGAAATTGTCCGTCCTTCCATTCTTCCTTCCATCCCACGTTCGTTTCTGCACAGTAACTCCCTTAATTAGTATTGGATTTCAACTAAATTTGCTATGCGGCTGGATATCGACGAGACCTTTCCTGAGTTCGATTGTTATCGTTTAGCACCGCTAAAGCTCTGGATTGTCGGACCCACCCACTTTGTTTTCCGCACAAGTACTCCCTTAATTATTATAAGATTTGACTCAAGTTTGGTATGCAGTTTAATATTGACGAAACCTTGTTTAAGTTTGATTGTTAGCGTGCTGAGTCGTCGTTTAACGAAGTTATAGCCCCTGATTGTCCGACCCACCCACTTTTGTTAACGCACAATAACTCCCGTAATTATTTATTGGATTTCAACCAAATTTGGTATGAACAAGATAATAATGAGTTCTTACCGAAGTTAGATTTTCGGCATTCTGTGTCATCGTTTAGCGGAGGTATAGCCCTTGATGTTTAGACCCACCCACTTTTGCTTCCGCAAAATAGCTCCCCTCATTATTATTGGATTTCATCCAGATTTAGTGTGCAGCTTACTATTGGTAGGGCCTAAGAAGAGTTTCTGTGTTTTCGTTTAGCAGAGTTACAGCCTTTTACTGTCAGAGCAAGCCACTTTCTCTTCCGTACAATAAATCCCCTAATTATTGTCAGATTTCAACCAAATTTGACATGATGCTTGATACTGGTGATATCTGAGTTCAGTTTCATTGTCAGAGTTCTGCGTCATCGTTTAGCGGAGTTATAGCCTCTGATTGTCAGACCCACCCACTTTTGTTTCCGAAAAAATGCTCCATTAATTATTATTGGATTTCAATAAAATTTGGCATGGAGCTTGATATTGATGAAACCTTATCTGAGTTCGATTATTAGCCTTCTACGTTTTCGCTTAATAAAGTTATAGCCCCTGATTGTCAGACCCTCCCACTTTTTCCCGCATAATAAATCCCTTGATTATTATTGGATTTCAACCAAACTTGGTATGCAGCTTGATTTTATTGAGACCTTCGCTAAGTTGGAATGTCAACGTTCTGCATCGTTTTTGCAGAGTTATAGCCCTTGATTGTGAGATTCACAGGCATTCATGTCCGCACAATAACTCCCTTAAATAGTATTGGATTTCAAACAAGTTTATCTGCAGCTTGATTATGATATGAGGCTAATGAAAAACCAGGGACACCAATTCCTAGAATTTGCTTGTTAAGGGTTGCATTTATGCAGGAAATAATTCACGTTGTATTTTCTATGAAGGCGACAGGCACATGAGCTCTTGACTGATATAGTAATATATCATATTGCTTGTCTACTAATTTAGTGCTGTTTGTGGTGTATTTGTC
Organism: Margaritifera margaritifera; assembly: GCA_029931535.1. NCBI lineage: Eukaryota > Metazoa > Mollusca > Bivalvia > Unionida > Margaritiferidae > Margaritifera > Margaritifera margaritifera. The sequence goes on along the minus strand of JAQPZY010001399.1, from coordinate 203,036 downwards.
TAACCAGGTTACCGATTGGGTACGCATGCATCCCTCCCCTTTTTGTTAATGATTGAAAACCATGTGAAAAGAAGGGGCTTACATTCAATTTCAAATCTTGTTTACTCGATATATTTTTGAAAGGCGTTTTGTTGATATTTTTTGTCATCTGGAGATGGGCAGAAAACCTCAGCACAACCCTGTCTATATAGTGCCGAGTAAGTTTAGGTATCCCCAAAAAGGCCTACAAAACATAGATAAAGGCAACAAAGGGTAAAGCCCTCTAAACCCTCGCCAGATTTTCAATTATTTAGAGCTTGTGAAATCTTAGTCCCAGTTTGGAGTAAGTTATAACAATGTCTAATGGCGTCAGTTTAATAACAGAATTACTTCTAATCTCATCAGAAAATAAATTACTCGTAATCTAAAAAAAAAAAAAATGAGTCAAGAATTGTTTGCATTTCAAATATAAAATTACATCATAATATCTATTAGTAAAAACCTCTCAAATCAAAAGCTTGCATTTAATAAAATGTATAGGAAAGTGGCTTGCGTGAAATACCCCTATTGTAATGCTAGCGGCGCTTCGTAGAGTTTTCATTACTGCCGATAAAAGGCTTAGAGGTTGCTGTAGTAATGCCCAACGGAAGTCATTCGGAATTTTACTATTATACGGCGCATCAGCACAGCACTGTCTATATAGTGCCGAGTAAGTTTATGTATCCGCAAAAGGCCTACAAAACATAGATAAAGGCAACAAATGGTAAAACCTTTAAAGAGGTAGTACATGTATAATCGGATACTTATAATACCCGACATCGAAAACTCTCCTCATAACAATAGAAAACTGATATGAACTGTCGCGTCTATCGAGACTTCCCGAGACTATGCGAGAACTTAAGTTCGTCAGTGTGTTTATGTGTTAAGGAAGTTTTCAGTAGAAGTAAGCATTCGTGTAATGTGAAACTTGTAGCTGCAAAGTAAGTTAAATTATATTTTGGATGAATGTATTATATTTCACGAGACATGGTTTGAAAGGTACGAGTGATACGAAGGACTACCAACACCTACTTGGTTAAATAAGTTATGCGCCAGGCCCTCTGTTGTTGTTTGTGTGCGGTGGGGCGTGAATGTCTTTTCGGATTGTATTATTCATGGTGGTTAATATTGTAGAAAACTCAGTAGCGGCACGAGGGTTCGAGGCTCCCGGGGGCAATGCTCTTTAGAGGCGCCCCTACTTTGCCACAGAGAAACAGTTTTTATATCAGTTGCCAACCTCCAAACCCGCTCCCACCCTCCATCCGCGCCCCGGTTACAGATGTAAAACAAGGAGCAAGACACTCCTTAAGAAATTTGTTGCAATTTTCCAAAGTTCTTTTTCTGCTATTTTTGTATTCAGTTATAAAATGGATTTTCAAATAATTTTACTATGAGTGTTCACATTCGAGTTTGTAGCTAATTTGTGTAAATCTCTCTGTGACTAATGCAACTTTAGTCTGTAGTTTTTTTCTTGTATATGCAAAAAAAAATAAAACTAAGTTTTATAGGAAGGCATGCAAAGACATGGGCTAAAGAAAAATAAATTTTCTTGTTAGCATTTAAAATAGTTACATTTTGAGATCAATTTTGCTTTGTAAATAAACAATCGTGGAAGTTAAAGTCGTTTATTTCCTACTCAAAAGCGTTAGTGCTTAACAAAAATGGACATTTCCTGTTAATATTCTCAAGTATGAATAATTTTTGTGAAGGCAATGAAGGCATATTTATTTTACCCCTGAAAGTGTTTCAAACCAAAACATAAATACATTGTACATGTACAAAAAGTAAATTACAGAGTCAAATTGCATTAGTCAGAGAGAGATTTGCACAAATTAGCTACAAACTCGATAGTGGACACTTCAAAATAAAATTATTTGAAAAAATCACGGAATAACAAAGGAGAAAAATAAAGTTGGAAAATTGAAACAAATTTGTTGATTGGCTTGCTCCTGTCTGACGTCAACACAATACTCTAAAATACATTTTTATTCTCTTTAGCTAATCTTGTATCTTTTGTTAATCATCTTAGCTGCAATTACCCAATTTTTCTATCATGATTAAAACCCTATGGGAACACACTCACAACCGACTGCACGCACGTAATAACAATATGTGGCCTATCGTATCGCTTATTTAGTCAAGTAGGCACTGGTGATTGATCACTCATACCTCTCAAAGAAGGCCTCGTGAATCAAATAAATTCGTCGAAAATATAATTTGTTTTACTTTGCAGCTACAGTTTTCAAATTATGCGACATTCACCTCAACTAAAAACTTCCGCAACACCAATACACATTCTTGCATCATCTCGGGAAGTCTCAATGGCCGCGATATTTCGTAACAATTTGCTATTGTTATGAGGAGAGTTTCCTTTCTCGTGTATTATAAGTCTGTGGTATAATTGAACAATTTGATTTCTTTTTTCTAAATCCTTGTGATAACATAACAACCTCTTGAAAATTTAAGATTGATTAGAAGTGTGGTTACTGAAATATCGACTTTAAATTTGGCTACATGTGACACATGTAGGATCTGGTCAACTCATCGAATAGCGGCCTGGCCGGAAGTGACCTACATTCAGCAATCCTTCGTCGTTAAGTGTTATAGCCAAAGTAGAATCTAAAGTATAAGAGGAACAATACATGGGACGAAGAAACACAAAGGTAAATTTAACAAGAAAACAGATTAGATTAGGCATGATTATAATGTTAGGTGTGTTGACACTGTACATAGTGTTTCAATAGCTTGGGACTTTTCTTAAACGAAAAACTCGGGCAAAGTTACAGTATACACACAGTCGATACATAAGTTAATCTACATTTCACATCCAATTTTTTTCTGAAAAATCGGTCAATCGGAATGAGAAAAATGTGTGTGTGTGTGTGTGTGTGTGTGTGTGTGTGTGTGTGTGTGAGAGAGAGAGAGAGAGAGAGAGAGAGAGAGAGAGAGAGAGAGAGAGAGAGTTTTAAATTATAGACCAGAGTACAGATCGCACTACAACACCTGTCGTTATCTACAAGATAACGTCGTATTTAATGATCTACCCATTTAAATAATGGTCGGCTTGTTATTCACGAGTTTATGTAATTATTAAATATTGCCAACTGTTATAAAGGAGACATATGATGGTTATTTGAAAAGTTATTAATATTTGTTATAACTTTATTGTTTCTTTGAACCTGTCAATAAATGTAATGCCGATCGATAGGCAAAATAACGTTTTCTAAAATAATTTGCAGCTGCACGGGCTGCAAACCGGACACATGCAGAAATATATGTGTATGACCTAATATAGGTATTACAGTGACCTAAAAATTTGGGAGACGGAGAACAATTCTGCTACTGAGCAAAGAGCATACATTAAAATCTGGGCGTTATTAGGGTACTCTCTGACTGATATCAAAGTCGACTTGGATGAAGTTTACAGATGTAATTATCTGTCATATCCTAGAAATTGTTAGGTGGTTTCATCGTTTTAAAGATGATAGCGAATCCATGAAAGATCACCCACGTTCTGGAAGACCGTTGTCTGCGATTGGTGTGCGGGAAGTGACTGCCGTGTAGGAGCAATTGTTGAAGATGTTCGATACACAGTGGAAGATATTTATATTATCACAGGCATTATTCGTCACTCATTCGAAACTCAAAGGTTTGTGTAAGATGGGTCCCGCATTCGTTGATGGCTGATCAAAAACAGACTCGTACCAAGCAGCTACTTACTAGAAATGAATATACTGACCAGAGACGTTTGAATGAGATTGTCACAGGTGATGAAACATTGATTTACTTTTACTCAAGTGAAAATGAAGTTTGAATCAGGGAAAAGAAGCAGAGATCACAAATTGCTCGATGTAGTTGGACTGTCAAGAGAGTTTTGTACGCATTATTTTCGACGTAAAAGGCCCGGTCGTCCTGGTACCAGTGCCTGACTCGGCTAGTGTGTCACTGGACATTTTGTATGCCTCCAAAGTGTTGCCAAAAGTTGTGGAACACTACCGAACCACCCATCCGCGCACCGGTACCCGAGGTACCCATCTACTCCATGACAACGCCCCAACCCATAAATATGCCGTCATGACATACTTTCTGATTGAGCACAGCATCCAAACGTTGCCACGTCCTACGGGTGCCACATGTTAGCTCCAAGTGGTTTTTGGCTGAATCCTGTTATCAAAGATTAGCCGAGGGGCAGACGATTTTGAAAGCCGCCATGCGGTTGCAAGTTTAGTTTTCCAGTGTATGAACAACATATCAAAATGTATATAAACTGGCATTCAATAATTAGATAATCAGACTGAGAAAGTGTGTAGAGGGGATGCATTGACGTACTGTTCACTAACAAAGAACTTTGTTGCACAGTGCACTAATGTTCAGAACTTCTTAAAATACCCATCGTAAGCTGTGTTTATTGACTCAACTGAACCTTGACGTTGGCTTAATCTGCGTTGACTTTAATCTATATGATGACCGGATGTACCCAATGCAATATAATTGGATCCCGAATTAAATGCATAATGAATAAAATGCATAATGACAATTCACAAAATACAGTATCATACAATATTGGACAAACATAATTTTCTCTTGAATACAGAATCAGAATCGCAGTACTGTACATTACTGATGATTTTAACTGTAACATCAAATAAAATAAAATCAAGTATAAAATGAGGACGCCTGCATGTCCTCGTTCTTTCTGAATGGTTCCACGGATAAGGTACGTGTAAAATGTGATTTAATCGGTAGATTTTGCAACCAAACTGACAGAAAAAATGTTACAAAGTATAAAAGATAATTTTCTTTTGTCATCTGCAGATTTCAATTTTTGTAAATCATAAAATTTCAGCGAGCATACAGCGGTGGGAAATTTAGCGAGGAAACAAAATGTAAATTTTTTTTTCTCACAACTGTATTGGTTTTTTTTTTATTAAACAATAATTTATCGCTACCATTTTCTGTCGCCATATGCTAAAATTTCCAATATAAATGTCAATAAAATAATATGATTGACATTATCCCCAAACTTACGAAATTACCGTAATTGTCTCATAACATAAATTCAATCTGACTTTGTTTACTTCAAATAATAAGTTTTCAAATCATAATATTACAACCATCAAAACTAGATAATTTAAATATAAATATAAAAATAATGACATCGTACTGTATTTACTGTACATTTCTTCTGACATCGATCTGGATTTTTGTATTTGTAGCATTTCTTAAGTTCAGTCATTAAGCTTTATAAAAATAGTAATAATACTAAGATGATGATGATGATGATGATGATGATGATTCATGTGCTCAGAATCACAAGGTTTTATCTGTGCATTGTATTAGGAATTTAAAAATAAGATTTTCCTAAATAGTTTCAATGAACAGAATTTCGAAATTAAAACATTTATCTGCGTATGAATTGAATATGTTTCATGCTTAATGGCGAAACTCTCGAACTCAACCAGTGTATACAAAATAAATAAATTTTATAGCACTGATTCCATCCGTGTCCAACATAAACTTCTACCAAAAACAAAAAAAAAAAAAAAAAAAAAAAGAAGGATATTATACACCCCTTTGCCGATTTTACAGTCTTCCCGATTTTTGTGTGCTGACTGATGAAATAACGAATATATGGTATTATTCTTCACGTTCTAATGTCAAAATTATTATTGACCGATAGTACGTTTGCGGTGGTTCAGTGGTTAGTGTGCCGGACTCGCAATCGAATGGATGCGGGTTTGAATCCTACCATCGGGTCAGCCTGTGTCGGCTACAGTGGTGTGTCCTTGGGCAAGGCACTTTACTTCAATTGCCTCGGCACTAAATAATCTACTTGTGTTTCTGTGCCGTAGAACACCAAATCAACAACAAAAGTACAATTGTTTATATGAGACATCATAGATAAAACCAGCTTAAAGCGGAAAGTGCGTGATGACTGCCACATAAAGTGTGAATATTGGAATATTTAAAAAGTCACATCTCTCCTAACCCGTTATATGTTTTAAATGGTGTGTGTGTGTGTGTGTGTGTGTGTGTGTGTGTGAGAGAGAGAGAGAGAGAGAGAGAGTGATTCTTAAGAGACATACTTTCGATTTCAAACGACTTGTAATTACATTGGATGATAACTTTAAAATATAAAGTCAGATTCTCCATGTAAAGCCCATTCGTTTCAAATAGTCCAAGATCTTCTCAGCTGGAACATAATCATGATGGGCTGCTTGCCAGGACGAAAAGGTTATCTCCATTAGTCGCCTCTAACAACATGCAGGGTGGGGCATCAGGCCTATTCTACATCCCTGACCCGCAGGGGGCCCTATTATGAAGTCCCCCCATATATATATATATATATATATATATATATATATATATATATATATATATATATATATATATATATATATATATATCGTTGTAAGCAGTTTATTATGAGATTTCAAGATAACACTTAATTATTATGTAACCCCCAAAAATAATTTGAGTTTACACATTTCAGAGATTATGAAGTGTACGCTTTGCAGTTGTTAAATATAATTCCTCGGATCTTTTATGGGTGCTCGAATTGAATATACTCAGTGCAACACCTGTGTTTACTTTTGCTCGCATAGCTTTTGCTTCGTTGGAACATTAATATCGCCTTTATTTAGATATGTATTCAGATAACTGTACAGTACTATTATTTGGTTTTTATTACGGAGGGTCTAGGCAGTATCATAAATCACAAGTTATTTATGTCGATAATTTATAGATACCTCCCGCGAAATTCAGCAAAATGCAGGTAATATATAATTATCCGCAGACTATGCGAATTACGCCCATGTAGTATGCAGATACCTAGCGGATAAATTAGGTTTATCTGAGTTAGCTGCATATTACCTGAATTTCTGTGAATTTTCGCTTGCGTTTTAATTAGCATTGCATACCCTAAATTATAATTTATTTGAGCTATGTCATATATACTGCCACGATTAACAACAAACCAGGTAATATATTGTTACATGAAGATAAGTAACAACAAACCAGGTAATATATAGCTACATGAAGATAAGTAACAACAAACCAGGTAATATATAGTTACATGGAGATTTTGCTAATTTATGATTGTAATAAAAAATTATTGTCAGGTAATAAATGTATAGATACCTGGCATTTTTAAGTTCAAGTAATCATTATTTAAATTCGATGCTTTTTATATGCTTACAACTTGTAGAACAAAAGCTCTATTGCGCATTTTCTACCGACAATTTAATTTGTTGTTGTTGATTTTGTTTTTTTGTTTAAACATTCAGATTTTTTCACACAACAAGACAATTACAAACAATCATTATATTCAGTCATAACAAGGAGCTGCGTGCCGGACTAGCGACTGCAAGGGTGTGGGTCATTCGGAACTACCTCGGCTATTTCTGCAAGACTAAAATATGCCCCTGATATATGTCGGCGCAGTAATTTACAGAAAAATCATACATTTTGTTTAGCGGAAATATCTTTGCAAAAAAAGGAACGTTAATCTATTCGGACTACTTTGGCTATTTCTGCGATTAGATTGACTGTAGGAAATGTTACGAATGAAAAAAAAGTTCGATCTTTCGTAACTTCTCGGTCAATCCTTGTTTCGTAAATAGCCAAGGTGGTTCCAATGGTAACTATCGACATATATTCGATGTATGATCCGTAGGATTGACCTCGAAGTTGCGAATGGGTGTGGGTTCGAATCCTACCATTGGATCAGCCTGGATCAGCTACTGTGGTGTGACTTTGAACAAGGCACTTTACTCCATTTGCTTCAGCACTAAATAACTAACTTGTGTTGCTCAGTAAAACACCAAAACAAAACAAAACAATCAAACCCGTAGTATATACATCAACACACAGTTGATCATGACTTAACAGAGTAAATACATAGATAAATTATAAACATTCGTACAGATTAACGTAACTAGTATATATAGTTTAGAACAAGACTTAACAAAGTACATATATGCATGCATAAATACACAATTTATTGGAGGGGTGGGGTGGGGACATGCATCTGACCAACCTACCTGCCTACCTACATATATACACACACACACACACAAACTGACATACATACATTATCATCATATAGTTTCGCATAATTTTACATGGAATTAGATGATACATGCATCCACCTGTATATATTATATATACATGTTACAGAATAAACATCACATGTAGCTGAGCTGTAGGTAAATAAAAGCTCTGAATAATTAAACGTAACTAAAATTAACAGAACAGTACCGAAAAGAACACAAACTTTATTTAGGATTAAAATGTGAAAGCAATTTGTAACTATAGACGTGAGGATGCCAACATGTCTTACTACAGAGGTCAAGTAACACAATTCTATTAAGTATTAAATACATTATTGATTTAAATTAGTTAAGAAAACAAAAATACCATTAAATTTGTATAAAATGTGCAGACCAAATTATAATTAATTCTCTTAGTCTTAGAATGCAATTTAATCGTAATTACTTTTACCTAATTAGTTATTTTCTGACTTTTTCTGTTGCGCAAAGTATAAAAAATTTAGACAATGTGTCTAAGATTCTTTTTGAATATGCAGACATGATGGCTTTACATTTTTATATATTTGGCCATGAACAATAAAATATTGTGGTAAATATTTTCTTCTCAATTCGGTATAAAATGGACAAGAAAGCAAAAAATTATATTCATTTTCGACAGCTCTTACAGTACTAATGTTACATAGCCGCTCGTTTCTAGGTAGTCCCTCATAATGACCCATTTCTATATTCAAGTTATGCAATACTGCTCTAAATCTGCTTAATGCAATTTTAAAATGAGCTTCATTTATCACATCCAAGTACTCTTTAATTGATAAATATTCTTTAACAAGGAATAATACTCCAGCTTGTTTGATGACCTCACAGAGGATATCAATTTTTGCTTATACTGACCTAAAATTGCCCAATGTTTCCCATTATTAGAGTTACCGTTATCAGTATCTCTTTTTAACATAGTATAAGTTCTAAAAATCAAACTATCTCTATTTACCAATATTCTGGTCCAAAATTTTAAAAGTCACATTTTTCTAAATTACCACATTGGGTATTTCCCCAGTTCCCACAGTGGGCATTTTCCTAGTTCCCACAGTGGGTATCACCCCAGTTCAAGAAAATAGGTCAACACACGCAGTAGAAGAGCAAATAATTTTCAACCAATTGTAAAGAGCATGCATAAAAGCTTATTTGCATATTGCGCATTTGCCTATATAGCCATTGCTTCGTTTGATGAATTTCTTGCAATCATTAGGAGAAGCAGTTGCTTTTGGGTTAATTGGAAATGAGTTCCATCAAAATGCTGTGGCTGAACTAAACATGTTTTGACTATACCGGACTGTTTGGGATCTTGGTATTTATACCATATTTACATATCTGAACAAATATTTAGAGTATTGTATCTGCGGAAGATCATACGAGTATGGAGTCTAATGCCATTTAAAAACCTGTAGGTCTCAACAGCCATATGCCTAATCATGTTTACATAAGATTGCTTTTTTGAACAGTTATCATAGTGCTCTAAGATGCAGTTTCGCAAGATGATTAATCCCATTTAATCACTGTATCCCTCAAAGCAAATGTGGGTTTTTGATCAAACATTTTCTGTCCTGTTGTTAAGCTCTGGACTTCATCTTGATGAGCCTCCATCTGGTGATCTGAAAACCATTTTATCAATAGCATGCTTTCAGTTCGAAGGGTTGATCTAAGAATTTAAGAATTCTCATTTGAGTAAGTAAAGATATTATCTTTCGAAAAATCACAGCGACATTTATTCTTGGTAAAATAAAGGATCTCATTAATAAATATGTTAAATATGATTGGTCCTACTATAGAACCCTGTGGTAAACCCACAGTGATATTTAAGTATTCATTGTTTTAACTGCCTAGCTGAAGACACTGCTGTCCATTACTCAGATAACTAGTACATACACCAACAGCCCCATCATCCAAACCCATAGACTATCAGCTTCTGTTTAATAAGGTGCTGAGGCAGGCAGTCAAAAGCCTTGGACATGTCCATTACAACCGCATCTACATAATTGCCCTTGTCCAATGCTCTCATCCATTTCTCAGTGATAACAAATCAAAATCGATTGGCAGTATAATCTACTCCGGAAAGCCGACATGAATTGGTGAAAGATGTTTCTGATATTTTTATGCATTCAACTGTTCACATATTACTCTCTCAAAGAGTTTTGACACAGAAGGCAAAATGCTTACAGGTCGATAATTCTGTTTATCTAGAGAATCATTTGTCTTACTCACAAGGATTAGTCTTGCTAGTTTGAATTGTTTCGGCAATGAGTGAGTTTGAGTCAATGGTTTTATTAACAGGATTTGTAACTGGACCTAACAATACTGTTGTACGCGAATGAATAATTTTTGGTGATACATCATCAGCACTAGTTGCATTCCTCATACCAATGCGCTTCATATATGATGCAATCTTTTCTTCTGAGACTTTCCCAAAACTAAACTTATCTTCATAGATAGCATAGTTATCATGAATTGCTTGGATACTGGTGTGAAGGACACCAGTCTCATTTGTAGATCATGGTCACTGGTCTCGTTTCCAATATCTTGAGCGACATTGAAAAAAAAAATATTCATTAAAAATGTCAAATGCTTCTTCCTGATTTGATACCATTTTATCTTCATTAGTAGGATAGTATTATCATTATGTACACCTTTATTGTCAAGAATGGGGGAAGATGAGGTACTCTCTCTCTCTCTCGATGGATGGATGGATGGATGTGTGCACATTTTACTCCAAGTTTGAGCTATATATCAGTTACAATAAAAATTTGAAACTAGTCTTAATTCATGATTCTTTTAGTTACCGAAAAAATCAACCTCAATCACTTCCTTACAATGTGCCATAGTTATAAATGAAATGTACAGTTTTTGAGTTATGTTCCTTGACAGACAGGTATGTATGGAAAATCCTTGGAAATAAAGGGGGAAAAACGAATATAAATTAGAAAAAGGAATAATTGAAACATTTGAAGGCAATCAAATAGTACATTTTCGCCTTGGAATGAATGCAAAAGGCCCTCTTACACACACATTCATCGTGACACAGAGACACCCCTACACTTTCACAAACCAACTTACTAACGCACAGGCGCGCACGCAGATCTACTGAAAGGAAACGAAAAGGCCTATCCAAAGGTACATCTATACCAAAGTAGCTTGAGAAATATATTGTTGTGGAAATGTTTTATAATACTGATCTAGGTAAGATACTACTGTATGAGTCGTTTGCTCATTTTGCAACTTTAATTCATCATCTATAACAACAACAACAATAATAAACACTCTTGAATGATATGGAACTGGATCTATATCTCAACGATGACATGAAAATTGTCGCAGGATAAATATATTCTATCAACTGTCGAAGTTCTCTCTCTCTCTCTCTCTCATGCTGATAAATTCCCAACACAACCGGAACGTTTCCTGGAGTAAGTTTTCTTTACTGTTAGATGGTTAAAATTATGCCCTGGAAACACTTAGAATATAGGAGCTTCCGGGGGCTTCGCTCCCTGGGCCCCGCACCAGAGGTTCTATCCCACAGACCCCTTGCATACTTGTTTATGTCCCTTAATCCCTACGGCTATAAAAGCTTGAAAATTCGAGTAGCCAGTGGCCTTACATTATTTGCAATATTTTCCTACCAGACGGAGAAGGGGGGGGGGGGGGGAAGACACATTTGATGCCGTACTTAACATTTTCAGATCGGACCATTGTGTACCATTGGCTGTAACATCAGTGATAATTTTTCCTTTTTAATTTTCAAAGACTTTTATTACTTCTCAAATTTCAACTTCTGCATATATTCTGTCTTTGCACTAACACAATTTGGATTTTTTTTTCTCCTGCTGGCCAAGAATACCATGTGCCTACCCAGTGCGAGACTATCGAATAAGGGAGCTTTTACCGGTACTCCGCTTTAGAGACATTTATATCGAAAAAATGTCGCGAAGCATCCTATTTTGATTGCTCAGAAAGTTTGCGCTAACGTAAATGAAGAAGTACATGTGCTGTGTACTAGGTCATCTAGTGCACAAAATAGTTTTATTTTCTCAGACGTTAACATTGATGTCTACCGAAAAAGAATTATTAGTCGTAGCGCTAACAAGCTAATCCTAAGCCATTTTAGCCGTCTGCATTATAAATAATGTTTCAGTCTGGTATGTGTCTGTGCATAGTACTTAAGGTCGACACTATTATCCTTTCGATCTGATTATCGCTGTGTTAATGTGTGTGTGTGCGCGCGCACTAAGCATTAAGACGACTATGGAAATTTGAAATTGTAAACACCGCTGTTCGGCTACAGTAGTGAATCATTATAAAAACAAGTTTGGGGCAGCTGTTACGGCAGATAGAGAACTGTCAGTTAGGTAATTATTTTCTACCGGAATTTAAGACAGGTATTTCTTGACATACTCTGTATTACCTGACTGTTTGTGATTTTCGCGAGCTATATTTAGCATTTGCATCAGGTATTACAAATTCTTAGAAAGAGATAAATATTGATAAATTCGCATTACCTGCCAATTTTAATTATCTTGAGATAATGCTAATACAGGGATACCTGCCAGATAAACTAGCTTATATTAGACAAGACAAGACAAGACAAGACAAGACAAGACAAGACAAGACAAGACAAGACAAGACAAGACAAGACAAGACAAGACAAGACAAGACAAGACAAGACAAGACAAGACAAGACTTCATTACAATCAGGTTGTAAAGTTTACAACATATGAGGTATATACGAAAAAGAACATGACTATAGCGTGTGATACCATAAAATAATGCTTAACAGGGATTACAAAAATTCGGAAAACATAATCTGATAACCTGCAGGTTTTTTTCAAGAGTCGTATGTTACCTGTATTCATTAATTGATTATATTTAAAAACGTTAGTCCTGGAAATGTAAAAATGATATATACATTTTTGTCTTTCATCATGAAAATAAGAACACGACAGAAGATAGTGATATTCATCGCCTATTTATTGGGCCTGACAGAGTGTAAAATATCTTTTGTTATAGGAAACATTAGCCCATCTACCAGTTTGAACAGGAAACCTATAATTTGCAGTTCTAAGCTTTATTAAGTTTTTAGATATATTTTTTCGGTAATGAGAAATAGATCTTTTCTAAATCCGAACTAGTTTTAAATAACCTGTAATTATTCATGACGTATTGATGTAAGCAGCCCAAGCTTGTCTTTATTGATCTTTTAGTCGTAGTTCTACAGATTTTGTTAACCATTTAACTGACGCAAAACTTTGATTTCTCCATATGTAGTTAAACCCAACGTCATCTAATACAGATTTTACAACTAGTATCCATTTGTTATCATAGCAATTATCACAAAAATGTTTGTATAAGACAGAATACATATGATAAGACATTTTTGTTCTTCACAGGATTTGATATATTTATAAATACTTAATATAACATTAAAACACTTCCTCCTGATGCCTATCGAATACAACTTATGTCATAATCCAGATCTCCATACATTATCAAAGGCACTTTTAAAATTAACAGAAGCACAAAATATTTTATTTTTGCAATGTCTAATAAATTCAATAAGGCTATACAAAATAAAGATATTATCCATTGTGGAATAGCCATTCCTGAATCCAGTTTGAGTCTCAGATAGTAATTTATTATCATCAAGGAATTTAGACAATCTTAAATTTAATACAGAGGTAACTTTACCAAAACAGCTAACTAAAGTAATAGGTCTATAATTGGATATATCGGTTTTGTCACTTTTATTTTTTATAAATCGGCACAATAACACCTTTGGTCCAACCATCTGTTACGAAGCCAGTATTCAGGATTATATTATAATACAATTTAAAAAAAACCCCAAAACATACACAGTTAACATTTCACAAATTGAGCTTTTTATATATTCATTAAATATATTATCAATTGAACTTGCTTCATTATTTTTTAGATTGTTAGCAACTTATAGTATTTCTTCAGCTGTAAATGGGTCATTCAGACAAGAGTTATCGACAACATCCGTCGCTTCCACCGTTTCGGAAATTATCCGCTCGTCACTATCTGTGTCCACTGAGTTTATTTCTTTAAATATTAAAAAATATGAACAGGTCTTTTCTTGCCGACATTATTTATCATATTCTCGTATCGCTTTGGATCTTTTTTATTGTAAAGTGCATATTTTCCTTTGCAATGATTGTTTATAACGAGAGTAATGATTTGCGAGAGTTTTCTTATACTGTCTACTAGCTGTTAGCATATTAGCTTTACTCAATGAAGTTTTCTAATACTGTCTACTAGCTGTTAGCATATTAGCTTTACTCAATGAAGTTTTCTAATACTGTCTACTAGCTGTTAGCATATTAGCTTTACTCAATGAAGTTTTCTTATACTGTCTACTAGCTGTTAGCATATTAGCTTTACTCAATGAAGTTTCTAATACTGTCTACTAGCTGTTAGCATATTAGCTTTACTCAATGAAGTTTTCTACTTTCCTGAACTTTCCTATATAAGTGGTATAGTTTTCTGGTTTTCATGCACTCACTGTCAAACCATGGCTTAGAGTTATCTTTTTTTCTTGCGTGCGTTTGCAGTACTTTCACCTTTTTGTCCTTTATGAGAAAATGTCAGTTCAGCAGAGCTAATAAAAATGTTACTTATATCGTTGATGATACAATTTACATCGTCTCGTGTTATATTATCTGTATTTTTAAATTCCTGCAATTCAAAGTCAGTATAATTCAGAATTTGAACATTTATATTCGCCAGGAGTGTTTTTTTTCTTCTTCTTCTTCTTGAATCCCACAATCTTCTAGTTCTATTTTTTGTGATAGAATCATCAAGTACATATAGCTGATTACTTCGATTTTTTGGTATGTTAAAGCACAGTGAATATCTAAAAATAAAGGATTAAAATCAAGAATTTAAATTTTTTTTAACAATTGTAAGCCACTTAAAGTCGTTACTAAATAATCAGTTAGGCTCTTGTTACCGGATGTGCATTTTCAGACTCATCTATCTACACACACCCTTCCGCCACAAATATACATATTATTATTTATGCAAAAATTCAATAAATGCATAGCATACCTATATGTATTTCTGTCTTGTGAGTGTCGGACCTGTGGTATACCATATTTGTCTGGACGCTCGGTCCCCTCTATGTAAGTCATTGTATTAAGACTGTATATATCAGCTTGGTTTGTATCAAGAATGTTGTTACAAATATATGATAAATTATCAGTTCTGGCATTACAGTCACCATAAGAAAAAATACAACTATAGCTATTAGAAATTTGTAGCATTTCATTTTGTATTTCAGTAAATGCTTCATCAGAGCTATACTCGGAACCTTCTAGGGGTATATATACTGATCCAACAATAACTAGAGCACTATATATTACCTGGATTTATGTGAATTGTGATTGCCATACCTGTGATATTAACTTTGAGTTTAGTAAGCGTTCGTTGCATTATGGGTGCACAAAAGACAGCCGGCCGACTTGTTTTATGTGTACTTATGCTTTTATTATAGACACAAAACTTTCGCAGTGCGGCCCGCTTAGTTCCAATAAAAGTCGATTGTGTCCCATGTAAACGATTGAGTTGTGCACTCCCAAATCATTATAGTGAAGTGCACGCGAAGTCCGCGGACCTGGAAACAACTGAATAATTTATCTCGAATAATGACAAGGACATTTCCATTTGTGTTCTTAATCATTTGAAAAGTTTCCCTCTTTCGTCCAATGAACTGCAGTACTAAGTCCTTCCAAATATATCAGTCTAACCCACCACCTCCCATTGTTCATTAGTCAGCCTTTTAATGTAAGAATGCAGTATGACGAAATTATGCAAACAAAAGATATAACCTGATCTCCAAATTTATACCGAACACAATGGTCAGATGTGGTCGCAAGATGAACAGACGATGGACGGACAGACGAACGGACGACCCTGTAACCGATGTGTTTCAGTCGTTGATCGTAACCGTGATCTTGATCAAGGAAGAAACTGAGTAGTGAATTAGAAAATGATCATACTGTACACAACATACCTACTTCACTTACACCTGCGTACGCCCTTAGAGCAATTCGCCATTCAATTAGGACATGATTCGCTGCTAATTTATATATATATATATATAATTCTTTCAGCGAATTAGACTAAAGCTTTAAAGCAGTCATATAGATGTGCTACCTAAGTCGCTGATTAAAGGAAACATTTTCATTCTTGTACGAATTCGAAATTCCGTGACCTGAAGGGCAATGTATGTAGCAGTCACAAGTTGCATATAAAAACATCAATCTTTTTTTCTCCACCATATGATCTTAAGATTTCATGTCGAACCTTTCTGTCTATACTCTTTTCTTCCATACAACTTGTTACAGCGTGCTATACAGTAGCAGACGACCCTTTGCTATCGTGTGTAACCTTTGACCTGGCCGAGCGATGACTTTAAGCCAATCGGCGTGCGCGTTACATACATGTGACTGACTCCACGTATTTGATTACAAACCAGCTGAGTGTGCCGGCTGTCAATACAATACCTTTAACAAGAAAGGTCTGTGAATATTTCTCACGCGAGACAGTGGTAACGTTAGCTATGGAGGAACAGATTTAAATGCCATGCTGAGCGAATATTGGGATTCAGAGCTAACAATCTAGGTAAGAGTTTTGTATATTGATAGCAATAAGGATGTTGCGAATCCGTCAGTTTGTTGTGATGCTTGTACTTAGTATACATGTACGCGTACTTTGTTCAACACGTGGTGATGTTATACCATACTGTATTGTTATGCAGTGATGTATCCTGTTTGACAATACACTGCGGATGTGAATAGAAAAGACGGGTACGTTTTACAAACGAGAGTGGAAAGAGGAGGGTGTGGTGTGGAAGGACATGTCACCCTGCTCATGTATTTTTCAGCAAATTAATAATGCCCGCCTCGCCCACGTTTGTTTTAGGTATAGGTGACTCACGTTTGCGTGTTCAGTACAGGAAGATCGCCCCTCCCCTTTTGTTATGAAAGAAAGAACATCATGTTTCCCTCTTTTCCTCTCCTTTTTGCCTTCATCTAATTCATCGATTGATTGGTTCATTCCTTCTTTCTTTCTTGTTAGTGCGATATGTGCATGAGCCATGTACTTTTGAGGTGACTTTTACACCTTCAGTTTACACGAATCACGAGGCAGTTGAATTGGGAGTAGAAGCGGGATTTTCATGCTCTATTTAGCAAATAGGCGAATATTGTCAGTCCGTGTTGATAGGGAGACGTGAGAGGTAATTACCAGCAATTTGTTCTCTGATTAGTGTTGAAGCATGTATGCAGTTGTTACAAGTGGGCAGCTCAGGCGGTTTATTTTCACTAACGATTAAATGTGATGCCATTTTGTAATATCTTAATCCTCCAATAACGTTGATCTTTAATCGCTTTTAATGTATTTACATATTTTAATTGTTCAGCACCTTTTCACATAACGTGGCAAACTAACTCTCTCTCTCTCTCTCTCTCTCTCTCACACACACACTACACCCCCCCCCCCCCCTCTAGAATCGGAAACATGTGTTGTAATTTAGACATTGTCGTGAAACTGACTTTTTCCTGGGGTTGGGGTGGCGTTCGGGATCCGAAACCTTCCTCCCCAGTTAGCTACTCATCATCGTGAAATTACACTAAATGTAATTTTACGATGATGAGCGAGTGTACACGGAGTTCGGGTTGCATTGGGAATAAGAATCGATTCACGGACGAAAGGACACATGGAATAATAAATGAGCATTGGTCGTGGAACAGTTACTCTAACATGAAAACATCTTCATGTTTATGTTTAGGAGGATGTATAAAATTACGATACGTTTGTTTGTTACAAACACCAACTTTTAAAAGAAAAAATAGCGAATAGCACCAAGCCACATATTGCATTCTCTGAACCCATAATATGATCTGAGACTCAAAATGCGTATTTGTATATGTCATTCAGGGCTTTTTATTGCATCCCCCCCCCAAAAAAAAACAAAAACAAACGGCGGATATGTATTGGAAACGGTAGTTTTTACTTCCTTTGTTATTTGGTGGTAAAATAACTCGAGTTTGTACATTTCTTTTCACTTATAAGTTATGTTTATACGGTTATTATGTCAAACTTCCAGCTATTCATGATTAATTATATCAAAAAACATCAAAGAAGTCTTTATTGTTGATTTTGTAAAGAGAAAAGTTAGCAAAAAAAACCAACAAAAAAACAGAAAAGAGAAGAGAAATAAACCCATGAACAAAATATTAAAGGAAATCAACTTTGCAAACCACTTACTTTGTGATTATCACAAGATGTGATTAAAATGAAATATTAGTAGTATCTGAAAAGCAACACAAAACTTAAGTTTGGGAAAAATGTATGTTACATGAAAATCACAATAATCACTATCTTGCAATAAATGTTACATGAACATCACAATAATCACTCTATCTTGCAGTAAATATTACATGAACATCACAATAATCACTGTATCTTGAATTAAATGTTACATGAAAATCACAATAATCACTATCTTGCATTAAATGTTACTTGAAAATCACAATAATCATGGTATCTTGAATTAAATGTTACATGAAAATCACAATAATGACTGTATCTTGAATTAAATGTTACATGAAAATCACAATAATCACATTATCTTGAATTAAATGTTACATGAAAATCACAATAATCACATTATCTTGAATTAAATGTTACATGAAAATCACAATAATCACGGTATCTTGAATTAAATGTTACATGAAAATCACAATAATCACTGTATCTTGAATTAAATGTTACATGAAAAACCCAATAATCACTGTATCTTGAATTAAATGTTACATGAAAATCATAATAATCACAGTATCTTGAATTAAATGTTACATGAAAATCACAATAATCACTATCTTGAATTAAATGTTACATGAAAATCACAATAATCACTCTATCTTGCAGTAAATGTTACATGATTGAATTAAATGTTACATGAAAATCACAAAAATCACTGTATCTTGAATTAAATGTTACATGAAAATCAGAATAATCACTGTATCTTGAATTAAATGTTACATGAAAATCACAATAATCACTCTATCTTGCAGTAAATGTTACATGAAAATCACAATAATCACTCTATCTTGCAGTAAATGTTACATGATTGAATTAAATGTTACATGAAAATCACAATAATCACTCTATCTTGAATTAAATGTTACATGAAAATCACAATAATCACTGTATCTTGAATTAAATGTTACATGAAAATCACAATAATCACTGTATCTTGAATTAAATGTTACATAAAGGGTAACTAAGATAAATCTTTTTTTCGACTTTGTAACATGAAAAGATGACTATAATTTCTTCATCAATTTTTAATTGGTGATGATAAAACGGTAACAAATGCAATAAAACAGAAGTAGAACTGAACAAATAACATCATTAAAATAACTCTTTTGATGAATTGCATGTACATTATGAAATGGAGTCATGAAAATGACAAGAATCACCCTGAACCTTTAATTGAATGCTACTGTAGCACGAAAGGATAACTTGTTCAATGGCTTGCATTACAAATATTTGTAACATACAAAACTGAATAGGAACACCTTATCTTGAATTACATGTATTTGTAAAATGAAAGCTGAATATAAACACCTTATCTTGAATTAGATGTGTTTGTAAAATGAAAACTGAGTAGAAACACCTTATCTTGAATTACATGTATTTATAAAATGAAAACTGAATAGAAACACCTTATCTTGCATTACAAATATTTGTAAAATGAAAACTGAATAGAAACACCTTATCTTGCATTACAAATATTTGTAAAATGGAAACTGAATAGAAACACCTTATCTTGAATTACATGTATTTATAGAATGAAAACTGAATAGAAACACCTTATCTTGATTTAAATATGTTTATAAATGAAAACTGAACAGAAATACCTTACCTTGAATTACATGTATTTATAAAATGAAAAGGTGACCAAATCCATTTTATTTCAAATGAAATGTTTTACAAAAAAGCAACTTGGTTTCTAAGTTTTTCTTAACGATAAGTTTTGAATCCAACAAATGATCTGTCATTGGTGTTAAGTAAGTTTAATTATAGTTTTAAATTTGCATATTCTGTTTTAAGAAAAGAAGCATATCTACATGCTCTGGTTTTAAGCATGTCCGTTGATAATTTACAATATCTCCACCTGTACTGAACTCTACTATGCTGAAAGACCTCATGTCGCTGATAACAAAACAGGCATTCGAATTTGTAACTGCTGATGAACATGGATATTTTGATTGCTGCTTTAAAAAGCACGGTAGTGTTTGTTGTGTTATGTGTGATATTTCACTTTTCTGTTGAGTGTGGTTCTCGTCTACTTTCAGATTCAAACTTAAATTTTGCATTACGGTTCGGGGTGTTGGTTTGATCTCGACAGGATGTTGTCTGATCATGTGTGTAGTCAAGTTTGTTGTTTCTCCGCAAAACATTGCCGTTTCATGGGCATCGATAGGTTCTGTTTTCATCGCTACACTTTAAAAAAAAAACCCAAAACTAAGGATATTGTGGTACCTTCCGTCTGTCCATTCTTCCGTCGTATGTCTGTTACAGTCTCCTCTTAAACCGCTGGGTGGAATTTTACTCGTGTTGTATTTTACTTGCCATTACGGTAACCATTAAAAAACAAAACAAAAAAACTAAGTGTCTAAAATTATTGTCGAGGGTTTTACAGACATACATAATGCAGTTGTTATATTGCGCAGGTAAGCGCTTATGTACATAATCTACAAACGCGTTAATACATGTGAGAGAGAGAGAGAGGGATAGATAGGGTGTGTTTATATCGGTAACCATTGGCAATATCATTCGATATCTCACTACCCAGTGTTCTGATCGCTTTATTGATATGTACACTACTTGCATGAGTGATCGGATCCTGCACTGAGCGATCATGGAATGCAAATAATTGCCAAAAGCAGTTATAATGCTGTAGGTCAATATGATAAACGTACAAGCCTTGATGACCGTCTGGTTATCAAAATCCGTTTGAACCTTACAAGACTGATAAATATTCGAAGTTAAACAATCATTATGTGAATACCATAATTTCATCTAACTGAAATACTGCTGGGAACAGGGTATAGTCCTTTAAAAAGAGTCCAGTTTTATGTTCTTTTTATGTTGTCTCCTTGATTTAATTTATTACAGACGTACAGGTAAAACTAACCCCCCCCCCCCCCCACACACACACACAAATGAAAAAAAAAAACCCAAAAAAAACCCCCCCCAAAAAAACAAGAAAACAAAAACAAACATGAGCAATAATAAAACTGTTACATCTGTAACAGTAATGTAGAAAAGTGGTCGTTTTGATATTGTCCATTATTAGTTCTCAGCTTTAGTAAGTACTCTGTTCAAACTTGATTACATAGAATTTCGACACTTACAAAAGGTAATGCTGTTAGAAAAATCATAACTCTTAATGTCTCGTGACAAAGCTGCAGTAAGATGTACTTTTCATACAAAATTTATAACTTACATTCCAAATGCTGAAGTCGGACATTATCATAGAATATTTGGGAAATGGAGTCATCACGTGGAATCAATTATGGAGGAATCAGTTTCGTGGTATTTTAAAACTCGTTCAGTGGTATTAAGCTTGATTTTATTCCGATCTTCAGTTATTTGTACATGCATTGTAGTAGCTTTAGAATGACATTGATTGCACGATCAAAAACTAGTAACATCACCCAGATTGTTACATTTTTGTTTTTAAAAACACAACTTGATTTTGTCCAAATAACTGTTGCTGAATTATTGAAAATACCTTTTCCAAAACGGAACAAGAGTTAACTTTGTATCAAGACATTGTAAAAAAAATAGCATTGCTTAAGTTTGTATGAACATTGCAACCATCCTCTACTAAACGGCCAATTCCACCTAATCCCCACACTGCACCATCGCCGATAAGTAAAGCCACTATACAATTTTGAATATTATTCCTACGCCAACAGCTTGGCGAACACGTACATCTTGATTGTAATTTGAAGTAAAATGTGTAGTAAAAATGTGTTAACATATGTTTTTGTAAAATGTAAAATTATCCATGCTCATCGGAGCACTTTCATTGTCAAACTCTTCAATTTTCGAAGGTAAGTAGTTTTCTATACGTATTATGTTATGATATTATCCGCAAGTCCGTCTACCTGATGCCAATTTCGTTACCGTACTAGAGCTCGAGATGTCCACCGTCTACAGTTACCAGAATCTGTGGATGGTTAGCACTTGAAATGAGGAAGAAACCTATCGATTTTCAGGTCAAAAAGTTAAAGGTCAAGGTCACTGCGACTGAAAGAAGATAAATGGTTTCCAGACAATAACTGGAGTTCTCCATCAACATCAGTTACCAGACTTTGTTTATGGCTTGCAGTAGGTGGTCTTATGGAAGAAGCTTATCGATTTGGGGGTCAAAAGGTCAAAGGCCAAAGTCATCGAAACTGAAAAAAGAAAAATGGTTCTTGTGTAATAACATTTAGTTATACCTCACAGACCTGGACCAAACTTTGTGAATGACTTACACTTGGGGTAAGGAAGTGACCTATCAGTTTTGGCGTCAAAAGGTCAGGGTCACTGACTGAAAGAAGAAAAATGGTTTCTGCACAAAAAATTCAGTTATATTCATAGAGGAATATTAAACACGGGGTAAGCGTATCATGTGCCGTTCACGGTGCTCTTGTTGCAAGTTGTCAAATTCTTCCATTTCTGAGGTACAAGTTTTTGCAAGCGGTACGCAATTCCATAATGCCTAAATGGAAGCGATCGGTTTAAAAAAACAAAAACAAAAAAACAAAACAACCCCCCCCCCCCTCCAAAAAAACAACAAAACAACAACAAATTCACAACAAAAACATTAGAACTTTTGAAGTTTGTCAAACCCAAAGACAAGTTTGATTTTGGAGTTGCCCCCATTTTTCGATTTCACTGTTGTTGACTGTGCACCATGTATACACAATCAAGCAATTATATTGGTTTTGTGTCATTTTATTTCAGCATATCAGATTATAAGGATCAATGCTTCAGTTTGAGGATTAAGTATAAAATCAGTTTACGGTATTAGCGGTTTAAAAGCCATCTTTCTAGATTTTTAAGGTCAGTAAAAAGTCAGACAAAATGTATACGTCCCTGATTGTTTCTTTCCCGTCGTTGTTGACGATTGGCATATATTAGCAATAATGTATTCGTTTGAGTAAGTAAACATTTCTTTTCCGATTGGTCTTAGTCTGATTACATATTCATTTTCTTCAGAGGCGGTGATTTGCATCTTTTACGTGCAGATAATCTGCATGTGGTATCTCTTGCTTGTGGGATAGTTTCGCATCGCGATGGATGTTCACTTGTACGAGGCAATACTTAGGAAGGTGGATTTGACAAGTCAAGATAAATACCTGGTGATAACTGATAAACCGTGTGCGTATGGAAAATAAAGCAACGCTGATAGGAAAGACTACCCCAGACGGTGAATTCAGACTTGCAAATATGAGCGCGTGGTCGCATACGGTACAGTTAAAATATGTGTGATAGAC
The DNA here is from genome assembly GCA_029931535.1 of Margaritifera margaritifera. Lineage (NCBI taxonomy): Eukaryota > Metazoa > Mollusca > Bivalvia > Unionida > Margaritiferidae > Margaritifera > Margaritifera margaritifera. The sequence continues at coordinate 179,338 of JAQPZY010001399.1, read as the reverse complement.
CTGGTTTCTACCGGTTTCACGTGACGTGCCACTTTTTTTTTTTTTTGGGGGGGGGGGGGGACCTCTCTTTGCTTGGGATACCGATCTTACGGACCGTTTTATCTGTATTCCTTCAGGATTATAAAGACTTTATATCTGGAATTAAAGTTTGATCCAGTTGTGGACTCGATTTGTTGGTTGGTTTTTAATGGCACTTTCCGCACTTTATTTTCTATCATACTGAGGAAATGAGGGCTAAGTGCCTTTCTCAACGGCGCACCAAGGCAGCGGTCCCAGGCTGACTTGGGCGGGTATAGAACCCGCCACACTTCGATTGCAAGTTCGACGCTCTTCAACCTAAGCTACGGCGGCTGTCTAGCTGGGAGATGCATTGGTTCAATCAATAAATTTCATTTACCTACATATACATATAGAGTGACACACAGGTGTGTGTGCGTGTGTGTGTATGTATGTTTGTATATACGTATGTATGACCACTAAAACATCGTGTATCCAAAGTTCTTACGAGACATTCACAAAATAAAGCAACAGTCGGATACACTAGAGTTCAGGGTGAGTGCGTTTTGTGGTTATACCACAACACGCTGTCTTCAGGGATATATATATATATTTGTGATTTTGATAAATTGGTATTTCGGATGAAAGACTTTTAGGGTTTATCTGTCTGGGGATGGATGTTTAACGATACTACGGTACGGAACTGTTTCCGATCTCAAAGCATCAAGATAATTGGAGGGCATAAGACCAGACTCTTTTCTGTTGTAAAGAAGGAAAGAAAAAAATAAATTCGATCTCTAAGCCTTGCATGAGTTAAGAGACTCTTTTGTTTTAAAATGTACGTCATGGCGAAGAAAAATATGCCTAAAACTCAAGGCGGAAAAAGTTAGATATCATCAGTCCCATCAGTTCAGAATATTTTAGTAATATAGAGCCAGCTTTCCTTGTATATAGTATTGTATAGCTCGCATACCTTGTATATGTATCGGTATTTTAAAGGCTAAAGACTAGATCTTTAAACACTGAAGCACAACTTGTATTGGTTACTTCATTTCTCCACATAGGCCTCTCTGACAAGGGAAGTAATAAGGTATTAATGTTAAATTTGCATCCGCCTGAAAGTAACTTCCGTCACTACCGACGATTTATGCTTGGTTGATATTCGGTTACACTTTGAATTCGAAGATATAAACGGAACCTGACTGGAACTTCATTTAGCTTTAAACCGTAATTTATCACAATACGATGCCTTAAAAACGTACTGTCAACTGTCTTAGGCTATAATACAGTTAAAAAATATTAACTCAGGAAAACTTACACTTTCTGTGAAGGAAAAAAAAAAAATAGAGAGAGAGTACCTATATTTTCAGTAAATAGATTTTGTAGGTGATCTTTTGTGCATTGTGCTTACTTTTTGGTTGACATGAGTAGTCCAGCGTTAAAACAGACTGATAGACTGTGGAGACAGACATGGTGTTACCTCTGAAATAAAATGTTGAATGAAGTTTTCTATGTATTAAGATTGCATTAATCTTAGATATATATTTATGGAATAATTGCAGGCCAAACCTTCTGGACAAGGGCAGCGTAATGCATCCGCAAACATGCCATAAAACGGAGTCAACAGCTAGATCAAAGACTCGTACATTTAGCTTCGAAAGTACGACTTAAACTTCCTCTCTCGTACATGTAAACCTGAACAGCTGGGGTTCTCGTGGACTGATACTCCTTTCATACATCAATTAAAGCTGGTAGCACCTGTTGAATTTTATAAAAATAAATGGTAATGAAGCCGATTGTGCAAATTTTTGTACCAAACATTAAGTACAGTCTAAGGTCAAAGTGGTGAAATTAGGTAACGATTGAGATAGAGAAACCTGGAGGAGACCGATCTTGTATGGGTGTTTAAGATCCTTTGCAAGTGCCGGGACTGTGGATCGAGCCTGTGTCCGCAGAGACGCGAATGAAGTGTTTTTCCACATAACATTTCGAGTTGTTGCCGCCAAAATCTACAAGGCAAACATTCATATTACTGTGGCGCAAGTGTTGTCTCACCATTTATGATTTCTTTGCCATATTTTCCGCTGTTTCATGCTGTGAGTTGTTTAACGTCGGGATGGCATTAGCAAACTGTTTCCCATCCATGGTTAATGTATCTTGGCAACGTTTGGAAAGTATTATTTGAAGGTTTGTGGTCATGTCAGTAAAATTGATTGAGGATTATAAATGAAAATTTTGTAAGTAATAAAAAATGGCTTCGTATGCAGACATTTAAAGTTTGATGTGAATCAACCAATGAATGCGACGGTTATTATACAGACGTGCTTTCTGTTTCGTCTTGTTTATCTTTTTTTTTTTCTTTTTTTCTCGCGCTTGTACACATGCACATTTATATTGTTAAACAGTCCGTCCGTACGAATGTAATGTCTGAGAACTCCTACACCGTTAAAGATGGACACATACAACTTGGGTCAGTGGTCGTCCTCTAGGTGTAGATTGTGCCAAGACGTCTGGAATTGTGATCTCGCCGCCGTGGATGGGGATGATTTTACATAAATTTCAAATAATTCCTGCACTGTTTGTCTCGCATGTCTGAGAATCGGCATTAGTCCTAATAGTAACACATACCATACTGAGACCCCTGGGTCATGCATCGGGTTCTTTCCCTACCGCAGAGAACTTAGCACCTTGGTCATACTTTAGAAACTATTGAGTGTACCACCGTATGACAACATAAACACGTGCTGGGCATGATGAGACAAATTTGTACATGACTTATCCCGGTGTCCATCCCTATCGCTAGGGGCTTAGCCCCAGCGCCATGATTTGGACACGATCGAGATTCACACCTTATAAACGTGTATACACTTACTGGGCATGAACACGTTTGTACATGGTACTGACATTGGCCTCATCGTCCTAGTCTCTGGACCATAACATAGAAATTATTGAGATCCCCACCCCATAAATATACGTAATTTCTACATGTAATTGACAGGGACCTACCCAAGAGGATGAAACTTTGGGGTGAAGGCAGAAGATGGTAGCGCAGGTATATGTTTTACAAAAACATGATTTTTATTTTTTTTTAAAACTAAACGCAAAGGCGAGCCTTTTAAAGTAGAATGTACCTTTTTCTCAATCCTGTTTATTTGTAGATCTTCGATTTTTAAACGAGTCTATTACCATATTGCACGGCCATGAAACTATCGATTATTCATATTACTCCCATTAACCATTATAAATAATCTGAACAATCCCCATCTGCAAACTGCAAATACGCGAATAAGCTGTAATTATATTCCTGTTGACGGAAACTTAGTGCTAATAGCTTTCACTGATTACAAGATTGAAGGAAAAGAAAATTCCAGAAAGTACATCAATGACAACAAAGTACATCAATGACAACAAAGTACATCAATGACAACAAAGTACATCAATGACAACAACAAAATCTTGGTCCAAAGAAACAGCTAAATCCCAGCGGTTATTTACATGAAAAAGTCGTACTAAAAAGGAGGAGTTCACACTCCATACACAAGACTCGGTGGGTCATAAAAAACAAACAAACAAACACACAAAAAAAAAACAACAACAAAAAACAACAACAAATACAAGACAACAATATAGAACATAGACCTACAACCCTCTTTACAACATTATGGTGCTATCAATACACAGCCAAAGAAGCCTTTAATTTTAATGTAATCAAAATACAGAAATTATTCAATCATTATTTAAAATAAAATTAATTGGTTCTTTTTGGTGACAAAATTAACTCAGCAAGGACATACAAGAGGAAACTTAAAAACTATGGCAGGGTAAAAGTGTAAAGATTTTTGGAAACGAATGGAAGAATTTTTTTTGATTAAACACTCGAGGAAGATGGTAGTAATTAAGTATGCTTCAATCTTGCAATAGTTACTTGTATTCAGATTATAACCAATAATTGGAATATAATTTCTAGAATGTATGTTCTTCTCTTATCTTCACATTTATGGACAATCAAGTGTCCTTAAACAACATATGCAGTCAAATGCCGGGATGACAGAAAATATCAACACATTTTGATTCAACATGTGAAATGGAATTCTCGACATAGGAAATGGAATTTTCAACCACCAGTGTGTAATTCAACAGACATAATCTAAAATCTCGACATATGAAATGGAACTTTCAACAACAACAACTTGATTCAACCTGTTAAATTGGAATTCTCGACATACAACATTTAAATTTAAAGCACCGCCGTGTAATTCAACAGACAAAATCTAAAAACTCGACATAGGAAATGAAACTTTCAACCACCGCTGTATAATTCAACAAATAAAATTGAAAAACTCGATTTATGAAATGGAACTTTCAACACCAGCAATTTGATTCAACATGTGAAATTGGAATTCTCGACATATGACATTGAAATTTCGGCTGCTACTTTCTCATTTGGCCAACTTTTGACCCCTACGGCGCCTCATACATGCGCCAATTTAACTTTACTTAAATTGTAGTAACTTCTTTCGCCGTCATCTTATGATTATTAAGACAAAGTTTTAATGCCGAGTTTGTCGTCGGTTCGAGTGGTAGGGGTAGGTAGCTTATGCCCTTGATTGTTCCCATAGGTAGAACTTAGTTACCGACCTGTATCACATCAGGTGTAACAAAACCTAACGGCTTTCGGTTAATTTTTCTTGTGCAATGAGCGGAAGGCGAATTAACCAATTCACATTGATACAGGTGATTAATCAGATGTCAAATTTCACTTGCCAATCACCGTGTCGGGTTTCTAACAAGGTCAGCCAGCCAATCAGACCCCGATAAAGCAATTGTCACGATGGAAATAAGTCAGACTGAGTCTAGGTTAAATCGCAGTCTTTAACAAAGACAGTCTGTTTGGAGCTTATCCACCAATACAGAGACAGAGACAGCTAGTTTAACAGACAGACTCACGAACTGAGGAATATACGGATTGAAGAACTGTAATACAATGTTGACATGTTTTGATCAAATATCCCTGTGTTACAATTGTTGATAGATTCATGGTTTGCTTTTCAAAGGCTTTGTCAGTTGGAATATGCACGTTTCATGTTGAATAATAGCCTCTGTTAATTTCTCAAATTTGAAAGCGTTTGTGCTGCAACGTAGTTTGTTTTGAATTGAATAAAGACTGTTTTGAAGCTTATATGTGATTTTATTATTGGCATTTCGTACTGTGCATTTAATGTATTATCTCTTTCACGTGTATGTACTATATTTTCAATACAAACTGAAACCTAACAAAAAAAAAAAATCGGTTTAATTAACCTCTCGCGCAATGTCGGTCAAAGTCAAACGTGCGTATATGGGTTGCTGCCCAACGCTTTCGCTAGAAAAGGCATTCGACATTATGTTATCACAGGCACAATGGTAAGCTTGACCGACATTGTGGTCTAACAACTGGCACTATACAAATTCAAATGGTCATAACTTTATCTTTTCTCAACCAATTTTTATGAAATTTTCAGTATGTACTAAGCGTTCATATTGGTGTAATTGTCAAATAAAACAGTTGATTTTGTATGGTGTGGCATGCTAATGGTTTGGCATGGTTATCTCTACTCTGGCGATAGGTTACTTACTTCTTCGTGTCCAAGGCTTGTATGTAAATAAAACGGTTAGTTTGTATATAAGTAACAAAGTATATGTGGGAAGAAAGGTTGTTTGTGTAATCCTATTTCTAGTGTTTATGAATCCGGTGCTTTTTGTCCCATGGCTTATTTTTTTAAGGAAATTAAAGGAAGTACAGCAGGTGTTAAATATGGTTGCTGGTATTTGTACGAGTTTTCACAGATTTATGTACCTGGTATATGTAACTTGTATTAATTATTTCAAATTTTACTTCTTTTTGTTGTCGATATATGTACTAATCAACTATCATTGAGCTTATACGATATCTCTGGTAGTTTCTTTTGATATGTTGGAAGAAAATTTGATTGAAAAAGGTCGTACATGTAATAACTTAATTTAATGTGCATCGTTTCAAATTACAAGTTTACAATTTAAAATATAAATAAATACAAAAATACCCTGATCGCATGCACGCAAAAGTATAGATATGCGATCTCACCATTTCTGAATTTATTTAGGAGGTTAATTAATTAGATCCAAATTGAATACTCATGGTCAGCTGATGATCTCTAGTCGTTTTCAGGTGATTAGAGGAATACGATTCTTTAGAGATCTGTACTTATATTCAGTTATTCTCAGTTGATTTGTTTGATCGTCTTGCCTTATAAAAAGAAAACGTTCTTTAAGTACGAGATTATGCCATCACACGTAGCTCTTATTAAATGTATTTTTTTGTTTAGTGATTTGTAATGCACAATGACCCTGTGACGTGTCAAGTGCGTGTTCGTGGCGAGTAATCGCTATTTTATAATATTTTCCTCTTTTCAGATCAGTATAAATGAGCTGTGTGTGTGGAGGAGTCACAAATTGAAGAAGTTTGACATTTCTAGTCATTTTTCCTTTTAGAAAGGTGGACACTTTATTATACAGCAGAGTTGTTCTGAAGATGTTCCAGCTGATTAGTCAGTCCATCCGGAATGAGAGGAGTCTTCTCCTCATCTTCGGTCTTTCTCTTCTAGTCTTCTTCATCATCATGGATATGGTGCTGTATGTTACACTTCAGTCAACCAAGCTCGTGGACCAGCCTAGAACAGATGACACCATTTTTTCGCCTTTCTATCCTTTGTCCATCAAGCTTTTAATGATGGACCATGTCAACCATTATATAATTACACCTACCACGGAGTACTTCAACGCTCTCACGAAATTTAGTGAAGTGTTTTATTTCATAACTCCCAATATGATCAGTATTACGCATTTAATTATAGGCTGTATCTCAGGGAAACTGGTATCTTCGGAAAACTTGAAGACCAGGAGAATAGGTTGTATTTTGTATGAAGTGCGTTTCTGGTTTGATTCTTTTGATGGAACCGTCTATCGGGCTCGTTCAGGAAAGAAGGAGTATGTTTCAAATAAAAGTAACGTGGGATATTATGTCGATTCTGTTTGCGATACTTTGAGTGGTTTTGCGCTTAGCTTTGGAATTATGTTTTACTTTTTCAAATGTCCGCCGATCAAGTCCACCCCATCTTTGACATGGTCCAGCGATGCAGAAAAAGGAACTTCCGGGGAAGTTCATATCGAGAAAACAAATGGAAAGTACAGCAAAAGATTTATCTTTTTCAGGACGTTTTGTTTTGGTTTACTCATAGGTATATCTTCTCTGGGATGGGATAGAAATCAAGACAATTATTCTGCCGTATTCCAGAAGAAGCTAGATGATCCAAACTTGGAGGTAGGTTTTATCTTTTATTTTTGTTTCCTTGCGTAAAATTGCTAATATTTTGAGTAAGTTTTAAACTTTTGATCTCTGAGTGTCAATATTAAAGGTATTATTGACCATGCATTAATAAAGTAAACAAGTTTACTTATTGCATATATTTCAAGTCACATAATGTTTACAAGCTAAACTAGAAATGTGTTAATGAAACACGTATACCTCACCACAATGCTTGAAAATTGACAAACGCAAAATCTAACCAAGGTATGACTAACGTATGAACGGACGAACAAGGGTAAGACTATATGCCCGTACGGCTTTAGTGTTTCGGCATACAAATAATGAATATACAGGTAGTTCACAATCAAGTTTAAACTGGGGCAAAGCAGAGATTGATGTCGAAGACGTTTAAATTTCTTGCTGTTTTATGTCGGGGGTGACTTGACACCGCAGTAGGCAAAGAGTCTTTACATACCAATTTTTCACATTTCCTTCTTAAATATTCTGCACTCAATCAAGATAAAAATCTTTTGGTTTCGTCATATAATGGAAATATGCAAAGACGCAGATGTTATCATACAAAAAATGAAATGCATGTGACACGCTAAACAAAGTCTGCCAATCTGGTATGGGAAATACATTTCTAAGGAATAATACTATGGCTATTGATCTGTTCTTCCCACTTGCTGTTCGAGTACAACTTAAGACGTATGGGACATATATGCGGAACATCATTCTCTCTCTCTCTCTCTCTCTCTCACACACACACACACACACACACACACACACACACACAACAAACATACTTTTTTCTAGCTAGCATCGGAAAAGTGTGAAGAAAATTTGAGCAATGATGCATAAATAATTTTAAGAAAAAAGAGATGATTGATATGACTTGCTGGAGACACCACAAAAAAACTTTATGGTATTGCCACAAAGTGGTCACAAAATCACATTTTTTGGTCCAAATTTTAAAACGTCCAGACTAATGTTCAGTCCTTGCATGCCAACGCTATGTACTCAAATAACCTCGAGGTGAAGAGGTTTGTAATGTTCACAGGAAATTAAATGTAACTGTGGATTTATTATTATTATTATTATTATTATTATTATTATTATTATTATTATTTAGCATTAAAGCTAATAAAAAGGATAAACACTTCAAGCAGTAAACTTTTTTCCTAATAGAAACACACCAAAGACCCAACAGTACAGATCAAGTTCACTGTATTGTATCTACTCCGACTCGGATGTTTGGTATCGCATCCGATTTTATCATGGCGCTATTTGCCTCGGTATTGTTGTGTATGGTTTGTACATTAAAAACTAGACGATTTAGTTTTTAATTTATCAAACCGTACACTAAATTATAAATGCAAATATCGACCTAACGAAACCCAAAGTGATACCAAACATCCGGAGTCGGAGTAGATGCAATACAGTAAAGCTGTATCGGAGTTGATTTGTTTAGTTTTTTCCCTTTCTTTTTTTTTATTTTTTCGTTAGAGGGAGGGGGATGGCGGGGGTCCTTTGTGACGTCACAGTCACCCAAACGCATTTCAGTGACCGTGACTTCATCTGCCACTACTATGTCTGTGTAAAGTAATGATTTAGTGTTAAGTTTCTGCTAGATTTCAGCTGATTGAATATTCACATTTTGATTCAATACCCAAAATCTTAACATTTAACAGTTCAGTATCACTTGTAAACAAATTATATTTTAAAATGTTTGTATGTTGTTTTGTTTTGTTTTTTTTTTTTTTTTTTTTTTTTTTTTTTTTTTTTGGGGGGGGGGGGTTAACGGCACTTTAAACACATTATCGGTTGTATCATGCTGAACAAATGGGAGCTAAGTGCCTTTCCCAAGGACGCACAGAGGCAGCGGACCAGGGCTGGCCTTGGCGGGTATCGAACCCGTGACCCTTGGATTACGAGTCCAACACTTTACCAACTGAGTTACCGCGGCTGTTTTTTTTTGTTTTAAAGCAGTAACTACAAATGAAATTTATAGGACGATAGGTTGCTTTTTTCATGACAAATGTAACTTTGTTAAAAAAAATGCATATATACCTCAGTACACAATTTTCACGATTAAAGTTCCATTCATCGTGAATAAAGGTGAATCTTTAGAAAGAATGTGACTTTTTCACGAAACAAAATGTAATTACACATGGAAACAATTTTTGAAGTGTAATCCTTATGAAGAATGTCACTTTCTTTACGAAAAATTGCCTTTATATGTTGATCAAGCCTTTCAAGAAGAAAAGACTTCACTTTTTCATGAAAAAAATGCAGTTTTAATAAAGAATGTCACTTTCTTCACGTATAATTGCCTTTCCTAGTCCATGCATATTTTTCACGAAAATGTTATTTGTTTCGTGAAAAAAGATCAGTCTTAATGAACAATGTAAATTTTCACGAAATAAGTAACAATCTTCATGAAGATAGGTTGTTTTTAGTGAAGAAAGATGTTCTCATCAATTTCTTCATAAAAAATCGCTTCATTTTTTACATGTTTGGCCAGGGTACACCTACGTAAAAAAGGAGATCACTTTTTATACCCCGCCACGAAAGTGGAAGCGGCATATAATGATGGCCTTGTCCATACGTCTGTCACACCTTGGTTTAGTTTTGCGTATAGGTCAGTTTCTCGAGCATTACAAGTCCCAGAGACATGAAACTTTGTAGATATGTTTTGGTGAGTACAACAAACATGATCCAAAAGTAGGACACTGACTCCATTTAAACGCTTCATCGATTTACGGTAAGTTGTGCGTTTGTTGTACCCCAGAACCATGCAGGTTGGTAAATGTGTGCGTCAGGGTGAGTGCAGCATCACACTACTAAACTAATTTTCACGCTCGAGCGACTTTGGGTAACTTTTTCGTTTAGGTCAATTTGTCAGGCATTGTTTGCCCCAGAGACATGCAGACTCATATGTACATGCATCTTTTTGAGTACAACATAACGTTGACCTATATTTTGTGACCTATATTTTGCGCGTCAGTGACTGGTTAAGTTTTATGCTTAGGTCATTTGCTTGGGCATTGTTGGTCACATAATCATGCATATTGGTATTAAGATGTGTATTGGTCAATATAACATATTATTACCTAAATTAGGTCCCTGAGACTTGTGTTCCAAGCATCACTTTGGTTACGTTTTGCATTAAGATCCATTTCTCAGGCATTATTGGTCACAGAATCATGCAGCTTTGTGTGTTGTACATCTTGGTGAATTAGGTTACAATGATATATATTTTCAAACTTCAATGAATCTATTCAAGTTGTTCATATATGCCAGTTATCATGCTCATTTTAATACAGGTTTGTACAAAAGGGAGATGGCGGGCATTCGTTTTCTACGAACACATTTCTAGTTTCAAGAACATTTTGGTGGCATTGACTATACTAATCTTCGTAAAAACGACATTTTCTTCTTGAAAAGAGACACTTTTTCCAAAAGAGTAACCTTTTTGGTGAAAGCTTTTCTTCTTTTAAAATCGCTACAGTAACAACACGAACGACCGGTGATACTTGTTTCAGTTTCATTGAAGAAGAAAAAATCATCGGTAAATTGTCGATACTTGTTTCGATTTCAGTGAATAAAACAACGCTAAACCAACCAGCAGTATATTAAACCCAAACTTGACGAAACGAAACTGAATGGTTCTGTATTGAACTACACTGCTCTGTATCTCACGACATTACTTCCATAATACATTGAGCTGTACGGCAGCTAACAAAACTAAACTTAACCAAATCATAGGAAACTTAACGGAACTTAACTAAATTTCACAAAATCTTTTCTTGTTTCAGGCCCTCCAGACGAGTGCCCTCCACTCCACGACAACGTGGTTGATAATTTGGTTTTGGCGGGTTTTTCAGGGTCAAGCATTCCTGCATTTGTTTGTAGTTATCATCTTTATAGATGTTGTTTGGGTAAGCCACACATCTGCATAAATTTTTTTTGGTTAGTCTTCATTTCTGAGTTCCCACACTGGCTTGGGAATGTAAATAGGTCCGATCTTCCCTCCCGCATGTCGTAAGAGTCGACTAATGGAGGCAACCATTTTACCCTGGAATGTGTCCCGTGATGATGCTCCAACAGAGAAGGTCTTAGACTTTTTAAAAGAGTGTGGTTTATATATATATATATATATATATATATATATATATATATATATATATATATATATATATATATATATATATATATATATATATATATATATATATATGCACACACACAAATTGGACTTGGTATTTTAATAATTGTATCCATTTTTGACTTTATCTTTAGTTTGTTGGTCTTTTTTGGGGTACCTAAACTTACTTGGCACTGAATAGCCAGGATGGTGCAGCTGAGCCATAAACCAAATACATGCATACATAGATACATACATACATACATACATACATACCTGCAACTTGACTTTCAGTTGACAATATATTGGCAGGATTGTGCTGACCTGCCATTAAACCCAATACATGCATATATACTACATTTCTGGGACTTGACATTTAATCAACACTATATATCCAGAATTGTACTGACCTGCCATTAAACCCATTACAATGTATATAGATTACATACACAAATCAAAACCTCCAGATTGGTATTAAACAGTTTTAGAACAGTAACATTCTGGGGAGCACAAAAAGCAAACACAAATTTGGGCACTCGAAACTTCTAGGATGCTTTAAAATCCAAATATATTTACCTCCAATATTTGCCTCACCTCCATACCAGGGTTGAGGTAACTTCTACCATTTAATATTTCTTTTATCCATGTGACCCTTCCACTCTTTTTTTATTCCTTGAAAAAGGAAGATTGGCCATTTTATGACTGCACACTATATGATTGGCTTGAATAGATCCTTGATATATTGTACATTTGATCCCCTGGACATTAAGAAAGAATTCTTTAGATCATGGCCCATTATACCAGTGATAAGTATACTGCCGTGAATGTACAAACTTTACATACGATTCCATTTTCATTCTTTCTTTCTGGAGTTTTCTAATATGTGTTTATTTTGGAATAATGACCTATGGTATGACATGAATTTTTGGTCAAAAGCTGTAAAGTGGTATTTCACAATATGAAGAAACCAACAGGTTATACAAAAGTCCAGGTATCATATGTTCTGCAACCTCTGACTTTTAAGCTAATTGTAATTCGTATATTGAGAAAATTTTTTTTATTTTTTTTCTCATTATTATTATTATTATTATTATTATTTCCCTTGCAGGAGTGTTTTAAAATTGTCCAATATGCTGGTTTCCTGCTTTTGATATCGCTCCTCGTATTTAGTGAAATTCATATACAACATGTAAGCCTCTCTCTCTCTCTCTCTCTCTCTCTCTCTCTCTCTCTCTCTCTCTCTCTCTCTCTCACATATATGAGGATACCTTTTTGTACTTTGTCATTATCGATGCTTTTCACAATCACAAGAAAAGTTCATGAATTTAATTCACTAGTTTATTTTCATATGCATATACATGCTTACAGAGTACATACTACAAATATTGTATGGTTATACAATGCTGTACATACAACTTTAAACAGAAAGTAGAAAAAGGTAATCAGCAAATGCTGGAAAAGATATGATGGATAAATGAAAATAATAGTTGTAACAGATTACTGTAATATTAATAATACAATCATCTGCCTTTTGTTTTAAGTGTTTTGTATACACATTTAGCTATTTTCTTCTTTACATGGACAGCACAAACCTGATTGACTACATAATCTTTCATGTCAGCAATTGTACTGTGATTCATTATTTTTAAGTATGAAAATCTGACTGTTCTTTAATTCTGCTTCACACCTTGTATTCAGACTTTGTACCCAGCAAACTCTATACTGTTGATACCTCAACTGAAAAATAGACAAATATTTAACTGAAAGAAATTTGAATTTTTATATGTTCTGCAGCTCCGTTTCTCTCATCTCTGCTGTTTGTTGCTCTGATGCTCTGTTGCTTGCTGTTATGTCACTCCGCTGTAACAAATACATTTGTAGACAAAAGTGATACAGTGCGTCAGGAACTCTCATATACTGTCCTACAATAAATGGAAGATCACATACAATTATTTTGCTGAGTGTATTGTTTTATATATCCAGCTAACTTCTCTTGATGGTTCTTTTAGCTTTGTTATAAAATGACTCTTTTGCCGAGAAGATGTATAAGGGCAAAAATAGTATAATAGTGTATTGAAATCGTAAAAAGTTGTATCAAATTAAATATTAATAACCTTACATAATAGGACACATAAAGCCATATATATTATCTGCACAAATTGGATACAGTTGGAATCCTTTTAGTCTGTATTATAACTACATCCTAAACATCTGTTGAATTCAGAAGGAAATGCAGTACATAACTGACTTTTTCAAGGCATCAAATGTTGCACATATTGTGAGAAGACTGCATAAATAAAAGCACTGAAGAAGCACAAGAACATATGCCTAGGGAACGTCAACAATTCAGGGATGTGATAGTTGTTGATGTATAGATTCTTTGCATACTGTAGGCTTTACAGCTTCACTTTCTTGTTCTGCACTTAGTACAGATGGCCATGTCTCCAGTTTGTAGATAATGTAGCCTATACCCAGAAGCAAAAGAAGTTAGATATAGACAGCGTACCAAATACTACCTTTTATTTTCTTCTTTTTGCTTGTCTTTCATATTGTCTGCCATTTTCTCAAAGTTCTTTTTCCTGTTGTAGCTCTTCCATTTGTTCAAGATTCTGTTCCATGTCTTTAGACATTTTATCCTGTTATCTAACTGCTCTGTCCAAACTTTCTTATATTTCCTCTACCTTGACAAATAAAATGTCTAATTTTTGTCTAAGTATTATGAATTAGTTTGACAGTTGACAGAAAACTTGTTTTGTTGTTTTTTTTGGGTCTGATTTAGCTAGACTTTTGTCCATAATATTTATCAACTCAAATTGCTGCTTTCTTAGTAGTGCCTGCTGGCTTTTCTCAGCTGTAGTCTTGCTGCTTTATAGGAGTTGAATCAATTAATCTCCTTAGGCAGTTTGCTTTTAAAATGTATGCCACACATTCCTTGATGAGTGAGAATACTAAGGGCACTGTTTTGGGTATCCTACCTATTTGGATGGGGCAAAAGTATTTAACTAATAGGTAATAACTGAATGTCACAAATAGGAACTAACTATTGGTCACTAAAAGTTACTAATAGTCACTAATAATAACTGAAGTTACAAACTAATAGGCACTAAAAGTCGCTAAAAGGTACTAATACTGTGTTAGAAACAAACCTTAATTTAATCATTTCAACCAATATTACAATATGAGCATTAGTGGTCCTGGATACAAAACAGTTCTTAGTGACGAAGAATCACTGAAAAAGAAAATCAGACCATGCTACAAGTGTAATATGATGAAATTTGCAGATGAATTCGAGATTAAGAAAGATGGATGAGATGTACAAAAGTGCAAATAAGCAAAAGGCTGAATGGAATAAGAAAATTAGCATGCTAAAAGAAGAAAAAATTATTCATATTTAATACGGAAAAATGTGAAGCATTACTCAATTAGAATTTACTTAAAATAAAATGCCCACAATAAATTATTGTATGAAACATTTCCTACAACAGTTCCTGAATACTTGATAAATTCTTGCGTAAACAAATTAAAAAATGTTCACAAGGCAAATCAGGACTTTTCACCAAAGGATAATCAAGTTGAAAGTTTGATGAAGTATTACATGAACAAATTGAAGAACATTTCTCTGTATAATCGGAAGATGTTTCACAGATGGATAAAATAATTGAAAATTTAATGAATTCTAACATTAAAAAATTTCAAGAAAATTTTGCTATAAAAATAATATTTGTCACTGATGGATGATATGGTTGAAAGTTTGATGAATTGTTACATGAAAAAATTGAAGAAATTTTCGAAATATAAATCGGAGGACTTTTCACTAATGGAAAATACATTGTAAATATTTTTCTGTGCAGAGCACACAGCAAAGACAGCAAATGCAAAAATAATTCCAATGCCGATGAAACATTGATAAATAGTAAAAAAACTAAATAAAAATTTTGATGAGCTCAAACATCAAACAATAGAACAACATATTATGGATAAAGCTGAAAACAAAGTCTAAAACATGTAACATTCCAAAAGAAAGGTCTAACAGTGAATCAGATCACAGCTTTGAAGACTCTTCAGTAATCAGCAAAGAAGCAGGTTCAGTGGCCGAGCCTGTGCAGAGCACGGCAACAAAAGCCATGAAGGCATCAATGCTGATGAAATATCAGTGAACTGAAAAAAAAAACTAAATAGAGAACTAAATAAGCTCCAACATCAGATATTGTAACAGATTGTAAATGAATGTGCAAATCAGGTCTAGGTGGTCTTAGATCCAGAAGAAGGGTCTAACAGCAAAGCAGAGCACAATATCGAAAACTTTGGTAGAGCCTATGCAGAGCACAGTGACAGAGACAATGTCAAAGACAACAAAAGTCTAATTGGAATTGTAACGATAGAATTATTTAGGAATGTACTTAACAAATACAAATTTGCTGGTGGTAATGATCAACGATCTCTTTTTATTCTTTATCCAGATAAAACCCTACCTGAAGAAAATAATTTGTAGGAAACTCAAAATATTTTATTCGGTACTTGTTCATCTTACACTAATAGTCAGATTAATACGATTTTCCTCACTAGAAGAGGACATTCAATGTAAATAAACAATGGAAAGTTTTATCCAACTAAGTTTAAGGCTACCCTCAACAAAATTGAGATGAATTTCATAATTGATAAGACTTTGATTATATTCATAACAAAGCTGATCAAAAGAAAACTTGTAGCACGAAACGGGTGTTCAGCTGAATCGAATATCTCACTGAATATCGACAAGTATGAACTGCTAGGGGGAAGCGCATACACAGACCTGGGCAAATCAGTTAAGAACAAAAATGTCTGTATTTGGTGTGAAAAATACAAATAAATGTTTATTTTATGTGGTTAAGTCAATTTGAAATACTGCAGAAAGATCATCAAAGACTATCAAGGAATAACAGAGGGCAAGTATAAACATTGGTTTGATAGATGTCCTGTAAAATAGAAAATATTGACAGACAATAAAAAGCAGATACATTAGACCGTTGGTAGTAAAACAAAAGGAGAAATAAATCTCGAAAATATATTTAATCATTTTTAATCCAGACAGTTATGATAACTGCAAAAAAGGAAAGTACCATTATGTTGGAATACAATGTTTCGAAATTGGTACCAAGGAAGATAAACAAACTTAACAGACAAAAGTATATATGTAAAACTTGGCTAATCACAAGAAAAAAAACATAACTAGACACAAAAGATTATGTTATACCGTAGGTAACACAATCGATAGTATGCCTGAACAATGTTCTGTCATAAAATAAAAAATTTTCAACATCATTTAAAGGTTTCGTTTGTTTTATTTACTGCAAGTTTAAAAGCACAATGACTAAGTTTACACTGGATGTAATAGAAAACAGAAAATAGTAAAGACATTCCAGCTGGCTTCTGTACTTACTTCAAGCCAATCCACAGGATACATGAAGCAATAGTTTACAGAGGAACGGTTTTTATTCATGTATTTTACAATGCATTGGGTAAAATCGCAAAACTAGTAATTGGAGGATTAAAATTGAAAAATGTAAAACATATGGCATTCATAGGTAAAGATGAGAATTTTTTTTACTCGAGCAACATATCTCGTCTCTGCAATTAAAAGATAACGTGTACTGAAGTTCGCGAACGGCCATGGGCACGCATACAACAAGGTGCGTGGCCGCTATCACTTAACATGCAAGTACATAGGTCTTGCTCATAACGAATGCAATTTTAATTACAGATATTAAAAATACTCCCACTCTTCATTCCTAACTTGTCCGACTTATGACAGTCACCTCTTTATCAAGGAGTTGGTTTGACAAGATCCTGCAAAAGGGCTCATAATGATATCTGACGATGAAAAATATGACACTAGTGACTATCCAAAGGACAATGTATCTGATATCCCACAAATGAATAAAAAGATGCTCGAAGTTTTCAAAGATGAACTAAATGGCACACCTATTAAAGAGTTATGTGGACTGAGATCAAAACTCGGTTCATTTAAAACTGATCATGAAGAGAAAATGGTATGAAAGGGTATTTTTTTTAAAAATCGCTTCGATTTCATATACTCAGCAACAAGGAACACTTTAAAGAAATGAATTTGCATAGGTCATATGGTCCTGAGATGTATATCATTGTAATCAAAATAAAGTAGCTTTATCAACTCATGAGGACAAACATTGTTTAATTGACAACGTAAACACATTCCCATGTGGTTATTTCAAGTGAGAAATTGTAATAAACCGCATTCTCTTAAACAATTTTATGTTTCCAGGATTATGTATTTCTCTTTTCAAGGAATTGTGGAATGAGATTGCTTCAATCAAAAATAATTAAGGACATCACGAACAACTTTAAACTATCACTAATCTTTAACGTTTTCTCCGAATTCGACAAAGACATGAATATAGGTGGTACCTGCACAAATTCAGGAGTACATCGGAATAGGTATTACAAAATTTTGAGGGGGTTTGGTATACCACCTCCATTTAGGTGTTTTAACAAAGTTAAAAACAAAAAGTCTTTTGTCTTCAGGGCAACTAGATGTTGCACATTCGGAACACCTCATCTCCGTCGAAGAAGTTGTACGTCACAAAAAGTAGCAAGAAATTAAATAAAATACTAGCAGTAGGTGGTGGGCTCGTGGACGTTAAAAATATAGACAGCGGCGGTAAATTCTACAACGGGTTATGCACGGCCTTAAATCCTATAAAAATAAATGTTTAAAAACAGAAATAGAAAACTATTATGTGAAAATTAGCTAGTAAATGACCGAGATTGTAAAGTATTTACCTGATGCCGATTTGCAACAAGTTTAATGGTAAAAAGCTATAATATATAGGTTCTATTGTGTGTGTGTGTGTGTGTGTGTGTGTGTTACACAGTAAAAACCTTGTTTTGATGGCCTGCCAAGCTTAGCTCTATAAATGTGGATAATGTTCGGGTGACGCGCAGTTAAACTCAGTGAAAGTCGTGGAGAATCTCGAAGACGAATTCGATTTGAACGGACAACAGAAAGGAAGATTACAATTAAGCGGCAATCAGAAAACCGAACAGTTTGTGATATCAATAGTTGTTAGTATGTCGTGAGTTATTTTGTGCAGTAACAAAAGAAACAACAAAAAAAAAGACAAAACCCCCCCCCCCAAACGAAAAAAAACCCCACAAAAAACAACAACAGCAAAAATATATATAAAAATTAAGAAGAGAAGACAAGAAAGCGCAGTGCGATATGTAAAAAAAATGCAAAGAGCAAACTATGTCATTTATTATGTAGATTTAAAAGAAAGATTGTATTTGTTTAACATTCTTTCCTGTTTGACACAAAATAGATCATGCATTAAATCTACGAAAATGGGTACCGCGTGAAAAGTAGTTAATTCAAAGTATCAAGAGTCTATTATAACTCGCTTCATTAAGGTGAAGAATCACTTTTTAATACAAAACTAAAGTGCTTTTTGCATTCGTGGACACTGAAATTTGTATTTATTTTCTTTCTCTTTGACAGGTTCGCAACTTGTTAAATTTACCCTCAAGAAGATGAAATGAAAATCTCACGGAAAAACCTTACATATGGATACTTTCATTAATCTATACCATTATTGCATTTGGAGCAAAATGGTTGTTGATTCCACCGATAGTGTTTTGATTAACTCTTCTTCGTATGAGATGGTGCCTTAGTTCTAAGATGATCCCAGCTTCCCGAAGGTCACTTTATGAATGTTTATTTCTTCTCAAGGAAATTGCTCGTTGTTAACACTGCCCTGCAGAGAAAGATGTCTGTGGCCGAACTTCCTACTCTTTCAGAATATACTGCTGCTGTAGCACCAATAAGTCCTCCTAGTAAAGCACAATCTCAATATCACTTCAAATGAACATGGTTTAACAGGAAGGGCCATTTGGGGAAAGTTGATCCTCTTCCGTTGTCAAGTGGACCAGAAGAATAACAAGTATTGCGGCTTACGTGCTGAAAAAAATGGCGGGCGGTTCACATGCTCGGCAATAATGTCATCGAAAATGTGGCACAACAAAATTTGAAATTATTCCTACGGATTTCTTGTTCATTGTCTTGCATAAAAAGGTGTTTATCATGCGAAATTTTCTAGTATACAACGAATTCGCAGACACATGAAGGATATTGAAGAATCCCAGGCTACAGATTGACTAAACAGTTAGTCATCTTCACACTGCTAATATGGAAGGATGAGGACAGATCTTCAGCAGAGCTTTTATATCTGAAACTAGTGGATCTTCTGGAACTGAAAGTGGTATCGATTATATATCAAGTACTGAGCTTATAGAATGGCCTGTTTTCTGTCGTCCGTCTGACCATAGTACAAGGTATTGCTACTCCTCCAAAACTACATGGAGGATTGTCATGAAACTTTACAGACACATTCATCACTCTGTCTAGCTGTTCCTCAATGAAAATGGCACCACTCTATATCTTATTGTAGCTTCTTCTCCTGAATAAATGGTCAGGAGGAGCATGGAGTTTTCACTGCAAACGTCTGATGATGTCTAGTTGGTTCCAATAAAAATGGTGCCATCTGACGTCATATATGGCCGCCTTGTTGAAAATCTTATTACAACTCCATGGAGTTTTCACTTTAAGACTTCTTATGACGTCTAGTTGGTCCTATATGAAAATGGTACCGATCTAACGGCCAGTATAGTAGCCATCTTGAAAGTCTTGTTATCGCTACTCCTTCTGGATGGATGGTCATATTGACAGAGTTTTCACTAAAATACTTTTTATGATGCCCAGTTTGTCCTAAATGATGCCGATCTTACATCCAGTATGGCCGCCATGGCCATGGCGTCATTTTGAAAATCTCGTTATCACCGTTTCTTCTAAATTGAAAAGTCATATTGACACGAGGTTTTCATGAGAAGGCTTCTTATGGTGTCTGGGTGGACCTAGATGAAAATGCCGATCTGACTCTAGTATGATCGCCATGATGGCTTGTTTGAAAATCTTGTTATCGCAACTGATGGATGGATGGTCATATCGACATGGGGTTTTAACCAGACTACTTATGATGTCCAGTTGGTGCTAATGAATTGGTGCCGATCGTGCATCCAATTTGGCGCAGGACAGCCATCTTGAAAATCTCGTTACTACTCCCGGATATCTTGTCGCACAAGAATATCAGAGATGGTTTCAACACTTGGCAGTTAAAAAGAAGAAACAGTTTTATCTTGGATTCCAGGAAATTCTTTTCGACCAGTAGAGCGTCAGTCCCTTATCGGGACTCTTGTTATTGATTGGACCCCGTGCCCTAGTAATCTTTAGCTTACCATATTGGTAAAGCCAAATAATTATGGGATCCAGAACGAATCTACATGTTTTCAAAGAAAAGAAATAAAAGAGTACTTTGAACAATCATACTGGCATGCATACTAAACGTCCTCTTGTAAAGTGCAGATATGATCAGAAACTTCAGAGAAGGTATTTATTTGTATCTGTTTGCTCAAATAATTAATTCGTGCAGTTAGAACGGCAATAAGACCATGTTTGCATGAAGATTTTGTCTGATATGTAACAAAAATAAATATATTTATTGAGATTTATTGCAGTGGGCAGTGGTAATAAACCCGTCTGCATTCAGTAGACTTATTATCCAATATCCAACTCGGTGTTGGCACTTCTTGGGGTCTATCATTAATGAAGAGTGAGACAGTGAAAATACTGCATTCTGACGAGTCCAATCACAGAAATGTTGATATTTTTTTTACGTAGTTGTCCCAAATGAAAGTTCCACGTATATCCAGGACTTTCACAATATCGCTATTTTGAAAAGGTACAATAGTACATATGGGGGCCCCGGGTGGCCGAGTGGTCTAAGGCGATCGCTTTTACAAATCAAGGACATCTCACCTCTGCCCGCGTGGGTTCGAGTCTCGGCCTGGGTATGTGAGAAAGCTGCCAGTAGCTTCCCGTGGGTAGGTGGTTCTTCTTGGGTTTTTCCTCGACCAAATGTACTGACCACCATGTTTAGCCTATCTTGTGCTGAAAAATGGCGTTAAATACACACAACCAAACTAAACGATAGTACGTACACGAATGCTAATACCTATATACATGTATATGTGTTATTCTACAGTATACTCCCGTTTTCTTTCCCTTTCCTAGCAATGCCAGATAATTGGATGGTTAAATTGAGCGAATTTGACTATCCTAGTATCTCTTTATGAGATGGGAAATGTCAACTCGGACAATCTGCAAGTATATCATGTCATTTGATATGGAATAAATCTGTACTTTGCCACGAAAGGGCTATGCAGATCAAACTAACTGTTAGATTTGTTATTTTATTAGATTAGATTCTATTGAATATAATATATGAAGTTAACTTTTATTACGTAATGTATGTATGTAACCGGAAAATGAGTTGATTCTTCATTTTTGACGTCAAGATCGAATATAATATATGAAGTTAACTTTTATTACGTAATGTATGTATGTAAGCAGAAAATGAGTTGATTCTTCATTTTGATGTCAAGATCGATGCCCCTTTCCGATTGCGATCATCCAGATTTTCAAGTTGTAACTATGCCGATTCATTAACATATTACATCATAACAAAGTCAGTCTTTTAGCTCTACTGGCCAGGAGAACTTATGGGATGGGATTTTTGTCCGTCGTCCGTCCTTCCTCTGTCATCCATTTATCCGTTAGCACAAGATTGTTATCGCTTCTTCTCCTAAACTACTTGGAGGATTGCCATGAAACTTTACACACATTCATCCCATGGTCTAGTTGATCCTAAATGAAAATGTTGCCGTTCGGTCATCCAATATGGTCGTCACAGTGGCCATCATGAAAATCATTATCACAACTCCTCCTGAATGGATGTTCATATCAACATAGGGTTCTCACTGAAAGACTTCTTATGCTGTCTACTTGGTTCTAAGTGAAAATGTACCGATCTGATATCCAATATGGCCGTCACAGCGGCCATCTTGAAAATCTTATCGTTACGCCTCCTGTATGGATGGTCATATCAAATGGCTTTTTCACTACAAGACTTTTTATGATGTTTAGTTGGTTCTAAATTAAATTGGGGCCGATCTGATCTCCAATATGGCCGCTATGAAACTTTACACACAATGGCCATCTTGAAAAATCTTGTTGTTGCTACTCCTCCTGAATGGAAAGTCATATTGACATTGGGTTTTCGCCAGAAGACTTCTTGTCATGTTAGTTGGTCTTGAATGAAAATAGCGCTGATCTGATGGCCATCTTAAAAATCTTGTTATCACTACTATTGGGTCGTATCAACATTCTACTTAACTTATTACGTCTAGTTGGTCCTAATGGTGCCATTTAGACATTCAATATGCCTGTCACAGTGGCTATCTTAAAAATACAGTTATCACTATTTCTTCTGAATGAATGGCCCTATCAGCATGCGGTTTTCACTGAAAGACTTCTTATGGTGTCTGGTTGGTGGTAAATGATAATGTTGTCGATCCGACTTCTAAAATGACTGCCGCACAGACCATCTTGAAAATCTTGTTATCACTACTTCTCCTAGATTGCTGGTCATATCGACATTGTGCTTTCATCCAAAGACTTATGATGTCTAGTTGATACTAAATAGAAATGGTGCGGATCTGATATCGAATATGGTCACCATGGCATTCATCTTGAAAATCTTGTTCTCGTTGCTTCTCCAAAATGGATGGAAAGTCATATCAACATGGGGTTTCCACCAGAAAACATCTTATGATGCCTTGTTGGTCCTAAATGAAAATGGTGCCAAGTCGACAACCAGTATGTACATCACAGCAGCTAATTTTAAAATCTTGTTATCGCTGAAGCATATCAAAGATGGTTTCAACACTCCGCAGTCAGAAGGAAGAAATGGTCTTATCTTGAATTCCTGGAAATTCCTTTCAGCCAGTAGAGCGTCAGTCCATTGGAGGGACTCTTGTTTTATGACAAGACCTCATGTGAATGAGTGTTCTTCTTTAGTGCATGCAGAACATTTCACGAAAAATAGAGATGTTAAAGTTGTGACGATTTGAAATTATAATATGTAGTTGCATTCTGCTTGTTGCTGGACATTAGGACTATGTCCAACAAACTTCCAGTGTGCTGTAAAACAGGTGATGCCTTACACCTTTGGTAGATATAGTATTGGTCGACGGTCCATGGGTATCGGCACGTGATTCGTTTGAGTGGCATAAGGCGATACTTGAATTCACTATTTGTCTTCCATCTTTCAGATTACATATTCTTACTGAATATTAATGATTTAGTATTTGTTTTTCAAATACACCAACTTTTTCTGGGATAGCATTTGTTGTTCATAAACTTTCTTAATTACACTATCCAGTCGCCAAGTTCATTACTAATGTTGCTACAGAATGGTTATACTGCTCCTATCTGGTGTTCTAGTCTCAAACATGTCGTTAGATACACCTTTACGTGTTAAGTGTTCATTGAGAGAGAGAGAGAGAGAGAGTCTGGGGTGGGGGTGGTAGGAGTTTGAAGGGCCATGGCAGTAAACATATTTACTAAGAGTGTAAAAGGATTTGTTATGACATGAAAATAGGGCACTGCGAATCAACTATCAGTTTCCTAAAAAGAGCATTCCATATAAAATTGAGTTTTCAACGGGTACAAGGTGTACGTGAATTATTGACACCTGTGTTTACTCGTATATTTGTTACAAAGTTAACAATACATGTTATGACCTATACATTTATGTGAATTCAGTGGTACCACGGCAATTACTATTTTGGGTTATTACTTGATTGTTATATCATATGTAAAAAATTTTTAGTATTTTGTTTTCAGTTTAATTAGACAATTATTTAAGTTCAGTTTGTGAATTGTAAATTTGTTGTTGATCGCTAATCTTTGTTCATTATACTAAAGATGTTGATATCTTGGATTACATGTTAACGTAGTGTGAATTAATCGTTGATTGACATGATTTGTTTTCTCCAATTTCTTGACTCCTCAATCATAGTCACTTTTATGCAGATACAATTTTAGTAACATATTCGTTACTCATTTATATTGGTATTTTTGTATGTTGACAAAATTGTTTTCAGTCTCATGCACAATTTGTCATTTTATACAAGTATACATATAGTAACATCTTGTCTGAAAAAAGTTTTAATCTCCATGAAAAAGGGACAGATGCTATAAGTATATAGAAACAGTTGTTATCAGTGCTTGAAAAAAAAAATGACACGAGTTCCGGACAAATACAGATACAATATTCACGTTTTTAGAACGAAATTTTTGATAACTTCTACTCCAGTTTCAATCCAGTCAGGGTTATTAAACAATAGTTTGGAATTAATTATAGAACAGAGTATTTGAAATTTTGTCACATCTACTGCTCAGATAACTTTACGGATCTTACAGAGGAGGAGGAAATACCGATTTTGCTAATCCCGTTTTTTTTGTGTTTTTTTTTGCGGGGAGGATACAATTTTCCAGTTGGATACTTGGACTGTTTCATTATTAACACACACACATCCCCCCCCCCCACAACAACATTTTACTTTGTCAACGGAATGTTACATTTGCATTTGAGTTTAGTTTGAAATACGAAAACGTAATCTTTCATCATCAACAGCATTTGCTCGTGCGTCACACGCACCCAACTGCTAAAAATGTTGACCTGGATCTGCCGTCCCATAATGCATCAGCTGATAAAGGTTTGCTTTTTCCTTCTGCTTTTTATTGGAACAGAACATACATTATATCCAGCATGAAATTGTGTAATACAATTTATAACTTCAAATGTGAGGAGATGCATTGTGATTGTTTAGAGAGGACCAAGTTGTAAAGAAAAATAATGACCTATCTACATTACAAATGTTACTTGTATTAACAAATATATATATATATATATATATATATATATATATATATATATATATATATATATATATATATATATATATATATATCAAGCTATCAGCGTAGACAGTGCTCAGCTGGCGCGATCTGGGTCTTCGTTGTTTGCAGTCGGGTGACCGTCGTACAGAGTAAAAACGGTAATTAAATCAAAATATGTGGTTTATACTTCACCAATTAGTCAATGGATGTCGTGTTCACATATTGACTTGCCAGTACAGGCTGTTTAGGTATTGTTTAACCAGTTTGTTATATATGTATATGTCTTCCTTCAATATGTTCAGCATTGCAGAGTTCCTTTTAAATATGTAATTTCATATAAAAAAATGTTAATCGATTAAATTGTTGAATTGTCATTCACAGATCCAGCTAGGCAGGGCATCTGATTGTTTTGTATGAATATTTAACGACGGTTTTATCAGCAAATTTCATCAGTAACTTTGTTTTGTTCTCTGCTATCTCCTGTTTCTGTTCGTTAGTCTGTGTTAATACCCCCCTACATGTTTATTTGCATGTATCATTTGTGTCTCAACGCGCGCGCGCGCACACACACACAAAATTCATCTCAGAGCAGCGGTAGTGATGGACTCGTGACCAGAAGGGTGCGGGTTCGAATCCCACTAACGGTCGCCTTTTCGTAATGTTCTCTGTTTCAAAGGGACGTGTGCGGGGTGGGGGTGGGTGGGGGGTGGGGTAGAATGAAAGAGACAACACTACCTTTACAGTACTTTATAAAATTTTCATATTAGACTTGCAACACATTTTATTTCGTTCTTGACCGCAACACATAAAACACCAGCAAGAAATCACAAGTCAAAACATAGCTGATGTGCTCGATAGAAGTTCTAAAACTTATTCGCCTCAAAGAGAAAAGTGCTCTTCAGATAGCGCTATTAAACAACATCGCAGAGGTGTGTTTTGGCTCTGCGACCAGAACATTATTTCACCGTCCATGTGGGGAGCCGCGGCAGCTCGGTTGGTAAAGTGTCGGACTCGTAATCCAAGGGTCGCGGGCAGGCCCGCCAACAAATTCTGTGACCCTATGCAGAGCAGTCATGGACTCCAAAACTATTTTTTTTTTTTTTTTGGTATATAAAAACATGTTTACAGTTTTGCTTATAACACCTGTAGTAATTTACCATTACTTAGACTCTTGCAAGGAACAAATTTTAATATTTACTGCAAAGATTAATTTATTAGCTCTACTGGTCATAGACCAGAGGAGCTTATGAGATGGTCTGTTGTCCATCGTCTGTGGTACGTCCGTCCGTTAGCTCAAGTTTGTTGTTGCTACTCCTTCTAAACTACTTGGATGATTGCGATGAAACTTTACACACCCATTCATTCCGTGGTCTAGTTGATCTTAAATGAAAAATGGTGCTGCTCGGACATCCAAAGCCACAGCGGCCATCTTGAAAATCTTGTTATCGCTACTCATCCTGAATGGATAGGCATATCAACATCGGATTTCAGGTGGCGCTCCTCAGTTTCGTATTTTGCATCGGGTTAGATTTGTAAAGAAAAAGAATTACCCAGGTTTTCCTCACTGGTTGTCCTGGCTATTTAAAAAAGACCTTGTATATCTTAGGTATTGTTAAAAGAACTTTGAATTCCCTTTATTTGGGTGTATCATTGATGGGTGCAATTTGGGTTATAAGGTATACAGTTTGGTCTTACTTATATGCATTATTATTATATGATTTAATTTTGGTTGTGTAGCTGAAACATTTAAGTCGCAAGCATCTAAACAGTCCTTTTGAATAATTCTCGTGTATTTTTTCCTCAGAACAGTATTCATTAGTAGCAAAGTCCCACACAAGCCAAGCCCCCCCCCCCCAATGATGAAAAGTGAGCTATTTTAAAAATACACCTGGCATTTTCTCAACAATAGCCGCCAATGTTTTGCTAAGAGACATGAACATGAAACTTGCCACAATTATTCCTGAGATGTCACTAATAAAATTTACAGTTTGAACAGAGATGCAAGCATTCAGGTTCACAGAGGTCAAAGGTCAAAGGGTAAAAAGTTTTCTAATTCTGCTAACACTAGTATATGGAAGAAAGCGAATCTGCTTTATCGTCATTATTTTCCTTAATTTTATTACAAGCGAATGAAAGGAAACGTGTTTGCTATATTTTTCTTTCACTTAATACAACAGTTTTAAATTTAAGTTGACTTTACTCCTGTGTTCTAAGACTTCTAATTTCCCCATAATTGAGGTCATTGCACACAAAATACTGCCACGAGGCATATTGTGTAAGCAAGAGCACAATAGGCATAATTAGCTTATTTTCATGCATAACATCAATGTTAATATATCATTTTGTTGAGAAAAGCATACATGATTATATGAGAAAAAGAAAAGAAATTGCACAAATTTTCATATTTGTGTTAAGTTGGCGCTCCTCAGTTTCGTATTTTGCATAGGTTAGATTTATAAAGAAAAAGAATTACCCAACTTTTCGTCACTGGTTGTCCTGGTTATTTAAAAAAGACCTTGTATATCTTAGGTATTGCTAAAAAAAAACTTTGAATTCCCTTTATTTTGGTGTATGATTGATGGGTGCAATTTGGGTTATAGAGTATACAGCTTGGTCTTACTTAAGATGTGCACCTCTCAAAAAACTGCTAGCTCCGCTTGGTCATTTTCACTTCCTGGACTTCAAAGATAAATTTTAAAAAAAGAGCCGATAACTTTTTTTTTTACTTTTTATATATTTTGTAATTCATTCAATGTACTTTGAGAGGCTGGTATTGCCTACTCTGGCAAAATTGGTTTCCCTATTTTAATAACTACTGAAAATAGTGTACTTTTGACTAATTCAGGCTGATTTTTCTAGTACTTTGGAGCGACCATTTCTGTCTGCTGTGTGTTTAGATCATGTCCAATTTCCACAAGTACAATATGTAAAGCAATTTCAGCCACAGTACATGAAAGTAGCATAGAGGTATGCCAACATTCTCTCCATTGTGCATGTTGCAAATGCAAACAACTTATCTTACACTTGTCACTCTCTCAGAAGCACGTAATATCTGTAGAGCGCCCCCGTAACTAAAATACTTCTTATGATGTCTAGTTGGTCATAAATATAAATGGTGCAGATTTGACATCCAATATGGCAGCTGCGGCAGCCATCTTGAAAATCTTGTTATCGCTACTCCTGAATGGATGGTCATATCAACATAGGGTTTTCACTAATAGACTTCTTACGGTGTCTACTTGGACTTAAATGAAAATGCTGCAGATTTGACATCCAATATGGCCGCCACGACAGCCATTGAAAATCTTGTTATCACTACTACTCTTAAATGGATGGTCATATCAACATGGGATTTTCACTGAAAGACTTCTTATGATTTCTAGTTAGTCCTAATTGAAAATGGTGCTGATCTGGGCTCCAATAGGGCGGCCACGGCAGCCATCTTGAAAATCTTGTTATTGCTACTCCTCCTACATGGATAGTCATATCAACATGTTTTTTTTTTACTAAAATACTTCCTATGATGTCTAGTTGGTCTTAAATGCAAATGCTGTAGATCTGACATTTATATATGCCTGACACGACAGCCATCTTGAAAATCTTGTTATTGCTACTCCTCCTGAATCGATGATCATATCAATGTGGGGTTTTCACCAAAAGACCCCTTATGATGTCTGCTTAGTTCTAAATGAAAATGGTGCAGATCTGATATTCAATATGGCCGCCACGGCAACCATCTTGAAAATCTTGTTATCGCTACTCCTCCTTAATGGATGGTCATATCAACATGGGTTTTTCACTAAAAGACTTCTTGTGATGGCTACTTGGTCCTAAATTAAAATGCTGCAGTTTTGACATCCAATATGGCCGCCATGGAAGCCATATTAAAAATATTATTATCGCAACTACTCCTGAATGGATGGTCATAACAAAATGGCGTTTTCACTGAAAGACTTCTTATGATGTCTAGTTAATCTTAAATGAAAATGGTCCTGATCTGGGGTCCAATATGGCCGCCAAGGCAGCCATCTTAAAAATCTTGCTATCGCTACTTCTCCTACATGGATAGTCATATCAACATGGGGTTTTTATTAAAAGATTTCTTATGGTGTCTAGTTGGTCATAAATGAAAATGGTGCAGATCTTACATCCAATATGCCCACCACAGCAACCATCTTGGGAGTTTTTGATATCGCCACCCCTCCTGAATGGATTGTCATATCAACATGGAGTTTTCACTAAAATACCCCTTATGATGTCTGCTTGATTCTAGATGAAAATGGTGCCGATATGACATCCAATACCGCCGCCGTGGAAGCCATCTTGAAAATCTTGATATTGCTCCAACTTCTAAATGGATTGTCATATCAAAATTGGGATTTCAGTAAAAGACTTCTTATGATGTCCAGTTGGCTCTGAATAAAAATGGTGCCAATCTGAAGTCCAATATGGCCGCCACTGCAGCCATCTTGAAAATCTTTTTATGGCAACTCCTCCTGAAGAGAAATTTATATTGACGTGGGGTTTTCACTAGAAGACTTCCTATGATGTCTAGTTGGTCTTAATTGAAAATGGCGCCTCTCTGACGTACGTCCAATATGGCCGCCATGGCAGCCATCTTGAAAATCTTGTTATCGCTACTCCTTCTGAATGGATGGTCATATCAACATTGGGTTTTCACTAAAACACTCCTAATCATGTCTACTTGGCCATAAATGAAAGTGGTTCTGATCTGTCGTCCGTCGTCCGATGTCCGTCGGTCCGTTAGCAAACACCCCAACGGCCCTTTTCAGGGCCAGCCAGATCTCTAGAAAAGAAATCAAATTGCCAAAAAAAATCAAGTAAAACTTTTCTCGCACTTGTCAGGGAATTATATTGATATAAAAAGTTCATTGTTTGACAGTAGAGTGGCTATGAATCGACTTATCCTAGAATTTATGCTGTATAGCAACCTGGCCAATCCGTAATGATCCTTGCCATTCATAATTTCGCCTATAATAAAATAATCGATGAGGTTTTTGCCTGACATACCTGTTTTTTACTATGCAGCGAGTTTCGGAAATATAATGAAATATTTTGCACTGCAGTCTAGACAAATTTAATGGAACAATTCAAGTGATGGCATTGGAGTATATCTGAAAATCAAACGCTACATTAAAATCCATGTACGACTTCAAAATGTTTAAGAGTATAGTTCATTCATAAGCAATCAAATTTAACTAAATAAAATATCAAAGTTTACTTTGATTATTTCTTATAGTTAGTAGCAGTAAATTTGTTCCTTGAATATACGACAATATTAAATTATTTGCTTGCCTGAGTAAAATGAAACTTAACCTGTATTCAGCAGAGAAAATATTTTAAAGGCTGCTGTTCAGCATCATTGTGAGCTTTTTATAAGTCTGAACAATTTCTGATTACAACACGGACGCTATTAAAGAGATCAACTATTAATTTAATTCTCTTTACAGTGAATTAAAAACGTCTGCAGCTTAAAAAAAAAATCGAAACGCAAATAAGTAAACTATTACGCAGAATAAATAAATAAATAAGGCGACTTGAAGTCCAAAAAAATCGGGTCTAAAGTCATTCTGGAGGTTACCTTTTTGTTTAAAACTGAGCCATTTGTACATTCATATACTCCAAAATATTCACATACAAATTTCTTACGAAAAAGAAAAAAACCATTATGTAATAAAGTATTTTTAGTTTAATAATGAGGAACAATACGTTCCTCTACAACCTTTACCATTTGATATGGCTACAGGCTGTCATTTCAGAACGTTCAAGAAGGGAAATCTTAGTTTGAAACTTCTGTTGACATCTCACCTTTACTGAGAGCAGGTGACTACAGGGTGCCGTCCAGCGGCTTTTATAGTAGCGTTTGTAAACAAAATAGCCGCTATTTCTGCACTGACAACATTTTAGTTTTTAACTGCATGAAAAATGCATGTCATATTAAGAAAAGAAAGACACACATAGCTTTTTTATATAATATATAATGCAACCTATCACATTGTAAAATACATCATTTTCATACTTTAATTAAATCAAATGAAAGAATAAAAATTATCTACGAAGTTAGTTTGTCTACAGTCAATGCACGCGGG
Organism: Margaritifera margaritifera; assembly: GCA_029931535.1. Classification (NCBI taxonomy): domain Eukaryota; kingdom Metazoa; phylum Mollusca; class Bivalvia; order Unionida; family Margaritiferidae; genus Margaritifera; species Margaritifera margaritifera. The sequence continues at coordinate 147,887 of JAQPZY010001399.1, read as the reverse complement.
CTCAAACATCTCAGCAAACAGGTCTTTCGCGACATATAATATTGACCAATCCCCCCAAAAAAGACAGTAGTCTGAACTTACACACATTACATATTGGACATTGTGTACAGTGGGAGTTGAGTCGAACTTACTATTGGCGATATCATCGTTAATTCAATATGTTTTCTTACGGAGAACTCGTACAAAAAAATATATATTTATATTAGATACAATTCCCATGCTATCGAGTGATATTTCTTACCTATGAGCTAGCAAAGTGTATCGTCTATCGGCCGCTAAACGTGACACTAAGGACACTCATGTTATCATCGCTATTTACTGTAATTTATCTACAACACGTGTATATGTAGATGGTCTGGTCATATTTGTATGCTATTAATGCAAAATGGCGTTTTTGTTCTGTTGTTTTGTATTCTTGGAAAAAAACATTTTTTGTACGGCAGGGGCATCTGTATTTTATAAACACAAATCTAACTTTGTACAATTTCCGGAAAATTTCACATCGTAACCCACTAACAATCTGAGAAAGAAAATACATTCTAAGTACCAAGTTTTTATTTGATGTAGAGGTATGAAAGGAAAAACACGCTATGTATTCATTGAAACGCTTGATGCTTGAGAGTATATAATTAGCACGTTTCACATTTGAACTTTATAAATTACAGGTATAGATGTATAACTTTTGGGGTATTCCCTAGGGTTTAAGATATGTATAATTTACTTCAATTGACCTTGGATACATTTTTGAAAATCTATTTTGATCGAACAGGCTACAGCTGTTTTTTAAGTCACGTGTTTTTTTTCACTTCAGCTGCATTCAAACATAAATAATTTAATGTGCTTCTTGAGTGAATTTTATTTGTTTCCGAGCTTAAAAGTTACTTTTGAATGATAATATGGTATTATGTAATCGGTAACGTAAGAATAATGAACATTCTGTGAAATCATTATTTTTCGTGGTGTACCAATGTTTGTCAATTTTTCGGCTGAAATGCCCATTTTTAAGGCGCAACCAACAACAATCTAAGGAAACAGTAATATCCCTTTCACAATCCACACATATTGAAGTATGAACAAATATGAAATTTTTGGCTGTTGCAAAACCAGAAAAAATGTATACATGAGTAAACAAATGAACTGGCCAAAGTAAATATTTGGTATTGATTTTAAATGATAATTACAAGGAGCTATGATAAAATACTGAAACCAAAGTAGAAGTCTAATCTTTCCTAGGACGAATTGGACATTATGTCTCTTGTTTGTATTGAAATTTTACCAGCGCAGAAGGTGTGTCTTCTACCAACACAAGAAAACTATAACTCTTAAAATAGTAAGTACATAACTGAAATTTTGATAATACCCAAGCATCAAATATATTCCAATATCATTTATTCTCTATGTCTGTCTGTCCATCCGCTAGTCACTATCCAACTACTTTTTCTCCTCATCCACTGCGTTGGAATTCATCAAATTACGTACTTATTTTGTATGCATACTAGCGATTTGTTTCTGTTTTAGCATTCAGTTGGTTTTCTATTGAAACTACCTTTGTATAAGACGACCTTACTTAAAAGGCGGTACACAGTTTATAGCTCCCATTAGCAGTGTCGTAGTGAGGGAACCCCTTGTATCTAGCAAAGTGTTTACGGAGTCCAGTTCAATATTCTTCCAAAATGTCTTATAGCTATTTGTCTACTGCCACAAGCTATGACAGTCTGTCTGTATCGGGGAATGAATTGTTATAATATATTTAAGTCATCGTTATATGTGTGTATGTGTGTTCGTGTGTGTGTGCAGTCTTTGTAAGGTTACTCTGGTAGACATCATATTGCAAATAACACCTCTGTATGCACCTTCGGCATGCATTATGGTACAGTGGCTGTATTTTTTTTGCCACCTCCCATTGCCGATTTTAATCCCATTGGCAGCAACGGCCATCTAAGCTACTGCCTACTAATTATGCTGTCTTCGAGAGTGATAATGCGTGGTCATTCGTAAGGCGGAGGCGCCGAAGGTACTACTCTTTCTTCTCTCAGCATTATCAAAGATGCAGGTCAAACATCTCTCAGCATTATCGTTGATGCAGGTCAAACAGATTAATTTTGCATAGGCTTACGCCATTGAGATCCATCAGAACTCGTCGCTCTTGCTCGCAGCCATGGGTTACATATTTTTTACTGCTACATTATCAATGACTACACTCACTCCCCCTGCCTGTCTGCATATATTTTCCCTTAGATCTTCGCAGCAACGCCATTTGGACATGAGCATCGAAAACGTTTCATCAGATATTTTCCGTCGGCGAGAGCCTTCCATGGGTTTGTCGATACTGTTGCGTCTGGCGATTACGATTCTGAGTATTTGTTCATGCTCGGGCAACTTTCGTTCCAAACGGCATCCACTATAGCAACCGGTGATGCTAGCAAGACTGATATATATATATATGTATGTATATATATATATATATATATACATACATATATATATATATATATATATATATATATATATATATATATATATATATATACATATACACACTTATATATACATATTTTAATTGACTGCAAATAATTATATATTTATCTTGTTTCAGGTTATCCAATCTTTTGATGAGAGTGTCCCAGTTTTGGGGATACTTTCCATAAAGTCATGAAACGGAAACGTCTTCTCAGCTAATGATCTTTAAATAACCTACATCAGTGCATTGTTATATAAAACAAACCATAGAACTTCAACTAAAAAGAAACAGCTCAAAACTGAGAAATTACTTTGGTCTCGAGGGCTTTCGTTGTTGAGGTTTCAATGTATTATAAATATACTTCGTGTGCTCCTTTCTCTTTCTTTTCTAGCTTATCCCACACGCAGAAAATAGTTTATTATCCACTCCCATATATGTTGGGAGAAGATATAGCATTTTACCCGTGTGTTCATGTATTTATATCTTTACACTTTCGAGCGTACGTTCGTTTGTTACAACCACAATATCTTCGACCCTATATAACCTAGGCTACATTCTTGGTATATTCATGCATTTGAAGCAACTCAGCCATACCAAAATCAGGACACTTAAATGTAATTTGCACCCCTGAGTGACTTGTTTACTTTCAGCTATCCGTTCGTTACACCCTCAATATACTGGACCCTTTTTCACACACTAATGAAAGTGGTACGTATATGCATGTTACAAAGTGCCGCTTAAACATGCCAAAGCGAGGACACAGTTACCAAATTGCTTGATCGATATTTTATTTTGAGCTGTTCATTAATGCATATCAAACCGAGTAACTCAATCATATAAAAACTTGGCCATTGTGACGTAATATTCAGGATTGAATGAATTTTCGTATTTTCAGCTATCCATTTAATAACCCTTTATATCTTGAATCCTTTTTACGTACACTCAGTTGTTATGTGTATGCATCTCAAAAAGAAAGAACCAACCATATCAAAATTTTTCACTGTTACATAATTTATACGATTCCGTGATTTTTGTGCGTTTGTTACACCCTTAGTATATTGAACACTATCTAAAAGTCACATACACTTATGAAAATTGATATGTGGATGCATCTCGAGAAGATTAACTCATCCGTTCTAAAACAATGTTAATGTTATTTAATTTTCATGCTTAAGTGACTTTTCTGTGTTTAGACATTTTTAATACATCCTCTTTACCTGTGACCCTGTTACGGCTGTTACATATAGACTAATCGAACTTTGTTTTGACCCTAAACTGATATATGCTGATGCATCTGCATGAACAATACATGTCAATAATAGTCCCTGCTTCCATGGTGACTTAATTGTTAGATTAGGCTCACACCCAGTGACACAGTCAACACATTATTGGTTGAAAAATGTAATACCTTGATTGATGAATATATTTCAGCTTTCATTATGTCTTGTACTCAAGATAGAGGCAACATACAGTTCAAAAGAAAGCTGAGCATTGAAGGCTTTTGAGGTTTTATCAGGTTCAAAAGAAAAGTAAAGGACTGTCTTCGAATGGTTTTGAAAGAGGAAGAAGCAAAATGAAAAAGTCCATACTATGCTAAGGTATTTGATAGGTTGAGGAAAGAAATAAATCTAGATAGAATTAAAATGTTCGTACCTCATAAATTGTTATCAACGAACCAGATAACAATTGTATTTCCTAAGTTTACTTTCGAGAATAAATCAGAAGGCAAGACAGCTTCCAAATCAATGATTCGGAATGGCGTTAATAAAATGGAATTTAAAAATATGCAAGTTTAAACTTCTTTGGTCAATGAAAATCTAGTCTTCAGCTAGGGCACTTTATCCTACTAAACAACACAACAGGATAATAGTTCCTTTGGGGAAGATAATACTTAAATCTTAGATAATATTATCTAACTATCATGTAATTGTGGCATTCTTTCATTTTGTTTCAGTCTCGTACGCTTCTTCAATTTTGAAATTTTTTAAAAATCACTTTGATGATTGTACGCGATAAAAGTGTTAATTGCAAACTACCTTATTTATATCGTTTTCATTCAAATGTTTATTTTAAAAAAAGTTGGAAAAGGAAAGACACGAGGTCTATAAGCATTTTATGGTTTTCATGTATATTTATATATCTACTGTTGAGAACAAGTTTGTTTGCTATTCGGTTGTGGATAGATTAGGGCAGGAAGCATTAAAAGAAACTTGTAAATGTTCGCATTCGGGCAATACGTTTTATCTTGAAAACCATCCTCTGTAACATCTGTATACAAGCACACAGATTTGGTGTTAATATGCGCAAAATGTACAACATTTACAATCCATATAATAATACATGAATACAAATATTTTATTTATTGCATTCTTGCGCAGCTTAATATTTTTTATGATATTCTGTTTTTAAAGTCTTAAAAACTGGTAATCAGAAGGACTTGCTGCTCATCAGCATTTAGACTAGTTACACAAAAACTAATAATGGTAAAGATTGACTTAAGGTAAGACATTATTTGACACACATAACCTTGGAAGTATATGAACACCCACCCTGTGGAACATTTGCACTGTATTATGGTGGACTGGGTTTTGAGATAAGAGATAGTTAAAAACTGAGAAAACTTCGTCAATGAGATGCGGTACACAATAAAAGTACGCAAACCCTCAGTCTCTACTAATTAGCATAATCCTAAACAGGACTTTTGTGTGATACACAACGCCGAATCTAATAACAGGAAATTAGACAGTATCAAAGGTAAGTTAAGACACTACGACGTTGACGTCTTACTTCATGACGGCGACTGACTTCAGAGTCATCCCCCTATGCACACATGGAATGTTTGCCGCAACACACACGGAGCGGCCAATTTATATTTTTTATCAAGGCCTTATAACTATTTGTAACATGTGAGGGCCGATGCGTGATTATTTACAAATATGTTAGGTAAGCTTTTCCGTCAACTCTTTCACTTAGTGTCTCTTCAATTTAGCTTTTTCTTTTTCATCTGATGTCTTCTACATCAATAGTCATTAAATCAGGAACAGCAGTACTCTGTAACAACTGCTGAAATGAGACTAAATTAACGAGACAACGAGTAATGCGTATGTCTCAAGTCACTTGAAATTCATAGATAATCAAGCTATTATCTGGGTTATTGCAACATATTCTTGTAGCCGTGGATACTAAATGTACGTATGCAGACCCCTTGCGTAAATGTACGCATGCATATCACTTGTGTAGGCTTGTACAATCTCCACCATTCCATTGAGAAGTAGATCTGATGTCCCCTACAATCACATCAGTCGTCACCGGCGGAGTGGTAGAGACTGGGACTATACGAAAAGATGATCAATGATGAATATATGATGCTATATCTAGTAGTATTGTCCTACCTGTATCACATTTTACTCCATACCATCCATCAGAACATAAACCCGATGGACAGGAGCCGTTAATTTTGTCACAACTAGCGGCGAATCTGCAGTGACCACACATTGCTGTACAATTTCCATAATATGTATCGTTGCAAGCTAAAAAAAAGATAGATTCTTTATATATTTATAAAATGGCTGATTAATGTTTCTCATTTTAATAGGAAACAACCTTTTATAGATGGATTGACTGATAAACTTTTCCGATGTTTCAATGACTCAAAACCAAGTTATACCTTTTGGAGCTTAGAGTGTCCGTATTTAACAATATATGTAATACATGATAGTTCAATGTAGCATTGTCAGGATTTCACATAGTAAGACTTTACAAAATGTATTTCTTAAAAATTATGTTCAATTAAAAATTACAACACCCTCGATCAAAAGCAAAATATTTTGTCCACTATTTAAGCTGATACAATAGCTTTCATGTGTTTATTTGAGATTAGAAACACTGCTGACAAAAGATCAGAATTCGTCCATTCATATTAAGGTTGTTTGGACGAATTATTTAATCAATACATTCTTTAAATGTCCAAACAAATGTTTGTATCATTCCGAATAATATTTAGAAAAAATTCACATTATTAGTATTCCACCAGTGTCACTTTTTGTCTATCCCACCTGGTTAAGCCGGTCCAGGTTTGGGATGCGTACAGCAGGTTCGGCAACACAATCGCTTTGTAGAATTTCACTTTGATTTGCAGACTGATGCCTCTGCGCTCCCACATATTTGCTCGTGGTCTGCCAAAAGCAACACTTGCTTTAGCTTTAGCAATTCTGGCGTTGGTTTCATTAACAATGTGGACTGCACGTGACAGTGTACTGCCTGGATAGGTGGACTTGTCCACTGCCACGAGGGTTTGGCCATTTACTGTGATGGCAGGTTCTACCTAAAGATTTACTGGTGTAGGTTGGTGCATCACCTATGTCTACTTGATACTGATTGCGAGACCAAAATTGTCACAAGCTGAAGAGGAGTGGCCAATACTCTGTTGCATGTCAGACTCAGATCTGGCATTCAGGGAGCAGTCGTCAGCAAATAGGAGGTCACGAACAGTCACTTCCTGTAACTTCGTCTTTGGTCGTAGTCTCCTACGATTGAAAAGCTTGCAATCAGTCTGATGTCAATTCCAGTGTCATAGTCATGGAAGGCATCAAGAAGCATGGCAGGGAACATCATACTGAAGAGGGTTGGGGTCAACACACAGCCTTGCTTGACTCCATTGGAGACTGGGAATAGTTTAGATGATTCACGGTCGTCCACGACATAAGCAAGTATGCCATCATGGAATTACCGAACAATTACGATGAATTTCTCTGGGCAACCAAATTTTTAGATGATCTTCCAGAGGCTCCTACGGCTGACTGTGTCAAAGGCCTTGTCATGTCGATGAAAGTCGTATATAGGTTGGAGTCCTGTTCTTGGCATTTCTCCTGGAGTAGACGAGCTGCAAACACCATATATGTGGTCCCTCGTCCTTTCCTGAAACAACATTGACTCTCAGGCAAGAGCCCTTGATCAATGTGATGCACAAGGTGATTCAGCAGACTTCTGGCGACGATTTTGCTGACTATTGACAGTAAGGACATGCCCCAATGGTTTTCGCAGGATTGTATGTTGCCTTTCCGCTTGTAAAAGTGGACAATGAGTGTATCCTTGTCCACACTGACTGGAAGAGTTGAATCAGTTTCTGTGCAATGTGTTAGCCTCTGGCTTAGTAGACTTATTCTGGTATTGCGTCTGCTCCAAGTGTTTTGCAATTTGACAGCATGTCAATTGCTTTCTCAGTTTCAGTCAGTCTTGGAGGATAAGCAAGTAGTATGTTGATTTCCGCTTGGGGCAGTCGATCAATTGCCTCCTCACTGATAGATGATTGTTGATTGAGCATCTTTCTCAGTTTCAGCAGTAGGAGCCTCTGGAAGATCATCTAAAAATTTGATTGCCCAGAGAAATTCATCGTAATTGTTCGGTAATTCCATGATGGCATACTTGCTTATGTCGTGGATATCCGTGAATCATCTGAACTATTCCCAGTGGCGTGCTGCTTTTGAGCGGTGCGGTAGTATCCGTAAGCCTTCGTGTGGACTTCGTTTTGCGCGATCTACAACTTAGTGTCAAGCGGCCTGAGCTTTGTCTTATTTTTTCGGTAGATTATCATCCTGTGATTTTCGCTTGGAATGGCAAATCATCTGATGATGAAAGACATTCCGCTTGGCGATGGCTTCCATGTACAATTTGTGCTACAGATCATGCTTTACAACTGTCTTTCAAATTATCTTTGCCATTCGAATATCTTTTGGTGTATACTTTTTACCCTGGAAAATCTTTTTTGTGCGATTTCGGATCGCATCCTGATACAATACTTCGAACGTCCCACTAGGGCCAGTCTGATTCCTTAGGGCAATCTTAATCCTGTATATCTTTGGGAAGAACCCAACAAATTATGCGACTGGCGTGCCATTGCAATCGTCCTGGAACGTCCCAACAACTTTTCTGCTGGCGCTGCTAAATACTGGGTGGCCGGCAAGCTAGTCGCCGGTGTCGTACGTGGCGGCGTCTTCACCCATATCACGCAATACATCCTTTTTCCACATTCTTGAGCAGGCTACCTGGTTCCGTGTACAATAGACTTGCTCTCTCGACATACCTGGCTTTGATGGGGTTGTAATATAAATCATACATTAGGACTTTATTTTGAAACAGGACAGACAGTCCCGTGTAGGGCGGTTTAGTGAAAGGTTTGCCTTTGTTGAATGGACAGGAACAAGGCTGCTGATGAAAAGTTCCCTGATTTTAAACGTAGGGTCAGCAGCCACGCGCCGCATTTTTGTTTTCGTCGCCTACCGGCTTAACCAGGTTAACCCGTATTCACTTCTGCATGGTCTTGCCAAAGATCCAGTTGTTCACGAGTTTAAAGAAATCCTACTCGAACTTTGGTTTCGCCTTGATTCACAGCTGTGTTTTGAGCTGGATGTATGGCGCAATCTACGTGCCTTGGTTGAACTCCAGTGGCCGGTGGACCTTTGTGACACGCATCCCGAGACTGATGTGATATCTGCAAGTTACGATAGTGGACCACTTACTGCTCCTCCTTACATAGGCTTGGGACTAGCTCCACGCTTTCATTGAACTTAACCCCAGTTCGTCCACAAAACAACGCTCAGCGTAGTTTTTTTAGCGAAGGTTCTCGGAATGTCTCGAAGATGAGCGACAGCAGCACATCGATCTTTTAGTTTATGTCTTGGTAGCTTCCATAAGTCTGTCAGCCAAATGTCTTCCATGCTCTGCGCATGATTGCAATCTTTTCCGGTTAAGCCAGAGCGATCTGGCTGTAGAAAGACTCTATTGGTGGGATCTGTGCTTCTTCAAACCTTTCCCAACTACTCATCTATTCGTACGGGTAGATTCCCTTGTTGGTAAGAAGGTCAACATCATGCTCCGTATAATGGGCCGTGATGTAAGATGCCACATTGTGCATTTTGGCAGCCATCTTTTCCAGGCTACTGTTCATATATTGCAGACTGTAGATAAATTGTCGCTGACCCAGTGAGAACGTCGGATACTTTTCAAGATTATTTGGTATGGCGCTTATCCGCTCCATGCTGAGGTACCCATTGTAGCAGCGTATATTATGTAGCACACTGGCACCTTCATTTGTCCTGGCAAATGCGTAGCTTTATGCCGCAAGCTTTGTTGACTGCGCCGCGGTACTTGCTGGTGATTTGACAGTGGTCCAGTAACCTGTCATCCCCCAGCGCCCCGCAACAAACATGGCAGTCTGCTGATTCTTGGAAGGTCTTTCTGTCGTCGCCATTTGTCTAAATCTCTGACAAATTTCTGATGTTTGCCCTGATTCTTTCTAGCTGCACTTCTACTTACTGTATAAACGTTGCCACGACATCTTTTCCACGGCAGAGCACTGGATACTTACATACCCAGACGCATCAGACAACGATGTAACATAAGCTACATGGGTGTGGTCGGCAATTTTCAGTTTACTTTCTTTGGGATTGCAGGCTGGGCTTTCTACTGGCACGTTTAGTGCTTTGAAGTCCGTATAGAGTATGCATGGAACCCGCATTTGCTTGCAGTGATTTTGAAATAATAAGAGATTCTTTCCCGGCTCCGACAATGTCACACGCTGTGGCTTTTCGCCAATGCCAAAGCAGTCTTTGGCGTGAGCTCCGGCCGTCTAAAGACGTGTTTTGCCTGTATTCCAATCGGCCATGGTCTTGAATCCAGACGCAATGGCTTTTTCGCTTTCGCCTTCGGCGCATGCAAACATCAACAGGTCCACAGCTCGTGACCTTACTTTTTTGCTAATGGATAGAGGCCATTTTCCTAGCAAAAGACGCTAACAGATGCCTGGATTTAGGCGCTTAAACTGATCGATGCCGCTCAGCACCACATGAAGGTCGATCCCCTCGAAATATAGCCCTCCCATATGATGTCGGTATTTGGATGTATCTCGACCGGGTACAGCGCCGACAGTATAGTTCACTCGAAACAGTGGTTGTCGAAGTTTTTCACAATGCACAACAGATCATGACGGAAGGCACTTTGGCGTTGAAATGTATCTCCGGCCTCGAAACGGGGACACCAATATACAACGCCTCCCACAGCACAAAATACCACCCCGACCCATCACGCATATACTCTTTGATACGCCTTAGTATGGTGGCGTTTGCTTGGGTAAACAACTGCTCGATGGATTGCTACGATAACGCTGGTTCGGAAATATACCGTCACTTTAATATTTCATTCTGCTTCAGCTTCAATATCGTAGTTTTCTCCCGCTGCGTCGATAACAGTAGACTAAACGAAAGTTCGCCAAGTTCTCTATTCTCCCTAGAAATAACGCCACGCACACTAGGCGCCATGGCATTAAAAAATGCCAGAGCATCTGCTCCTAGTCTGTGATTTTCTGGCACGTTTACTCAGTAGTCTTGTACACTCGCGCCAGCACTACCTTGCCGTTCTACGAAGGTTGGCATAGCTGAAGGTTCCATCATACGCATAGGAGCCGGAACTGGCCGTTGGGCAGGTAGTTAACCGTGCGCCTGGGTGCCTGAACTGGCTGGTGTGGTGGAACAGGAGGATCAACCCTGTGCCTAGAAGCCGGAACTGGTTGTGAAGTTAGCTGATGAGCTCCGCCTGACTTAGTGCGTCCAACGCGTCATTACGTTCACTTTGGGTTATCTGTCTTCTTTGGATTAGCTCGTTTAAACGAGTGAAAGTAAACATTGCTTAAGGCTTATAAACATTCAACCCTTACTCGCTATGCCTCCTTGCCACTCTGTGCATTATTATGTCTGCACACGTCTGACTCTAACGTCAAATCTGCATGTACACAACCGAAAAATTCGCGCAACAAAAACGTTGGCAGCGTGTCCACGAAAATAACCAAAAAGAGATGAGAAACTCATCGTATTCTAGTTTTGGCGGGTATTCTGGCTTTAACGCCTTATTTAGCCCTCGTTTGAATGCTTCGCAACCTATCGTTTGCCTCCTTCCCTCTGCATTGCTGGCAAAGCTATGTTTCTGATTGTGTCTAATCTCCTTACGATTGCATGACACTGACGGAATTCTGCCCTTCCCATCGTTTCTCTGTGAAACTTGCAGTAGCCAGTCATAGATGAAGCCCCACATTCATACTACCTGTCACGTAGAAGCCACCTCAAAATATAGCGCCCATCCACTGTTGTGTCGGACACAATGCCGGTATATCTTCCATCACATTTTGTCATATACAGGTTCGTCGCCTGCTACCTTTGTCAATTAAACCACGTCGTGTTATACCATTTGCCAATAAACCCACTACACCCCTCGTGAGAGATAGGACTGCATTTCAAACTCCCAGTTTCGGCCGACATTGGAGATAACGGTCAGCTTGGAAAATAGTGCTTTAGAACAGTCTACAGGGGCTGACTAGAACGAGTCTACACTTATAATTCCCATGGGAGGTTGGACGGCCACTGGGTGGGGAAATGAGGCAAGCCAATTGGCGTCTAGGTCGAGAACGATCGATAAGGTTCCATTGAGAGATTTTAGCCTCTTAAAGCCGACAGTGGGAGAAGTTGATGGGCTAAGAAGCGTCATTTGAAGCTACTCCAGCTGCACTGAGGATTTTAGCGCACCCCTTTTGGGGTGGGGGGCTGCGCCAAAGATTTCAGTTAAATACAAGTCTAAGAAAACCTCACTATAAAATGTAAGCGAGCTGTGCGTTGAAAACTATACTCCTTTTACATCCGTCGGTATTTTTAAAGGTATTTCTATTAGACAAATACTGATGGTTTTGTTTCCGATATTAACGGTATTCGGGCAAGTATTAAACTCGTATTTTGCCAACTATATCATATGCAAAAAAATGTTTGACAATGTGATTTGCAGGTCTTTTGCCAATTTCATGATGATTTGAATGAAAATGAATGCTTGTATTTTTTAACTAGGCTATAATTCGCTCCTTTAATCTGTTATGTCTTTGGCTTTTCGATTCCATTTAACAGCTTTGAATGCATTCATTTGACTCTAACCTTGATAGAAATACAATGATATTATAGGTTCAACATGAAGCACTTTTATTACGCTTTATAAGTTACATGAATGTTGGAATCTACGCGTGTGTTACAATCGTAAAAATATGTGAGGATACAGACATTGGAGATTCACGCTCACCATATTGGCAGCCGGACCCCATCCATCCAGGATCACATTCCACGTTATCAGGACATTTGCCAGAATTTCTGTTACACTGTTGTCCTCGACAGTGACAAAGGTATTCACAAGATGGACCGAAACGGGCGAGATTATGGGGCCCTCTCGAACAGCTCTGAGCTGAAAAATGTACATATATGCTAATAACAAAATATCTAGCAATAAATTGCCACATACTAACATTCAATTTCAAATTCAGCGATTTTTTACGGGTACTACTAATACAAATTGTATTTATAAAACTTTATTTTCAATAGACAATGAACATAAACCGAATTACTTACATCTTGATCCTGAACTTAAGTACCTTTTACTACCAAGGAGATTACTACAAGAGGCATGAAACTTTCCAAAGTATATAATAATACTTCAACAATATCACTAAAAGTATCTTTCTAAAAGGCAAAATAATATATACATATCGGCGTTTGTGTGTTGTTTTATTATTTTAAAGCTCTCCCTCTCTCTCTCTCTGTCTCTGTCTCTGTCTCTCTCTGTCTCTCTCTCTCTCTCTCTCTCTATATATATATATATATATATATATATATATATATATATATACGGGTGTGTGTGTGTTATTGTGTGTGTGTGTGTGTGTGTGTGTGTGTGTGTGTGTGACGGGAAGAGAACTATCACTCTTTGATCTTTCCTGCAGAGGTATTATCGAATGCACTATGACAGTCACTGAGAAGTAGGTCACCACAATTTTCTACATAACCTTTTCTGAGTAAACTGATACTTCGCTCAGAACGGATCAGAGATTTTACAATAGGAGTTAGAGACAGATTTGAAACAAAATATACATTATATGGCACGAAGATTTGCAACTAGACCACAACATTTATTTAGCGCGTCTGCCTTTCAAATTATGGTATGACAAGGAGAAAGTCCAAATAACGCTTGCGTGGTGGCAAGTGAGTTGGCGACGTAAACATCATGTGAATACGAATTTGCTATATATATATGTCACATCTGCTATGGTTTTGTTGCTGTTATTGTTCTTGTATGTTTCTTATATTATTTGAACAAATCTGAGGTTTATAGCTCATCATCTCGTCAAGACAATGACGCAATGTCGTCTGCGCAAATAAGTCATATTTTGGCACAAGTATATTTACAAAACGGTAAGATTTCCAGACCATTCAAACTTGTTTGTCTGTCGGAGATGTAACATTGTCCTATAACTTAGAACTCATTTTTTCAAATGTATCAAGGTGAAAAAACTACAACCACCCCCCCCCCCCCCCAAAAAAAAGAAAATTGAATTTTCTAACTACATGGATGATGACGAAGGCTGACAAATTGAGAATAGTTTTCAGTCTCAGAGAGAAGACAATTTGTAATGAAGTGCTTCTGTATTTTGTTCTTAATGCTGGTCTAGGGGAAATTACGGATAACAGTAAGATAATGATTTATTTAAATGTAACTAAAATTGACTATTAAAGGCAAATCAAAAAGCACCTGCGATTGTCTTTAAAATACATTTTGAATTTAAAAACGAGTTTATAGGATTGTGTCTGCAAAATGTATATACATGATTTAATCCTTCGAAAATGTATCAAAATAATAATTGATGAGTTTGCAAAATGTTCATTCAAATTTAAAAAAAAAACAAACTTGGCACGTGAAAGATAAAGAAATACAAATGTCAGATGTATTCACACAAAAAATAAAGTGTAGAGATAGTGATACCGTTCGGGGTACCTACAACTAGCTTTTATTGTTAATCTGAGACCTCGATAGTGTATTTAAATTGAAAATGAACTATATAAAGGTTCTGCAATCTACAAAACATTTATGTATCTTATAAATGATACCAACTATGATTTGATTTAACTGAAGATAAAGAGATTCATGTATTAGAACAATTAATATGTATTTGACAGACACGACAAAAGCAGTTATGGCTATTTTAAAGATAAATATTGCTATTTCAATATGTGCATGCTTACTCCCTGGTTACTGACATTGAAAATAAAATTAGGTTTTCAAAACGTCGTGGAGTCTGCAAAAATGTATTCAGCTTTCAAATTATATTGAATTCCACTGAATTTAATAAAACATCAAGGAATGTATAAATCAGCAATTGATGTGCATTTGACAGTAGTGACAGAAAAGCGATTCAGATACAGATAACATCTTTTCTCAAGCTTAAATCCTGGATACTGCTCTTAAATTTGAATGAGGTTTTTCAAGTGTGCAGTCTACTGAAAACGTATCGATCTTTTTAAGTTATACAAGATTTAACTTGACTTCATTCAGCACGAATAAATGCATACAACAGAGCAATTTATATGTTCTTAGCAGTTGAAACAGAAAAGAGAATAGGGTTATTCAAAGCATTTTCTACCCTTCTTTAATCTATTGATACTTTAATATAAGTATTTCAGATGTTATGCAGCCTACACACAATTTGTTTACATTTTAAATGACACGAAATTTTACCTGTAAAACTGAGGTATCAAGCTACTGGGAGAGATATGAATTGTTCATTTTATCAGTTTATATTGCTGATAAATCAGTGACCGAGATGATACCCTTGCTCGCCGTTGTTCTGGAGTTGATTCGTATGCTACATCAATAGGTTAGAGCTGCAATATGCGCTTTATTGGTCAATCGATTTTATACGGGCATGTAAATAATGTATAGCGACTTTCATGTGAGTTTCCAGATACATATATTTCACAGAGATTGGCAGCTTGTCGACACATTAAAGGCTTTCGCTGAAATCCCATGGACGTGTTTGATCAGTTAAATACAAGTCTAAGAAAACCTCAAGTTAAGGTATTTGCAAATTATAGAAAAAATATGCATTTTTTGCATATAAAACAGGTGGCTTTAGAATTTTATAAATCAGTATTACTTTCTCAGAGCTGATTTGAAAAAGACTATACAAAATCTTGTTTCTCAGGCCATGTTGCTTGTCACAAAAACGAATTTTTAATCTGAATTTATATCTAGAATGTCATTTGAAGTTTTTCGACTAAATCATTGTACAAATATTAACATATGGGTACCAGTTGTGGGCATTTGAAAATACTATGAAAGGGTTCACACTGAATGTTTACTATATATTTTTTAGATCTCTGACGATTATTGGGGAAATTAGTCCAAGGAAAAGAAACCAAGCTATCAACACTGACATTATATTGGTTTGGTATATTATTTTATTTCAATTTGAGCACTTTAAGACATATGATTTTGTTTAAATATGGAAACTATTTAAACAAAGAAAGTGTTCTCGAGCAGCTTTGGTTCTGACCAGGTTCTGAAGACACGAAAGTGCTGAGCACAAACAATAAACTCATACTAAAATTTTATTCTTTAACTATGTTTAATTTTTTCCCAGAGCAAAGATAGAATAAGACAATTTGCGCGTTACCGCAAGTTTTGCATCACTAAAATTAAAAGATGTGATAGATTTCAATGATATAGAGAATGCATAAGTATTTTTGTATTTTTAAGTTGCTAGTGTGAGTACAATTTTCGAAAAGATCATACATGTAATGCCTTTTTGTTTAAAGTAAACATTTCTTGTTTCATGTACTCTTTGAGTTCACATATATCCACACAAACAATGGAAAAGGTGTGTGTGTGTATGTGTGTGTGTGTTTGTGTGTGTGTGTGTGTGAGAGAGAGAGAGAGAGAGAGAGAGAGAGAGAGAGAGAGGGATGGAGAAAGAGAGGGAGATAGAGAGAGCATTGAACTACCCTGTACGGGATGCCATCGTAGGCTGGCTGACTTGTGCTATTGAAAGGTATCGGACCACTAATTATTTTAGAGCCAGGGAACCAGTACTAACTCTTTTAAGATGCGCCCATTATCTAATAAATGGGTTCAATATTTTTTTCCATTATTAATTTCACAAACTTCAATCCATGTACTATAGTTGACAAAAAAAAAAAGTACTTTAATTTTGATATCCTGAATTTAATTTCCTACTGACAAAATAACATACGGACTCTTGGTATTACGTGCAGACCAAGGAGTGACCCTTTATAGCACCAGGAGGCTCAAAACAAGCTGCAAAGGACCTGTTTTTCAAGGTTGAATTTTTTTTTATATCTAACTCGAATGAATGGTACCGTGTGTGGTTTGTATGACAATCAAATGAAGAACTTATTTTTATTTTTAATATATTAACATTAAGTTCTATGGGAAATGAATTAGTGGTCCGATGGATGAACACGCGGGTGAGAACGAAGCGGGGGTGTGATCGCTCGTGAAAATTAGAAGCCAATACATCCACCGTTAGCAGAGACTCCACCAACATAAATACAAAATAAAGTGGTGGATCACAGTAAATGTCACTTGGACGTTGCTAAGAGTGTGCATACAACATATGTACATGATTGGGTACATATACACATAATACGGAGCTCTATAGGGTAAATTCATAAGACGAAAGACGCTACAAGGCATGAATCGAGTACACTACAGCAAACTAGTTCAGGCAGAGTATTTATAAAGCCAGGTTCAAAACAAGATGACCCGTCATTTACGACGAAGACGTTCAGGTGAACACTTACCTTGCCCAAAGTACACGGAGTAGATGTAAATGACCGAAAGAAACAATAGTTGTCTCATTATTCTGTTCAGTCTCTGCTATGTTCTCATCCTGGCTATAGAACGTGAGAATGGCAACAGTATATCTGTGCTCCGGTTCGTTATCTTTTCCCAGCAAGGAAGTAAAATACATAATATTTCATAATATAATCTTTGGACAAGAGGTTAATTTGTAGAACTTCTGTATGATGAAGCATACCACTTCGTCATATGTAGAACAGATCTAATGTAAAGCAGATTTCATTTTTGTAGGCGTGATATCTTCACGTATATCTGCGCGATATCTGCACATATTTCTTCGTGAATGAGATGCAAGCGCAGTGTTCCAAATTTAACTGTAGCCAAATTTTACCATAACGGGCAAAGCATGCACCCGTGAATATAGCTTCTAAGAAATGAAGACTATTGACGTTTACAATTTTTGATTTGCACGTGGTCTGTCTCATTTTTCTCACCCATCCCACTTTATAATTGATTTTGTTTTCTTTCTTCTTTTTTTCATCTATTTCTCATTTTCCGTTAGAATATACTAAAATTTAATAGTATTTTATACAACGTTTCTGTCCACAACAGTACCAAATTGCCCAGTAAGAGCTTGAGAAAAGCATATTATGGGAAAAGTGTATGAAACTCGATTACTTTAAAATCTTTCGATCATTGAAAGAGCAACGCACAATTACATATACATAGGTATCATTTGCCTATCAACATATATGACGAATATGTCATGCAGCTGAATTGTTTTCATATATGAGTGTACTTAACCTTTTCTGTAATGCACACAATCATGTCGTATGACATTACTAGTATATATTGGATGCAAAAAATCCATATTGAATAATTTAAATATATATTGGAAGTAAGTGAGGCTAATTTTGTGGCCTTACACAATTTCATATTCAAGAGTTACTTCCCTTGTAAAACGGCTCTGTATTCTAAAATAGATATGCTATGGTACGAATGTTATCGGAGGAAGAAATATGGTATTTTGTGGACGGCCAAAAGCTTGAAAATATGAAAAAGAAAACTGCAAATGGGTTTCAAGTTTTCAAGAAATGGCTAGAAGAAAATCTACTGTCTGAAAACAGAGACATTAGTGATAAACACGCCCAGGAACTGTATGAGATGCTGCATTCCTTCTTAAGCACAGTAAGGAAATTGAATGGACAGTCGTACGAACCAGATTCATTAAAATCAATCCGGAACTGCCTTGAAATATATCTTGCCATTAAGAAATATGGCACAAGCAGACTTAGGAGCGAGGAATTTATAAGCAGTAGGGCAGTTATGTGTGCAAAGAGAAGGGCATAGAACAGGAAAGGTTTGTGTATAAAGTTAAACAGGACTGATCCGTTATCAGTTAAAGTAGAGATGGGGCATGTAATTCGATATAACAATGCTTATGTCCATTTATATTGCGTGCTGAGCGTTTCTTTTGTTTCAGTTAATATTTGGATTAAAACAGCTTAGCCACATAATTTAATTTTTATTAGAAGATATAGTAGATATCTCGTTGACATATTTCCGTTAATAAAACAAAAAATAAAATATTTGTGTAATATTACCTTAATCTTTTAAAAAACAGACTACAGTTATGTTAAACTTGGCATCGTTGATAAACTATTGTCTTTCTATACAGTTTTAGAGGACAAAAAACAATTATATTTGACACTATTACTGCCTTAATAGATAAGGTGTGTGTTTGTGTGTGATTGTGCAGGGAGAGGGGGAGTAATTATAAAAGTAAAAAAACCAAAAACTTTTCACTAATAACTTAGCTTCACTGATTCAAGCAGTATTGTGATCAATTGGATTCCCATACAAATATAGAAATTAATAAATAAATCAACAAAAATAAATAAATAGTAATACCATTATTATTATTGTTATTATTATTATTATTATTATTATTATTATTATTATTATTATTATACTCATGTAACTTATACATAATTATTATATTTCAGTTAATATGGCAGATAAGAATTATCTGAAAGAATAATCTCAGAGGCTTGTCAAATGTAATTTGGTGGTGGAACAGTAATTTTAGAATACAAGGCAGGGATGAGCATCACAAGATAATATGGGGTGATTTAATAATCGAGGAAGACGTGATTTGAAAACAGTACATTTTGTACCGGAATAGAGACACAAAGACAAAAAGAAAAAAAACTGAAGAGGGGTGCAAAGCTCTTTATTTCTCAAATTTGTGCAACACCAAATAAGTCAGAATGATGTCCAGTCAACCTTTCCACACTTAAACACCAATGACTTTCATATTCTACTTTTACTGTAACTTTGTACCTCAACAGCAATATTATTGTATTCTGTGTACATAAAGTATGTGCACTGTGTGTGTGTGTGTGTGTGCGATAAAGAAAGAGAGGGAGAGTAGAATTCACACGTATATAATCGCTTTATTTAACTTTAACGAATTATCTAAGCGATATCCAATGCAGCATTGTACTGTTATCAACGACACAAACAAAACTGGCGTTTGATTCACAAATTGTTTTTGTAAATTACTTTTTACACACACTGAAATAATACAGTAAAATATTGAAATTATTGTCACTGTTGACCAGTTAAACCAACATGATCTCATAGTTATTTTCGTGTGTCATATATATGTATATATCTCTATCCACGTATGTAAGAGCTAATGTATGTGTCTATGTTATCTGCAATATCAACTTTTTGAGATTATCTTGATTTACCTGGTATAAACTACGGAAGCAATGACCGTGATGTGTGAATACGCTGATCATTGCTCATACTGTCTTTTTCAACGAATAACATAGGAAGCTTTCCCCCAAACAACGGTTTGTGTTTCCTCTATGTTCCGGATATTACTAGTTAACGCCCTCCACTCCCACTCGTCATGGGCTGCTGACGGTATTTACATCGTTCCCTTTAGCAATGCTAGAGTCTTAGGAAAAAGAACTTTTGCATCCACAGGGACTCAAGTCATCTCTCTCTCTCTCTCAATATTGATTAAAAGATCCTTGGTTTTGCTTCATACTGATGGAGAAATACATTGCTGTGGAATGCAAAACAAATAATTCGCTCCTATCCACCATCTGCGTGTTTTGTCTGAGATGATCGTGAAATCCATCTTGAATAGCAACATTCTTGTTTTAAACCGAGATTTTAAAAAAGCAACAAAGAAAATGAAAATACGTTTCTACCATATAAATCCATTCTGTGTAAGAAAAAATGAAATATATGTAAAAAGTAACTAAGTCATTCCCTTGAATTCATAAAACTTTGAAGTAGAAGATTGAACAATTATTCAAAACTTTGATTACAAATATTTCCGAAGATGTTGAAGATAACTACATGAAATGTTTAGCTTTGAGTACCTTGCTACTATAAAGTAAGCCCGCAAATTTTTAAACATTTACGACTTGGTCAAATCATAGCATCAGTTGTATTGGGGGCCTGAATGGTCAAGACATCTGAGTGCGCTAGATTTAGATATGCATACAATCTGGTCTCTATTGCCTCTCGTACGCTGGTTAAAAATGCCAAAGTTTCTCGTTGGTGCTGACTAGCATTGGCGTCCTTGGAAATAATGCCGAATTCTGATGGTTTATATTGACACTCACGGTATCCCCTGCCATGACATCTTTCGACTTGTCTATAATTTTGGGATCCGTGATTGTCAATTCATTGGCTCTCATTACCAACTTTCCGGGAACATTGTCAAATGGAAAGTCTTGACTTTCTGGTGTTAAGTAGCCGACCAATTTCAAGTGCCTGAATCCAATAGGTTTTGCCGCTGAATGGGGCTTCTTGAAGGCACAGTCAATTTTTCTATGCGACTTTGCATTCCAGAATAAGGTACATGCGGATATGCAATTCAACAGGACTGATCCCTGTTCGTCGCACCAGTCATAGAACACTGTTTTGTCGATTCCACGCTGAGACTAGCAGCGTTCATGCGCCATTTCCTCTACTCGCTTATGTGCAAAATACTTCCGGTATGTCGATATAAGATAATTTGAAAATGATTGCCCTGAAATAGACAGATACTGTCCCCTTCACTATGAAAAAAGAAATGTACTGGATTGGTGTTGATAAGCTTTTTCAACGCATTACAAGCAATCTTCTCAGGTTCATGCAATTCGTTCAAGACTGATATTTGAGTGCTCCATGTCAATATCGGGATCGCCGTTCTTGACAAGCATTGATTCTTAAGAATATCCAAATCTACATATTCCGTGTATGGCGTACCGTCTTTCCTGATATGCCTCCCCCTGATCTTTTTTTTTTAGGTCATTCAAGGACTGTATACCTGTGGATCAAGTACAGCAGTGCTCTTCCCGTTAGTGTTATCAGAATAAATGATAAGACTATAGCTAGTATCGTTTGAGGTGACATGGTCCCAAATATCCTCCCACGGAGGTTCAGGCTGGTTTGCTTGAAAATGCTTCTCACTTCGGTTAATGTATGTCATCTAAAAAGAGATTCATACTTAGTTGTTAGAGAATTAACGTTACTAGTATTAGGTCTACTGTATACTTTAGGGTTGAATTCTAAAGAGATTGGAGGTCTAATTGGCGTTGGCATTTCAACCGTTGCGGTGTAGCAATCTATTTCCATTGGTGCGTCATTTGCCAAATTTAAGTCCCTTGGACGCCATAGAATACGTGTCTATAGTACGCAGCAACTGCACCAGTCGGTACAACAGATTGTGTAACATGAGACATGCTACCACTATGCAGATCATTGTGAACAACGATATGATAAATTATACTCATTTGATGCGCAATATGTAATCATAATTTTATGCAATCCGTCTTCTGTATTCTGTGTACAGTGCAATTTCACAGCTATAATAATAATAATAATAATAATAATAATGAGGATTTTGTATAGCGCCTAATCTTTAGAAGCTCTAAGCGCTTTACAACATTAGATAACACCTACAAACATATATAATGATTCCGAAAAACAAACACCATGAAATTAGAAAACAAAAACATGCTAAAAATAATTAAGGTAAGGAAACATTATCAAGTCTTTAGGTCTATTCTTGCAGTCGAAATAGGTGAGTTTTAAGAGCACTCTTAAATGAGATCACTGTGTCTTTGTGTCTAAGTTCAGTGGGCAATTCGTTCCATGTTGCTGGGCCCTGGTATGCAAAAGAACGTTGTCCGTATGACTTCAATTTGATAGTGGGAATAATGAGAATACGAGTGTCGGAAGAGGAGAGTAAGTATCTTGCTGGTGAGTACACATGGGTGAGGTGAGATAGGTATGTTGGACTGGAGCCAGTCAATGAAACGTAGCACAGAGAACAAATTTTGTGTTTGATTCTGGATCTAATGGGTAGCCAGTGTAGGGTACAGAGCAGGGGGGAGGTGTGCTCTGTTCGTGGTACTCTAAGAATGATCCGAGCAGCTGTGTTTTGAACTTTTTAAAGTTTCTGGAGTATATACTGAGACGAACCTGATAGAAGTGAGTTACAATAGTCCAGTCTTGAAAGTACAAATGAACACACAAGTGTTTTAGTGGCATCAACCGAAAGATAATTGCGAATGGAGCTGATGCGTCTCAGCTCAAGACATGCAGCCTTGCATATGTTCATGACATGTTGGTGCAATGAGAGAGTACTGTCTAGAGTAACACCTAGGTTTCGTACTGACTGTGTGAATTTAATGTTTTTGTTGCTGATATTTATTGTTTGAGATAAAGGATGTGAATGAGAAAGTTTTTGTGTTGTAATCAGAATGGCTTCAGTTTTATTATCATTCATCTGCAGCTTGTTACATGTCATCCATGATTTTACATCGGAAATGCACCTCTGATGGTAGCATCAACTTCAGTTGGGTGGCTCGATTTGTATATATATATATATATATATATATATATTATATATATATATATATATATATATATGCAACATACACCCGAAATGTGTACTTACTACTCATTTTGTGTTTTCGTCTATTTAAAGAAACAGTTAGTTCCATTCTATATCGAAAGCTTTGGAACCAGATTGTTTTTTTCAGAAACTGTGTATGGTGAAGCTTATCATCTCATCATATGTAGATCATGTTTGAGGTAACCCAGGTTTAGTTTTCAAAATGTTGTTGTTTGCGCATGATCAATAATTTCATTGAGTACTCTTGCACATATATTTTCACATCTATCTTCGTCTATGAGATAAAGGTCTAGTATATTCCATATGAATATGACTTTATGTAAAAACGCCAATGTCATTCCTTTTGTATCATACAACTTTCAATAAGAAGTCTGAAACTTTGATACCAAATACCTTCAAAAGTGTTGGAGATAACCGCATGAAATGTTCAGCTCTGCCTATTTCACTCTATAAAGTATGCCTTTAATTTGCGAAACATATCGCTTCAGTCGAATTATATGGCATGTGATGATTGGGTTGTACTTGAAAATTGTACATATTCTACTCTGGATTTATATCATCGCTCCATCTGTTTTCAATTCAAAGAGAACGATGCACGATGCACAAGAATAGAAAGGTAATTATTAATAATTATCAGATTCATGTTTTGTATCTATCTATCTATCTATCTATCTATCTATCTATCTATCTATCTATCTATATATATATATATATATATATATATATATATATATATATATATATATATATATATAATTTCAATTATCCCCTACATAGTTAGGATATCCAAAGGAAATAATATAAAGACTGTCATGAACAGTATATGGGCTAACTGTTAAAATGCAGTATGAAGAAATTATTTCATAAATCGCAAAGATAGATTGAGTGGCTGAGCAGCTGTGAAATGTCATACAACAATCAGAACTGTACTAGAATAATGTCGATATGAAACGAATGGCTGAGCGAGATGTTGAGTGCTGTTTACTAGGTCCTACTTGCAAACAAGTAGAAGCTAATTGTTCATGTTAGAATAGAAATATTGACTTTAAAAGAAGTATGTATTTCGTAAGATAGATACCTGCTTTGAATGTTGCAGCTATCTAAGATTATGGATACAATTGCAAGATTCAACATAGATATTTACCATGCGAAATATGTAGCTATTTTCAAGCTATTATTTCTTAGATTTCAAGCACTATTTTAGTAATTTGAATGCTCAACAAAGGTACAAGAGGCAATAGGATTAGATATTTCACTGCTCAGGAGTAGCTAAATCTAAAGTGTCAAATTGCCTGTAGAGTCCATATTTAATGACAGATAATCATCATAATCTGTGAAAAGTTACTATTTATTGTAAAAAGTAAATTGGAGAAAGATCTATGTTAGTTTATCCATTGGTTAAAAATGATTAGAAATAACATAAATTTCAAGATGGCTGCTGTAGCTGACATCTTAATTGTCCAATGGGATCCGTGTTCAAGTAGGACCAAGCACTAAGGGTAAGAAATATCTTGATGAAAAATATATGTGAAAATGAGCACAGTTTTCCGATGGCTAATTCCATATTGCAACAATAGTGTGGTGGAAAAACCCCATGCTAGTATGACAAACCCTTCAGGAGATGTTGCGGTACCAACAGTGTAAAGATGGCCACCATAATGTTATAATATCACGCACTTAATTCTTAACATTATACATTTTACAAAACTTACTCTTTTAAACATGATGCAACACTATCTACATTAATTAATAAACTCCAGTAAACATATAGAACATCAAAATAACTACATACATGCAGTGACAACATACACGGTAAATGAGTACAATTTGTGAGTAACCATTAACCCTATGGACAGTCTACATGACGTGTTGTGTCATAGTTTAAAAACCTACTTTACAGCACTATCCGTAACAAGATTCTGACATTTTGAACAGTTTTGCTCATTACCAACTATGTAAATGCAACAACGTCCTTCAAAATTCATGTTAGTGGCTAACAAAAATACTAGTATATACTTTTTAGTATCACTATGATCATCAGATAATAAAAATTAAATGGCAATTCAGAAGCAGTCTTGTAAAATAAAGTGTCCATCAAGCATTAGTTCTATTCACATTTAACTATATAAATCTAATGTTGTTACTTAGAAACTGTATGCAGTAGCATTTATATTGTTATGACTGAAGAGTCGAAGTGCTTGAATCTTAATGTAACATAAAGTAAAGGACCAAAAAGATTTTAAAGCCATTCACATGGCTTATGCATATACATAGGTGCATCACTATAGGACCCCTGAGTATACCGCTACAGTCCTTCTTAAAACGCATGTCTGGTTATGGATCCCATCATCTTGGATTAAGTTTGTTTCAGCACTGCATCTGAATTAATTTCACATATCTTTATTTGCTGGCTACTGAGAACAAAGCATAATATGATTTTACATAGTAATATACCGCATGTATGTTTAACAACAGACCTTTATGACCTAGTCTGGGTGGGACATACCTCAGTATAAATCTTCCTCATTTACATCGTAGGTTACTTTGAGCAATGCTATCGAGATGGAGTACCATGTGAATATGTCTTCATTATGTTTATTAAAAGAAACTGGTACAAGGGTTTCATTACTGACTTTGACATATCTTTGCTAATTGGGTGAATTCTAGTAACTAGTGGAACTGCAACTTTGATTTTTCAAAGATTTATTTTTTATCAAGAAAACAAAACATCATGGTATGATTAAATAAATTAGGTTAGATCCTAACAATGCCTAGAGGCATTATAGATTACCATCAATGTTGGTTGAAAACCGATGTCCAATATTACAGATGAGCCGTGAAAATCTAAAGCAACACGAGTATTATGGAAATTAGACATTGGCCACCCAGTCATAATTATCCGGGTTACAGTTCTTTTTAATAATGAATAATATTTAAGAAGAAACACTTATGTGTCCTATATTTTTCTCTCCGGGCTATATTTCCCCATCAAATAATTAGTCTCTTTGACAGTGAAAAGCCACGCTGATTTCCGCAATTTACATGAAATTCTGTTTCATAGTTGCATCGGCATAACATTGGATTTCGCGACTATATGCATGAACAATGTGTAAATGTGTGTGAGCTAGTGTTTGTGTGCGTATAATATTGGTAAATGTTTGCGACATGTTGTGGTCATCATCGGATTTATCTGCATCCTTGGACCATGCACAAGTACCAGTTTTAATCACGATTTAATCAGAAATAAAGCTAACAGGGTAGTAACCAGAAATTGCTGATTAGTCATACAAAGAATTATGGACAGTGAAAACAGGGCAATGCCATAAGCTCATATTACCTAAAGCTAGGTAAGCTTACAAACACTGCTTCATAGTAAAGGCTCAGGCATTAATCATGTATCCGTTTCCAGCTTGTTAAACCGTCATTTGTACAAGCTTCCTGTACCGTTTCCCTTGAATTATTTCTTTCGTTATTTGTATTTCTTAGTATGGTTTACATTAATGTCTCTGTCTACATGCATGACACCATCACTGTTATCAAGAAATCCTTCTGCTACGACAGGGTTTGACTACATTTTTCATAATGTAAAATTTACATATTGGCTTAATGCTGCGGTAACGTACTGTTGCTTTCAGTGCAAAAGACATGATATAAGCGGGCCGACTATCATATGTCTCCATGTCAGTCTGGGACATATAACAGCTGATAGTATGAAAAAGATCATTCACTCGACTTCCTTCCGTTCTCTTTTGTATCAATCAGATGTAGATAACATCTGATATGTAGGATGGAGAAGATCTAACCTCTATGTCTAATCCTGCCTTGCTAACCTGTGGATTTAGATATGTACTGATGGATAGCATCTTATTTGTTAGCAAGGGTTACGTTAGTCATCATTCGCCATGTCCAAAGTTCGGCATATTGTGGCCCGGGACCTATATATAAGCGACTCTTGGCAGGCACACCCAATCATAATTGTGTCTGCATCCTGAAGGTTCTCATTGTAGTCAACGTTTCAATCTTCTCTTTCTAAAGTTCCCAGAAATTCAAATACTCTGTTTTATTCTTTTGTGTGAAATTGGTTTCCTACTACATCACAAGTATATTTTGGCTACTTTTTGGTTAATTTATTATTTTTATTATTAACACAATTTTGTATCATATTGCAAACGCAGGAATTCTTTAAGAATATGAAGCCAGTTGTCCTTAATTAATTAGTAGCATCAGTAGAATCATTTCATGTGTGTTTTCTTATGTAATTGTAGATATATAATGCTGTGTTTTATTTAATAAAGGTGTCATTACCCGCCCAGGCCAGCCCTTGTCGGCTGCCTTGTTGTGTCCTTAGGAAAGACATTTAGCTCTATTTCCTCGGCATGATATAGCAAATAATGTGCTTAAAGTGCCGTTAAAACCAACAGAAACGAAGCGAAATAAATATGTTATACACCGTAATTGTGTCTGCATCATGATAGTTTTCTCTTCTACTTCATTACAGATAGTATCGAACCTGGACACCTCCGCAGAAATGTAACAACCTATTCAATTCCCTCGATGGAGTGATATCACGCTAGTCACTGTGACGAAGAGGTCAACATGCTCATACGGACTCACACCTTAGGTCTGAGAGATTTTCCGCAGAAACCTTAATTGGAATCGTGGTGAGAATATAACATTTATGATAAACCGGCGGGCAACTCAAAAGATATTATCATAACTGGAGGAGAATATAATACAGTTAGGTGTCACTCCGCACAACCACGATTTAAGTAATAGACTCGCACCAAAACATTTGTGACCCGGCGACTTTCTTTCACCCACTCAGGCGACGCCAATATCAATATCATCGTCCTCGTCTCGAAATGCCAGGACACCACAGCTACAAGATCTCCCGCAGAATTCGTCAACTTCACTCTTGCTGAGTTACCCGGCAACAATATATATCACCCGTGAGAATTCTTCCGACATCGTTTGGTCTTGAGACATCTCAGACAACTGCATCGCAGACAGTGTCAACTGCTAGTCTAGCTTCTATTCATCAGGTACCATTGGTACCGATCGAACCTGAACTCCCCTCGACACTGGCTGAGATACGTTAATCCCAGCCCGTAACTAATGTTTCCATAGGCCCAATAACGACAACTCTCACAGGTTCCAGACAACACTAGCCCTCAGCGACAGTTTCTTTGCCAGGTTGCCACTAATAGGGACGTCTACTTATAGTGTTATAACTGATTATATTGTGGACAATTCACATGTTGTTTACTATTACCTTCATAAATAATTCCTTTGAAGATGTGATTTGTTTGTTTGATTTTTTTTTTTTTTTGACAGTGGTAGATTCTTACACGCAGGTATGTCTTTTGCTATATACATTTTATAATATGTTTTTACTTGAAATTTATCAAAATTGATCAGAAGTCCGCTTACTTGGCTGTATACTATATGTATGTTGGTAATAGCTAGATACATTTTATGAGCTAGTCGGTTACTAGGTCTTAAATGATCTTGGTTTTGATTAAAACACACGCTAGAGTATGATAGTGTGATACGATGTGATATATTCTCTGACAGTGCTAAAGACATTTAGATGTAATTCATAATTGCTTTGAAATCAAAGTTTGAGCATGATCATGAAATAAGATATATTTTGTAAGTATCGGTTACTCCATCTAAAACAATTCTCAATCACTTACATTAGCTCTACTAAACTGCGTTTAAAAGATAACCCCAGCTCAGATATCAGCAGCTGTAGTAATAAATATTGCTTCAGTAACTTCTATTCATAATAATCTCTTCCCATTCTTTTAATTTTAGGGGGTGGGATCATGAAAACGATATTTCTTTAACGCTCTGGTTGTATTCCTCGCCACTTTTACGCTTCGTGTATTTTCTCTATTACTATCACTAGGAGGCAAAGATAATTGTGTTTTAGGCCTCATGCATTAACTTATCCGATTATTTATTTGTCGTTGTCTGGTGTTTAATTAGATATGGAGACAGATACTAAGTTAACTCTAGATTTAAGTACCCTAAGACGTAGATTATTAGAAGATACAGTAATGGTTAATTGTATCGACTATAAAACGGATTAGTAGGCCTCGCTTGCATGTTTTGCTTTATTTACCTCAACTCCAGTTCGCTGAAACACAAGTAGTGCTTGAAATATATCAAGTGTTTGAAATCTTGTCATCACTCCTTCGTGTAGCATTGCCAATTCGTCAATTTCAACATATTTCCAGGTAGCTTATCTCACTTCTGCTGTAATTAATTCATTATCTGGTAAAGATAGTCCTTTCTATTGAAATACCTGCAGCATTAACGTTCGCACTTTTGGTAAGAAGCGCACTGACCGTAAACAAAATAGGTATTCTGAAACACAATCAGAGAGGGTGAATGAACATACTGACGACGTTGGTTTAAACTCCATAAAACATGATTCTTGTCAAAGAGATCTTGTTGCAGACATAACAAAGTCTTGTCGTATTTACCTATTGCAGATAGAAGTGTGGCAAGTTTCAATCATTGTGTTGTGCTGATATTGTTTCACAGCCGAATGTGGCTCTATATACCGTCAGTAAGTTTGTTATCGCACATGCTCATCATATAGATTGCAACTGTCTCAGTCAGCGAAGTCTTGAAATCTTGACGGGTTTCTGGGAAATGATGCCTTATGGGCTCTTTACTCAGCGAGAGAGCCACATAAAAGGTTCTTATGCCTGCAAAACCAGTCAGAAGCGTCGCTTTCCTGCTCTGGTTTGGCAACATTAGTTGACGTTGCCGTTTTGTTCGTCACATACGCATGCTGCTTTAACAAAATAGTCATTGGTTTTTCCTCTTATATGCGTGAAATGCGAATAGATCTAATAAAACACAGGAAGCTATCGGCCAAAATGCAGAAGCTTACTTCTGAATTAAAGTTGTTTCAAACGATCATAATCATACATTCTCTTCCATGCGACAAAGACAGCTTCAACTGTAGAATGGTTTAGCAGCTTGAGCTGAAAATATACATCAGGTGCAGTGCTTGAATTTCAAACTACAAAAATACCGAACGACATACAAGAGTGACTATGATTCATACTTGGAGTAAAAACATGCAATAAATCTATAGAGAATCTTCTTTAATGAAAAATTCGCCAGACACCTAAACTATCACTAAGCACTTCTTCAAACGAACCTCGAAGACCGAATATCATGTGCATCACCAATTATAAATATAAACTGTAGCTTAGTTGCTGTAAGGTGTACTGCATCTTCAAGAATGATATCATCACAATGAAAAGTCTCCGTATTCTATACACAAGTATTGTAAAGGACTTTATGTTAACTTCCTGACATTTTGTACAATCGAGTGAATGTCCGATTATGAGTAGGGTATCTTGGAACTCATTTGAGATGACAAATAATGTCAGTTTTAGGTGATGATACTAGTGTCAAGGGAAGCGACACTAGTTGCAGTAAATCCTGTTTATGAATGACACACAAGCGACATCACGAAGTTTGTTATTTCAGAAAAGTGTTCTTTTATACAGAAGTTAAAATGAGCATGGGTGTATTACAACGAAAGGAGAAAGCCTGGCCTACATATGGTGTCGTCTGCTAAGGCATGGTTCACTTTAATTAGGTGGAAGAATATGACATGTGTGACAAATAAATCTTGGAATTATCCATGTATGATATGTGAAACAATATAATTGGTAAAGATAAGACAATAAAGTGAAAACCGTTTTGAAAGTTGTCAGACTGACGTTTAATGCATATCTTACTGCATAACTGCATAGGCAATGACTTGAAAGGTGTAACACAATAATTCCATCTCGCAAGTGAAACACTCAATGCCTTTTATATAAATGTGATGTAAAATCGTTCTTCCTATTGTAGTGGGCGAGGTCTTGGACATTACCGAGACATCTACACGCAAACAATATTTAGTAATGCATGACTAAACCATAGTTTAAGATATTCATGCTTATATCTTTCACCAATACAAACCTATTGCATTATAACCTTGAAAATAAAGACACAATCACCAGAATCTAATCAGGGCACTTTGAATCGACAATAAAATCACAGTAATCCTCTCAGGGTTTGAACGTATCTAATTTAGTCCATTTTCCTTCAATAACTTTTGAGATATCTTGCTAACAAGGCCTGTGCAAATAGACAATTCCACAATGACCCAACACTACATAATGTCATGGTGACCTTACCAACTATGTTCTGGTCACCAAAAGCTAACCAGGTTTGGGGACCCCATAAGATATATGCATATTAAATTTGGTCAGGATTGGCTACATCCTATTGTAAATACCTTGCTGACATAATTAACTTGTTTAATGAAGATAAAGTATCGCCCTGTGACCTTGAACATTTGGTAAGGGTAACCAAATACTATTCCGGTCTTGCTGTCCTCTCAAGGAATCTAAATATTTAAATTAGTCTACTTAACTTCAATAGTTGCTCACAAGATCTTTGTGATAGACAATTCCCACATAAACAATGTCAATGTAACATTCAAAATTAAGAAATAGTCACTAAAACAGCCAGGTAGTTGGCTGATAGGAAAATAATTGAGTGCATGTACATATAAATATTTGAAGTAATATTGATTGATCTATACTTTTTTAAAACTGTATATAAGGAGTTCGAGAACAGCTTATGTTGACTCGCAGTAGACAATGCACTCCATAAAGAGAAAGCTGATAGTGATGGTCGACTACAATACAAGCTTTAAAACTACTTTATGTTCAATCACGTGTGACGTATTGGATTGAAAATGTAGATAAAATATATGCACTTACCTTTTCCGTGTACAGATAGAAGATATAGACAACTGTTAGAAATATATCTTATTGCACCTTCCATTCATACATTATGGTTTTTCTTCGTCAGAAGTGACGTAACGCTGGGTTTGACAGACCTAAATCTTTCAATGTTACAACAATACGTTCCTGCACGTCCATTTTCATTTCCCATCCGACAAGGAAACAGATGTCCACGTGCCTCTGTTACGTGTATTGTATGGCTCAGTTGATTGTAAATAATGTTAAATCCATCCACTTCGTCAAGCGCTACTTGCACTCAATTTACCACCAGGATGTTAATGCTCTAAAGATTTCCTTTAGATTCATTTTTAATTCAGTTGAAAAAGTCATTCTTTTGCCAGTTTGTCCGTATGTCTGTCTGTATTTCTGTCTCATCTATCCATTTACACCAGAAAGCTACATGCAGACATACATATATACATACATACTTGCTTACATACATACATACATGCCTACATGCATACATACATACATACATACATACATACATACATACATACATACATACATACATACATACATGCATACATGCATGCATGCATACATACATACATACATACATACATACATACATACATACATACATACATACATACATACTACCAATTAAAACCAATCAAATGAGTTGTTGTTCGTCCTTCGAGTTCGAAGATCACCATGACATCACTAACTAGTTTGGTTTCTGTGAGTGGATGATCAGACAAATTTGTGCTCCGAACTGTATGTGACTCACTTGACAGGAGATGCCGCTTGGGTTTGCTTGACCAATAGAGGACATGCTACAGTTCTGAGATTTTAGCTGCCCGCGTTTCTGCACTGCCGCTGCAATTCTCCCCAGTTCAAGGTCTGTAGCTCCAGTATGGATGAGACTGCGCCAGGTGGAGCAATCCTGTGCGAGATCTTCCCAAGACTCTGGGTCAATGTTAAAGTGTTTCAAATATGACTTGAAGCAATCTTTGAAGCTTTTATTCTGACCACCCTGAGATCGCTTTCCTTCCTTCAACAAGCCGTATAAAATCTTTGGTAGTCGCCCTTCTGACATCCTAGTGATGTGGTCTCCCCATCTCAACTGTGATTTCATCATCAGAGTGTGGATGCTTGGAATACCTACCCATGTGAGAACCTCAGAGTCTGTGACCCTGTCTTGCCATCTTATCCACATCAGTATCCGCAGCCCATGTGAAAATGGTTCAGCTTCTTGGTATGACGTATGTACACCGTCCAGGTTTAGCAAGCATACATCAGAGTCAGCAACACAGTGCTTTTGTTTAGCTTCAGTAAAGCCAATCAAATGTAGGTAAAATGTTCGGACCAAGCCCCGTATAAACGAGGAAAGGAAACTGCTATTGAATACTAAATAAAAAATGTAACAATGTAATCTCCATACAATCTGTCTAAAATCTCTGTAGACTGTGCCATTTTTCATATATAAAATGAGTATATAACATGCATTAAGAAATAAAGCAAGTAGGGGGCTCGTAGGACTTCAGAACCACTAGATTTTAAAAGAATGAGGACATATTTTGGAGTTTGCTGTGCGTACGCACAGTGAATAAAAATAAAATGATGGACTGAATAAATCAAATGCCATAACTCGCACGAGTCGTTTACTCATTGCTGAACTACTTTCTTTTGTACTGCATACAAAACAATAAATCCCCATGCTCACAGACCTTACTACTAAACCACTTATAATACTACTGCACTTTTCAGAGAGGTGGTCCAGAACTCTCTGACACATTACTACTGAAACACATTTGACCACGCAGGTTCTAAATCGTTATCAGGAAAATAAATGATACATAGGAGCATTTATACATGCCAATATTTATTCGGAGGAAGTGGCGGAGACTATTTAGAACAGACAATGACAGTATTCAGTATTCAAATGAACAAATACTGATTGCTTATAAATTTAATACAGCTGCAGATATATACTGGAATTTAAAAAGAGAGACAATATTTTACTACCATCATAAACAATGATAGATGAGAAAATCAATAAGTGATTAGTGTTAGTTACAAACAGAAACAATACAGTTATAAAGGTCAATATCAATGTTATACCGGCTTACATACACAACAAATGAAATCCTAAATAAAGTATTTCATGTGCCTTGCCTTTGTTCGAAAGAATCTGAGAAAGGGTTTTCAATTTTAAAAAGATAATTAGCAAAAACATATGTATTTAAATGAAATACGTACCATTTTTTAAATTAACAGTAAATAAGTCTCTATATTGGTAAAATGGTGTACTTTTGAATATTTCAACTCCTCTTCTGTATTAATTTGTCGATTCAGATGTTCAATTATGACCGTATATTGGGTTGCTTGGTATTGAGTCGAGTCTTCATCAACAGAAAGATAATATACATGTGGTTGGATTGATTCAACTACAACCTTAGGCTCAGTTCTTCGTGATTTTGAAGTTATGTTATGGCTCATGAATACCTTTAGAAATCTAGAATATTTTTAATGATGTACGTAGGCATGATATTGTATGAATTCAGTGCACATATAATATTAGGGAAGGATAGATTAGCTATTTGCACCTCTGGTATACATCGCTGTGCGGAGCACAAGTGCCATCTGCAGCATGTCCTTCAGAATGATCTTTACGTGCACTTTAAATAACTTTAATCGACAAGATGCATAAAACAATGTACAAAAATCTGCACAAATTTGACAGAACTGCGTTTTTTAAATTCAATAGCAATCAAGACTGTGAAATAGATAATGGATTTTATATTCAAAGTACAACATGAACAACAATACATTAATAATATTCTGCACGACAATAGTAACAAGAGAATAGTAACAAACGTTTCAGAAACAAAAAAGGTATTTAGAAAGCATAGATGCAAAACCTACAATATTTCAGGAATGTAATAGTTATGGTTAGGTTGAACAGTAGGTTTGCTTTATACAGTGTCTGGCGTTTTTATTTCATGTTTCCTGTCTTATCTGTGTTTTGTAACTGTACATTGTACAGATTTTGATGATGACTCCAATTTGTATATGATATAGCCTACAATAATCTGCAACACAAAGTTAGAGATAGGCGGTGTACCAAAAACTACCTTTCACACTGTTTGATCTGCCGTAAATTTTATTTACATTTCAGTAACCATCTATTTGAGATCCCCAACAATTTTCTGTAACTCAGTTGCTAAATATGTTGCAAATGAAAAATATGTTCAAACTTAATCCTATGTAATCCAGTTTCTGAAAAAAAACCAGTTCTATATTTCATTAAAACGTTTAAACTCATTGAAGATGCCTGTGAAATTAATGAGTTGTTTGCAGCTGTGAATGTGTTGAATTCATCGAAGCTTTTATAAATTAAGAACATTTGCTTCTTACCCTTTAGGTATCATAACTATTTAAAGGAGGTACAATGTGAGTAAAAAGAAGCTATTATCATGCTTTTTAAATCAGGGACCAAATTCAACATATATGCATACTTGTGTAGCTCAATTTTCAATAACTACTGGATGTCTGTAAAAAACCTGGATCGTCAAAGTCTGTATATCCGCATACTGTTAAAGGTGTACTGGTGTTTACTTTATCCAAATTGCATATAAACTCTTCCCAAATCAACTGATTTTGGTTAATGCTGTAGTACTTCGTTGTGATCAAAGTTGTATATATATATATATATATATATATATATATATATATATATATATATATATATATATATATATACCCTTCTGTTGGGAAATATTGTTTTCGCTTGATTGTGCAATGTTTTTGTAGATTGTTCAGTTAACCATAACTGGACTTTCAGTATCGTTGCATAAGTCGCTAAAATTCTGTTCTTTGTTAGTCATTTAAAACGGTATTTTTCCAGGGCATACTTTTACGCTTGACGAATTGTCGTTTGGCTTGAATAAGAAGCCAAAAGAACATCTACAGCGGTTACGTTTATTTTCAACAATTTGTAGCATTTGTCAATCCTTTCAAGCGTATGAATGATTTCAGATCGATGTTGATTAAAAAATTGCTACTTCATACGCTGAGTCACAACGTGCTGTTTTGAATCCAGCTTTGTTGTTAACACATTCTATCTCTGTTTTTGAAGAATCATTGCTGTACCAGACGTTTAGCTGAAAACGGTTTTTGTATTTGCCTACATTAAATTTAATCCCTTTTCGTAAGGCATAAATTTGGTTATCTAACCGTCTGGGTTCATGCTGGTTATCTGAATATTTACATCACTGAATGTATTCTGTAAGTCGGCATCGTTCCTGACATTGCAGTACATCTTTTTATGTTTGAAATAGGCACAGCAACATTTGTTTTATTTTGAATGTTGTTTTGTATCACAACTAATTTTATTCCAATCAAACTTGCAAACACGTACACATTATATCTTGATACTGAGATTGTTTCTTTTATGTTGGACTGATTGCATATTTGTATCACCTTTCTGATAACTGTTGAGGTGATCACAATTGTACTCTATCATTTATGTTGTGCAATGATTTTATTGTATTTTATTCTGTGATTTTTCAGTAACACAATAAAAAAATGTTTGAACTCCATTTATGGTAGTAGTAATGTTTCAATATGAACGTATTTCAGTAGCAATGTCTAATAGAGTTCTGAAAACGTGCAGTAGTAAAGAAAGTGGTCCAGTTGTAGGGTGTAGGGATATTTATGGTTTTTAATGCAGTAGGTAGGAAAGTGGTCCAGCAATGTTCGTGTGTGGTGTTGCAAGTGTTACGACTAGGGGTAAATGTAACAAAAGAAAAGACTCAAACAAGCTTTCAAGATTTCAAACACAAATATTTAATTTCCTATAATATTAAAATATTTCAACAAACAATCAAAGTGAAAGAATTAAAAATAACTTACAGTATAGAATATCCTTAAAAGTCCTAAATTGTTCTAATGTTCCCTGATCCGGAAGTTAATCCAAATTATTGAGAAATAAAGATTATTCCGAATGAAACCACCAAAGTGTTGGCGTGCCAACAAGGATCAGTTATATCTAAATATTATTAATTCCAAGTAATCCTTGTGAATATGGAATATCACACTAGTTCTAGAAATGTTTCTCATAAATTCCAACGGAGCTGAATAATTCTTAAAGTCTAAGTAGCAGTACTAAATCCCAAATGCACTGTAGTATAATAATATCTCTGAAGCAGAATATCACACACAAAATGAACTAATCTCGTTTATGACCTCTCAGGCCGACGAACTATATAGAAGAATGACGAATGCTGTGATCACATCTTATTATATAGTTTTCTTTGTACTGCGTCTTTATAACAAACAAAACCCATTTCTTATTCCGTCTCAAATCAACATCTTACTATTACGATCTTATTCAAACTTCTGGTCAACAAAAATGAATCATTCCTGAATTGTGAAATCCAGGTCAGGTCAAGTGCAAAACGTGACATGACTAATTCTTCAAACGATAATATTGATTCTCCCAGGAAGAATGTACTGGGTCACATTGAAAATACCGTATATGTGCACTCTGCAAAACGACACCTATTCGACTATTATACAGAGGTCTTAAACTAATAAAACTATACCATTATAATTTAAAAAGATGATACATAATTACGTAACACAAGAGAGTTACAGTTTCTTATGCAGTAGTAAGGAAAGTCGTCAAACAGTGAGCCGAGGGCTCTAGAGCGTTATAACAGTTTAATTATTCAGTCAATCAATTGTATTGTATTAGTTTTTTTGAACAACTCCTTAATCTTTCTAATAGTAGAACATATATAAAGAAATAGAGACAACAAGTTTAATTTCCATTTAAATATATACAATTTGATGAAATATTATGAATTTATCAATTAATAAAGATTCCAAATAATCTTAGAATTATAACTTGTTACCTATCTCTGACAGCAGCCAAACGGTGAATCCAATATGTTTCCGGCAATAGACGTTCCATTTTAGAACCAATGTTTCGGGGTTAAAATGGATACAAATTAAGATAAGAATTAAGTGTCTCATGTAATAAACCATTTTATACATAATCAAATGTGCAAAAGATTTAACTATTTACAAAATATAATACATCTAAACATTATCACAATTCACTTTCCAAGTCAGTAGCTATATGAAAGTTGCACTGGTAATTTCCGACTGTACACACACACACACACACACACACACACACACACACACACACACACACACACACACACACACATATATATCTAGAGAGATCAAAGTACAT
The DNA here is from genome assembly GCA_029931535.1 of Margaritifera margaritifera. Taxonomy (NCBI): domain Eukaryota; kingdom Metazoa; phylum Mollusca; class Bivalvia; order Unionida; family Margaritiferidae; genus Margaritifera; species Margaritifera margaritifera. The sequence continues at coordinate 109,782 of JAQPZY010001399.1, read as the reverse complement.
TTAAATATAACCACAGGCTTCTGACCCATTGCGTTGAATGCAAGAAGAATGTTTGATCATTTAAATTACGTAATTATTATATTAGAAATATTTAACACCACAAATCGAAACAAAACAAAACAGATTAATAAATGAATATGCAGAATGTTCTGAATAGTGATTGTTACAGTATAACATAAATAGTATTGTGATAATATTTATATCTTTCATTTCAATAAACCAATTGGCCCTTCAATGGTATAGAATAATTTATATTTCAAACTGAATTGCAAACAATTAAATCTAATATGCACATACGAAAATATATGCTGTTTTGACATAATAATATAATTAGAGATAAAACTGATTCAAATAACGGGAAAATATGCTTCATAGAAGCCTTTCGAAAGGAGAAATAGGCGTAATTATTTGTATATTTTGACACAATACAATGAAATACATTATAATCTGACACAAACTATTTATTGGAAATACAGCGATTAACAGTATTTGCCAAGAGTATTTCTAAGAGTATATATATATATATATATATATATATATATATATATATATATATATATATATATATATATATATATATATATATATATATATATATATATATATATATTCTCACTAATTGTTCTATCTGTCATGGCGAAATATATCTGGACATCTACATATAACTCATATCATTTAAATGATGGCACTTACAAGCAGTGGTCAACTACATGTTTAGCTTCCGTCTCATTTTGTCTTGATTCAATGGCATTTATAAGCTGCAGAAGTGATTCGGTGCTTACGGGGACATTAAAATTCTCAGCCCAGTTTGTAAATTGAAATTGTCTCACAGATCTGTCATACTCATTCTGAAAATATGTAGTTTATTGCAAACGTTAAACATCTTAAGCGATTTTAACATAGATCATTTGAATTGCAATAATTAAATATGATTGGACACGAGCCTCTCTTATAACCTTACCCAATTTACTAATAGATCAACAAGCGTTACCGAATCTACGTCTACTTTAAATTGATGATATTTATATTACTCACCCTCAGTCCATATCTGAAAATATTAAGCCCTGCATAAATGTAAATGACTATTATTCAGTCGGCATGTCAGGAAATCAGTTCATTAGACGATACAAAATATTCACCTTGAAAAAATCAAGAACACATTATTGCCACTTAAATCAGACAATGTATTAAATTAGTGCCAAAACAGTAACGCTCTCTGCACATATTATTGATCACTTTTTCGCTCATCTCCTCGATAATCATTTGGAAACTGATGTATGCCTTGAACCAAGTCAACATTTTGTTTCCTATTCATAAAGACGCCCCATCAATTATTAGCCTATTTCTATTTTGACCCGTATTTTAAAAATAATGAGAAACACATTGCTACCAACTGATTTCGCTATCCATATATAACCTTTTACATGACTCTTAATCGGGATTCAGAAAAATCATTTTTGTCAAACTGCTTTCACTGAACTAATAGACGAATGGTTCTCTGCAATAAACACGTGTACAATTACCTGCTGTATCTATAGATTTCAAAAGGGCTCTCGATACTGTAAATCAGAGAAGATTTTTTTGAAGAAGAATAAGAAGAAGAAATTGTCAGCTTTTAGATTTTCTTACACACTTTGTACAAATCAAAGAGGAATGAAAGTGTTAGTATTGGAAAGCACTAGTCACCTTTAAAATCTGTAAATCTCTAAATAAATCTAAAACACACATATTAACATCATTTTCCAGTATTATGGAACACTATTATTATCAAAATTTAAAGTTCATCTTCATGTTGTAAATTCAAATCCTTGTATCACAATTGCCTTCTGACTCACGCCTAATGATATCAGACTTATATTCCGGACTTTATTTCGTACATATATTTTGCTATTTTGTATTATTGTAAGTTCATGACATCATCGTCAACTATTTTACGTGCCATTGTATTCCATGTTTAAATGTAGCATGTATATTAATTTTTATGAGGACCATAATACAAATTATTATTATTATTATTATTATTATTATTATTATTATTATCCCTAAGCACAGTTCATACCCACTTGCTGGAGACATATCTACGCGACAGTTATCTCCGTATATAATTAAAACATTTATCCCAGTTAAATTCTTAATTTTACTATTGGTAATGTATTTTATCGGTGTGAAAGCAGTAACATTATAGTTCCTCTTCTTGATTCAAATAGAAGTATGTAGACAAGCGGTACATTCGATCCAATTATGTACCTGTCTAAAAAAACTGAGAGAGAGAGAGAGAGAGAGAGAGAGAGAGAGAGAGAGAGAGAGAGAGAGAGAGAGAGAGAGAGAGGGGGAGTGAGGTGGAGACATAGTGCAGTAAGTTGAATTGAGGCACATTTCTGTTGACTGATCTTATGTTGTTTTTCACAGGATATCTGAAGCAAAGCATTTTACTACTACTACTACTACTAAGTAACAAGTAACATTAGCCTTTTACAGTTATTATTTTATACAATCAACAGATCAATAAAACAAATAAGATGAGCTGAGGCAAAGTACCTTGTTCACGGATATTCATCATAACCAGTCAGATAGAAGGCTCGAACTCGCAAATCACCGGCTCAGAGTCAGGCGCTCCACCATCTGAACTATCCCATATATAATATGAAAAAATTACCAGTGATATTACCCAGGCAAGGGAGAATGACAGAGTACGCTCGATGTAATTCTTGCAGGTCTCTTGATTTTTCAGTCTCACAGAGAATGGTCCGTACCTCACTTCACCGTCTTTTGGCCAGTAGATTCCAATCTGAAAGGTAACAACGTTCTTTCTTCAGCTTTAACTCATTTTTAACGTGGATGACATGTTAAGAAATAAAATCCTGTCTTAAATAAAAAAAGTATAAAAAATATATTGCATACACTGTGACTTTCAAAGACCGAACATTATCACATCGTATTACCTCCCCTTACACAAATCTTTTGAAAGGTATTATTTTACTTGAATAATTTTGAATTTAAATATGAGGCAGATGTAAAGCTATGCATAATGACTCCAAGAATTTAGAATTCGATTTAGACTAAGGGAATCGTGGATGAGTACAGATTTATTCAGGTACAGATTAAAATGAATCACAAAAGTACGATGATTTCTTGTTACGCAACTTCAGTTGTTTCTATAATCATGCAACGTGATGCAAACACACACACACACACACACACACACACACACACACACACACATACACATATATATATATATATATATATATATATATATATATATATATATATATATATATATATATATATATATATATATACTCAGTGGAAAAGAGGTTTATTACATCTCAAATATTTAGTTAAGCATCAAGAGGTCACCCAAGCATGGAATATATATATATATATATATATATATATATATATATATATATATATATATATATATATATATATATATATATATATATATGTAATTTCACATCATCCTTTAATCAAAAGTAATGCTAAGTTTTTATATCAGCTCTTATTATTTTTCATGCCTAAAATAAGAAATGATTAATCATCCTGAAATATATGTTACTGTGGCTGGGGAATTCTTTATCAGAGTTCAGAAAGACTAGGGAAATTCGGAACGAATATTGCTTTTGTGGCGTATGATGCAGTTTACTAATGGTAAGGATAGAATTTATTGGTAATTTTGGGTGACCAAAATACATATATAAATACACCACACAATTGTTTCATTTCGAATATTATGCTCACAATCATTCTTTCATTTCCAACATTTATTGTCATGAACTAAATTAATATAGAGATATAAAATCGGGTTTTCAGTTTTTTCTTCTCACAAACCACAAATAAGACTTTGGCCCCAGGTGACCTAACTTGGCCCGGTGCCCCCCACCCCCTACCCCCACCCCCGCCGGGTTTTGGTGCCATGCTTATAGTTCTCAACTCAAATGCATCGCCTTTAACTTTTTCTTCAGCCTAATCTGTTACGCATATTCCTATACAGATGTATTGTGTATGAACTAGCCGCCTTTCACAATTATCAATCGATCGATAAAGGTAGCCCTATTTACTTATAGCAGCTCACTATACATGAAGCCACATTTAAAAACTATTAATCCGGTTTACTATGAGGATTGTATAAGGTGTTTGTTAAAACACAGGTAAATATTGACACATGTCTGTGTAATATAACAACATGCAGGTCTTTACAAGATGTTCTTGAAATACTGTTTTCCACTATCAACATTAGGCTTAGCCGTAGTGATAATGGCGCTGGAAAAATAAACCCAAACTAGCAATGTTCAAGCCCGCAGTCTGGCAAAAGTCTTTTTATTTAATTGGGAAAGTGCAAAGTACATACAATGGGATATTTGTAACACAAACTAACAAATAAAAACCATGTGTGTAGAAATCAAGCAGCCCAGGTATACCAGAAAGGCGCTGGGAAAGGAGCTGGTCCCATGTATGACATGCATAAAGTGCTTCCGTAAGAAAACGGAATTGATGTATTGTGCAAAGTACATGCAATGGGAGCCTTGTAAGACGAAGGTTGAATGAGATTTGTACAAATTCAGCAGCCCAGGTTAGCCAGAAAGGAGCTGGTCCCACGTATGACTTGCGTAAAGAGCTGAGTGACACTAACAACACTAACAAGATTGCTGGTAAGAAAACGGAATTAAGTGTGGTTCTTTATATATATATATATATATATATATATATATATATATATATATAGAGATATATCTATATATATATATATATATATATATATATATATATCATCATCATCTTTATTTCCTTCCGTAGAAGATTGCATGATATAACAATAAATCATCTGAATACAATCAATAAATAAGTACCAGAATAAAGAAATGAATACAAAACAAACAAACACGAATTAAAAAAAAAAAAAAAAAAAAAAAAAATAAAAATAAACTGTGAATCCGGGGCGCCGTAGGACCAACATCAATTACTTCGTACATACAATAATGTCAAGAGATCTATAGTGTGAATATCATAACATTGTTCGTCTATGATATAAAATAGAATACTAGAACATAGATTCTTACAGTATATCCATCATTAAAGTGTTCCTCAGCTGCATAAGTTGCAAGTTTAAGTACCTTATTTGCAGAAGATAGCTGCACACTGCATGACAAAGTATGCTGCATACAGGGCGAATAACTTGGAGTTTTCTTTGTCGATTACACCTGCTGGTAACCTTTTACCTAGAAGATATTGCAGTAGCAGCTCATCTTCTGCATTAAATAACGTAATATGCAGGCTCAGTGGAAAGTTATGTCAGGAAATCCCAGAAAGAGTTTCTGAAATCCGACATATAAGGACAAGCAACACAACAATGAAGTATCAAGTCTGTATAAACATTCCCACATCGAATACACATATCGAGCTGTGTTTGAGGAACAGCAGCCCATAGTTTAGCTACATATGTAAATACCTTAGTGTGCTGTCTGGTTTTAGCAGACTGCCATACTGAGGCAGGTCGCAAGGATTCGTGTATCGAAGAGAATCTATCAAAATCTGCTTGATTAGACATACGAACTCTCCAGAGGCTATTTTCAAGACCAGCAATTTTTGACCTTACAATTTCTTTCCAATTTTGTTTATCTGGAATTTCGGAATGCTGCAAATAATCAGTTAGATACTCAAGCAAGTCAAACTTCTTTAACGTATAATATAGATTTGAAATTAACCCGTAGCTTGACATGCATCCGCTCAAAATGAAGTGAAATAACGCAACGTTAAACACACGTTTAGTATGTACGTTATTAGGCATCAAACACAATCTGTGTAAAAACATCAATTTTCTTCTATCAATTTCGGACTGAGCTGATGTCCATCCTAACATTCCCAGAGCGATGTTTGATCTTGTATGTGTTGGGAAGCCTTGTAAATGTTTGGCAACATACCTCAGAGTTTTATCCAATGAAGAGAGGTCACTTTTTGAAATATTAAACCATAATTCACTTCCATAAAACATTGAAGGAAAAATTACCTTTTTGATCACATTTGCAGCAACCAAAGGATTTAAACCATTAGGTTTAATGCCAATACCAAACAGACCGTGAAAAGATTTTTTCCCTTTCTTGCATGCATCGAGTATTGCGTCATGCGACGTCAGCTTTGAGTTAATCCGGTGTCCCAGGTACTATATGGAGTTATCTCCCTTACTCCATACATTTTTTTCTCATCATGCTGTGCCTGGAAATTAAATTTGTGTGTTGTTTCAGCATGATTTAGTGCTTTTTACTTCGGCTTATGCTTGTATTTTAGCATTGGCAGCTTTGCTTTAATAACAACCTGAATAGTGATTTGTTGTTGGGTTTTTTTCTTCACCACCACATAATATACATAGAAAAGTACTCAGTAATATGTATACTGATTTATTATGTTTGTCTACCATGTGAATATCAATGGTAATAGATAAATGAATTGTTTTTAAGCATTGTGGGACTAATTAAATTTGTTGCTTGAATAGGTAACTCCTTAAAGTTATGGCATTCATCATAGCACACTACAATATTATGAAGCATAGTTTGCCTAAGCAATTATTTTGTTTGTATTGTACGAGGTTTGCAAATCAATAATATATATAAATGTACTCTGTAAAGAATATACTTTATTAAAATACCAGTTAAAAGTATTTTTATTATTAAATATCATACGCGGGAATATACTTGTACATAGGTACGATAAGGAATTATCTCCTTTACTCCATACCATTATTTTAAAATACATTTTTATTTTTTCACTATGCTGTGCCATGACTGGCTAGCCATTAGAACTTACTGGACATTGTTAATAGACCAACATGATTTAACCCTTAGATGCCTTGATTTTCACATTTCAGGCAGAAGACATTCGCAAAATTAAACTGGAAGAATGGGTATGCATTTTATCTTCTTCTTCTTTGATACTGGCTTTCCGGTTTGTGTTGATCGCTTTACTGATTTAAAAGTTATATATAAATTTGTGTACATGGTCACTTTTGAAATTACACAGTTATCTAGTACTGATCTACATCATTTTCTTATCTTGTGTAACATATTTTCTACACAATTTGAGGTGGCATTTGTCCGGTACACCCACAATCAAATGTTTCCGTGAAGTAGCAAAATTGTAGGTATTCAGATCTGTACAATAAATTGTCAGGGTCTATGGGGCCCTAAGAAGAGACGAGATGTTCTCAATTGTTTGAAAGGAAAAACAAAATCCATATATTTGTTTACAAAATGCACATGCTATTAAGAATTTGGAACATTATATTAATTCCACATGGGGATATGAATGATTCTTTAGTTCAAATACATCTAATGCTAGGGGTGTTGCTATTTTACCAAATAATGATTTTTAATTCAAAGTACATAGCATTAGAGCATCTTATTATATCAGAACATCTATTAGTAGATGCTAAAAACGTTTTGATAGGAAACTGGGTACGGAACAGATCACTCTGTAGTGATTATTCAATTTAAATTCCAAAAATTTCCAAAGAGAAAGGTTTATTGAAGTTTGATTATTTCTTATTGAAAGATACAGAATATGCACAACTAGCTAAACAAACTGTACTTGATTTTGCAGAACAATACGGTGAAAACTCACTTGAGAGTTCATATGATAAATGTCAAACATCATTTTAATCAGTTATGTTTTGAAATTTTATTATTAGAAATAAGGAGTAAAACTATTTCTTATGCCACATATAAGAAAAAAGAGAATATTAAAGAAGAAGAACAGTTGTTAGAGGAAATTAAGAAATTAGAAAACAGATTGTGAAACTTTAGAAAATTATCCTGAACTGAGCAGGAAAGGGGAAGAGTTGGTGGCATACGGGAGGAAAAAATGAAAGGGGTTATTATCAGTTCTAGAGATAAATGGGTTGACGATGGAGACAAGGTTACAAAGTATTTCTGTAACCTTGAGAAACGTAATTATGTTAGTAAAGTGATGCATATGTTAATAAGGGATGATGTCTCACATACTTCAACTCAAAGGGAAATTTTACAAGAAACAATAACATATTTTGAGTATTTGTATAAATACAGAAAAGTAAATTCTATAAATTTAAGTGAAGTTTTGAATATGAATATGGATATTCCGGAACTTGATAACTTGCAGAACCGACCATGAGAAGGTTCTATATATTTTGAGGAAGCATTAAGATGGTTGAAACAGATGGTATACAATAAAAGTACGGGTTCAGATGGTTATACTACTGAGTTGTTTAAAGATTTTTTGGAAAGGTTTATGTCATTTTTACTTGTCATATCCATAAACTATTGCTACAATATAGGGGAACTTTCATCAACACAAAAAGAGGGAATAAATAATTAATTGTATACCGAAAGGCGACAAGCCAAAGCAGTATCTTAAGAACTGGAAACCAATAACATTAGTGAAGCCTCTGCCTGTATAGCTCATAGAGTGAAAACATCTTACCTCATCTTATAAACGAGGATCAGACTGGTTTCATTAAAGGTAGATATATTGGGGAAGACATTAGAACCTTGATTGATTTAATGTTTTACGCTGAAAAACACAACATTCCGGCTTTATTACTATTAATCGACTTTCAGAAGGCCTTTGACTCAGTTGCTTGGGCGTACATTAAGAACGTCTTACCTTTTTTCAATTTTGATGATTCAATTATAATCTGGATATCCAATTTTTATAATAATATAAAATCATGTGTTACAGTAAATATGAACATCTCTTCTTGGTTTACATACAAAGAGGATATATATATAAGGAGACCTCATATCTCCATATATGTTTATCCTTAGTGCAGAGATACTGGCACACATGGTAAGACGTAGTCCAAATAGTAAAGGAATACAAATTAGCAATAGAGAATATTGGATCTCTCAATATGCAGATTATATCTTTTTTCACACTGGATGGGAATAGTAAATCCTTGAAGTCTGCCTTTTGATCTTTTATTTTACTCATCAAAATTGTCTGGACCTAGCGTCAATATTCATAAAACTAAGGTTATCTGGTTTGGAAGTAGAGTTGGAAGTGAGGATAGATTTTGTCAGAGTTATCAAATAAATTGGAGAGACAGTGAGTTTACATTACTAGGTGTAAAGTTTTCAACTAAGCTTGAAAAATTGGTAGAAATAAATAATGAAAAAAAATTAAGAAATAAAACATTATTAAATCAGCGGTCAGAATGAGCTCTTTAAACATTTGGTAGAATCACAGTTGTAAAAAGTTTAGTATTATCTAAAATAAACCATCTACTTCTATCCTTACCATTGCCATCAAAGAAAATTATAATCGAATTAAGAATATATTGTATACATTTATGGAATAATTCAGTTGATAAAATCAGAAGAAAAGTAGTTAATAATGATTATGATTTGGCAGAGTTGAGAATGATACACGTATCTTCATTTGTCAAAGCATTAAAGATCACTAGGATTAGACGACTTACAACTATATCAACAAAATGGAAACACATCTTAGAGGCATCTTGCCAAAATATCACTAATTTCTACTTGTTTGAGGTAGACTATCTAAAGAAAAAAATGAGGTTACTTATTACCTTTTTGAGAGATGTTGTTTTTACGCATTTATCAAATTTGAAGATATATTTTCAGCTGATACACCTGATGATTTTTCAGATAGTCCCGTGTGGCAAAATTACAATAGAGTAGGTGGAAAATCTGTTTTATATATATAAGAATTGGTTTGAAGATGGGACGACTTAACGACTTAGTGGATGCTAGTGGACAGTGGTTTAGTATGAATCGGTTTCAACCTTTTTTTCAATTCAAACAAAAAGTCTAGTATACCAAGGCTTGATAAGAGTAATAATTGAATACCAGACAAGAGTAGGTATTAGACAAGCAGTAAAACTCGCAGACCCGTGTATCAGTTCTAAACAACTTTACGTTGTGGCGAACAAAATGTGTTGCAAAAGTATTTTTTTTAAAAAACGGATCACAAATGGGACAATTCCTAGCTCAAGAGGCAAGTGGTACAGATAATTGGGTGACATAGAAGATGACAACTGAAAAACAATTTTTTCTCTTACATTCAGATTAACAAAGTGTCCATAAATTAGATGGTTTCAGATACAGATTCTACACAAAAATATAGCTACAAATAAAAAAATGTAAATTTAAAATGGTATAGTATGTAGTAATATGTGCTTTTTGTGGTCAGTTTCCTTAATCCATACGCCGTCTTTTATGCGAATGTAATATATTTCAGAGGTTTTGGGCAGACTTTGTGTCACTGATTACTAATAAATGTACTCATATACAAAATTATAATTTATCTTACGAAAAGGTGTTGTTTGGTATACAATAAGCAAGAGGTAGATGATGTATTCAATTTTGTCTTATTGTAAGCAAAGAATTACGTTTATTGGTGCAATTATTGTAATTCCCAGCCTCAATTATCACATTTTAAACAAGCTCTGAAGCTGAGATGGCAACCACAAAAGTGACGGCCTGGTTTCGTAACGACGCCATAGTCGTAATGCGCTGCCATTAGTCCGAGCATCTGGTTGCAGAAGCAAATGCTGATGTACTGAAGAGCATTAAAAATTACACACATTAACGGTCTGGATGAACATTTAACCGTTGCGAAGCTCTTAACATCGGTAAGTGGCAGTACCGCCGATTCTGCGGCTGGATCTACATTCCAACGCCAAAATATACCACTACGGTCTGTTCTTGATGTGAAAAAGATCGACAATCGCTGTTTTGAGTGGGCTATTCCGTCAGCTCTTTGCCCAGCAGGTAACAATGTTGACCAACACAGGAAGTACCATAAGCACCCGCGTGAGCTTGACTTTACAGGCATTGACTTATCTGTCAAGGTTAGTGATATTGCCAAGTTTGAGGGTCGCAACGACATTATCGCGGTTAATGTCTTTGGTTGGAAAGATGGCCTCTACCCGTTGCGTATTAGCGAGTAAGTCAGGTCACACGCTACTGGTCTATTGCTGATTATATCAGTCATCGCGACGGCAGGCGCTTGCGCAAGCGCAGAACGTGAAGCGGCCGCCAGGACCGCGGGAAACTCGGAAAAGAGACACCAAGCCTGGATAAAAGACCTAAGCCGTGTGGCATACAAGCAAAACAAAAACAAAGATGATAAGCAGGTCTGCCGCCGCTGCCTTCGCGTCTTTGGCCGGGGCGACCTGTTGGAATACCACATTAGGAACTGCTGCGATATAAGCGAAAAACCACCGCAAGTGTCATTACTGAAGAGAGGCATCGCGAGCGCAATCCTCGCCTTCCAGAGCCACCATTGCCAGATGCGTGTTCTATACATCATATATTTGGACTTGGATGTGCTCAACGTTCCGGTGGAAGGCCCTGTCAACAATCCAGACAATAGTTACACGTAAAAAGTTGTTGATTAGGTCACATGTGACTTTTGCTATATAGTCGCCCGCTGTGATGCAGTATCTGAGGAGCCAGTCTTATACCAAGGTAATGAAGCTGTCGCCACTTTCATCCAGAGCCTCGAGCGTGAGTTAGAAGAAATCAGAGAGGTACTCCGAAATCCTGCACTGACGATGTTGAGTGAAGAAGACAAAGAGGCTTTTAAGACCGCCAAAGACTGCTTTTTCTGCGGCAAGAAACTTGACCACTAATGCGTCTGAGACCACTGCCATCTTGCCGGAAAATGTCACGGAATCGCTCATCAAGCATGCAATCTCGAGCTGCGCATTTATCCAGATCAAATAAGAGTGCCAGCTGTGATTCATAATCTGCGCGGCTATGATGGCCACCTGATCATGGAGACCATCTGAAGAAATCAGCGCCATTCTAAACAACATGGAGAAGTACATGATGTTTTCACTTGGGCAGCTGCAGTTTATTAACAGCCTCTAGTCTGTGAACAGCTGCCTTGCGAATCTGGCTTCTAACATGCCAAACGAGGCTTTTGCGACACAACGCGGCACATGGCATTGATCTTCTGCTTCGTAAGCGCGTCTACCAATACGAATACATGAGCAGCTTGGAGAAGGTTGAAGCAGACTAGTACCCGCCAATACAGGCTGCTACCGCCAGCTAAGCCGCGCTGACATTTGTGAATGGGAGTGCGAACACGGGCAGTGTTTGGAAAACATTTGGCTGCTTAAAAGTTCAGAGACTACCACGATCTCTACCTGCGAACCGGCCAGCCCATTGCTACAGCTTTCCTGGAATGGGATGGAAGGCCCTCCTAAAAATGTACAGCATGACCTGCCGAGGGACATCGACATTCACCTTTTTATTGGGAAGGGCACCCGTGGTGGCAATTCGGTTGTAAGCACGCTTCAAACGAAGGCGAACAACACAATGTCTCCATCTGATGAATGCGACTATGACGCCAACAAACCGGCAACCTAGACAACCTACCTTAAAGGAAACAACCTGTAGCACTGGGCAATGATGCAGAACCTACCAACTAGCGCTTTCAAGTGGGTCGATCAGTCCGCCGCCCCTTGGGAAACAATAATCAAAGATAAGATATGAAATGGGTGTTTCTTACTTTATTTTTTGTTCCGTTCCACTTACATGATATTACATATTATTTCTCGGTAAAGCTTATTATAACTTTATATTATTGATAGAAAGCATATTTTAAAGTTAGAATAAGCATTTCATATTTCACAGTTTAACGCATTTTGCATTGTGAAATCAATGAATAAATAGTTGATAAGAGTTGTAGGTACTTAGTTCACAGTTAGACACAGAAATTGCTGCAGATTGTTGTTAAATCGTTTAACAGTGAACAAAGCTGTAAAATTATGCGAACCTGAAAATAGGCACATTCATTGATAGTGCGATAAAGTCGAAAGGAGTATAAGTACGATATACTTGAAGAGATACACTTCACGCACGCACGCACACACACACACACACATATATATATATATTATATATATATATATATATATATATATATATATATATATATATATATATATATATATTAAATCTGAGATCTCAATATACTAATACGATGTCTAGATGTACTGTAGTCATCTAACTAATCTAACTAAATACGATGTCTATATGTACTGTAGTCATCTAACTAATCCGAGACCTTGGTTTACTACTCGAAGATCTCGATTTACTAATCGAAAATCTCATATTTTTAGTTCAAGTATAGATCTCGGTTTACTTATTAATTGTATTTTAGTGATCTGTCATCTGCGATCCCCACTTTGGAAATGGACGGATGCAGATTAGAGAAGAATTAGACAGACGAGGTAAGTAATATATGTTTAGACGTTCAATTAAAAATTTACATTTATTGTAATTGTGTTGCTTGTTGCTTGTTTAAATAAAGGGAAAATATTTTTAGTCAAATGGCGTGTTTTGGGCTGTGTGTGTGATAGTGAGTGCCCTTTTTTGCAACGTGGTCTACATCGCAGTTTTGAAAGGTACCAAAGATGAAATATTTTATCGAGATGCTTTATAAACAGGCGCATAGAAAAATAGATGAGGAGTTAAGATGCGTGGTCGACATATTCTTCCTTAGAAACAAGGATTTTTTTTACTGATTAACATACCTTCCATTTGTTCTAAAGAATATATCTGTTCATATATCAGTGATCAGATAAGTTTTGAAATTTTATTAGAAAAATTGTATTGCAAAACTGCGTAGGCACAAATAAGGCGCTACACCCCTGTCTCTTCCTATACCTGGCTTTTTATTCAAGTGCAATCTCTCATCAGGTTGACCATCCATCTACCATTATTGTCCTTATTCTCTTGTGTTTTAATAAACTGTTGATTCGGCGGCCGAGCGGTTAGTGTGCCGGACTCGCAATCAGAAGGGTGGGGGTTTGAATCATACCCGGACCAGGCCGGCAAAAGCTTTGATCGCCTCGACACAATATGCTCTTTCATGTGTTGATGTGCCATTAAATACCAATCAGTCATTCAGTATTGAACCCCATCCCCACCCCCCGATTAAATGTTCCACTGTTTGAAACATATTATTTTCTTCACTCTGGCATAAAACACAAACACATAGTGATGGAAGTCACCCATTCAATAATTTTAATATTACTGTATATTTCATTTGAATCTTATTATGTGGAATTTCAGCACCGATTACTTAAGACTTGAAAAAAAAAATGTTTGCCTAATAGAAGCACTTTTTGCAAATACTAGTCCAAAATAAAAGAACTGGTTCTTGTTTATTAACGCCTCATAATAGTCTCACGCCTGCATTATTTAATCTGTTAATTAACTTAAATATGAACAAATTTACCGTTGAATGATGGTGTGATAGATGTAAATCTCTTCAACTTGTCATCAATCAATTGAGCTGTTCATTAAAATTAGTATAGCTTTTGTTCCGCGCAGTAGACACCTTTTTGATTTAATTTACTATTTGTTCCTTGTAGCCGTCAAAATTGCAAGGAGGGAAATTGCAACGAGCGCAATTGCAATTGACGCCACCCCATAACCGATAGGACACGTTGCGGTATGTGGACTCTTTATCTAGAACTTTCAACGGGATTTTTCATAATCATTTTGCAAAGTTGGATCTAGCACATGAGGCCAGCATCAACAGCGTGTCCAATACGATGCGAAAAATACACGAATGCATTTATTTGTATTGCCTGAAGCAGTGTGAAGTGCGAAATGGTACATTTGGTCAGTCAAATACACTATATATACCCGGCAGAGCTCAAGTTATGTACCGGTAAGAATCAGACAGTTTCTGGTTGATTTTCGTTCTTTTCAGTATTACAAATGGCTTGAATGAAAGAAGTTGCACGTAGTTCTTATGAGAACTTTCTTGCCGCGACTGTTTTAATAACAGCATATTTAAACATGCACCCTGAAAGTAGTGTCAAATGAAGCCATTAGCAGTTTGACATAATTACTGTCGCCTTCAAAGTAAAATCATTTTATCAACCCAAGGTGTTTCAGGAGAACCTTTACATGATATAGATGTGTACAATGGGCTAGCAAGACATTATCTATAGGACAAGACATAATTAGTATGTTACAGCTGTCATACGAAGCCAAAAGGGTGATGGAATAGCAAAATTTTTGGATAAAACTGGCTTATAGTTGAAAAATGTTTAAATGAGTGAGAGGTACAGGTGATACTGAAGTGGGCAAACAAAGCGTAGGAAAGGTGGTATCCTGTCCTGAGATGGAGCACGTCCACAGTGTTATTTGCATTGTATAAACAGTAATGGTTAATCTCTTACTGAAAATACAAACATATTGTGCGTATATATGCCATTAAATATTGTAAGACACGCCCAGAGAATATTGCAAAGGAATTTGATACATGTATCACAATCTACTTGAAACAAAAAGGTGTATTAGAATTCTGAAGACTTGATGTCAGTCAAACTTATATCGGACAGAGAAAAAAAGTCTTATCAAAAGTACAGTTTTAAGATGAGACGCAAGAGATACTTGTAGAAAGCAAATAAATCATGTTTGGAGAAAAAGGAATACAGTTTTGAACCTTACTTTTAATGCTAACAACAACAAACCATGCTTACACGCAATTATAATGTTTTGGAGAGTGTAGCATACAGTTTGGTTTGTATGATAGTAGTAGAGGATGGGTACTGGGAGTCAAAATTCTGGGATGGTACTTGGGGGTCAAACGGGAATCGAACAGGTGTGTTGGTACTTGGGGGTCAAACCGGAAAGGAACAGGTGTGGGTGCACTTGCGGGTCAAACGGGAAAGGAACGGGAAAAGGAAACAAGAGAGGAAGGGTTAGAAGTATGGCAATAATGAAAAATTTATCTTTTCTTGAAAAATGGGTGGCCCTGAAAAGGGCCGTTGGTTATTTGGTTTAACAGAGAAGACATCTCCTGGAGGGTCTTCTTTTCCTTAAACTTCTACGGACTTCAGGTCCGTAGAGGAGCACCCGTTTCAGGCAGCCTTGTCTCTCCACATAGATGCAACGTTTCCAGATAGAGGTCTCTGTCATCTTCGTATTCGCCCATGAAGCTCTGACATACATCGGGAAGTCTGGGTCAAACAACATCCCCGATACGATAGTTGGTGATTCAACACTAGTCCACATTTTGTTTCTTCTGGAGTGGTCTTGGAGAAAACCGGTGAAGCTCTACGAGACAAGCGGTGGTATATATACCCTATGAGCGGATTGAAATGGATTGAAATGAACTACCAATCCAAGCGCGCGTTACAAGTGGGTAGGTTTTTCTTCCAATGGGAAGAGAGCGGGGTGTAACGTCATCTTGAGTATAAAGGCATCACAGCGTTCGTAAGGATTTTACTTTGGACAGCCTAATGGAGACCACAAAGACTAGTATGTATTGGGGTGAGCCTCCAATGGCGTAGTGAACTTCCAATCGGAAGATTTTAATTTAGATTTTGTAGATTTTTTTGTCTTCTTCTCAATAATTTGTGCCTGAAACAACAACTGCTATACCACCCGTCTCTTTGCCTGTCATCGAGGATTTTAAAAAGAGACAGCAAGAAGAAATGGAAAAATTTGTACAGCGACAGAGAGAAGCCGAAGAAGTTTTTCTTCGGCAAAAAGAGGAAAGGAGAAAGCGAGAAGAAGAACTAAGAAAGTTAGAAGAGGAGAAGAGTGAAGAAACGAAAGAAGAGAGCGATGAAGACAAAACGGTGAGTCTACTACAAGACATTTGCATCTGAGAAACCTGTATCAGTATTCATTAACTCAACCTAAGAGAAAGAGACCATCACGGGCCAAACATGCGAAACCCATCACGAGTACTAGTGAGATGCTACCACCACCACCACCACCATTCACTACTACTACTACCAAAGCAGCAGCAGGAGGAGCAGGAATAGGACTTGGTCGTGGAAAAGGATTGAGGCAGTTGAAGTTGATCATGTCCAGTCCATAAGTTTGTTTAACAAACAAACAAACACCCCAACGGTCCTTTTCCGGGCCACCCAGATCTCTAGAAAAGATGATCATTCCATTTGCAAAATCAAGTAAAACTTTAAAAATTCCATTCCTTGGTTTTGTGTAAGAGTGAGTGCGTGCGTGCGTGCATCCATACTCTAAAATAACAAAAAGACACTTACTTTTTTCTCCATTCTGATCTATTCTCATGTTTTTTACAAAAGAATTCACCATGAACATAACACCACACTCAAAAAAAGTTCATCGTTCACTGTCTGTCTCTCTTGTTCTTCTTGAATTTCTTCACAGGAATCAAGGGTTCTTTTTCTTCTTCTTTCTCGCTGTCTTCCAGTCGTCTAGCTTTCTTACTTTTCTTGACGACGGGGATAGGTTCTTCTTCTGGGACTGAAGATCCCTCTGCTTCCTCCCTCTCTGGTAGGTTCTCTTGTTTCCGAGGACACTCGGAAGACCAATGTCCTTTTTCTTGACAATGATAACAGGTATCTTTCGTTTTGTCTATCTTTTCGTTTCCTTTACTTTGACGTTGTGGACATTCTGGAGCCCAATGTCCTTTCTCTTGGCAGATATAGCAAGTATCATGACTTTTATCTCTCTTTTGTTTTCTTTGAGGATATAATAAAGCCCAATGTCCTATCTCTTGGCAGATATAGCAAGTATCTTGAGTTTTATCTCTCATTCCTTTTCTTTGAGGACATAATGAAGCCCAATGTCCTTTCTTTTGGCAGATATAGCAAGCATCTTGACTTTTATCTCGACCACAAATATTTTGATTTATCCTACCGTCTATAGCCCGATAGTATTTGGTAGAGTCATAACTTGGAAAACCTCTTCTTGACTTTTCCATCTTCACAGTTTGAAAATGGAATCACAAATACTGATTCTGAGGGTAGGAAGGTCTCTCTATATATAGTCTCCCTGTGTGAAACTGAATCAGATTCAAATCAGACGTTAAGATGAAAAGATCACGCCAAATCTATGAGAAAACAGAAGAAGAAACGAAGAGACCACGACGACGAAGACTTTCCGTGCCGCCTGAAACACCGCTCGCTGAACTGCTAGCTCAAGTCCATGATAACGATTTCGAAGATGAGATGAGTGAGCCTGAAACCGTACCTTCTACCCAACCCAAAAAAAACCCTACCACCCATGACCAAGAAAGTCCTACCGTGGCTCCCGAAAATTACTATCGGATTGGAGAGACACAAAAAGTGACCTCTAGACAATTTAGAACTACGGCTTACACTCACACCGTCCACTTTAAAGACTTCAACTCTGAAGTACCTCCCGAGAAAGCTGCAGGTGTTCATTAACGATTTGTGGGGTTCTGTGTTACAGAACTTGAAACGACAATTCGGAGCCAAAGACGACGATCGATTGAGACTGTCTATTCATCACGACAGTTTGAAGAGTCCTGTCTGGATTGAGTTCAGCACCCCGGCAGAATTAACATCAGCTAAAGTCATGACCAACATCAAACACGTTCAACAATCTAACGAAAAGTTTACCATCACGGATGGAAAGGCTACACTTCACATGACCCACGTCTGCCCTCCTCGAGGGAGCGGACGAAGCAGGAAAACGTTACTGGTGGACGACCTTCGTAGTACCAAACGCAGTGTCGTCCAAATCGACAATTCTTAAGACCAGATGTGTTTGGCCCTTGTCATCGTGGTGGGGCGAACGTATGCCGACAAGAACGAAACCGCAGAATGGAAAAGAGCCTGGGAAAGCATTCGACAATCAGACAGAGCCAAACAACGAAAAGAAGCAGAACTCCTGTTACGACAAGCAGGCATCCCCAAAGACACCGTGTGTGGCATTTCTCAAATGCAACAACTTCAAGACGTTTTGGCTCCTGGCTACACTTTGAAAGTACACTCTCAAGAAGTGCGCGGAGATTTGCTGTTTCGAGGACCCGATTTCTCCGAGGGAAAATACATTCACCTTTATCACCATCGAGAACATTTCGATGCCATCACCCGTATCACAGGATTTCTGGGACACTCTTACTACTGCGAGAAATGCGATAAAAGATTTAACAATCGAGAGCGACACATTCATTGCGGAGAGAGATGTCGGGGCTGTTTAGCTACCAAGCCATGCCTTTCTGAACAACACGTGCATTGTGAGACGTGTCGACGAACTTTTGTCAGTCCCTCTTGTTACGAACAACATCGCAAGACACAAGAACACCAACAAAAATGTTCTTGCGACTTATTGAAATTGTGCTCTACGTGTGGGCACCTGATTCAAACCATCGACCCCAAGAGACACACTTGTACCGGCAAGAAAAGATGCCGCTTTTGTCACCAGATGGTGGATTATGATCATCAATGTTTCATGCAAAAGTACGACAATACACTGAAGAAAGAATTAAAGAGGGATCAGAAGAAGAACCAAGTGGATTTCATCTTTTTTGATTTTGAATGCATGCAAGAAACAGGCATTTACATTCCCAATTTCTGCGTCGCTCATCGGGCTTGTGAGATGTGCATCCAAGAACCTATCCATTTTCACTGTTCTCATTGTAGTAGAATTCCAGGAGGACGTGAAAAAATCTTTCGTGGTCCTAACACTCTGTCCGCGTTTGCTGAATGGATTTTAGACCCTACCGACGATACTTGGAGCGAAGAGGAAGGACATTCAACGTTACGGAGACTGTCATCGCTATGCGACCGTCATGTCTCACAATTTCTCGGGATACGATGGACAGTTTTTGTTAAAATATTTTTCGCAACAAGGTACCGAATGTCCCCAAGTCACCATGAACGGAAACAAACTCATCTACATGAAAGTGGGACAAGTCAAATTCAAAGATTCCATGAGTTATTTAGCCATGCCTTTGAGTCGAATGCCTAAAACATTTGGCATGACAGAAATGATTAAAGGATATTTTCCCCACTTCTTCAATACGGAAGCCAATCAACACGCCGTACTACCTCATTTGCCTGACCTTCACTATTACGACCCCGACGGAATGCACCCCGAACACCGAGAAGCCTTTCACGCTTGGTACCGCGCTCACCAGTTAGAACCGTTTGACTTCCAAGAACAAATGCTCAAGTACTGCCGATCCGATGTGGACATTTTGCGCCGTTGCTGTGGAAAGTTTCGACAGTTATTTCTAGATCACGGAGACATCGATCCTTTGAAGGAAGCGTGCACCCTACCTAAAGCCTGTGCCTTAGTGTACACCAAAAATTTCATGCCCGAGAACGAACTAGCCATCATAGACTCCAACACGTCTCTCTTCGCCAGCCGTCAATACTCGGCCAAAGCTTTGCGTTGGCTCCATTACTTATGCCAAAACGAAGACAAATGGATACAACATGCCAGAAACGGAGGAGGAGAAAAGAAAAAAGGCAGTCTTTCCGTGGATGGTTGGGATTTAGAAAATCCGCACACGGTGTACGAATTTCAGGGCTGTTTGTTTCACGGATGCCCTACCTGTTTTCCTCAACGAGACCTGAAAAGTCTTTTTTCAGATTCCACCATGGAAGAGTTGTACGAAGACACTTACCAACGACGACTAAAGTTAGAAAGTCAAGGATACCAATTGGTAGAAATGTGGGAGCACGAGTACGATCGACGTTTGAAAACCGATCCTGAATTTAGGAGCATTGCCGAAAGTTACGACGTGACCGACATCGAACCTTTGGATCCATTCCACAGTTTGTTTGGAGGACGAACCAATGCCACTCGCTTGCTGTACGACGTAGACGAATCAAGAGGAGAAGAAATCAAATACATGGACGTGTGTTCGTTGTATCCTTGGGTGTGCAAATACAAACGATTTTCGACCGGACACCCTGAAATCTTGACAGAACACATCGACGTGGAACACATTCGTCAATACGAAGGATTGATCAAATGCAAAGTCTTACCCCCGAACGACTTGTACCATCCTATCTTACCTCATCATTTTCAAGGAAAACTGATGTTTCCTTTATGCCGTACGTGTGCCGAAACATGCAACCAAAATGACCCCTGTCACCACACGGAGGAAGAACGCGCTTTGACAGGAACGTTGGTCAGCGCCGAATTGTTTCGGGCTCTGGATCGGGGATACTGTTTGTTAAAAGTGTACGAAATCTGGCACTTTCCAACCACAGCACAATACCAAAAGGACGACGCCTCGAATCCAGGCATTTTCTCGGGGTACGTCAACCAATTTTTAAAACTCAAACAAGAAGCCAGCGGCTATCCCTCGTGGTGCAAGACTCCCGAAGACCAAGTCCGATTCAAAGAAGAGTACAGTGATCGAAGGGATCACTTTGGAAGACGTAGAAAAAAACAAAGGAAGAAGATCGTTTGCCAAAGTCATGCTCAATTGCTTTTTGGGAAAAATGGCACAACGTACGATCTTGCCCAAGACGGAATACTTGACCGATCCCAGTGCCTACTTTAAACTGGTGGACGACAAAAGTAAACTAGTCAAACACGTCGAAATCGTCCGTGAAGATCTGATCTTAGTCAATTTCGAAGAAGAATACAAGTTTGTAAAGCCCGACGATTTTAGCAACGTGGTCATTGCAGCCTACGTGACAGCCCATGCTCGCTTGAAATTGTACGACGAAGCTTTAGAAGTCTTGGGAGATCGTGTCCTGTACTTTGACACCGATAGTTGTATGTACATCCATCGCCCACACCCTACCATCCAAGGAGATCATTTAGGAGCCTGGACTGACGAGCACCCTCAAGACACCATTCTGAGTTTTGCCAGCGGCGGTCCTAAAAATTACGGGTACCGATACCGAGACCCACAAGGACAATTTCACGCCCAATGCAAAGTCAATGTATTGACCCTGAACTATCGAACCAGCCGAGTGGTCAATTTTGAGGTTTTGAAAAATGCTTTGCTGTCTGGACAAGTGGAAGACTTTCGAGTGCAAACGTTAGAACCTCGCAAGATCGTACGGTTACCCAATCATCAAGTCGTCAGTCGCCCTGTAGGAAAAGTTTACCAAATTGTGTACTAGAATCGAGTGAGACTTCCAGACCACACCACTTTGCCTTACGGACACGCCGATCTGCAGTATAAAAAAGGGACCACTTCCAAGCCTAACCATTCATTAGGACTTCCAACATTGACAGAGCAAGAATAAAAAAGATGAAGAAGATGATGAATACTCATGCCACCCACCCACCGAGTGAGAAATCTACTGTGAACTCCAAGGGTGATCACCACCTGGAGTGCGATGCGGTGCCATGCGACGAGACGGATTCCGTACGCTTTGACATCAGCGATGCAGCACGACCTTACCGTCCCTCTAGCGATGCAGGACGTCCTTTCTTCTTTATTGTAAATGCTAAACGTATCCCTACCTGTGAATGTCATCCCTACATGGGTAAAGAATTGACGATACCTGTGTCTTGGCAAGCTATTCCAAGTTTCAAAAGCGACTCCAGACGTTCCAAGAGAGGTGGTCTAAATATCTACAAGGTCCTACCCCCAATGCTTTAGCCAGATCTGGATTTATCTACTTGGGAGAAGGAGATAAAGTTCAGTGTTTCATTTGCCGTGTGAGACTTTACCAATGGGAGTATAAAGACTCGGCTTACTTGGAACATGCTAGATGGTCTCCGCACTGTCAGTACTTGCCTTTGGTTGGTGAAGATTACGTCGCGTACGATGAGCCTGATGCCATTTCCAAGAAGTAACATGTCGGATGATACTTTACAAGAATACATTCGTGGCTTGCCTTGGGAGCTGCGAGAACGCATTTACCCAGAACTGGTCCAGATACAAGTGAAACGTAAAAAACAGTTATATCCTTTAGGACATACACGTTTTAATCATTGGTATCTGAATGCTATAAGAAGTTTAATTGCTTTGAAAAGGTTCAAATGGTCAGACATTGATCGAATAAGAAATTGGGCTTGTAAGAGATAGGATAAAACGACTTCTACCTACAATGTGGGAGTGATACACACAATTCCATGGAACGAAGTAGAGGAACAAAAAGTGACAAACTTTGAGGAATACCAAAAACATTTACAAGAAGTGTCACCTCAAGGCGAAACGCCTTTACGTCGTCTGAGGTGTAAGATCATCAGTGAACATCTTGGATATCCTTTACCCACCGATCCCATTTGGCAAGTGTATGACTATTTCGTCACCATGAAAGTGGTGCCTGTGAATGACTAGCTTAGAAGAGCGCATTCGTGGCTTGCCTTTGGAGCTGCGAGAACGTATTTACAGAGAGTTTGTCAAGATACAAGTGAAACGCAAACTCAAAGTCATTTCTCGATTTTTAAGCTATGCTTACTTCCAAACTGTAAGAAGAGTGATTCTGGGGTGAACATTTCATAGTAGAATCCCGGGAGTAGTCTATCACAAAAGATACCGACCTTGGGAACCTGGATATAAAAACCCACCATGACAGGATTGTTGTCTACATTTGTGAAACGGATTCCGTGGAAGGAAGTCAACGATCGTGTTCAGACCTTAGAGAATTATAACACTTGATACAAGAACTGTTTCCATTGAATTTTGGACGCTATGCCGTATGGGTCTTGGTAACTGCATTTCTTGGATTTCGTTTTCCAGGACATTCGTTGTGGACTATTTTGGAGGAACAGTGTTGTTGGCGGACTAACCAAAAAAACATGACCATTCATGCTTTATCGGCACACGAAAGACAAATTGTGCTCAAAGTGTTGAGACTGGTGATGAACACGAGTTGTGTACCTCCATGTGAAGAAGACATTTGTAAAACTTTATCTACCCTTCACACGTTTCAAGAAGTGTGCATCGCTAGTTGGTTACACCAACAACTTTACGATTGTAAAGATGTACGTGACTGGAAAAGTATTGGTTTCGATGCTTGGCTACAAGAAGTGGCACAGTTTGCCAAAGACCTGGTACGTCACTCATTTTCCAAGACCAAAAGTGAATCACTTGAAATCCAAGTCAAAAATGACCTTAGAAACAGTCATGGAAGAACCTGACACAGAGAAAGACGACACCATTGTACACATGGAAACACCTCAAGAACAAAGTCCCTTTCCGTCAGAGACATTTCATTCTTCCACCACCAAAACAGAGACCAGAAGAATACCGCCAGTGCGTGTGCATTCCATTCGTAGGACAGTGTTTTGTTCTTGTTGTACATTGACTTGTTTATACAGAACTTTGATTTTTTTTAGTGGTAGCCTTATTATTGTACCTCACCATTTTTGCGGTATGCGTTTTTGTACTTCATGACTTGTAAAATATGTTTTTGTTTTTGTTTTACAAAACAATAAACGTGTATGAAACGTATAAAATGTCTTGTGTCTTTTGTCTTCTTCTCAAAATTCTTCCAACCTCAGTCATGGCTACATCTTCTTCTTCCTCTGCCTCTTCTTCTGTGGTCAAAGTGATTGACAAAAAGTTAGATCGTCCCAGTTGGGAAGCTTTGTATCTGCGCCATCCTTTTAACATGTTGATTGCTGGACCGAGTTGTTCAGGCAAAACCGAATTTGTCAAACGTTTGATCGAACACAAATCTCATCTGTTTGATCGTCCACCTCAACGAATCGTGTGGTGTTACAAAGAGTGGCAATCGTCTTACACGTTACTTCGTGAAAGTCAAGGAGAGGCCATTTCGTTTGTGGAAGGCATCCCTCGCGAAGACGATGGGATCGTGTCTGACGTGAGTCAAACACATCTGGTCATCTTCGACGACATGTTAGGAGAAGACGAAGAAGAAATTAAACTTTGGTTTACACGAAAAGGACATCACCGGAATGCCAGCATCATTTATATTACTCAAACTTTATTTCAACAAAGTAAAGCCCATCGAACCATCAGTCTCAACGCTCATTACGTGGTGTTGTTTAAAAGCCTCAGAGACAAATCTCAAGTGCAAGTGTTAGCCAAACAGTTAGGCACTCCTAGGCTGAATTATGCGTACGACGATGCCACTCAAACACCTCATGCGTATTTACTCATCGACTTAAAACCTACCACTCCCGACTATTTGAGATTTCGTACCCAATTGTTTCACCATTGGTATCAAGAAGGAGGTCCCGTCATTCACACGTCCCCTTCGGTCACTCTCTGAAATAAACTATAAAAACATCCACCGCGTCATTTCTTTCTCACAGTCTTCGAGATGACATTCTTTCAAGCTCATCCTTCTGCCAAATTGATTCGTGCCTTGTATGGCATCAGTCGCGAAAAAAAATGCACAAATCCGTGCCCGTTTGTTAGAAGCTAGTCTCAAAGAAGTGTTACGATGGTTTAGTTTGACGGCACGTCAATTACTGCAAGGCATCATTCACATCCCTCATCAAACTCAACATTTTTTCAAAAACATAAAGTGGCTTTGTCACAACTGGCCGATCCTAGAATCGATCCACGGACTAAAAAACAAATCATTTTAACCCCTGGACGTAGCGGTTCTTTAGGAGGGGTCATGATTCATTCACTTTTGAAATGGGATCCTAATGCCCAAGCCAAAAAACCAAAAACCAAAAAGAAAAGCCACAAGAAGAAAAACCCTAAAATGAAGAAAGCCTCCAAGAAAAAGAAAAGTCCTGATAAGAAAACACCCACCACTACGACCCGCAAGAGAGGTACTGCTGCGAGGACGCAAGCGTCCACCCGCAAACCACGACAGGCGGCAGTGACGAGGTCGCCTTCTCTTCCTGCGTCCACTTCTTCTTCGTTCCCCTTCGTCATGATGCATGCCAAACCGGACTTAAGACAATTGTTTCCTAATTTGATGCAAAAATGGAAACCCATTTCGAAAGTCACCACTTCTGGACCCTCGACTTCGGCTGATCTAGCCACGGCAGCGGCCGCTAAAAAAGTACCGTCCCCTAAAACCAAAGTCCAAGAGAGAACCGGCGTGTTACAAAGTTTAGTGGATTTATCCAAAGAAGAACTGAGACGATTTAGTCCGTTGAAAACACCTCAACGTCGAGTGATGCCTATCATGAAGATGGTACGTCGTGCAGACAATGAGTGGAGACGTGTTCCAGTATATAATAGAAGTGTGACCTGCCGAAGACTTCAGACTTGCTCCTGACCTCTAAGATGACCCCCAAACGTGCACACCAGCACCACCAAAAGAAGAAAAGCAAAACCAAAAAAGGACTTCCACCTCGTCTGGCTAAACATTGGGACGTCTTGTCTGTCCTGACCAAATCCAATCATCCCATGCGAAAACAAATCATTCAAACAGCCCCTAAAGAAATCATCGATACCGTGTGTGAATGTTGTTTGAACGTCTTAAAAGTAACGGTACCTTTGTCCAAGATACAGAAACAAAAATTAGGCAAACATCGGAACGTTCTTCGCCAAATGGTTAAAAAGAAAATACCTCTCCAGCAAAAGAAAAAAATGTTAGTGCAACGAGGAGAATTTCTACCCATGCTGATAGGACCGTTGTTAAAAATAGCGGCTCCTTTGTTAGGAACGATTGCTGGACCACTTTTAGGAGGAGTCATGCGCTAAAAAAGAAGATAAAAAGGACACCCTTCTCTGGAAAGACCACACATTTGTACCTTTGGATGAAATGGAAGGACGAAAACTGACTTTAGTTCCTTACAAACGATGGATGGAATTCCATCGTTGGAACGAACAACGGATACCTCATTTACCTCCCAATCCCAATCTCCAAGAGATGTCACAGTTACAACAAGAATTACAAGCGCTGATGAATAGAAGCGATTTGTCAGAAACAGAAAAATCGCAACTGTTCGGTCAACTCTTACAACGTCTGCAACTCATTCACCAGAAAGCTGCAGACGAAACAGCGCCAACCACTCTGAGAGATTTCAAAGCTCTGATGAAAACCAAACCTAAAGCCGCAACCACTAAAACCGACACCGCCACGGGGACGACAGAAGAAGAAGACGACGAGCCTCGAGAAGTGTTTCAAACTCCGTCTGCTGGTATCTCTAGTAAGATTGCCGCGGCCTTATTGACACCCTCAGCTACCCCTCATCGAGAAAAAATGAAAGATTGGGTTCATAAGAGGATGTCCACTCCTTCTTCAGCAGAAGAAAAAAAGAAAGACAGCAAGACTGAAGTGAAAAAAGACACCACCAAGAAGAAACCTGCCATCACCACTCCTGTGGCTCGTCGAACGCGTCAAGCCACTTCGTCCAAACCTCACGACACCCAAAGTAGTAGCATCGAACAGTGGGTGACTTATTGAGAAGTCAAACCATGGAGAAACTTTTAGCCACCATTTATTACAATCCTGGCCATGCTGCTGGTTACGGAGGAGTTCAAAAATTGTATCGGGCTGTTAAAAGTAAATTGAAAAGTGTACGTTTGCCAGAAGTACGACGATGGTTACAAGAACAATCGACGTACACGTTACACAAACCCATTCAACGAAAATTTTCTAGGAGTCCAACCAAAGTGGAAGGCATCGATCATCAATGGCAAGCCGATTTAGCCGACGTCTCTCATTTGGCAGCCTACAATCGCGGTCACAAATATTTGTTTTGTGTCATCGACGTATTTTCCAAATTTGCTTTTTGAGTCATGCCTTTGACTTCTAAAAGCAGTACCGATTGGTACGTGCCTTAAAACTGGTGTTGAAACAAAGTGGTCGTCACTCTTTACGATGGCAAACAGACAAAGGCACCGAATTTCTAAACCAAGCTTTTCAAAAAGAATTGAAACAAAGACACATTCATTTTTTTACCACCGAAAATCCTGAAACCAAAGCGAGTGTCGTGGAACGTTTTCAAAGAACTTTGAAAGAACGCATGTGGAAATATTTTACACATCAACACACTCTCAAGTACATGGACGTGTTACCACGTTTGGTCAAAGCGTACAATCAATCGTACCATCGTAGCATCGGATGTGCCCCCGAAGAGGTCACCCCTGAAAACGAAGTGAAGGTGTTTGATCGATTGTTTGGTACACCTAAATGGAGACCTCAGAAGAAAACCCTGCTGGGGCTGAAGACGGGAGATTGGGTTCACATCGGAAAAACCAAACGCACTTTTGACAAAGATTATTTACCCAACTGGACCACCGAATTGTTTCGTGTCACTACACCCGTGCGTGGACGTGATCCTCCCGTCTATAAATTGGAAGACATGCACGGTGAAGTACTCAAAGGAACTTTTTACTTGCCTGAGTTACAACGAGTGACCAAGAAAGAAGACGCCTTGTACGACATCGAAAGCATTCTCGAACAAAGAACACGCAAAGTGGGCCAACGTCGAGTGGAAGAAGTCAAAGTGCGTTGGAAAGAATATCCTCCAAGTTTTGATTCTTGGATTGCCGCTTCCCAAGTCGTCGACTATAAAAAGAAGAAGTAACCCAACATGTCATTCAACACAACCACGACCTCGACTCCTTCGCAGAGTTCCTCTCTTCAAGAATTACAAAAACAACCGCTCTGGGTGTGGTGCGGAGAACGTGTGCCTAAAAATCAAATCGTCTTTTTCTGCCAAATCTTTGTGGTGTATTGTGTCATCGGAGCAGCCATTGCCAATTTGAGTTTGCAACAAGGGGACAAACAATTGTGGACCATTTTACTCAGCAGTTGCATCGGTTATCTTATACCCAGTCCCTCTTTGAAATTTACGACGGACAGTCACAACAACAGCGGTCACCACAACAGTACGACCAACGCCAGTCCACCTTCTTCCAGTCACAACAGCAGTCCTCTTTTGGAACCGTTTGAACATCATTCTCCTGTATACTCGAGTGACTCCTCGGAGAGCAAAACTTTGGAACTATTATGAATAATCAATTTTATTTAACTTTACCGAGTGGCAGTTCCATGGATGTGTTTCCCAACAACACCTTATGTTGTTTCACGACCAAATTACCTCAGGCCATCCAATTGGATCACGAAGCTCATTGGGAAGTGGCTTTGGTATAAATCATTCATCCTACGTAAGTCCAAAACATCAACAAAGGTCAAAAAACTTTCATCATGGAAATCTTTAACCAAAAAATGCAAGAGGAGTTGGACGCCAATGATCCTGAAATTAAAGATTCATTCAATAGGGTAGTAAATGATCCTCCTCTCTTGGGTCACTATACCATGAGCATTCCTGTGGGGTATTATTTTAGTGCTCAACATTTGGTTGACGCGATTGTAGCCGTCTTCGAAGCCCAATTTGGCAAAGCCTTAAAGAGAGCCAATAAAGGGCTAGAGATCACTTACCATCCTGTGGCACGCCGTTTCGTCTTGCAATTTTTGAAAGGGAGGACGGAACCAATCGACGACAAAGAAGAAAAAAATTTACCCGTGCAGGAGAAAAGACTCTTATCCATCACTTTTTCTCCTGGATTGTATGCTATTTTGGGTGGAAATAAAGAGTATACTAATCTAAAAGTCCAAAGCAACACTGATTTTGGACATGCTTTTAAAACCCCTATCGAATTGAACTTTGGACTAAATTTAATGTTTGTGTACTCCGATGTGGTGGAATACAACGTGGTGGGAAACACAGCCGCTCCGTTACTGAGAGTGATTCCTTTCAAACTGGATTCTGCTGTTGCTGCGTACGAAGAAGGTGGTAGAAACACATATCACGTTCACCGTGAATTTGTACACCCTCATTATCTTCCAGTCAGTAAATCGTATTTTGACAGTGTCAACATTAGTATAAAAGGAGATTTGGAACAAAGTGTTCCATTCATTGACAAAGGAAAAGTCACGGCGAAAGTACATTTTCGAAAAAGGTTCTACAGCGAATTGTAACATCAAAAAATGTATCCGGTGTACCGAGGAATATCTCGACAAGGAGGACACGGTTTAGGAGATATGTTAAGATCTGCTTTTCGGACGGTAGCTCCTATTTTGAAACCCATGGTGACTCGATGATTGCATGGCTTAAAAGATGCCGCTTTGACGCAAGGAAAAGAATTTTTGCAAAACGTCCTCATCGACAAACAAAATCCGAAAGAAGCCTTTATGAGAGCAGGAAAAAATGTGTTGATGCACACTGGAAAAGATCTTTTAGGTCTCCGAGAGAGTCCTATAAATTCACTTCACGCTTCTGGCCCTGGCATTACTTCTTCCTCCACTCCACAGCAAAGACAAGGCAGAAAGAGACGACGTCGACACCCCTTCAGAGCTCATAAAACACACGGTGGTGTTCCAAAAAAGAATAAGAAAAGAAGAACGGTCAGAGAATTAGATGTGTTTGATTACTAAGCTTTTGAAAAATGATGCACCGAGATTCTTGCGAATGTACCAAGTCAGAACTGGATCTGTTTACCATGCCGCCTACCATGATGACGATGCAAGAATCCCAATGGGTGGAATTTCATCCTGTATCGTCTTTGACTGATTCAGCTCCTATCGAATTTGAAATCAAAGGACAAACCGAAGATTACATCGATCTGAATAACAGCTACTTGTATCTGAAACTCAAAGTGATCAAAACGACGGACAGTAGCCTTCCTGGGGACAATGACCTAGTCGCTCCCGTCAATAATTTCATGCATTCCTTGTTCAGCGGAGTAGATTTGTACTTGAATAACAAACTGGTCAGCAGCAGCATGGATACTTACCCTTATCCTGCTTACTTGGAAAATCTCTTGACGTACGGAAAAGAAGCCAAGAACACTCATCTGGATGCTTCCGTGGTCTGGAAACCTGACACCTCGGGAAAGTTCGACGACACAGCCGCGCCAGACGCGAACAATAATCACAATGTGGGATTTAACGAGCGCCGAAAGAAAATCAGAGGCAGTTTAGAACTGATGGACCGTTTGCATTTGGACATGTGGTTGCAAGACAAGTATTTGTTGAACGGAGTGGATGTACGCCTGAGACTGAACCGCAGTAGTGTTGCCTTTCATTTGATGGAAGGTGATGACGAAGAGTACAAAACCAAAATCGAAGAAGCCAGACTTTACGTGCGCCGTGTGGAAGTCTTACCTAAAGTAGCCAACGACATCAGTCAAACTTTGAGCAGAACAAATGCCAAGTATCCTGTGCGACTAGTGGACGTGAAAACGTTTACCATTGCCACTGGACTCTGATCCAAAGTCGAAGATCACGTCTTCCAAGGACAGCTCCCCAAACGGTTGCTGATTGGCATCGTCAGAAATTCAGCCATCAACGGAGTCCTCACTGAAAATCCGTTCGAGTTTGAACAATTTGAGGTCAAAAAGATAGAAGTCAGTCGAGATGGCAAGACATTGTGTACCAGACCTTTTGAACCTAACTTTAGCCAGAAAAATTACTTGCGATCTTACCTGAGCCTGTTTGAAGCCACAGGACAGTTAGGCACCAACACCAGCCGCGGCATTTCGTACGACGATTATGCAGGAGGATATGCGTTGTGGGGATTTGATTTCACTCCTGACCAAGGCAGCGACGAAGGACATTTCCACCCTATAAAATTAGGCCAACTTCGTGTGGAACTTCAGTTTGGTACAGCTCTACTCAACACGGTGAACGTCGTCTTGTATGCAGAATTTGATAATACTCTAGAAATCAACAGTTTGAGAGAAGTGATTCTAGACAATTAGAAGAAAAAAGATGCAACACGAAGAACCTATGGAGATAGAACAAGAAGATGATGGATGTTGTGAAGCACAGCAGCAGTCACAAATTACCAGTGATGATGACGAGGTGATTCATTCAGAACCCAATAAAGAAGAAGAGAAAAATAGAGTTCCCAAGTTTACTGGATTTATGGCTTGTCGATGGCGTGAACAAGAAAAACATTTAGTCTCCTGTAATGCTAAGGAATTGATTGAAAGAATTAACACCCTGACCCGAGAACATTGTCATGGATGTCAAATCGATCATCCGAGTCAGAAACAACACGACATATGTATAATGATGACGGCCGAAGAAAAACTGGCTGAATATTTGGAGGACGCCTGGTCTCAGATCTCGGAAGAAAAGGTGTTGAGACAATGGTATAAAGACTTGCAGGATTCTTCTTCACCTCCACTCACTCCTCTGGAGATCAAACGCATCGAAGCTCTCTTGCAACAGAGTACAGAGACTATCCGCCGTGAGTATTCGTGGAATTACTTGACAGATCAATTCAAGTTTACAGTCAAGTGTGAATTGATGACTTATTATTTCCTTTGAAGAAAAAAATGGATACCACGTAACTTCATTACTTGTTGACTCGCAGTTCCTACACTTCTTCTTGGAATCCTGTGGTGTGTGCTAAAAATGAACTACCCCCATCGCAAACCTAAAGACGTTCATGCCTATGCCATCAATACCGACGACAGTCATCGACCAGGAACCCATTGGGTAGCCGTGTACTTTCCCAACGATCACTGTGTGGAATATTTTGATTCTTATGGATTACCTCCTTTGGAAGACGACATCATCGACTTTATGAGAAGAAATGCCATCTCTACTCGATTCAATAATGCCCGATTACAAGGATCGGATTATATGGTGTGTGGACAATATTGTGTACATTTTCTTCATCAACGCAGTCTCAGATATTCCTTAGAACATTTAGTGACTTGTTTTGATAGGGAGTATGCTCGAAACGATGCTAAGGTAGAACGATGGTTTTGTGAACATTATGGTTATCTCTTGTCTTTAGCTCAGAAACGTAGTGTGCATCAAAATGATGTAGAACTGTGGAAGTTCAGCTTGCCTTCCCAACATTGTCAGCCCTGTAAATACGTTTCTGTTTAATCTTGTTCGTTGTTTGCATTTTTATGTTTAGAGAAGCTTCTTCTTGTTTATTAAAAATGTTGATTTTTGAAAAAAATGGTGTTGTGTGGTTTATTGAATTTGAAAAAAATGAAAAATGTATAGACTCTATCTCTTTCTATCGATCTGAAGTCACCGACTCTGTCCATTTCTAACTATCGATCTGAACCATGTTTTCCATCGCGTCCGCGCTTCCAGCATATAAAGCGGTGCGTTGGCCAGTGCAGTCACTCTCGTTGACTCGTCAAGATCTCAACATGACCGCTAAAATTAGCAAGTTGAATGAACCCATGGTGAACATGCAGAGGGTGAGGCATCATTTGCTTCAGAACAACCCGGAGAGAAAGTCGATGATCTTGCTGTAAATGGCTCAAGATCTGGTGGAAAAAGTCCTGAGAGAAGAAATCATCAGGGACAGAACGGAATGGGAGGAGAGACAAAGACTGCAGCAGCAACAGCAGCAAAGACAACAAGAGCAGCTACAACAACAACAACAACAACTCTTGCAGCAGCTGAAACTACCAGACGGAAAAGTCACCTGTAAGATGGACTGTGATGAGTTTGCCTTCTCTTTTACCAGAAAGAGAGCTTGTCCTACAGCCACGAGACCCGTGGCAAAACGTGGCCGCCCTGCTGCGGCTGCTACTGGTACTACTAGAAGTTAAACAACATAACTTCTTAACTCAAACGGTCCTTTTCAGGGCCACCCAGATTTCTAGAAAAGATAACCACTCTTAGATTGCCTTAACAAAATATTTCTGTGTTTGTATGTTTGTGTGTTTGTGTTTGTGTGTTTTGTCTTTGCCCACTTCAAAACAAATTCCCTTTCCCAAAAAATGTTTGTATAGAGAGTGTGTGTTTGTGGTGTGTGTTTGATAAAAAAATAAAAAATAAAAAAGGATTGTGTAGTGTGTGTTTGTGTTTGATAAAAAAAAAAGGATTGTGTAGTGTGTGTATGTGTTTGATAAAAAAATCAAAAGTATTTTCTATAAGTCCGCGTACTAGGTATGTTTTTTTGGGTAAGGGGTGATGGAGTGCAGAATCCGCGAAGCCTAGAATGACGTCATAGGTATGACGTCAGACGCGGGTAGTGTGGTTGATGTTTGTTTTTTAGGTGTAAGGGATGTTTTCCTTCACGTCCGCGCCTCTAGTATATAAAACAACGCCTTCCCAGTTGAGCTACCCACGTTTTATTCATCAACATGAAATTCACTGAAACAGTGAGACAGATCAGAGTGTATTTAGAGGTGGCGTGGCACCTCCTCCATGAAGTGGAGAAGATGGAGGAGGAGGAGAGGGAGAAGAAGGAGCCCATCAGGCCGCATCAGATGATGACGGAGGATTGGGAGCCTGAAGCGACCCATCCTCCGTCGGCCTTCACTGCTCCAAGAAAATGTAAACAGAGTAAAAAAAACATGGAGTGGGAGCTGTCCTGCGAGTCGGGCCAGACCAGGGAGGTGCCCGCACCTCTAGGTGCACTAAAAAATCCAACGGCCCTTTTCAGGGCCACCCATTGATCAAGAAAAGATTAATTTTCATGATTGCCATATGTGTTTGTATGTTTGTGTCTTTGTCTTTCCCACTCCAAGAAAAATAAAATTCCCATTCCCTTATATGTGTTTGTATAGAGTGTTTGTATAGAGTGTGTTTGATAAAAAAAAATAAAAAATGGATGGTGTGGTGTGTGTTTGATAAAAAAAAAAAATTCTTTTAGGTCCGCGTACTGGGTCTGTGGTTATTTTTTTAAGTGTGATAAGATTTGTATCTTTTGGAAGAAGGGATGTTTTCCCTCACGTCCGTGCTTCCAGCATATAAAGCGGCGTCTTCCGCAGTCACAGCATTCACACTTCACTCAACAAGAAGATGAATACCGTAGAATTATTGCAAGAAGCCTGGGATGTGATGGCAGGTGTGGAGTCTTTGGTGGAAAGAATGGAGTGTTGGTGGAGATACCCTACCGCCAAGCCATACGTCACCAGCCAAATAGCGGCTCTCACCGCAGGCTGGTGAAGGATGTCTTGGTGGAGGAATCCCAAAAAACTTCCTTAGCCTCTTGTCGTGTGGGGTTCATCAAAACGAGCCTAGACTTACTGGATGGGGTGGAGTATTTTCTTCACCAAGTCCAAGAAGATTGGTGGATCTATCCACTCCCAGTAGCGTCAGGCGCGAAGAGGTGAACCTCCACATCGCCAAGATATTATTTAAGAAAGTTTTGGAGAAGGAAGTGGCCCACATTAAGACCTTGTGGG
The DNA here is from genome assembly GCA_029931535.1 of Margaritifera margaritifera. NCBI lineage: Eukaryota > Metazoa > Mollusca > Bivalvia > Unionida > Margaritiferidae > Margaritifera > Margaritifera margaritifera. Next base: position 75,039 of record JAQPZY010001399.1, on the reverse strand, counting down.
CTCTAGAAAAAACTAAGAAAGAGCAGGCCAAGAAAGAGAAGGAATTCCAACGCCTTAACTTAAACTGGATTAAAATCCAGGACAAGTTCAGCCGAATGGAACATCCCGACTGGTTGCCTGATTCTTCACCACCACTCCAAAAGAAAAAAAAAGACCCACACCTTCCTAGGCTTCCTAACCCAATGTTGGAGAAAATAAAAACACTACAATGGCCCTTTTCAGGGCCACCCATTTTTCAAGGAAAGATTAATTTTTCATTATTGCCATACTTATAACCCTTCCTCCCTTGTTTCCTTTTCCCGTTCCTTTCCCGTTTGACCCCCAAGTGCACCCACACCTGTTCCTTTCCCGTTTGACCCCCAAGTACCAATACACATGTTCGATTCCCGTTTGACCCCCAAGTACCATCCCAGAATTTTAACCCCCAGTATCCATCCTCTACTACTTATGATCCTTCTTGCGCAGTGGCGGGATCCAGAAGCTATTTGAATTGCAATGCACATCTCGCACGAGAGAGAGAGAGAGAGAGAGAGAGAGAGAGAGAGAGAGAGAGAGAGAGAGAGAGAGAGAGAGAGAGCAATTATTATTACTGTCTTGAAACATAACTACTCTTAAGGAAGGGCCATCTCATGTATGGATTAAGTTATATTTTACACACAATTTACAGAATAAACTGTATGCCAAATTTGTTTAAACTTATCATGTTTTTACTTTTGAAAAGTGGCTCAATATTGAAAACATTCCGATCAAGAGGGAATAGTATTCCACCAAAAGGTTATATCCGCAGATTGAAATTAGGAGAGAGAGAGAGAGAGAGAGAGAGAGAGAGAGAGAGAGAGAGAGAGAGAGAGAGAGAGAGAAAGAGAAAGACAGAGTCAGAGAGAGAGAGAGAGAGAGAGACAGAGAGAAATAGAGAGGGGAGACATATAGTTGTCGTGATATAACGGATAACAAGAAGATGCGTGAACGCATTATGTAAATGTTCTATCCTGTTCTCCTCTCATTTCGCAAACCAGATGAAATCTTAGAAGTAAAAAAGGAATCCTTCGAATTTCAACTCATGGTGAATACATACTCCTATTTTTAATGTCCACTTTTTGTATTTAAAGTGATGAACACAGCCTTAAACTAGCCAGATGCACATATCGCTCAAAGAATGACAGGCAACTAGATGCATTCCAAAGCAAACCCATCTTGATGTATCCATTATAGAGGACAATGAAGTGTACTATGATCGTTGAGCACCTGGATACACATGAGAAGAAAATAATTCAATATGAGTGTTCAAACATGGATGACGTAATAAGATGCATCGGTAAATTATTTTGGAGTAGTATAACAGGTATTGTATTAACAGATGAAGCTAGAAAATGATCCGTAGAATAATTTAAGATCAAAACACCCGTACCGATCATGTATCCATCACCTAGCATATGTTACAATTTGTGTGAATGCGTATGTGTGCACTCTCGTTTGTGTGTGTGTGAATATGTGAGAGGGAGAGAATTAAAGAATTGCAGATAACTAATCAATCAGGGTCCAACAAATCTTGTACATGGAGGCCAGAACCTACATGAATGCTGTGTCTGGGCTACCATAAGCTGAATTCGGATATCCCACTGATTGTCCGGCAGAAAAATGCGGATTTGTGTCACTTATCCGGGACTTAATTTATAGATATATAAACACCATGTATGGTAATTCGTCTGCATTCAATCGTTCCTTGTGAAGCAAGTCTGGCGTTTTAACATATCATCATTGCGACTTTGCATTTGTTTTATTGTTTTTCTAGGAGTTTGTATTTTAAGAATATATATATATATATATATATATATATATATATATATATATATATATATATATATATATATAAAAATATAATATAAGATAAAATATAAAAGAAACAGCAAAAGCTTTATATATATATATATATATATATATATATATATATATATATATATATATATATATATATATGAGTCTAAAGCTTTCGCTGTTTCTTTTATATTGTATCTTATATTTTTTCCTGGAATTTGAAAATTAACAAAACTTTATTTTTGTCGTTTTTAAGGACGAGTATATATGCCAGTCAGGTTCCCACAACATGACTAATGCTGGTAAATTATGTATATTATAAGATACAGCAATATATATGGTAATATAATCGGCCTGAAGCTGAACTGGCTTCAGATGTCGCTTTCACAACAAAATTGTGTGTCATTGTATACAGCACCACTGTAAGTAAAATGACATCTTAAAAGACGGTGATAACACGCAAAAATCCGAATTTCCCAGTATTATATTTTCTGTTGTTTCCAATGCAGTGTAGTGATGGGTCCAAACATTCATAGACGATTGAGGTGGGCATTGTTGTCTCGAACATCTGATTTCGTGCTCGTGAAAAATCTTTCAAACAGTCTATATCTGAATAATGTAATCGCATAAATGATGAATGAGCGAGTCAAGTGTGTGTTCTTCGAATGCATGATACCACGTTGACTGTATGTCTAAATGTATGACACCAGGGTTAATTAGAGCACGTGAACTTGCCTTATGTGAACAACCCGTTCTAATCCGCTGATCAATACACCTCCGTCGAGGGAGTGGGCTTGCCGATGCAGTGGAATCAGTTTATGGTAGTGTAGGAAATACTCAATGGGAAATTTCAGGGCTCTGTGTACGGTTAATGAGGAATTGTTGAGAAAAATATTTCATGATAATCTGCTTGCATGCTTGGATGATCTGTTTTCAGTATTAAAAGACATGGCTAGCAAGAGCTAAGAAACAAAGTAAAGAGTAGATTGCTTATCAAACCATCCTATATGGGTTTTGATACAATTTCTACATTCGTTACCGAACTGGTTCACATACAGTCTGCATACGGTGTGCATTGGTCCGACATAAACAAAAATTCCCGCACTTTTGCTCGCGAAACGCAAACACACTGACCGGACCATCTCTTTTTTGCCAGGTGTTTTCCATTAACATGCAATCCACGAAAATCCGGTTTCAACAGGAACAGGCGCGCCGTACTGGCTTGCAAGACTTTCTATCTCTCCCTGCTATCAGAGAATACATCCTGTTTCGATAGTCCTCTTGCGCCGTGCTCTTCTTGCAGTGGTGGTCCGCTCACCATTTGTGTTCTGCTTTGCTATCCGCGGGCATGCTATGTATTCCAGTATTTTGTCTACATACTCATGTACCTGTGCTCCGCTCTATTTTGTAGTGGTTTGCTCGGCACGTGCCTTTTGCGAGCACGTCACTATTCTGTCTGTATCCCCCTGTGTCAGACGATGTGCTTTTGAAACAGTCGGAACGACACACATTGCAAGGTGTGTACACAACTATAGTACTGTCTGCGCAAAGGATGGTATATGTTGGAAAGATATAATAAGCCATGGCAACCGCCCAAATATCAAAGACGTGCGAAAGCAGATAATACTCTTCCACCCAAACAGCCTCAGGTCCAAAATAAATACATGGAGAACTTTGGGTAGGACCATTTGGAGCAGAAAGCAAACTGGCACGTCGGCTGAGAGGCGGCACAGGATGTTTGCCGAAAATGGGACTCGACAGGTCAGAGTAGGAAAGGATCACGAACTCTCTAGCAGACGAATACGTGGTAGTGCTTGGACTAAAGACGGAAATGCAGTAGAACTGGAACGCAAGTATATGTCGGATTTGCTACTATTGGAAACAGATATACCATAGGCATACCAAGCCATGGTCACCGTCCATCCGTTGTCTACTATTCCAACTACAGCCTAGAAAAATGCACTAGAAATTGCGCAATCCCTTGGTACTGCCTCTAATGTATGCGCATGGACCTCCGACGAATTGTGTACGTAAATGAGAAATTGCCAGGGCTTGGATCTGGATGCTTTTCTTAGCCAAATCGGAGCAAAGCTTATGGCATCGCTACCAGACTGGCCAAAAAGAAAAGTTCCAATCTTGTGTACGGAGGATGGATACTTGTGCCGAGCCCTTTCTTCGATCCTGGCACAAAATTGTATAGATGGGCCTAGACATGCGCGAAGGGCGAATAAAGGCAGTAACGGTGAGCCACTGTTGTGCGTCTTCTTGTTGCGGTCGTTTCCAAGGCTTCGCTACTTCTCTTTGCATGGTAAGACCGAATCTGCGTCAAACGTTGCACATTTTGCTGTAGTTTGATGTAAAAATACAACATGATTAAAAAAACACATGCCTTCCAAATAATGGTTGCAGTCATCACTTCCTACATTTGTTCAACCTCTGATTTGCACGCGACGAGATACACATATTAGATTGGTTAACAGGGGAAATCAATATTCATAAAGTGGGGGTATTAGAAAAATGTTATATCTTGTAAATGATCAAATATTACAGGTTGCTAATATAAAGGTTAAACAGTGCTATAACCTTGGAAAGAGGAATAACAGCAAAACATTATATAATGTACGGGATGATCTAACATTAATTACGCTAAGATTTCGATATTTTTAAAAGGGGTCGGATGACGAACACAGCATATATCAAAATACTTAAGCAAGACATGACGTTATCAGACAGATTCTTCAATTGGATTCCTTTGTAATTGAACAAAACATTGTATAGATAGCTCACAACGTATTTAAGGGAATGATGTATTAACACCTATGCTAAATATTCGTAACTCCGTACTACTATAAAGGGAAGGCGGGGTGGGGGTGAAATCATTAAACATCTCAAATGTTTAAACATGATAAGATTTCATCAAGCAAATGCTTCAATTGTATGATTTTGTCCAACCTCTTTGTTATAACTGACGAGCTAAAAACTGGTTGGAAAGCCCTGGCGCTCGTGAGCATGAGGCTCGGTGAGTCTTTTTCCATAGGCAAGCCAAAACAGGAGGCGCCGCTCGACTGGCCAAAAAAGGAGCTTTGCAAGGGTGGTAGGGATCAACCATCTGTATTCTCTCAGTGGGGGGACAATTCACGCTCTCTGAGAGATAGTCGGGGCTTTCGTCCCAACCGCTACCTGCTGAGCGCCTTTCTTGGTCAGTACAAGACTACTCTTGAGAAAAGCCGACTAACGGACAGTCCCAACGTGTCTTACGAGGGACTGGAAACTTGCACGCCCTGACCAATCTTTCCCTGCTGACGACAAGCCTTGAGAGGTGTGTTTGGACGATGTAGAGGTTTGGCTACGCAAGTGGCGCCTACTTGGCATTGCGGTCGACATCCATTTTAATTTGTTCTGCAGGCTTGCGCCTGAGAGATGCAATAGCAACATTATTGCAAGAGTCGAACCGCTGATTTTTGCACGTATGCTGCATAACAGACACATTTAGGTTTTGAACAAGGACGTTAAGCTCTTTAAGCAAATTTAAGCCAACAGAACTGTCCAGGTAGAGACTCCGTCACCAAAGACTAACGATCAAATCAGCGATAAGTGACCTCATCCCAGCAACGCCAGAGACTGTTATTTCGGTCGACTCTTCCAACGACATCATGAAAGACATTTGCACGGTAGATGAGACCTTACACGTGGTCTGCATTACTGGACAGGAGCCCAAGGGTCTTATCCGCAAACTGTACCATGCAGATAATATCAAGCTCGGCTGTTTGGTGTGTGGCAACGACGTGGTTGACAGCTTCTCAGTTCAGGTAATAAAAACTCTCTGCCCGGCAAAATTGTGGGCGACCAGCCAAATTACTACAAGAACTGAACCAATAAGTGCTACCAACAAGTTATGAGGTGGATTAGAAAGCTCTTCAATCCCAGAGGTTTGTCCAGTATGGCCGGCCTAATTTTACTCGGTAGAGGTTACAAACACCGACCCAATTCTTTCCCTCGAGACATGGCTTTGTCTCCAGTACGGTACTCGTGCATGCAAACAGGAGAAAAAAATAAACTTTACTGCCATTGGGGAGCTTGTGCCGCACAAGGTAGTACCCCACGACACAACTAAGGTATTGGGTAAACTGTACAGCTGTGCCAGCATTGAGGTTAGTGACTGCCATACAAAGTACGTCGTAAACTCTGTATACGGAATTGCCAGCAGACGTTATAACAAGGCAGCATGAAGGCAGCTTTACCAAGACAATAGCGAGGCCTTTGCATACAGTAACAACTGTCTGCACACATATTTGAACCAGACCTCCATTTAGTTATTGATCAGGTACAGCAAGAACTCTCAGAGGTCTAAAGGCCAGTCTCACATCTCATTCTTGACGGCATGCGCATCCTGCTGCAGAAGCTTGCCAGCGAATTGGGCAGTGCGTATTGACTGCGTCTACACAAACTTATCGGAGCAGGAGGCTCGCCAGAGATTACAAGAAGCCGGCTTTCAGTTTACAGAAACATACATCTGCAGGTGGCATGATGTGGGGCGTCTCAGTATCGACGCCAACTGAGGTTTGCCTGAACGCCTGCTCGCTTGCGAGATGGAAGACTTTGGTTGAGTTTTATACTCATGTATATCGGCCCAGGATAATTCGTGTTATGTATTTTTGCTTTAATCCTTTCAGCATTAATATTGACATTGATACTCAGAGGCATATTAATTTCGGCTTTATCAAGTTTGTTGCTATAACCCACGTTAAGTAATGCCTTCTTTAAAAAGTTCCATGATGCTTCAGATCATATAGAGACCGAAACAAATAACGTAATCTGGCTTTATATTTTCTGCACCTGATACCGCATATTTTATGTTTGAAATAAAATAGTGTTGTATTTCAAAGGCAGACCCTGCTTTTTCAACAATTTAGACCTTTGTTTTAGTTTCTGCACCCAGTATTGCACAAACGTACGCCCGAATACTATCGTGGAGACGCTCCGACCCAGCGCTGCTAAATCATTGCGACGTATGTGGCATAAAATCTACAAAACCGTTCTGTGCCTCAATTCCCTGTGGAACAATCTCTGCCTCCCATAGAGCATTGTTTGAAGGAAATCCGATACTGTGCTCACCGCCAGCGAAATCGGGAAGAGATGTTGTGCAAAGTCCGTTATTTTCGCTGAGCTTTTGTCACCAGTCTGAACTTATATCCACATTAAACTCTTTGCAAAAGTGCTCATAACCTTCCAAATGTATACCGTCGTGAAACGCGTGTCATCCAGTTTGGTTTGGCAGTGGACACTTTATCTGAGTAAGAAATTTTTTAGCGTGATAGTGAGCACGAAACCAGTAAAGGCTGCGCACCGGCCGTGGCATCACTTCTGTACTGGGGAACAGTTGGTCGCGCATGCTAATGATACAACCAGTGGTTGCACACCAGAGAGCAAAGTTTACTTCATTTTGCCAAAATATTATCTCTCCATCTGCAGTTCTTTAGTTCTAGTTGTTTGCAGTATCTTGCGTATAAACAGTAGGCAACACGTACTTATCAGTTATGTCAATATATCTAGAGCGAACGTAAGTTTTGGTCTGGTTTTGTGGGGTTTAACGTCATTTTCTTCAGCTCATGATAGGCTATACATGGCGGCCAGAATAGTTTGTGGAGGAAGAACCCGGGAAGAACCACCGACCCACGGGAAGTTACTAGCAAACTTTCTCACATACCCACTCACTGATCCAATATATCATCACAATCTGGCCAAACTCGCCTCCATCTTTGGGTTGAAGACTTACTTGGAACTGGCAGGCCAATCCCCCAACGTTTCTCAACATTTCGCGAAAAAGAACAGCACCCTGCTACAAGTGATTCGTGTGGGTGGTGAGTCCTATGGGGAGTCGCGTCCTGTCTCCTATGGAAGTCTCGATATGCATCTTTGATGAACACATTCGCCGGTTAATATGTTTGAGTGCACCATCACCCTTGAAATTAAGAAAAGTGTGAAAAATTACTATCACACTATGAGTCTACCGTCCTGGCTTCTTTCGTAACAGCACTGCAAGCACCTTGGGACCATTGCCCCCATTTAATGTCGCCCCAGTGCTAGCAAGGCCAGCGCAAGCTTTAAGCTGTGGTCTGAATTGTTTTATTAGCTGGCGACTATCCATGAAAGCCAAAAAGCATGATAAAATCTGCGTCTTGACCGACTCAAAGTTCAACACAATCGACCTTATCCAAGATTAAGTCGACAAATCCACAACCATAAAAAATGAAAATACCAGCTGCATCACATAAGACACACACTTCCTTTGTAGTTAACGAGGTAGCAAAAAACGGACTAATGGCCCGCTGAAAAGTCCAAGCCTGCGAGGATATCATGAATTATCTCTCTGGAAATTCATCATAAGCTGTATGTTGTCTGCCGGAACGACAGAACCGTTATAACCACAGCCTTATGACTCAAAGCCTTTTCCCAGCCCACCACCAGCATACGATGCTGTTTTTCAATAACAGGCGAGAAAAACGTGCGTTGTAAAAGTGGCCTATTGTTACGATTTTGCCCGATTTTTAGTAACTTTAAAACAATGATAGACGCCTTACGCGCCGTATCTCTCACCTGATATGGCCTGCAGATCTACAGTAGAAAGTAGCGAACTACCAATGCCACTGTCAACATTTGTTGAAACAACTACCTGCTTTGATGCGTACATTCCAAAACCAACTACAAACAAGGCTGCCACAGTCAAAGTCACCAAAGGCACAAAGGCATCAACAGAAAAGCATATGGTGCACATTTGAACCACAATACTACGAATAAAAAAACTGAATTTAAACAATTCATGCTATGCCTATATGCTCATTGCAATGTAACTTCAGGAGGAAGCTAACATGGTGTATTGGATATATGATTATGACGAGTATATGCAAGCTGCGTCAACAAGGTTTTACATTTAAACGAAGATCAAACCAAGGGCTATTGATTTATAAAGATAAATATGCACGTGATCAAGGCAACAAGGTACTAAACTGAAGTTAAAGGAGCAAGTGTAGGATACTAAACCGGTGTAGGACAGAAATTAGGCCACTCTATGAAAAAGTCAACTTGATGACTTTCATATCCAGACCTATGTTACTGTTTGTGATGCACTACTTGACGGCACCATCTCGAAAAGAAAGCATGAATATACCTTAAATCAGTACATAAAGATTCTTAAGCGGCTGTATATACAAAAACTCAGTGACGATTGTTTTTAATATAACCTTTTCCATACCATACACCTTGATCAAATTGAACAAATACACCGAGCCCTTGCAAAGCTATACAATTGCCCAACGTCAGGAAAAATTAGCAAAATCAACCTCAGACTACTTGCCTGCTGGCGCAGGGCCCTGGCAAGTCAATATCGCATACCATTTTATTATTACCAAGAGAAACATCCGAGAACGTGGCGTCCCGAAGTAAAGAAGAATCGTTACTAATGAATCCTAACAAGACAATGATAAGGCTTAAAGCTCACATTTTCATTTAGGGGTATCTTCAATGGGCTACTGAATGAAAACTGAACTACTACATTTTTTGTGATAGCAGACTATACTATCAGCTGATTTTGAAACTCGTTAGACTCGACACATGTAAATAATAAATCACCAATACAGTTGACAGAAACGCTTTTACTTTAACATATAGATACACAAATATCACCAGGAAAGAAGACCTTTTTGTTACATGTTAACAACATAACAGCATCAAGATTATTTCATAAACTTAGCTCGGAGAGCAACTGAATGAAATATGTAATACTAGAAATGAAGTATTGTGACTGTATTCTTGCATGTCAGTCACTCAGGAAATAACCTTTCTTCCTTATGAAACGCGTAGTGATAATGTCTTTCCTTATTGATTATACGCATGACAGATGTATACGAAATGGAATTCACCTTTAATGGCATGCAAATTGTTCTTAAGGAATTTCTCAGGATGAATAAAAAGGTATAGTCTTCAGGTTTCAATATACTTTCATATTTTCATAATTTTGAAGTATTTATGGGTTGTCTCTGTTTTTAAATCTGACTTTGTCCGTCTCTACGTCATATTTGGTCACCCCTATTAAATGTCCATTCTACGTGTGTATGTATGTATGTTTGTATGTATGAAATTGTGTGTATGAAAAAAAAAAAAAAGCCCGTAAACATAAATATACCATAGCCCTTCCCTTTATATTTGTAATGGCATTTTGTACAGTAAATATACATATGTAAGTTACCCCTTTTCCCTTGTTTGCGTAATGGTATATTGGATAGAACATCTAAGTATGTAATCTACCCCAAATCCCCTTGCATGTGTAATGATATGTTGGACATTCAATATAAGTATATGAGCTGCCTCCCTTTCTTTTGTATGTGTGAGGGTATATTTGATAGTGATTCTAAGTATAAGCGCTATTCATTTTCAATTCCCATAGGGCCGATATGTTGCGTGTGTAATTGTATGTGTATTCAAAACGAAACTTAAATACCTATACTCCATTTGCATCTATTGGATAGTAAATATAAGTATATGAGCTACCCCCTTCCGTTTGTATGTGTGCAATAGTATATATGCGTGTATTTGTCTACGAGTGCTCGTAGTCTTCCCTGACATTCCTTTTTTTATTTTGTTTTCATTCTTTTTAAAAGAAATTGTTCCTTTTTATTTTTGTTTTAAATATTTAAAAATTGCTTTTTTATTTTGTAAATGTTTCATTTTTTATATTTAAAAATGTTTGGGTACAGTGGACAATTATGTATTACAAATTTTGAAAGTTTAATTTCTTTAAAAAGAATATTTCTTCAAAAGTTATGGATTTTTTATTTACTTTTACAATTGTTTTGCCATTTCATAACTTTGTTAAAATATTATACATTATTTGTTACAAAATACAATATTTTAATTATTTTGTACAGTGTTTCAAAATGTTCAGGATATTTTTGTCTCCTCTAAATTCCGTGTCAATTTTGTAATTTAGTAGTACCTTGAGTGTGAGTTTCGTAATTTTAGTATTACGTTTAGTCTAGGCCATATTGTGTAATATAATATTCTGTTTTTTTTTTTTAGTCTTAGTTAAATTCCATGTCAGTTTTGGAATTTAAGTATTACTCATAGTCTCTTCCAGTTTTAAAATATTGTTTTTTTTTAGTGACCGCTAAATTCCGTTTTAATTTCGGAATATTACTACGATTTTTAGTTTCGGTCTAGTGGTAGCCATGTTGGACATATATCTGCATCCATGTTTAAAACACTTCTTATTCACATATTTAACCTTATTGCGGCCTCCATTTTGGATTTCACATAGTCCTTTACATGAACTTTTCATGTTAGGTCTTCTGGGCGTTGTAATGACTCTATTTCATCAAGTTAGTTACGATGTGTGTTGGATTGTCATTCAGCGTGTTAGACCCCCATAGTGACCCACAATGTTAATTGATCCTTGTGGCTATAGTGAATCCAATGTAAATGTTCCCTTGTGGCCATAGTGACCTCCCTAATGTTAAATTTCCCCTTGTGTCTAACGTGACCCCGAACGTTAACTGTCCCTTAAGGATATAGTGATCGTTTTCAACATTAAATTCGCATTTGTGCCCAGAGTAGCCCACAATAAGAATCCTATGGAAGTGTTTAATATTAAATTGCCTTTGTGCCCAGAGTGCCATATTTTGAAAAAGGGTGGGATAATGTTAAATTCTCCTCGTGTCCAGAATGAATATTGTACCCATTGTGTCCCTTTATACTACTGTCGAATATTGGAAATATCAAAAAGAAACTAAACACGTTCAAAAAAGCATCTATTTTTTCTCAAACTGGGCTTCTCTGTAGCCAGATAGAATAGAATATAAAGTAGAAATCAAATAATGACAAATACATTAAACCAATTTGAGAACGTTACTAACTTTTAGACGCGAACATTTTGTTCCCTTCTAAATCTGGTTTTCTCTGTAGTCAGATAAAATAGATTAAAACAAATAGAATTCAGACACAAAATTAAACACATTGAAGAAAAAACACATTCAATTTTTCTGAGATTGATCTTTTCTGTAGCCAGATAAAACTAAATATAAAAAAAAGAAATCAAATAAAGACAAATACGTTAAATAGGGTAAACATCGATATGAAACTACCAATATTCAAACAAAGCAAATAAAATATTTATATTGATCGATTGGTTTTCCACAGGTGAACCCGCCTATAGTTAACTATCATGTGTACACTATGATACTGATAAAAGTTGCAATGCATATTATGTAAAGTCAAATCTCTATACAATAATTAAAATATTGATTTAAGTGAATCGAAGATGAGGTTGCACAATTTTAAGAGGAAAAATCACAAGTTGTCACTCTGAAAGTTGGAGTATGTTTCAAATGTCTTCATGTACTGCAATATGCACTCATGACAAAACCGAAATTGTTCCTAAAAAAGAAGAAAAAAAGGTCAAAAATATTTTAGTAGGTACAAACGATGAAATAGAAGTTTAAATCCTTTGATACTAGATGCTTCATTTCATATTATGACAGCATATCATTATGATGATATAGCTGTTTCATTTCAGTCAAGCAGACTTCATATAATCTTTTCGTCCTTATCTCTTCAAAGGAACTATTTCATTAACATCAAGAGTTGCTTTTATTCAAATAAATTGTACAGATAAAAATGTCAGTTACCTTTAGATACCATGTCTATGTCCTATTAGTCTCTGATATATTGCTAACTCCAAGTGTCAAGCATTAAAATATAAAATACCTTAGATCATATAAATGGTCCAACTGGGAGAGTTAAAAGTAAACATCAATACAAATATAGAAGCATTCACGGACACTTACATAGTTTGGTATGATCTGCTGACGAATTGCCCGCATCCTTTTCATGATCTGGGCAATCGCCACATCTCTCTCCACTTTCAGTCTCTCTATGACCGTGGACAACACACAGTATAATCCGCTTTTCTGAGCACCGTTTCTTGAGGGAGAAAAATATCACCAATTAAATTGCATAAGTCTGGACAACAGCTTAAGTAGAAATAATGTTTCACCACTGATTATATAGACTTCTAGTTGTATATTAGTATCATTGATTATATAGATGTCTAGTTGTATATTAGTATCATTGATTATATAGACTTCTAGTTTTATATTAGTATCATTGATTATATAGACGTCTAGTTGTATATTAGTATCATTGATTATATAGACGTCTAGTTGTATATTAGTATCATTGATTATATAGACGTCTAGTTGTATATTAGTATCATTGATTATATAGACGTCTAGTTGTATATTAGTATCATTGATTATATAGACGTCTAGTTTTATATTAGTATCATTGATTATATAGACTTCTAGTTGTATGTTAGTATCATTGATTATATAGACTTCTAGTTGTATGTTAGTATCATGGATTATATAGACTTCTAGTTGTATGTTAGTATCATTGATTATATAGACTTCTAGTTGTATGTTAGTATCATTGATTATATAGACGTCTTGTTGTATGATAGTATCATTGATTATATTGACTTCTAGTTGTATGTTAGTATCATTGATTATATAGACCACTAGTTGTATGTTAGTATCATTGATTATATAGACTTCTAGTTGTATATTAGTATCATTGATTATATAGACTTCTAGTTGTATATTAGTATCATTGATTATATAGACGTCTTGTTGCATGTTAGTATCATTGAATGTATACACTTCTAGTTGTATATTAGTACGAAATCTGGTTATAGTTTAGCGAAGGTTTAACGTCCCAAACTTAAGTTATATATGCTATAAATAGCATTAATTTTCGTGACACATTATTATTGAATACAATAGTAGCTTCACATTAGTTCTAATACTTTACCGGGTAAAACCTTGCTTTTAAAGTTTTTACCCTGTATAAATGTGATCAAGTTTCAGCTCTTCTTCCGTACTTTCTAATGAACATTCAAAACTATCGTGTCAGAGAGTGTCGAAGATAAGCACGTGATGGGTTTCCCAAACTAGATATCAATGTATCGTGCGCGCACAACGCGGCAGAGCATGGACTAATCTTATCACCGCTCGTAGGGGTGGTTGGTTTGTTGATGTGAGCTTGACCCTATCCAACATCCATTTAGTGTATCATCTGAAGCATAGGTCTTTCAGTTGTTTAAACATAATATATAACCGGCAACGTCAACGTTTGGCGTGCATATGACACCAACATTTGACGTATAATATATGAGCACACCATTTTTGTCTGATACGCTCTACCTGTTATGTAAGCTCTTAACTATCATATCATCCGTGCACCTTCAGACATTTGAATTTTGTTTATGATGGTTGGTTAGTCGGTTTTAAATGGTACTTTCACAATATTATTTTCTATATCACACCGAGGAAATGGGACCTGAGTGCTTTTCCAAGGACACGCCGAGGCAGCTGACACTGGTTCGCCTGGGCGGGTATTGAACTCGTGACACTTTGATCACGAGTCCTACAGTCTACCAACTGAGCCACAGCTGCTGTCTAAGAGTGTTTTGATTTTATCATGTGAAAGTGGAAATTGTCGGCGACTCTGAAAGGTACGGGAGATAAGCCGTAGAATATAGAAATTTTATTTCATCTAAATATCCTCCGCTCTGTGACTCCTATGGTCCAAAAAATGCGTAAAAAAGGTAAAAAGTTCGTAACTTTTCTATGGAATAAAAATATGCATATATGGACACTTTATATACATGTCAAAAAATGATGAAAACCATGGCATATGTAACTTTAAATAACAGCAAAGAAAAAAAAAAAAAAGCATGCGCATAAGAGTCTGGGTTACACCTTGACATATCTTATAGAATGCGGCGCTTGCAGATACTCATGTTAAAGTGAAGGCAAGCTTTCGAGGCTAGGTGATGAGTAAAGTGAAGTTTTACAATGCACCTAATTTCAAGATTCCATTGTCAAGATAAAATCTGTATGTAGTGTGTATCTAAAGAAACAAACATGAAAATATAGAGACAGTCAATGTGAGATATAGAGATTCACCCATATGTGAATTCATTATTATTGAGAGTTAGGACATTTTTAAAATATCTAATTCATCTTCAAAAGAGGATAATGGAACCTACAGGCAGTGGACAACGACAGGTTTGGCTTCCGACTCATTTTGCCATGTTTCAACGGCATCTAGGAGGTGCAGAAAAGATTCAGTGTTTCCAGGTATATCTGAGTTCTCAGCCCAATTTGTAAATTCAAACTGTTTTACAGATCTGTTATAGTCATCCTGAAACTATTTATAAACATTGTACTTTACTTAAAATACGATAATATAATAATCAGACTATATATCTATTTATCATGTCATCTATCTATCTATCTATCTATCCAGCCATATATCTATATCTATCTATCTATCTCAATATATATATATATATATATATATATATATATATATATATCCAGCCATCTATCTATATATCTATCTATCTATCATGCCCGTATTTGTTACAGCCGAGCTGGCTACATAATATATATATATATATATATATATATATATATATATATATATATATATATATATATATATATATATATACATATATATACATATATATATATATCCTTAATATTGTTATTAAAAAAGTGCTGTACCATAAGTCTATCTTTTGACAACATCATTACTGGAACACACCATTCGCATTTTTAAATATAAAATTCTGAAACGCAATATTTGAATACTTTAATCTGATAGTAAATTATAATCTTACCCCAGTTAAGGAGAAGGAAAGAATACGCTCAGTGTAATTCTTGGATTTCTCTTGTTTTGTTAGTCTTACAGAGAAAGGTCCATACTGCACTTGGCCGTCTGTAGGCCAGTAGATTCCAATCTGAAACAACCATATTATCGCTTCACTATAAATTCAGTGTGAGAAAATACCAATAATCAAAATATATATATCCAGCCATCTATCTATATATCTATCTATCTATCATGCCCGTATTTGTTACAGGCGAGCTGGCTACATAATATATATATATATATATATATATATATATATATATATATATATATATATATATATATATATATATATACATATATATACATATATATATATATATCCTTAATATTGTTATTAAAAAAGTGCTGTACCATAAGTCTATCTTTTGACAACATCATTACTGGAACACACCATTCGCATTTTTAAATATAAAATTCTGAAACGCAATATTTGAATACTTTAATCTGATAATAAATTATAATCTTACCCCAGTTAAGGAGAAGGAAAGAATACGCTCAGTGTAATTCTTGGATTTCTCTTGTTTTGTTAGTCTTACAGAGAAAGGTCCATACTGCACTTGGCCGTCTGTAGGCCAGTAGATTCCAATCTGAAACAACCATATTATCGCTTCACTATAAATTCAGTGTGAGAAAATACCAATAATCAAAGACAAAGGAAAATACTGATATATCTTCGTAAGCAAATGGCTTGTCAAATATATTGGGAGGATCAGATGATACTAGCTGCACTTCACACTCTTGGATTTTATTTGGAAATTAGTGTAAATATGAATACTATAAAAGGAAGGACGTATAAATGTAACGCAATATTAAGATTATAATAATACGGAAATATCTAATATGCTTCAAAAATCAAGACATGTGTTCTTCCCTGTGTAACTTGATGCAAAAAAGAATTACACACATCAGTATTAACCGACAATATGATCACAAGAGCTTAAGGATCAATTGATATACTGGTTAGGAGATCGTCAAATCTGAATTATTTAACTATATATTTTTTTCTTTCTTGTTTTGCTTCTTTTCTAAATGGTAATTAATGATAAATTACCATCGAATACAAGTCATATTTTCACGATATATTTTATTTCAGCTCTATTGAAACGGATTATGTATGAATTCAGGTTTTATTTTGTATCCTTAAAAGTTCGATATAGGTAAGGGTATAAACATATTACTATTACATTTTAAATTTGCCAAAAGGTAACGGCTGACTCACAAGTAATAACCCCCCCCCCCCTAATGAAATTCTCTTCTGCCTGATTTCATAGCAAGACCAGTGATCTCCCCAGAATTTTTTGACAACATCGGGGTAAGCGCGCGGGAGCATCATAACATATTTTATAAAACAAGCGTTATCATAATAAAGTGAAAAAACTTAATATCGATGAAATATAAAGTAGTCTATATATTTTTACATAGTTTTATTTATTTACCTAAGTTATAACATGACGTAATGTAAAAACCCATTAATCTTCAAATTTAAGCAAATCATGAAACCATCCAAGTTATATTTATTCCCAATGACAAAGACATAATGTGGTTTTATGTTCATCTGTCGCAATGGCAAAGATTGTACAAATAGCTCACTTATTGAAGTTTGTGTGTTTTCATCTGCAAGTCTGGTCAATAAGAAGATTATGCGTATTAATGCAGCATTATAATGATTATGAAATATCACCGTTTAATTTATAACGCGATACATTCCAATTGCAAACTAGCTGTCTATTGCTGGAGAAATGTTTCAAATATAAATAAAGGAATAATCCAACACCTTTTATTTACATGTTTTTAAAACAGGTAAAATTCGAAGATAACAATAGGTCCTTTTGCTAACTTCGATAGACAGAAAAGAAAAATTTATAGGGCAGCACCTACTCAAGTTAAGGTTTATTGATCAAACTATTTCTATTTCTTGCAGAGAGTATACTATGTAACATAAGAGCCACTCATTGTTAAGATGCAATTTTCATTCACAAAAGTTTCCTCGCCACATATTTCGGAAAATAACAAGAATGACAGCAATCGGAACTACAACAAAAGCAACTGCTACTACTACTGCTACTATGATAAAATGAAAACTAATAGATTGCAGTCGTGCCCTAGGAATTGCCATTTCACCTTTGGTAACTAAGTCGATCTAAAGCAAAAATTAGCAATATGGAAGATTCACCATCTGATCCACCGATTTTAGGGAAATCCCACCATCTGAATCGGAATCACCAGTCTCTTCGTAGCCAGGCCAACATGAGGCTAGCCGGGCCGCTGTGTAATTTTACCTCCTTTTTTTTTAAAGGTGGTGTGTCCATTATTCAGAATCATCGTTAAAAATTTGCTTAACTTAAAAAGTAATATTTGTCACACATTTTTGAGCTGGTAGTGAAAATGACTGAAACACATATAACACACACTGCCAGTAGACTCCATCTTCGCTGGCCAAACACATGACTGTGTGAGTACAAAGACAAAACCAGCATCAAAGGTTGCGCACCGGCAGTTGGGCCAAGGCAGGTACAAAAAATAACGGCTACGTGAGTCAGTAACTTAACATGGACTATATTATTCACTAACCAAGAAGAGGTAAGAACAGGTGTCATTTGAGCAATAGCTCTTTGAATTAGGTGATATAATGTTTATTTAACATATGAAGTTTTAAATGTTATCGGGAACAGGAAATATTAAAGCGTGTCCGTATTAGCACATAGTGTACAGACGGGTTCTAAAGCGTCACGGGCTGAAATAATAGCTCATCGGGACCGCTACGATAATAATAATTTTATGACTGTCAATAATTTCCCGAATATTTTAAAATATTACTTGTGTGTCTAGCCTGATAGTGTACTTTAAGAATAAAATCACCGTACGTCGTGTAATTTGGAGTCCACTGAGTTGAACATGACGATTGTTCTAATTTCCAGATCATTAAATCATCCTCCAAAAGTCGATGACGGTGTCAGTGAGAGGCATCTGGGTCAAGATGAATGCCTTCCTTTGTTTGTTACTCTGAAATATTGTAAAAGATATTACTACATAGTACGGTAGAAATCTCCGCATCTTGCGCATTTGTATACGAACATTTTGAATTGCATTTTATCATTTTGTAGTCAGCTGTTCAATATTTGGGGGTAGAATAAGATTACCTTCTTAAGGGTTGAGAACTATACATATTACTTTACAAAAGATAACCTTCCTAAAATAGCAATAGGGTGGAGAACGATAAATATTTAATTAAAAAATAAAATAAAATAACAGCAACAATACGTTAATACTTCGTTAGAATTATGCAAGCTACTTTTATTCAAGCTTAAGAGTTAACCATAGCCCAGTTTATCAAGTAATCCTAATTGTATTGTGTGTAAAACATACCTTTGGAAACATACTAACCGGCAGTACAATAGCGTTGATATAGTCATTTCTGCCCGAGACTGGTGTGCTGAGATATATTCTGTGCATATCAGCTGCAAAATTAGTAAATATTCGATTATTTCAATGGTTAAATTCATACTGTCGAAATCGAATTCGACCATTTTTAGCCGGATATTATCTGTAGGAAATTTTTTTGCAAACAACATGAAATAAGATTTGAATAAGAAATTGAAATTTAGAGGAACAGTGATCAGTTTTTTGTCTTGTTTCTAAATAGTATGAAACTGCAAGATAGTCTTGTTTTAATTTGCTTCTGTTTGCATATTGTAAACCAAACCTTGTAACACTTTTAAGATTTATCTATATCATGTTTTTTAAGGGAAAGGTCAGCACTTCTTTCCTACGACAACGGAATCAACCGTCTGTAAGGTGGCCATGGGATTGCAAATCCCAGCCCAAGTCCAGCTATAACTCGGGAATGAAAAGGACAGCCATATCTCTGCAGGAAGAGTTTTGGGATAAATAAAGAGTTATCTGGAAAAGTACAGAATATTTACTCTGGGATACATAAAGATTTTATAGAATAAAATATATGTGATATGTTAATAAGACAGACTGGGAAAAAGCTAAATGAACGAAATATTAGCTTTCTCTTAGACAGTTAACCGACGCAGTATTCCATAATTATGATTTATGACAGATATCAGCGTCACTATTGGACTTCGGATAAATTCTTCTATGAACATTAGTCATATATTTTCTGCACTACATCTCCGTTTTGCGATATAACTCTTTTTTTCTCCGTTATATGATCTAAATTACTTATAATATTATCACACAGGTTAGAGAATGTTAATTCGTACACAACGGAGATTCGAACCCGGATCCGCGGCTTACGGCACCCATCGCCTTGCCTGTAAGCACCAACCCCTACACCATCTTGACCATGCACACATCACCAAAAATGATGTTACAAAGCCGGTGGTACAGGCATTCATGCGTAGCAGACATACACGCATGTCGACCCAGTAATGAATTCTCATCTACACAGGCCATCTGGATCCCTATTACAAAAATTAAGGTATATAGAAGTTATTATAGAGAATTACAAGTATACACCAAACAGAGCGGAAAGTGCTATCCCTGGATTCTAAAGGAGAATGCTTGATAACATTACAGAATTTTTAAATACGAATAAATAATAGTATCATACAGATTAGAGAAATGTAATTAATACTCTACAGAGTTTCGAACCCGGATCCGCGGGTCATGGCACCTATCGCCTTGCCTGTAAGCACCAAACCCATATATATATTATATATATATATATATATATATATATATATATATATATATATATATATATATATATATATATATATATATATAATACCTGGCAATATATTGTCGTCTCTATTTTTAGCTTTATTTTCAGGATTCTTGGCAGCACTGAACTCATCTCGATTAACATTCCCTTCCCCGCCCTCGTCATCCTCTATTTTCATGATAGCATACACTGCCTCATAGTTTACAACTTCAGTTTGCAACCTCTGGAAGTAAGCGACATGGTACATAAAGGGATATATCAATTTGAATATAATTATACTATTATATAATATTCAGTTGTATAATAACATAAAATAGCGTATAATATTTAAACATGCGGTCATCTTTAGCAACAAAACTCAACTACGATTTTGTTATGGTGCTCATATTTTAAACTTTGAAAATGCCAAGAAGACATATTAAATAACAAGAAAAATATGTTGTTATAATATTAAGAAACACATTCACCATCAACTTCCAGTAATTCTTTGTATACTTTAGGAAAATTGTCAGAAGCGGTCGCTGTTCCAGACAACATCAAAGCTTCTGCAAGTGTTTCATGAAGGAAACAATACTGTTCCTGTCATCAACATAATAGAAAATATTATTTTAATATATCTATACACACAAAGACACACGCTCATATACTAAAAAGTAGACATTTATCTGACCTCAAGAATAAGTCTATCTTGAAAATAAAACGTTATATTCCAACGTTGCTTTGCTCTCGAATGTAAACCAGACTCGAACACAAGGCGCATACTATATTTAATGCATATCTTGTGTAGATATATGTTAATATGTGGAGAGAGCAAATGTCGTCGTCTAAAAATAAACAATTGTTTTGAGTAAAATATGTTTCGTGGATGATACCTACCAGATCATAATACCTTATGAGTACGATCACTACTTTGTAAATCCAATCCGCCCAACCTAAATGTTAGCTGTAAAAAAGCTAAATGGCATCTGCCCACAGAAATGGGAGTCAGCTGAGGGTGAGATCCCCTTCGATAGAGGGATTGGCGCTAAACCCTGCCCATATGTCAGTTACGACTGGAGTGGAAAAGCACGCTTTGTCAGTAGATCTAACTGCAGGTAGGATGGTAGTGTGTGTCGGTAGTATGATCCGGTTAGTAATATCAAAGAGAAGGCCCCATCACTGGCCCCCTAGGGTCTGCAAGGCAGCTTCAACTCTTTATATATATATATATATATATATATATATATATACAACAATTTCCCAATCCAGCGAAAGTCGATAGGCCGCGTCAGTGAGAAGCTGCTGAAAGACTCTAGAAAGTAGCCTGTTGTGCTGCTCCCATAGCCCCACCATGTCAAACTGAGCCCTTTGGAATGAAAGATCTCGGACGTAAAACAAAAGAAGGTTGTGTCTACTCTCCATCCAACGGCTTGTATAATGTATGTTAGGGAACAGTTTCGCTCAGATGATATGCTCGAGGTTACTATCGTAACCTCATGAGCTGAGATGCGCACTAAATTCATTTGGCCTTAGGCTAGTTCTATATGCTCACAGCGACAATCCAGCACGATAGAGTCTGAACTGAGATAGCGACCTTTCCTTATTTCAATGGTAGAAATAAAGGAGATCTCCCTTTTCGCACTGTCTCGGTTTGTTTCAGGTACCACATCAAAGCCCTGATCGGCTCATGAAGGTGACCCTGAGGTGAAGAGTCCAACGTGGAAAGAGGTTTCGCAACAAAAGACTGATTGCCCATGAGCGGAAACCTGTTCTTAGCAATGTAAGCAGGGGCCGTTATGAGTGAATTCGAACCATCCAGACGAAACTGTAGATAGTTCTGATCAACCGATAAGGCATATATCTTAACAATCATGCCTGCTGTAGCTAAAGCAACTAAAAAACAGGTTTTATAAGAGAGAGGAGTCAACTATGTTCTAGATACAGGTTCAAACAGTACTTTATTCAACCATGTCAGAAGCGATGGTAGATTAAATTCGGACAACTTGGCCAAAGCCTCTGGTTGTGAGAGGTGAAAGTTCGACAGAAGGTCGGAGAGCTCTTTGTTTTGTCCTACAAATGATTTATTGCATAATGTGTCCGAGATTTTGGAACGGTAACCTTTTATAGTGATGGATGCTAACTCCTTAACCTCGAAAACCCACAAGAGAAAGTTGACTATTTGTGGCATCGATGCTTTGATGGAGTGATGTGTTTCCGCTCTCACCACTGGGAGAAAACACTCCACTTTCCATTATACGCTTTCAGAGTGGTGGGCTTCTTGCACTAGCGATTCTGTCCACCACTTGTTCTGAAAAAATGTTTGCCCCTGAGAACTTGTTTGACGATCCCAACGTACAAGTTCAACAGATCTGGGTTCGGATGAAGTGCCTGGAGTCGAGGTTGTTTGAGCAGATGAGGAAAGACCACGTTATTCCTTGGAATTTCCGCTGCCAAGTTTAACAAGTTGTTTATCCATGATTTTTCCCGCTTGAGGGATGCGATCAGTATAAGATGGCCCTCTGATTCCCTTGCTTTTTGCCAGGCCTTTGGGATCAGTGCTTTTGGAGATTAAGCGTATGCTTCTAGCATATCTGGAACTGGAGAGACAAAGGCTTGGAGCATTGCATTCCACCTTGTTGCATATAAATCCAGGAGGGGTTGGCCACCGCAATCACAGATTCCACTGAATACCGAGGGGTGAATCGACCACTAAGATTGGATTACATGATTGAGTCGAAGCAACACGTCCATAAAAACATTAAGCCTGTCAGGAATGTGATGGGTTTGAACGTGGATGTGTCTTGTGACAGGTTTGAATGTGGATGTGTCGTTGATGATACCACCAGATAAAATCCCAAACCAGCAGGCAAAGATCTGGGAACTTGGTCCTTCCTGGAATTGTCGGATATAATGAAGATGCCCTTTTCAGACAGCGTCTATTGCCACCAATACAATGCATTCACTATGCCCTTCATCTTTAGGAGATTGGTGTGCAATAATCTGTCCTGAGGAGGACACAAACCGCTGGTTTCCCTAAACGATGGCAGGAGGTGGACACCCTAGCCAGCTGTGCTAACATCCGTACAAACCGTGGGCTGAACCTGCAAGGGAACACCAGCCGTAAGCCAAGTGAGATTCTCCCATTCACTTTGATGTATTCGGAAACTAGGACTGTTTGCTCCAGTCGGCAAAGCTTCGGTCGTCTCTGGAATAACATAATCATTTGCAATGGTCTCATGAACAGGAAACTCGGGACATTGAGATCAGTTGCCACACAGAAGAGACGTAATAGATGAAGGAATTCGTGGACTGAGATGCGATTCTTTTAGAGGATTGAAGACCCCGTCTAGATGACTTTCAAGGCTCATTCCTGAGGGAGACAGATTCTGTTCACATGAGTTTTTTTACTCCACATCCAAGTGTGTGAAATGTTTAAATAGGACGTCATCGGATTTGTCCTTGCTGACAATGAATCGAAGGAGTGAAAAAGGGAAATGTTGTCTTGACTTAGAATATAACTCACTTGGTATTTTTGTACGATATCGTCCAGATAGCTGAAAGTCACGGACGTAGAGATGGTTCTGAAGTGAGACACTACTCCATAATTTGTGTGAAGACCCAGGGACTGATGTTGAGACTATACGAGAGTGCAATGCACAAGTATAATCTATGCCCGGAATCGAACCTCAGGAATTTCCTGGAGAACTTGTGTATTGGAACATGGAGGTACGCATCTTGCAGATATAAACTCAAATTCTCCCTCGTAGACGGCGTTTAGAACCAGTCTTGGCGTCCCCATTCTGAATCATGGTACCCATACGAAAATGTTGAGAGGTAGTTCAAGTCTATGACGGTCCTAAGTCTGCCCTGGGCCTTTGATACCGCTTCTTTTGTGAGAAGATTGTCTATTTCGTGCTGCAGAACTTGGGCTCTCAAGGGATCTTTTAAAACGTCTGTAGGGAGCCATGGACAATAGGGTGAGGCGTTCAATGTACTATGGAGGCTTTCCATGGGTTGTTATGTCAAAATATTTTCGATTTTATATGCAAGTGGCTGAGTCTTCCCCGACGTGGATATGTGACACGTGCGGCGTGAGCATGGTGTCATTTCTTTTCGGAAGGAGGCTCAGGTAGAGAGACAAAGGGCAAAAACAACACACCTCTCTCTGCTTCTTGTCGTCACTGGCACGCACTTGAGAACTGTGGTTTTAAATGTGTACATGGCATGTAGGACTGCTTTCCCATTTGGCGTTCCCTAGAGGGTCCTTCATTTTCCTCTGCTCCCTGTTCTGGAACGATAGCTGAAATCTATGACGCTGTTGGCTTCCTCCACATTACTATTAAATATCAGGTTCTACGACAATAGCTGTGATCTGAGTGTGGTCTTGTGATGCACTTTGATTAAAGCGGAAGTGGAGATCAACGCATATCTCTCTGCGAGCTGTGGATTCACTACCGCTGTTATAGTATTGGCAATTCAGAACACGCGCGGTTCCTAAAACTGATTTCCAAGCGTGACTAGCTGGCATAACGGCGGGCGAAGCTAGGCTAAGTTCCGCTTGTTGGAATATTACCATGGATACCAGGTGAGTCATACAGCCTATTGCAATGACGTTTTAAACTATCTGCTGCGTGTCACTGAAGTGCTTCTTTTTCATCCGTACTGACAAAGGTTTTAACATTCCCAGACCTGCTACATCTGTTGAGGACTGGGACATTTGTATGAAACACAGGCGTGTATATCTTATAGTACTCTTTGTTAAAGTTGTATGACCGTCGTTTCTGTGAAAATAAAGGCCTGTTGACACTGGGTCTTACAGTTGCCTCTCTAAACAATGCAATAAGTCCACAGCTCCAACAGACGGAGGTAAATATTCAGGCGGTAGAAGACATCAACTTTCTCAATCAATGCACAGAAGGCTGAGTCTTCTCTAGTCATTGTCTGATCGACCTATGACGATAGATCTTGTGAGCGTGATTTGTCCTATATTGAGGAATGGGGTGACGGAGATGCCTCCTGAGATGCCTGTGACGATGCTGGCAAAACTTAACGAGACATTTGGAGATCTAGACAAAACGTCTGTCCAGATTGAGATACTGTAACATAAAGGCGATCGCTGATTGTATCGTTCCTGGTCCGGGCATGATATTGGACGGTAACATAGGTGTAGCCGCTTCCATATTGGTAAGTCCTGTCGGTGATTGTATTGGACTGAGATGGACCCGTAAAAGTTTGCCAGGCCTAAATGTATCCGTAATAGGTATGGAGCGATTCATGGATGTACATCGACCTGGATCTGTAATAGCAACTAGGCACCGTGGTACTATACTGGGTATGGACCGACATGGATCCGTCGTAGCAATTTACTAGATGGGCTCTGTAATGTCGATGCCAGCGTTCTGATGCTGGGACGGAATACGTAATATTAGATCATTGTAACCAGTCCCCTCAGGCATTGGTAATCGATTTATATCTGATGGCAGAGCTCTGTCTTAAGAGAACAGGGCCATCGGTTTCTTCATTTTGGTGCCAAGTCACGATGACTGGACGGGATAATGGATATTAGGTGACCGTAATCGGTCGAACCCTGCATCAGATGAGGCCGTGTCCCAGCCGTTATTGACCGCTGTCAATCTGCCCCTATTGTCATTCTAGATCCAGATGAACTGTCGTACCTAGTCAAAATTAGTCCTAAAGGTACCCCGGTAAAAATCTGTTCCAGTCAAGAAGATGAAGGCGGAGATGGAGCTGTGAGCATCGGCTGAAACGGTCAGCCTTTTTTTTTGTTTTTGGCACCGGTTAGTTCTCCGCTTTCGGCCACACGAAACAGGGTTACTGGGGCGGCATCTGTGGCAATACTAATGGCGTCCTCCTCTCTGCTTCTTTGCCTTTACTTTATTCCGTGTGATATGTCTGGTCAAGGCTGTAGCCCATTTATTCTCTGTCCAACCTGCAAAGATGTCGCATCCATGGCTTGAATCGTACCCCACACATTCCAGACATGTAGCATGATTATCCTCAGCCAGTCTAAAGCGTCTGCATTTGGAGCACTTAGTCCTGCGCAGTGTGTCTACACGTGTAAATACAGATAGCAAAAGGACAGTCTATACAGAGGAAATCAGACAAGTGTCGCGTAAACATACTATGAAGTGGATGCTAATGAACAAAACAAATGCCTATGAAAATTACATGTACGACCATTCTGGTCTGTAATATTAGACAGTCAATAAAAGAACTCGTATAATAGGTGAAATACACATTATTTGAATGAACACACTAGCGAGCAGGGGAGGAAACCCAACAGGCATATACGTGTATATCACACAACCATGTTAGGTTCTGATAAAGTAAAAACTTCGTCTCAGATAGAAAAGCGAGAGAAATAGGTTAAAAAAGATGGAGAATAGGGAGTGTGAGAAAATCCCCAAATTTACTCGCAACGTGAAAAGGTACCACTAGATAAAATATTTTGTGAGGTCACTACAGTCGCACAAGTAAGTATATATTATTTCCATATTAAAGTATTTTATCTTAAGCAACATAACAATATGCAAGAAGCAGTCTTGCACAGATAACGTTGGTATTTTCGATAAAAATTTTGTTCAACATTTTCCACAGAGAAAAATTTTATTTTTTACTATCATTAAGGTCTTAAATTTAGAAAAGAAAAAAAAAATATGTATAAACAATTCTAAAGTTTATTATGACCTTTGTTTGCACCATGTTAACTCTCTGACGTCGTAGGTTTGAGACGCATGCTGATACATTCACGTGTCCTTCCGCCTTTCTTTGGATAACTAGGTAGTCTAAAGCAATGTAGGTTCCCGTCCGACCGATTCCTGCGCTACATTGAACAATAAAAGAAAAGCACACAGTCTCATAATTGTCACAGATGCGTGGTACAGACAAATTATTTGACCATCTGTAGAGGATATGCCAAAAGATAATACAAACAATTAACATATTCATAGAATACTGAAGGGTGGTACTAATCAGAATATCTATTAGGAGTCGATCACCAAAGATGGAAGAACAAATACCCATCACCCTACGATCATATATTATAATCAATCCCAATTAGAGATTTGAATCCTTTCAATTCTTTGGAACAAAACATATGTACACAGAAGAAATATGTTTTATGTACCGCATTAATGACGCATATACACAGTAGAAATATGCTCTATGTACTGTATTAATGACGCATATACACAGAAGAAATATGATCGATGTACTGCATTAATGACGCATATACACAGAAGAAATATGATCGATGTACTGCATTAATGACGCATATACACAGAAGAAATATGCTCTAGGTACTGCATTAATGACGCATATACACAGAAGAAATATGCTCTATGTACTGTATTAATGACACATATACACAGAAGAAATATGCTCTATGTACTGTATTAATGACGCATATACACAGAAGAAATATGATCGATGTACTGCATTAATGACGCATATACACAGTAGAAATATGCTCTATGTACTGTATTAATGACGCATATACACAGTAGAAATATGCTCTATGTACTGTATTAATGACGCATATACACAGTAGAAATATGCTCTATGTACTGTATTAATGACGCATATACACAGTAGAAATATGCTCTATGTACTGCATTAATGACGCATATACACAGTAGAAATATGCTCTATGTACTGTATTAATGACGCATATACACAGAAGAACTATGCTCTATGTACTGCATTAATGACGCATATACACAGAAGAAATATGCTCTATGTACTGTATTAATGACGCATATACACAGTAGAAATATGCTCTATGTACTGTATTAATGACGCATATACACAGTAGAAATATGCTCTATGTCCTGCATTAATGACGCATATACACAGAAGAAATATGCTCTATGTCCTGCATTAATGACGCATATACACAGAAGAAATATGCTCTATGTACTGTATTAATGACGCATATACACAGAAGAAATATGCTCTATGTACTGTATTAATGACGCATATACACAGTAGAAATATGCTCTATGTACTGTATTAATGACGCATATACACAGAAGAAATATGCTCTATGTACTGCATTAATGACGCATATACACAGTAGAAATATGATCGATGTACTGCATTAATGACGCATATACACAGTAGAAATATGCTCTAGGTACTGCATTAATGACGCATATACACAGAAGAAATATGCTCTATGTACTGCATTAATGACGCATATACACAGTAGAAATATGATCGATGTACTGCATTAATGACGCATATACACAGTAGAAATATGCTCTATGTACTGCATTAATGACGCATATACACAGAAGAAATATGCTCTATGTACTGCATTAATGACGCATATACACAGTAGAAATATGATCGATGTACTGCATTAATGACGCATATACACAGTAGAAATATGCTCTAGGTACTGCATTAATGACGCATATACACAGTAGAAATATGCTCTAGGTACTGCATTAATGACGCATATACTTATATACATACAATGTTATGGACATATTCTATACATTTCAAAGTGAATCATAGTTAATGGTCTATACCTGCAAGGAGAATATGTTTTTAAAAATGTTTTAAAATATAAAAATGCAATCTTCTCTACGACCATTAGAAACGATTCCTTGAAAAAACTGGTTACCGTGCGAAAGAGACAATGCAAACCTGCAATGTACTACGATGGGTTCCTTTGTCGGCATTTTGTTCACCCTGTTCCAGAACTGAACAATAGATGATGCGGTTTTCGGTACACCCTTGTCTGGCCACGTCATGTAGTGGAACTGGTTCAAGTGTTTTGATTGCTTATCCTGAAATGCAAAAGGTTATGAAAGCAGTGTTAACGTGCACACATAATATTGAACTTTTTCAGTTAGGATTATATCAAACAACAAGGACTGAGAATTTAAATAACCGATGTACCTACTGATGTCAATATTGCTGCTGCACGCGTGTATTTTGACATATGGTATTACCCAAGGACGAGTAGATAATAAGAATTGCAATTAAAACGATTCTTACAAATATTAAATGGTATAATCAGCAAGTGAGATAAGCCACCAGTCTTTTAATTTTCGTGTTAGAGATGTTACTTACTACAGACATTTCTATTGTACGAATCTCTTAGTCCTCAAAAGAATCCGTATAAAGCAGCCTGACTGTAACACTGCCAAACGTCGATGTTCGTCCTTCTTCCTTTGGCCAATACAATTCACATTTATGCTGTAAGAAAGTGAAAATAAGTCAATCAATGTTCCATATTTAATATTCTAAATTCGTCTTTCTACCAGCATATCATATAAAGAACCAACTTTCAAGACACCAACGATTTTTACATAATTTCTTATATTTTTGATTCAACTGCAGTCATATAAAAACAAAATGACGACCCGTAAGCTTCTAATATAATGTGATTTAAATAATGGTTGCATTCAAACACAAGCATCGGAAATATGTTATCTAAATAAGATTTGATACAAGATAGTTTTTGGTCTAGTCTTGCAAAACTGTCCACGGTAAATGTAACAAAAATCTTAGTTAAAGGATAAAATATAAAAATGCAAGTAAATATACTTAAGTAACAACATCAAAAACAACAACAACAACAAAATTAATAATAATAATAATAATAATAATAATAATAATAATAATAAATATAATAATAACACTAATAATAATAATAATAATTCATACATCTAGGTATCATGTAACATTTCAGTTTATTTACTCTTCCACCTTCCACCAGTCCCGTCAGCATTACTATTTTTTCAACGTCATATTGCCACAACATCCGCCAAAAATCATTGATGTTATCTTTGGTTGTACCTTTAATAGAATGTTTTCGATGTTAATATACCAGAGCGATTTGGTTTCTTTTGGTGTTTTAAGGCACAGCAACACCTGAAGGTTATTTGGAGCTCAGGCAAGTAGACTGCCCGGACTAAAGATGCTAGGATTCAAACCCGTGTCTTTCTGACAGAGAGTCAGGCACGCTGACCACTTAGAAACTGTGTTTCTTGTATAAGAGCGAGCTTTTGGAGAACTGCAACATTCACATAACTGAAATAACAATAAAAGAGAAGCACGAGACAGAATGTCATCTGAAAATTATGGAACGATGGCAGTACATTACCGGTTTTTGTCCTGCCAACTGTAATGCAAGTCCGAGCTCCCCTCCCGCCCCACCTCCGTATTATCTTAAAGTGCCATAAAATTAATGTGCAAAAACATACATTTCTTTATGTAAAGTCTATTTCAACACAGTCGATTAGGTATACCCTTACAGTTTTCTGAACAAATACTCAATCAAATTAAAAAATGATGACTAGAGCCCAGTAAATAAATTTCAATTTCGGTTAGAAGTACGACTGCTTGCAGCTGACGGCAAACGCGTCAATTCATATACAAATCGGCCGTTTTTAAAAGACACTGAGATAATTTTTTTATGCTAGACTTTGTCGTAAAACTGGTTCATTGTTATACTTTTGCTAGTTCAACCGTTATTTTACTCAATATATTTGCGGGTGATAACCTAAAACCAGTCATACCCATAATACCTTGCAAAAAGCTACCTAAATAACTTGTAAAGATGGCGCCCATTGGTGCCGGAATTTCGGTTGCGTCTGATGCAAATCATAATTCTGACTGAAATTGAAATTAATTTGCTTGTTCAAAAAACATGAGCTCTCGTGTTGTCAAGATTTGTTGTTACCATTTTAATTTCTTGAAATACTTTTCGGAAACCTGGAAGGATATATCTACTCGAATATGTTGAACTATGCTTTAGTAAAAGACAAAATACAAACATTAAAGAGAAATCAACAACACTGACAAAAAACAGCTGTCAGTATATGCAGGTACTTCTTGAAACATATTTATAAAAAAAAGCAGACTGATATTGTTATCAAAGGAGTAGATATAGCTCGAGAACTGGTCCAAACGGACAGCAGTAAATGACAACAGTTTCTTTATATAATCGTGTGTATGCTCCGCTGATTCTTTGAAGTGTTAGCAAATAAAAAGGATTGTATGAGATGTATTTCATCGGGAAAGATTACGTTTGAACATGATATACAGCCGCGTAAAATAATAATTTACTTTGTTTAAAATGTAGAAATATAATTTTTTTAAATACACACTCGTTCAATTAAGATGCAGGAAACCTCAGCTAAAATATAATATTTACCCTGAGAAGCTATATACATCTTTTGACTCGAAAAACCCTGAAAAATAATGAATAAATAACTAAAAATAATAATATAAATCGAAAGAAAACAAAGTCGCATATGAACAATAGGAGGAGGAGGAGGAGCAGGAAGAGTTAAGAGGATAAATAATGTTGTCTAGTATCTTGTATTTAGTTAAATATCAACATTTTTCATGTCATGCACGTTCTACTTTTGCTGAAATTACATAGAGATGTTTTCCAGAGAAATGTATGAATGTGATGTTTAAAACACCATGAACCTAATTACGAAAGAGATGCGTAGATAACAAAACAAGCAATGTAAGCCAGTGTTGAGGCAATATCTTCGGTAGGATGCGAATTTTTAATTTATTTTTCATTTTTGACAATAACGGCACGTTATAAAATACATATTTATACATTATGAAGATTTTCCTTTTCGGATGAATATTTCATAAACTCGCTAAACCAAACAATCATTTTGAATTAACGTCTTTAAATTTCCTAATCTTGGAGAAAAAAATCAGTGTATATTGAAAACACTCACGTCAACAAAGGACGCGTTGATGTAGTCATTGTCATCCTCACTCAACGGCTCCAGTACGACTCTGTTTACATCATCTAAAAGCAAAACGTAAATTAGCCCAGGGACAGTAATTTGATAATCATATTGTTTGCTATTCCCATTTCGACATCATTCATCGAAGTTTATGTTAGTGAGATCCATCTCACCGAGTCAGAAAAGCATACAAAGCATATTTCAAATTTAAATAACTCCTTTATTTTTGATGAAGACTTTAAAAAAACAAAAAGAGTAGTGTGCTATGGATTGATCGTAATATACATATAATAGAGTATGCAAAATTGTATTCTACACTATGCAGATGATGTAACAGAGACTATATTCAAGTAGTATTCTATTACAGTCCATAAAGTCACATTAGTAATTCATGAGTATGATTCTATTTACATTCGTTATCTAAAAATGATTTACACACCCAAGGACCTTTATATATTTGTTGTCCAATGCGCTTTGCTGTATTTGGTACAATATATTCAAAGTAGTTCCAATTGTTGGAAAATAGACTTTCTCTAGAAGTGTAAGTAAAAGTTAACTTGTAAGCAATAAATTAGGTTTTCTATAACATCTAACATATTAGTTCAGTATATAAATTATACTATAGTATTGCTAGCAGTACAAGTTAAATTGAAATGTAATGCACAGTTTTTAAGAGACAGAATCTACACTTCAATAAATGCATGCCGCGCTTATATAGAACATTCATCTAAAAGGTCTCATAGTTGATTGTTGCAACTGAAATACAATAGACTCTTGTATTTAAACAACAAACAACACAAAGAAACAATCTGAGCATGGTAAACGTAACTTACATGCATAGAGGTGCTTGTATCTATTCTTGTTCCTATTTTCAGCACGAAGGGCAACAGTTGTCGGAAGCTGTGGGCCTGACGGAAGTTTCTGAAGAAAATAAAAAGTCTTATTATTCATCCCTTTCTTTTCTTGAAAATTATGTATCAAAAACAAATGCATTGGTATGGCAATAGGTAAAAAAAACTAATAGTAGTTCATATAGTTCTCAGTGGAATCGTATCACACCTTGATCAAAATCCCATGGTAGCATACTATATTAAAACTTTGGAAACCAACTGTTATACGAGGGGTATTTAACAAGTTCTGAATATTAGTGCGCTGTACAATAAAGTTCTTTATTAGTGCCCATTACGTCAGTGCAAGCCCTCAAAGTACTCCACATTCACATCTACACACTTTCTCAGTCTGATTATCCAGTTAGTTTTGCGCCGGTGCGTTGTCATGGAGTTGATGGATACCTCGATTACTGGTGCGCAGATGGTTTGTTCGGTATTGTTTCACAGCTTTTTGCAACACTTTGGAGGAATATAAACGTCCAGTGGCACGAAAAGAGTCAGGCACATGTAACTGGATGACCAGGCGTATTTCATCGATAAACAAAGCGTATAAAACTATCTTGATAGTCCGACTAGGCCGAGCGATTTGTAGTCTGTGCTAATTTTCACCAATTCAGACTTTATTATTTTCTCTTGAGTCTGGTTCAAAAAAGCAAATACATGTTTCATCACATGTGAAAATCTCATTGTGGTCACTTTTTATATTTGGTTAGTAGCTGTTGTATAATTTCAACCCGATTCTGTGTTTGATCATATGTCAACAAATGCGAGACCAGTCTTGCATAAACCTTTCTGAGCTTCAAATGATTTTTCAATGTTTTTTTAAACAGCAGATGAATTAATGCCCGTGATAATAGAAATATATTCCATCGTGTATCAATAATTTTCATTAATTGCCTCTTTAACAGAAGCCACTTTCCGCTCACAATCGTAGACAACGGTCTTCCAGAACGTGGGTCATCTTCCATATCCCCGACATGTTAGGTCACACGCATATATCCGGCGTGCTGTATGGGCACCTGCAGATTATCTTATAGAATGTTATTTTGTCTATTTTATAGAACGATATTTTGACAGGTACAAACAAATAAAAACGTTATAACACAATATTCAGCACTTTTCAAATACCTCTCGTATGTAGGAAAACTCTACAAGAAAACAAAAGCATGATGAAAGTAGATTGTGAAGATTCTAAGCAGCTCTTTGTTAAAAACGCAGCACTTAAAAAAATGAAACTATATACACTCACTCGACTTTATGATATTAAAGGATGAGACTGCAGTATTTATACAGACGTGTGTGTGTATGCGTGTGCGTTTGTTTGTCTTCTGTGATTATGAAATCTTGGTTTATTGGTTTTATGATTTTAACGCCATTTTTTAGCACATGATACGCCATACATGGCGGCCAGTATATCTGGTGAAGGAAGAACCTGGGAAAATCAAGGGAAGAACTACCGATCCACTGGAAGCTACTGGCAAGCTTTCTCAAACAACCACATTGGCCGAGCTCAAGACTCGAACCCACGCGGACAGAGGTGAGATGGCGGTGATCGGTAAAGGCGAGCGCCTTAGACCACTCGGCCACCCGGGGCCCTATGAAATTTTGCTTTAATCATCTTCCGTCATAATATTGACTGGTGGGCGATTGATTATTAGTGCTTTTTTAAAAGGATATTGTGATTGCTTCTACTACAGAGATTATTCTACTTTATCACAAGGATATTCAAGAGTGCTTGATAGAAGGTTTGGTGCATTTCTGGCATTAAAGTTAAACGAAGTAAATGGTATAAGATTCATACATCAAACTCGGCAGAAAAATATTTTTCGTCAAGAAATGTCTCCTGTACATAATCCCAAAACTTAGATAGTGGTATGGTTCCTTTAGGCAATGCACTTCCCACGTTGTAGTATGTTTCAGTATTCTCAATGACCACTGTTTTCCTCTGTTCTGAAATTGTCGTGTGCTTATCCCCATTTACTTCAATCCTGATATCATTGGCCGGCAGCGTACTATCGTCTGGATTGGACAAAAAAATCAAATATATAAGAAAGTTGTAACAAGCATCACTCCCCTCCGTAGCTATCTATCCATAATATTAGCCTTCAAACATTTTGAGATAGTATCTTCCAAAAATTATCCTAAACCAAGAAGCGGTGTCTTAAGAAACCCCACTTTTTTAGAATATAAGATAAGCTATTTCACGGAAATCTTTGTCTAAAGTTCATGACGAATGCAGACGGACAATACTGTCACAACTTCGCCTCAACTTTTGTGATATTTAAGGCAGAGGAGGAAATGTGTCAACAACAGTAACACAAAGAAATAATATATATCTTATATAATTCTAAGTAACTATAACGACACTGAATTAAGCACACTTATACAAAGACAACAATGTTACAGAAAAACATGTATAATCAAAATGGGAAAAACAAATTATAGTTATGATGAATTTATAAAACAATTCACTATATATGTCCGTTCATTTCTTCTTATCCCATACAGAAATATTCAAACAATTCTTCAGTCAAAAATTAAGAACTTTTTATTTCATCGTTTCCTTTTAAAGCAGAAAAGAATTACAATTATTGAGAAAACAAAGCACTCACTGATGCAGAATGATGTTGAATTCTCGTAAACATCGGTGTCATCCTTCTTTCTAGATAAAGCTGGTGGACTTGGCACTTGCGATGGTAGTTGTTTCCGTTTCCTTCAAAATTAAAGGGTTTACACTAAGTAAGACGTCTAAAGTGTTTATTTATTTATTGTTTTTTAAACACACACTCTTTTGAGTTCGATGTAATTAACTGTTGATTTGCACTTCAATAAATGTAGTGACAAACTCAGGAGACTTGTGATCTTGTGACCTTGAAATGCCAAATCAGATTCAACTTATAATTGACACTTTAGAACAGAAACAACATAGGGAATAGTGAAATACTGAAGTGTTGAAACATGTAATGTATACATACAACAGCAGCAGTTGGACTTTAAATGAAAGAGAGGAGTGACTTACTATCAGAAAACGCAACGAGTACAACTTTTATATTGTGTGTATCAGCATTGCATTAAGATATAACGCCATGAAATGAAATGAAATAAACACATAAATCATACAGTGTGTCACTTATCTGTATTACCATTACTATGTTTGGTTATTAAATCAGATGTCGACTACAGATTTTCATTTATGAAACATTGCTTACATTGATACAATCAAGGTTCTATCCTCTATAACCCTGATTAAATTAAGCGTCAGTTTCTTTGCAGTTTTTCACTGTCAACTGGAAGATATTTTAAAACTATGTTAATAATAATGTTAATATTAAACCGTTTCACAGAATTATGTGCTGGAGATAGATTTCTCAAAATCCACTAACCTTCTTTGAATAAGTATAAAAATAACGATGGCAACGATGGCACCAACTATGACAACAACAGCACCAACTGAGCCACCAACAATACCAGCATCTACACGAGTATCAGGTCGCTGGATCCCAACTGAAGCTGAAATATTTTAAAATATATATATATATATATATATATATATATATATATATATATATATATATATATATATATATATATATATATATATATATATGCGTGTGTGTGTTAGATTATTTGTGTACATTTGTGTGTCTTGGCAATTGTAATTGTAAGACTCACATTTTTAATCTTCAGAGCATCGCAAAATCGAAAAAAAAGTCCAAAATAATATTTTTCTGAAATACAAAGTTGTCAAAGGAATGTTGCAAACTTACAAGTCAATTTGTCTGACGTATAACACAGTGAACCCCATTTATGTACGTCAGTAACTTCTGTTGCACCACTTTGCACTTTTTAATTTTTGATTTAAACAAAGATTGTAGATACATTATGTAAAACATCACCTGAGTGTTAAACCCTAAGAAATGTGATATTATTAACTGCATAAAAAACGTTCAGTTTCAAAATGTATGTTCGTCATAGTGCACAAATGTAGTGACAAATAAAAGGAGTACCATTAACTAAAATCCGCTTGAGACAATTAATGGTTTTTTTTTCTCCCTACGATGGGAAATGTCATCCAACCATCTGTGTTATTGTTATAGAATTTACACTGAACCGATACATAAGTATTCTAGTATTTTATGTTGCTACTGCTGTGATATGCGAGTTAGTGCATTTCCCTACTAATCTAGCTATATTTATGTCATTCTTTTATATCATCCCTGAAGGAATTCTAAACTTACATATATCACATTTAGGTCCTTGCCAGCTGGGCTGACAACCAGTATCCCACATACAGTTTCCTGTGACACTGTCACAAGTTTCATTTAGGCATTTCCCACACAGAAGTACACAATTATGGCCGTAATGTGTCGAATCACAAACTGGAAGCGAAAAGGGTACCTTGTTAAACCAGTCTGACTTCTCTTTGGAAGAAAATTGTGTCAGTTTGTATGAATGAATACTAGAATAGACGCAATTAACAGCAGACATGAAATTTTTAAGAAAAAGCATCATGCTGGTATCGTCACGTGGTTGTAATTTGAATATACATTTGTTTTGTTTTTTAACTAAAAATGTTAGTTTACACTTGAGTGGAATAAAAATGAGCTTCGAATAAATGATAACTTTCAAGTTGCAGACGACCTATAAAGAATGAAATAAAGCTAAGAGCATTGACAGAGGTTCAGCCAATCACTGGATACAAAGACAATAAAAAATACTAAAAATTGTGATTTGGGGATGCATGTTAAAATACTTTTTAAATTTTAGTTTTAGGTACATAGAATGAAGCTCATACTTTTCACGCAACACAAAAACCAATTGAAAATTTACGCTGCGTGAGAATGAGTAAAGATTACACTTTTACATAACAACATGTATATGCAAATATGGATAACGTAAATATGTTATAATTATGAAGGTGAAAAACGATAAAAAGCCCCAGGTATTTGTGACTGTTGACAATCTTACTCTTGTCGCACTTTTCTCCATGCCAACCCCTGGAACACAAGCCGAATGGACAGGTGCCCTCAACCTTGTCACAAATTGCAGAGTGTCTACATTGACCACACTCTATGCTGCAGTTGCCGTAGAAGTGATCATCACAAGCTGGAAAATATTTTCCGAACATTAGCAAAGAATTTTGAAGTTTCAAATGTGTTATAATAGTTATGTGTCTTCAAATTGATAAGAGAAATATGTAACGTGTAAGAAATGTAAATAGAGCCAACTGTTGTCATTGTCTCGAGGATAAGTTCTTGTTTCAATGTCATAACTCCCGTGTTAAAGACGTTCTCTATTTTGTAATCACAAAGTACTTCACCACGTATCTTGTACGAGACGAATTTGACACGTCTGATTGAAATTCGTACGGTTGTTTAGAGAGAAGATTTATGATGTCACAAGCACGCAGTAGATGATGTAGTACCTATCACGTTCACTCATCTAGCAAATATGTAAAATGTTAATACAATTATTTTCTTCCTTCACTCTAAAACATTAAACCCACAAACTCAAAAGTAAATGACACTGAAGTTATATCCTTTTTAGACCTGGCTTAATACATTGACAAACATGCAGGAGAGATGACCTAATGATGAAAAAAAAATCAAAGAAGACAACAATTAAATGAAATAGAAATGTCTCTGAAAAGTCATATTCTTTTTTGAGGATAAAGCTAGAGCTAATCTTGACAAATGCTTACGTTTATCACGCTTTTCTGTTTTCCACCCATCCGTACATGCACCGTCGTCACATCGACCACTGACTTTGTTGCACGGCTTTCCTCTAGCGCATTTCCCACATGGTGTAGAACAGTTACCATAAAAAAGGTCATCACACTCTAAATGCACATTAGAAAATTGAAATACATTCAAGGGATTTAGAAAAACTGTTGGGACTAATTTTGGATAATTTAATACAGCGACTGATTTTATGTCCAAATTAATCGATGACATAAAGCACAGATCATCAAAGCAATAGCTTTGTCACAGCTTGAGAACACAAATTGACTAGAAGATGCTGATAAAGAAAAATGTAAAATTATCGAAAATGTTGTCCTTTGATACATTTTATGATGAAGGCGATAAGTTGGATTATGATCAGTAGAAACCATGATATGCATTGCTGTAGGACATTGAACCCACGCAAGGGTCACAATGTTAGGCGAATTTCTCCTCGTAAAAATGCTGACCGCGAAGGTGACTTTTCCCTATTTGACATCGACGCATACGATATATTACTTTCCTGTCAATAAAAGCCGAAATCAAGACGGTTAATCATCGCTAAGGATGTAGTTGTAGAAACACAGGACATTTTTTTAAAAAACGAAGCAATTTCTCTTCATTAGTAAGAGCATATAAAGTTAGGTTTACAACGAAGAATATTTTGTTACTAGTAGATGGAGTTTGCTACTTCTATATCGATAAACGTTCCATTTCAGTATCAGCATAAACCCAAATATTACATACTTTAATGATGTCACAATCATAATCTTGTGTCATCGAGTGCACTTATATTATATAAATGTATATCACATTGCTTGTTTTCACGGGCAAACCGTGTCACATATATATAAGAATGAAATAAATAATAATGGGCTCGATAAATCACCCCTCTCGGGTTGACTATTTGAGACAACTACAACATAAGATGGAAAGAATCGTACATCGTTATATCTTTTATCTTTTAAGAATACACATACCTTGCTGACATTTCTCCTCTTTCCATCCATCCCGGCAGCCTCTTGGACAGTTCCCTGTTACTTCGTCACATACATCACGATCCATACAGTTACCGCACCGTGAAGAACAATTCATCCCGAAATAAAAGTCGTTGCAGCCTGCAGTAAATGGAAATCTTGTACAACATTTTAACTCAGTATTATGACTATTTGCTTCTGATTTAAACTATTTTCTCACATTATTTTATGATCCAATATGTTTCAAGCATGTATTTATTCCAAATAATGTCCTTACGAATAAATTAGGATTGTTTAGTTCAAAATCAGCTTTTCCATCTAAATTTTGCAAAGATCTATTATAGAAAATAATACTGTCATGAGACTGTTGAGGCGCTGAAACGTTGTATGAACTTACCATTTTCGCATCTGTATCCCTGTTGTCCTGGAGGACAAGAACGACACCTTCCTGTATCATGATAACATTCACCTTGGTTACAGTAGTCACATGACTCATTGCATCTATTTCCAAAGTAACCCAGCGGACATTCTGATGGGATAGCAAATAGAAGTGGTTTCAACAATAAAAAGTGACACCAACAGAGTAAGAGTGTTTGTGTGTGTGATCATCAGTCACAGTTTGTTTTTTCCCTCACATCGATGCGGTGAATGACGCAGTCTTTTACGTCAGGCATACAAGAATAGTCCAATAGTCCAAGTCAGGCATACAAGAATAGTCCAATAAATATGAAGTCATTATACTTAAATAATCTGCATATGCCTTAGCTTTTTTTGTAAAAGAATCTATACATAAATTTTGTTTAAAAAAAGACTTACTTACGCACATTATACCTCCGGTATTTCAAAACAAGGTCACAAACTTAAGGCTTTCACGAATTATATATATATATATATATATATATATATATATATATATACAAGGACACAAAAAATTTTACACCCACAAAACAAACACTAAATACAAAAGGCAAGACGAATGCTTGACTTATATATGTTTAAATGATGGGGAAATAAACAAACAAAGAATCAACAAAAGAAGAAAGAAAGAAGACAAAATTAAAAGTCGGTCTAAAACGGATAAACCAAATATCTCTGAAATAAGCCCACAAAATAATAACTTGGGAAGTTAGAGACCCCTTGTTGCATGCCCCCTCCCCTACCCCCCCCCCCGCCATGCAGGGACAATGCAGGAGCTGCGGGGACGGTAGTTACGCCTCTGAAAGGGTACGTGTTTTAGAATGCAAGCAGCTTAACTGGTGTATTAGCTTAAAATAGCTAAAAATATTTAGATAACTACAACAGGAGAGGTTATATTTTCTGGCCAGTACTAGTATCTATACATTCTATCTTTAAAAATGAGGCACCAAAGCATTAGACGCTTGAACTTTATTGTGATATTTAGCAGAATTCATTAGCGTTTTTGAAATTTCTAAGAATAAATTCATTTTACATTGTGACTTCAAGTGTTACGTCAATAGGTTTCATGGCCACGTCCATGTATTAAAGTAGCCTATGTACAGCACCGACAACGTAACTACCGTTGGAATGTACCCAAGGTATCTCCTCGTTTGTTTTGTTCTTTTGTTTGCCCTATTTAATGAAGGGAATCCGTGCAGCCTGGCAAATCTGACAGCGACAAAATCCCCGATTAATTTCTCTCATGTTATAGGTAAATATGATTCTTGCATCTGTGGAATTTTCAGAATTTGCTCTATCTTCGTCAGCTTCTTAAAATTTACAACAACAACAAGAACAACAACAACAACAAAAATCCTCGTTTATCGATTTATCAGATGCTTAAATATATTTTTGCCATGATTGCATATATGGAAATAAAAACGCTAGTACATTTTTTGTGAACTGCTGCTCTTTGTTCGTAGTTAATTGTATTTTTGCTTGTTTTTCTTCATGTGCATTTAAAAAATGAGAATGTGGCAATGCTAAATAATGATAATGATAATAATTTTTATTGTAATTTCAATTATTGTTCTTGTCACATTAAGGAATTTTCTCTCTTGTTAACTTCAGGTTATGCCATGTCGTTGATTCTTGACGACGTTTTGTCACTGTTGTGAGTTAGAATTTAAGATATTTGGTGAACAGAAATGCATTTGATATTAATGAAGCCAAGTGTTAAAATGTTCTAGCAGTGAAAATCTTAAATTTATATTTGAGAAGTTAAATCAATTATTTTTAGAAATTTACTCAGTATTAAACAAGAACACGCTTCTCAACTTGAGTTTGATCTTCGACAAAACGAATTGTGAAATAATTAAAGATGATTTCATTCACGTAAATCTCTGTTAGTGTCAACGCTCACTGCACAGACTTGCATTTTGTGAATTTTCGTTAAAACCTTTCGGGTATGGAATATTTCCCAATAATGTGATCCGAGATATTAGAAAAAAGACAATATGTTTCATGTCACATATAGCTGTCTTACCTTGGCAAAATCCCGTTAACTTGTTGCACGATTTCCTAGGACAATAGTCACAATTTTCTCCGCAGTTTTCGTAATGTCCTTCATCACAATCTATAAAAAAAAGAAAAAAATAATATTATTTCACTTGAAATAAATGCTAACATGATGTTGCACTTTTATATTTTAAATCAAGAAACTAGCGTGACACTTTCGTATTAAGAGGGATCGATACTCAACAAGAACACAATACGTGTTTTCATACCAACCATCAGGGCTGATAACACAGACGACCGCTTTTAATAACGTCCCTTTGGTATTAATGATCTTCATGTATAGCAACTTCTTCTATAGAATTCTGATATATGCTCTACATCGTTTAAGATGAACAACGTGACCTAAATAAACACAGCGTGTTAGTAGCGACGAGCGGCCATTGAATTCGACAAGGCTATTGCACAGCAAAATACAACCAGAGTGTAATCAATGATTACATAGCTCACCTCTACCTAGCTTTTACTAGCCACTGTAAACATTAGTGTGCAGAAAGTAAATTCAGACTAGTCATATTGGCCCAGTTTCTAACTAAATTTCTTTTGTAAGTCTTTTATATTTGCAATTCAACTTTTAATATTTATAAAATGAAAAGAATTAATTTTTAATCGGCACTATATAGCCATTATTGTGCTGACATACTGTGAAAGCATGTACCTATCTAACTACCTACCCACCTATTTACCTACCTACCTGCGTAATACTATGTCAGGGCATAACAGGCACACAGCAATAAAAAACATTCTATTTTATGATATAAAATAAAAGGTACTATAATAAGTTCATTTAAAAAAAAGATTATTGCTGTTTTCGCATTATTTTTTTAAAAATGATTGTTGTTAAAATCTGCTTGAGAAGCTATTATCAATGTCCACCCCAAAAAGCCAGATTTTACTGGGTAACCATGGAGTGAGAGTGAGCAGTACATTGTTCATGCATCAATAATTATATCGATTAGGCACCACTGGTGAGGTCTCACGTGAAAAGCATCCATTATGCAATCCACTCATCTAATTCATATACTCATTTACATGTACAATACACAATTAACCTGCTGAAGGTAACATTTGACAATATATATAAAGGTATAGTCACTAATATGGAAGGTTTACCATTGAATAAACATATGTATCCCTATTTCCAACTGCACTGGTTATAAAGGGTTTTTTTAAGCAGTCTAGGAAATATATAGGTCTAGCGTGGATGAATCTATATGATCATAAGCACAAACGCTTAACTCATGTTAACAAAGCTTAACGAGGAGGTCACAGTGACCTTCTATGGTTTTAAGGGTGTGTTAGTAACAAAGATGCATCCAAATAATTAAGTTCCCTTTAACGTGAAATTTCAACAGTCACTGAAGCATGAAATATAGGTCAATGAGATATCATTTTGCAAAAAAGATGTAGCACCTATCAAAATGTATCCACTCACCAAGTTTCACGATTCTAGGTAGGATAGTATGTATATAACATACCAACAACTCATATGGTTTTGTGATGAATGCAAAAACTTAACGAAAGTCAGTAACAGATGAAACATCGGTCTCGATGAGCCTCTTCTGTTGTTAGAGT
Organism: Margaritifera margaritifera; assembly: GCA_029931535.1. Lineage (NCBI taxonomy): Eukaryota > Metazoa > Mollusca > Bivalvia > Unionida > Margaritiferidae > Margaritifera > Margaritifera margaritifera. Next base: position 31,392 of record JAQPZY010001399.1, on the reverse strand, counting down.
GTGATAGTAACATAAATTCATATCATCATTAATTTTACGATTCTAGCATAAACAGTGTCCGAGAATTGAATATCTAACACAAAATGTAATCTAACTCAGTCAAGCATAAAATATGGGCCATAATGACTTACTCCTAAAATGAGGAATAGCGCTTATCAAGATGCATCCACTCACCAAGTTTCATGATTTTAGATAGGATAGTATACACAAAGCATGCCCAAACTCCTATGTGGTAATTAGCTAAAGAAAAAGCTGAAGCTAAGCCAGTAAAATGTGAAATGTAGGTCACAGTGACCCATTCTGATATGACTGTGGTAATAAGAGAGATGTATACAATCATATAGTTTAATGATTAAGCATGAACAGTAAAACCAACAAACTGAACCAAAGTCAATGAAATGTGAAATATTGGTCCCAGTGACCTACTTTTAAGATGAGAGTGCAGTACTCATCAAGATGCATGATAAAACCAGGTTTCATGAATTCAGGTATAAAAGTATTATACAGTAGATGAAAAAACAACCTGGTAATGAGCTAAATGTAAAAACTTAACATAAGCCAGTAAAATGTGAAATGTAGGTCACCATGACCTCCTTTTGTTGTAAGGTGTGGTTCTAGTAGAGATGCAGACAATCGTCTAGTTTGATGACTCTATCATGAACAGAACATGATAAATAAACTTATAACACAATTTAGTCAAAAGTCAGTGGAACATAAAATATGGGTCACAGCGACATACTTTGCAATGATGCTATAGTACTCAACAAGATGCATCCTATCACAAAGTTTGATGAATCTCTGTATAAAAGTATAATATGCAGAGTGCAAATAACCTTTTTGTTTATGAGTTTAACGCACAAACTTAACCTAAACCAGAATGTGAAATGTAGGCCACAGTGACATTGTGTTGTGGTAACGGTGTGTGGTCCCAATAGAAATGCATACAATCGTCTAGATTGATGATTCTTCCATGAACACGGTTTGAGATATAAACAAAAAACACAAAATTTAATGAAGCATAGACGATTGTATGCATTTCTATTGGGACCACACACCGTTACCACAAAAGAATGTCACTGTGGCCTACACACACACACATATATATATATATATATATATATATATATATATATATATATATATATATATATATATATATATATATATATATATATATATATGTGTGTGTGTGTGTGTGTGTGTGTGTGAGGAATACATCACACTTGTTGTTTTGAAATAAATGTAGTATTTTGATGTGACGAAGAAGAATATCGTAGCTAATGACGTCTTTAACTGAATTTAAAGATATTAGAATTTGTGTCAGCAAAACTCTGCCTTCTTTACAAATATGCCTAAATGACGTTTTATTCAGTCGGCGATTTTGTGATCATGGGAACTTGCAAAGGAAAAACATAGCTTTAAAAGTAAGATATAGCCGCTCTGCTGTTTAATATACAGCAGTTTAGACTTATGAAAGATTGTGCCAAAAATAAGGAAATGTATTGTATCTCCATGCATCGTACAAGACAACCTAAAGCATTCCAATCACAGTGTTACAAGCAGCGGCCTATACGAAACAACATCATATAGTCCCGAACTGTTGCTATGGCATACTTGCCATATTATGGCTATCGATATATAGAAAGTAGTGTTTCACATGAAGATCCTACAAATCAAATTTGCCATAAATCAATAATTAACAATTTGCAACGATAGGGTAGTGCTCGAAGAAGCCAGGTGTTTGAATAAAACAAAGATTCATTAAAAAAAATGTACAAAGAAAGAGTTTGTACAAAGAAGAAAAAGTATTGAGAAGTGTTCCGACCTCCAAAGACTTGAACTTCGCAAAGAGTCAAGACGCAATTGTTCCCCTGCAGGTCGATCTTAACAAAGCGTGCTGTAGCGTCCGGCTTTAGACCTGGTTTTACAACTAGTGGAGTGTCTTTACTTGTGTATTTGTAGCGCTCTTCAAATGTAATATTATCTTGGCTGAGTGAAATTCTGAAGTACCGCAGTCTTTCATTCACTGCAATAATAAACTCATATAAATAGACAACAATTTTGTTTACATTGAAAGTACGGTTTTCATTAATGCTTTGTCATTGATTGTGATTTCAAATGTGAGGATAAAATATATTGGTATAATAACAGTTTGTAGTATTCATGTATTTCATTTTGTTCATCTAAAGCATATCTATATGCATCACACCATATACGTTCAACATGACGACTAAATGAAACTCTGTGTACATGATTGTATGAGGGAGTCTCTCTCTCTCTCTCTCTCTCTCTCTCTCTCTCTCTCTCTCTCTCTCTCTCTCTCTCTATATATATATATATATATATATATATATATATATATATATATATATATACACACACACACACACAAAACAGTGTGGAAAGTGTTATCCTGGATCCTACAAGAGAATGCTTAATAACATTAACATAATTTTAAATACGAAGAAATAATATCATCGTAGAGGTTAGAGAATTATTAATTTGTACTCAACGGAGATTCGAACCCAGGTCAGCGGGTTAAGGCACCCATCGCCTTGCCTGCATGCACCAACCCCCATACGCTCTCGACCATGCACACATTACCAAAACATGATGCTACAAAGTCGCTGGTATAGGCATTCGTGCGTAGCAGACCCATCTATTGACCCATTAATTAATTCTCATCTAAGTACACACTAACCCCGGATTCCTATGACAGAAATCAAATTATATAGGGGTTATTATAGATAAATACTACATCTGGATCCTACAGGACAATGCTTGATAACGTTTAATTCTCATCTAAATACACAATCACTCCGGATTCCTACGACAGAAATCAAGGTATATAGTATATTAATTCTCATCTAAGTATAAAAATCAAGCTCTTTGTCACGAGAAGAAACAACTTACATCCACAAAATAAACGCGAAACACAAAAACCAAGAATAACCCAGACTATTATATGTTTGTAAGAAAGGAGAAATCTACAAACAAGAGTTAGATAATGGAAAAACAGAAAGAGGAAACAATATCTGGGAAATAAGACAAAGAAGATATATTATTCCTTTTACGTTGCTATACCGTTTGAAGTGACCCACTCATAGAAGCTCATCGTCACAATCTGAGGTCGCTCAACGAAATAGCGGTATCATCTAACGTTCTTAATGCAAGCACATTTTGTTTTAGGTTACATAAATAATGAGCTATACATGTACAGAACACGCTTTGCAAAATGTATATTTTTGGCATAATATATAACCTATTACAGCTGCAACTATGAGAAACAAAAACAGGATTGTTAGAAATAGGTTTGTTGATACTTAGCTAGCAATACGATAGTTTGAAATTAGCGAAATGATTAAACATTTTTAAATATGGTATATTAACGGGTGTTTTTGAGCAACAGGCTAATATAAATTAGCTTTTAAAAGTTAATTTAAAAAGCATCTCTGTGATAGTATGGTTGATTTCTTTTAAAAGAATATTCCTGTGTTTGGTGTTTGACAAAGTTTTGAAGTTAAAGGTTCTATTTAAAGTCAAACGTGTTTAGTTATGTAGTGTGTATATTTTCTATACTTTTGTGGCTTCACACTCTCTCATTCCAACATGATTTTTTAACTGTCTTTCCTCACGCTTTCTATGATCAATTTCTGAAGCCTGCCACGTATGCATTTTGTAATACTTATTGATTTAAAGCATCATATCGTTAAATTTATTCCAATTCCTGACGATTGCATTTAATGTGTCTAAATATAATACCTACACAATTGATCAGTAGAATCATCCTGTCTGTTGAATATGCGAAACCACTGTATTATAACGGGTGCTTGTAGATCCAGGAGCCACCAAGGGTCTCTTGTTAGTTGTGTACATGTGGTCCATGATGGCGGCGTAGATCTCGTGTCACCATCCACAGACTGATTAGGATACCATGTCTCAAACATAGATGATTGATACGCAGGCTTCCCGTAAGCCAAGTTCCTTCCTTTAATAATAATAACAATAATGAATATATCATCATCATCATCATCAACAACAACAACAACAACAACAACAACAACAACAACAACAACAACAACAACAAAACAATAATAATAACTCATTTTCTGAAAGTAGACAAAATAAAATTATGATATTTTTAAGTACACTAATTGTTCCCGTACATGCTCCTTACAGCAAGGATTCCCCGAACAAAGAGCGTTGAAACAACATGGGACGAGGTATTAAGCAGAGAACTACGTACACAATGTTCATCAAGAATATAAAGTCAGTGAGTCATGTCTGAAATGTGAGTTTTGTTATAATAAGAAAATAAGCACCCTAAGTTCGGTAACATTGCCTTATCAAATAAACAGGCATACACAAGCTTAATTTTGTTCTTACCCCAATTTAAAAAAAGGTCCAAGAAGCAGGTGAAAACTGTAAATTTGCAGCAGAATATATTCTTCTATAAATAAAAATTGATCTAATTTTATATTTGATATTCTACAAAAATCTTGATGCATCAGCATGTAAGTAGCTATTGCAAGCACATATAGTATTGAATATTAAGACAAAGCATGAATTTAACTTTATATATTAATTTCTTCCTGCTCAGTAAAAATCATGAGAAAACATCATCATTAAATCCCACATGCAACAAATCCATTCTGTTACAACTTCTGATGTTCATTTCTACAGCATACAACTCCTTCATTAGATTGTTCCTAATGAAGAAAGTAGACAATGTTTATTTATTTTATAAAGTAGTTAAGTAACATTGGACAATGAAAACCTTGCTCTATTGTTCTTTAATGTAAATCTTGATTACCTGCTGGAAATCTGACTTCACAAACTAGTAATCTGGTGTCTGGTCCCTCAGAGGTAATGTTTACGTACTGTCCGTAAAGTGGGCTGTCACACTTTACAACAAAGGTCTGTTGTCCATTGAGGTCGTTTACAGAGCTGCATAAACTGTTATTGTCATTACTAACAACACTGATACGGAAAGGTCGTACATTAACTGAAACGGAAGACCATATACTGAGAGAAAGAGGCCTTAAAGATTGGCAGTGACAATCTTAAGAAGAAACACAACTTATCCCTTGCACAAATTCTGTTTAAATGTCTCTTTTATTATTATTATTATTATTATTCGCAAGGAATATTACCCTTTTCTGGGAATATTACAGGGATATAAAGTAGGGGTATTGTGATATTCTCCGCCTGTCTGTCCATTAGTCTGCTGCCAAATCTCCTAAATCTCTAGGTGGAATTTTACAAACTTGGTAATATATTAGCCAGATAGTACTCATGCGCAAGAGGGTACCCTTCTTGACTTTCTCCTCTAGAGTCTCGGGTAGAGGGTTAAAGGTCAAATTTAAGGAATTTACTCCAGCAACGGCATTCGATTTCTGATTCCTGGTTCATGGTCGGCTTTATACGAAGATAAAAAGGATTTGTCATAATGAGCCAGGGCTGTAGCTCTGGTTATTATATTGTATTGTGATGATGATTTCGATGACTGTCATATTTATTAATAATTGTATTTCATCAATAACACTTATTTTTTAAAATTGAAAATAATGCTAATGTGAAAATGGATTCTAGCAATAAAATTTACGATACCTGGATCTGAAAAGATAAGATGAATTTCCGTAATCTTTACTTCCCGTCCGAAATAAATTGTCACATACGCAGAATCAAAGCCTTGTTGGTTCCGGTATGGACAAGTACCTCCACTTCCATCAACAATGTTTTGTGTATTACTCAAGTGGTTACTAGAGGCTGATGCCCCATGGGCAATGTTGACTGAAAAAAGGAATAGAGGTTAGTTATGGATAGTAGAAAAAAGTTGGCAGGTCTCAATTATTTTCGTTCTGAACACACATTTGGTATCTGGATATACATTGTAATATGCATATATTTTCATCCTTAGTGAACGTAAGAAGTCAAGTGCAATTTGTGTATTCAGATTTTTTAAAGCAACAAAGGTGTTCTGATGTATTTACCGACTTGATCATGTTTAAGGATGATATTATACAGGAACCACTTTCTTTATAAGAAGTATGAAGACTTTATCCAACTCAACGATTTCAGGAAGGTAGGGGTCGATAAAAGGTCTTATTATTTTGCTCGCATCAGCTTAAAGCGACTATTGTGTGGTTTCGGAAGATTCCATGTTTTCGATAGCAGATGCATTCTGACCTCCCACCCCCATATAACTGTCAAAGTATCTAAAATGGTGTCGGAACGGTTTGAGGAAACTCTGAGTAATGTATTAACAAGAATAGAATTGCTACTTTAGAAAATTACCAAAGAGAACGCGAATGAAATATTGCATGAAACATAAATTCAAACTACATGAAACATTTTTTCTCTTCTTTCAGGCTTATAATTAGATACAAATCTTACAGTCTGTGCTAAGAATGAACCAACATGAAATTAACTTGAATGATGTCTTGCCTGCTTCGCCCGTATAGCACATAATCCCAAAAATTAGCATAGCCAGCTTAGCACGAAAAGCTGGTCATTACAACCACAATTTGATGTTTATGGGTGTTAACATGGTAGCTAAATTTGAATCGATACATGACACACTGCATGACCATACAGCAACATTGTCCACGGAAATGGCTTACAAGTATATCAAACTACAATATATGTATATATATATATATATGAGAGAGAGAGAGAGAGAGAGAGAGAGAGAGAGAGAGAGAGAGAGAGAGAGAACGTTGTAGTGTACACTTTCTCTTGGTAACATATTAAATGACCCCCATGATCACATTACACAACAAATGATTTGATTTATCTATTGCTCTGAATATTTGGGATCAAAACTGCTTTACTCCCTGGAGAATACATTACTGTGCATTAAAAAGATTTCATAATCATCGGCGAAAGCAGTAAATAGTGTTCTATTACTCAGACTACACAGTGATGCGTGATGCGACCATATTACTCGTAGTCATGCTCTATTTTTAGATACGTCTAAACTTGTCCTTCTTTCAACGTGGTTTTCGACCTTTTAACAGTGAATAATCTTAATTTCAAAAATTTTCGATATTTTGAATCTGACAGAAGAAAAACAAATTCAAAGTAAAATGTATGAAAATTTAAAAAACAGTGCTCATTGAAGTTTCACCCCTAATTTTAGCTGCCAACATTAAAAATGGAAATTTGGACAAATATATTTTGAGCCGATCCTATAAAGTGTAAGATGTATTTACGCAGACAGTATTTGTTTATTGATTCTATTTTAAGCAAATTATTGTAAGTTTTCATTTATATCATGCATTTTACTTTAAAACTGCTGCCTTCTACATTTCCGCTGACCCTATTCCGCACCCCACTCCCCACTATGTATGAGCAGGAAGCCAAAAGAGGATATGCTACATGATATCATCGATAAAAATAGATTTTTTTTTTTGTCTTGTGCACTGCCTTATTTATACTTAGTTAGAGACGGGTACACTATTCTGCTTTTGTAACATAACTTTGCCTTTCTTAAATGTGCTAAAGACAGTTCAATATTGTCGAACACACCATTCTATTTACAGTGTATCTGCCTGTCACACCATTGTGCTATTATATAATGTATCTTTCTTCATGAACGCGAGAAAGGCAATCTAAGAACAAAAGTACTCTTTTACTTCAGGAAATAAAATCAGTCACAAAATACCCGTATGTAAAAAGACAACAATCAAATAAAGAGGACGTTCTAGAGTCCTCTAATAAGTAGTCATATTAATATGACTATGACTATTGTAATGTGCCCACATAAACTGCAAAATATTTTACTTTTCTGAATCCCACAGAAACTTAACAGAAAATGATTAATGTGAAAGGTTAGGAGACGCGGCGGCTCAGTGGTTAGGGTGCTGTGCTGTCGACCAGATGGGTGCAGGTTCGAATACCGCGCAGGCCAGGCTGAGATAGTCGTGATGAGGTGTCTCTGGGCGTTTTACTCTTATTGCCTCGGCAAAATATAGCCTTTCATGTTTTAATATGCTGTTAAACGCCAATTAATAAATTATTTGAATCTTTTCTTTTTACATACAAACAGACAACATGTGTACACTTACCATACTGATAGCCCGACCCCATCCACTCAGCATCACATTCCACGTTCGGTGGACATTCTCCCGTCACCCTGCCACACTGGTATGTTCCGCAGTGACATAGGTATTCACACGATGGCCCGAAGCGGGGAAGATTGTGTGGCCCCTTGTTACAGGTTTGGGAAATGTGTTATCAATGACGTAACTTTAAGGCCTTGATATACGGAGCTAAAACTCTTTTAAGGTCACACTTTTTTTCTACAGTGAAAAGGTAATCATACAGAGAGACCGTGTGATACTAGGGATTGCCGTGGGCTAAAATTACTGTCACATTGTACAAATACAAATTTCCGTGCTGTATGCACATTTTCCATGAACAATCGGAAGCCGAGAACATGTGGCGTCAGATTCAGGATTCCACATCGCACAACCTTCAGTGGTATTGTATGTGAGAATGCCTTAGGCAATTGCCCACAGTTACAATAAAACCTGATTAATAAATGAACTTTCACTTGGTATAATATTCAGTACCAATCTTGTATGTTCCCGTACCTGAAACATACTTTTAGATGCAAATACCATACACCTTGATCAAACACTGATTATTTGGCAGTAAAATGACATGAGAGCTCCGATACCTCCTTTGTACTTGCTTTTTAACATGATAATAACTATATGCTGGAATCAGTGAACATAGTCATACTTTGCAAAATATTTATATATATGTGTGTATCAGTCTGTATGCTTGTCAATTTACCATTCTTTAATTAACAATCGATTACATGGTTTCTTTTACATTAACCTTGTTTTAATTTTCATTTCAAGCTGTTGCTGTATTGATTTATCAATAGCGATTGTTGCTTCTGTGATTGGTTCGTATGGGAAAGAATAATTAAATGTGATTAAAACCACATTTCCCCTGTTACTGTAAAGGGATTTGCATTTTTTTTTACACAGGATAAAGAAAATTAGGTCCTTAAGATAAGAATAAAGATTCTGAATATCTATTCTAGGTTTTGATCAGAAGCGACCCAGTTTGAAAAATAGTTTTAGATGATGTCCAAACTGAAATTATCAGAACTAAATCATCAGCCTGTACATTTAAGCAAACATAAGTTTCTCGTGACAACTGCTGCTTATATTAACGGCATATTAAAACCTAAATGTGTATGGTATAAGATAAAAAAACATCGCACATCATGAAATAGAAATACCACACTCTTAGTGGTGTACTATACAAAGTTACCACTGTGTCATAACTTTTACTTAATACATACTCTACTCTCACACATCGGTATCACCGTCCTCAGGCGTCTGTATGTCTAGATCGTTAGACGATCAAATGATTGTGGTACATTCTAACTTTCAAATTTGTATTACAAAGACATAACACGAATGTATGTACAGATTCCTAATAAGATTTTATATAGTCCGTTTTCTAACGTCATGACGTCAAGTGACCAGGCGGCTTATTAATATTCAGGCACGTTGAGTGATTGGATGAAATACAGACGTTATTTTCACTATTTGCAGTGGATTCTGGTGCAAGTAGACATGGGATAGGTTGTAAATATATATTTACTTTATATATGAACGACGCGAAAATTTCTAACTCTCAAGAAACCCGTTAGATACCTAGGTGTAAAACATTTTGATGAGGTTGATAAATTCCTGTATTAAAATCAGTCAAAGCCAATAGTGATTTTATTCTGTGACTTAAAATGTTCTAATACTATTTAGACAACGGTGTTCATATTGAATTTTACAAATATGAGTCAGGCTGACAATATGTATGGATATTTCTGCCAAAATAAATATTTTCATAATAATCCAGAAATGTAGCCCTTAGTAAAGACCTAAATCACATTGTTAAAATTAAAATTTTCGAATTCCTGCATCTACTTCTTAATTTGTCAATTTCTTCTGCAATTAGTAATATTTAAAAAAGCTGATGAATGAATTAAGGAAGATACTACGAAAATTAAACCTTGCCTCGTTTTGTGTTATTTATTCCAATTTTCATATTGATGTAATGGAGACAAAAGTATGGATGTTTTCACAAAAATTAAACAAAGTATTGTATACAAATTTCGTTTGCTTTGACAAATTAGGGTAATTATAGAAATTCATGAAGAATTTAACAGCAAAAATTAAGTAAAATTCTGTGGCTATTTTTCCCGATATTGTTATGCCTAAACTCTATTATTAGGCGAAAGTATGGAGAGACAGAAGACGGGCAAACCGACGAAAAGAAGGGAATGTTAAATGTGTTTCTGATTTGTGAACATGTGAAGCTAAGCTGGATGACATGTTTAGAATACGGCACTTCCCAATAACCGTCATGATAGCCCATGGAATGATGTTTACCATCACTCACTGTTAGACACATACTCAGTATAGCTATTAGCTATTACTAATAAGTGTAAAGAAAAAGTTTAGGAAAATAGGATCAAGTCTACATGCATTTCAGTGATGCATATATACGGGACAATTAAATGTTTGATTTGATATGTTACAAACATGAATAATAAGTTGTGTATTCATTCTGTGGCAAATTAACAGATATAAATTTTCAATATGTGTTTTCCAAACTTACATCGATACATATATTGCGACCTTGACATTTGAATAGTTTTGTTTTTGAGCTTGAATGTTTTCTTGGTCTAGTCCAGTTACCAATTAAATTTGTACAGTAAGCATTTTGAATTATTGCATGTGATGTGCCTTTTGATAAAAAGTATAAAACAAATGACGAATCCCTAAGCTGCACCATCTACCACTAGCTCTCCACGAAGATGATGATGCTGATGATAATGATAATGATGATGGAGGAGGATCATGATGATGATGGATGATGTTCAAGTAGAACTATAGGTAGAAAAAAAACTCCATGTCAGAAGTGACCATGGAGAAAAAATTGACGATCTCGACGAAGATGATGCTGCTGCTGATGATGATGATGAAGATGCAGAAGAAGAAGAAGATGATGATGATGAAGATGAAGATGATGATGACAGTCGCATTTAGTACCGTCTACTTACGGTAGTAGGCAATGCCTGACCCGACTCGCTGATGATGACGATGATGAAGATGATCTTGATGATGATGATGATGATGATGATGATGTTCAAATAGAACTATAGGTAGAAAAAAAACTCCATGTCAGAAGTGACCATGGAGAAAAAATTGACGATCTCGACGAAGATGATGATGATGACGATGAAGATGATGATGACAGTACCGTCTACTTACGGTAGCAGGCAATGCCTGACCTGACTCGATGATGATGAATGATGATGATGATGATGATGATGATGATGGATGATGGATGATGTTCAAGTAGAACTATAGGTAGAAAAAAAACTCCATGTCAGAAGTGACCATGGTGAAAAAATTGACGATCTAGATGAAGATGCTGCTGCTGCTGCTGCTGATGATGATGATGATGACAGTCGCAGGTAGTACCGTCTACTTACGGTAGCAGGCAATGCCTGACTTGACTCGATGATGATGACGATGACGACGATGATGATCTCGATGATGAAGATGATCTTGATGATAATGATGATGATGGTGATGATCTTGATGATGATGATGATCTCGATGATGGTGATGATGATGATGATAATGGATGATGTTCAAGTAGAACTATAGGTAGAAAAAAAATCGATGTCAGAAGTGACCATGGAGAAAATATTGATGATCTCGACGAAGATGCTGCTGATGATGAAGATGCTGATGATGAAGACGAAGATGAAGATAATGATGATGAAGATGATGATGATGATGACAGACGCAGGTAGTACCGTCTACTTATGGTAGGAGGCAATGCCTGACCTGACTCGATGATGATGACGATGATGATGATGATTATTACGAAGAAGACGACAACGATGATCTCGATGATGATGGAGGAGGATCATGATGATGATGCATGATGTTCAAGTAGAACTATAGGTAGAAAAAAAAACTCCATGTCAGAGGTGACCATGGAGAAAAAATTGACGGTCTCGACGAAGATGATGCTGCTGCTGAAGATGATGAAGATGATCTCGATGATGATGATGGAGGAGGATCATGATGATGATGGATGATGTTCAAGTAGAACTATAGGTAGAAAAAAAACTCCAAGTTAGAAGTGACCATGGAGAAAAAATTGATGATATCGACGAAGATGATGATGATGATGACGAAGATGAAGATGATGATGATGATGACAGTCGCAGGTAGTACCGTCATCTTACGGTAGCAGGCAATCCCTGACCTGACTCGATGATGATGATGATGACGACGATGATGATGACTGATGATGGATGATGATGATGACTGATGATGATGATGATCTCGATGATGAAGACGATCTCGAAGATGATGATGATGATGGAGGAGGATCATGATGATGATGGATGATGTTCAAGTAGAATTATAGGTAGAAAAAGAACTCCACGTCAGAAGTGACGATGGAGAAAAAATTGACGATCTCGACGAAGATGATGCAGATGATCTCGATGATGATCTAAATGATGATGATGATGATGATGATGATGATGGAGGATGATGATGATGATGATGATGGATGATGATGATGATGATGATGAATGATGATAATGATGGATGATGATGAAGATGATGATGATAAGAAGCCAAAAGGACAACAAATCCTGAGCGAAGACTGGGACAAGCCTGTCCCTGGCAGAGACCGGTGATGATGATGATGATGATGATGGATGATGATGATGATAAGAAGCCAAAACGACAACAAATCCTGAACGACGACTGGGACAAGCCTGTCCCTGGCAGAGACTATTGGAGTACAATCCTAATCAAATCGAAGGCTTCGATATGCAACTTCCTGACTATGGAAGGGAGAGAAATTCCTAACTACGAGACTTCCTCCAGCATTGAGGACCTAACTCCACTACAACAATAACAATAACAACAAAGAAAAACTCCATGTCAGAAGTGACCATGGAGAAAAGAAGCCAAAACGACAACAAATACTAAGCAAAGACTGGGACAAGCCTGTCCCTGGCAGAGACCGGTGATGATTCTGCTGCTGCTGCTGCTGATGATGATGATGGATGATAATGATGATTGATGGATGATGATCAAGACTTATGATAATGATGGATGATAATGATGATGATGATGATGATGATGATGATGATGATGATGATGGATGATAATGATGATTGATGGATGATGATCATGACTTATGATGATGATGGATGATAATGATGATTGATGGATGATGATCATGACTTATGATAATGATGGATGATAATGATGATGATGATGATGATGATGATGATGATGATGATGATAAGAAACAAAAATTACCTGTCAATGGAAGGGAGAGATATTCCTGATGATGAGACTTCTTCCAGCGTTGAGGACCTTTCTCAAGTACAACAACAACAAAGAAAAACTCCACGTCAAAAGTGACCATGGAGAAAAGAAGCCAAGACGACAATAAATATTGAGCGATGACTGGGACAAGCCTGTCTTTGGCAGAGACTGGTGATGATGATGATGATGGATGATGATGGGGATCTACGATGGATGAAAGTGATGGATCATAATGATGGATAATGATGATGAGAAGAAGCCAAAACGACAACAAATCCTGAGCGGCAACTGGGATAAGCCTGTCCCTGGCAGAGACTAGTGGAGTACAATCCTAATCAAATCGAAGGCTTCGATTTGCAACTTCCTGTGTATGGAAGGGAGAGAAATTCCTGATGACGAGACTTCTTCCAGCGTTGATAACCTAACTACACTACAACAATAACAATAACAACAAAGAAAAACTCCATGTCAGAAGTGACCATGGAGAAAAGAAGCCAAAAGGACAACAAATACTGATCGACGAACGAGACCGGTGATGATGATGATGATGATGATGATGATGATGATGGATGATGATGATGATTGATGATGGATGATAATGATGATAATAAGCCAAAATGACAACAAATCCTGAGCGATGACAGGGACAGGCCTGTCCCTGGCAGAAACTAGTGGAGTACAATCCTAATCAAAATCGAAGGCTTCGATATGCAACTTCCTGTTCATGGAAGGGAGAGAAATTCCTGATGACGAGACTTCTTCAAGAGTTGAGGACCTATATCCGCTACAACAATAACAATAACAACAAAGAAAAACTCTATGTCAGAAGTGACCATGGAGAAAAGAAGCCAAAACGACAACAAATCCTGAGTGAAGACTGGGAAAAGACTGTCCCTGGCAGAGACCGGTGATGATGATGATGATGATGGATGATAATGATGGATGATGATGAAGATGATGATGATAAAAAGCCAAAACGACAACAAATCCTGAGTGACGACTGGGACAATCCTGTCCCTGGCAGAGACTAGCTGAGTACAAACCTAATCAAATAGAAGGCTTCGATACGCAACATCCTGTCAATGGAAGGGAGAGAAATTCCTGATGACGAGACTTTTTCCAGCGTTTAGGACCTATCCCAACTACAAAAATAACAATAACAAAGAAAAACTCCATGTCAGAAGTGACCATGGAGAAAAGAAGGCAAAACGACAACAAATACTGATCGACGACTGGGACAAGAATGTCCCTGGCAGAGACCGGTGATGATGATGATGATGATGATGATGATGATGAAAAGAAGCCAAAAGGACAAAAAATCCTGAGTGACGACAGGGACAAGCCTGTCCCTGGCAGAGACAATTAGAGTACAATCGTAATAAAAATCGAAGGCTTCGATATGCAACTTCCTGTCCATGGAAGGGAGAGATATTCCAGATGACGAGACTTCTTCAAGCGTTGAGGACCTATATCCACTACAACAATAACAATAACAACATCATGATGATGATGATGATGATGATGATGACGATGAGTCGAATTTAGTACCGTCTACTTACGGTAGCAGGCAATGCCTGACCTGACTCAATGATGATGATGACGATGATGATGATGGATGATGTTCAAGTAGAACTATAGGTAGAAAAAAAACACCATGTCAGAAGTGACCATGGAGAAAAGAAGCCAAAACGACAACAAATCCTGAGAGAAGACTGGGACAAGCCTATCCCTGGCAGACACAGGTGATGATGATGATGATGATGATGGATGATGATGATGATGATGATAAGAAGCCAAAAGGAAAACAAATAATGAGCGAAGACTGGGACAAGCCTGTCCCTGGCAGAGACCGGTGATGATGATGATGATGATGATGGATGATGATGATGATAAGAAGCCAAAACGACAACAAATCCTGAACGACGACTGGGACAAGCCTGTCCCTGGCAGAGACTATTGGAGTACAATCCTAATCAAATCAAAGGCTTCGATATGCAACTTCCTGACTATGGAAGGGAGAGAAATTCCTAACTACGAGACTTCCTCCAGCATTGAGGACCTAACTCCACTACAACAATAACAATAACAACAAAGAAAAACTCCATGTCAGAAGTGACCATGGAGAAAAGAAGCCAAAACGACAACAAATACTAAGCAAAGACTGGGACAAGCCTGTCCCTGGCAGAGACCGGTGATGATTCTGCTGCTGCTGCTGCTGATGATGATGATGGATGATAATGATGATTGATGGATGATGATCAAGACTTATGATAATGATGGATGATAATGATGATGATGATGATGATGATGATGATGATGGATGATAATGATGATTGATGGATGATGATCATGACTTATGATGATGATGGATGATAATGATGATTGATGGATGATGATCATGACTTATGATAATGATGGATGATAATGATGATGATGATGATGATGATGATGATGATGATGATGATGATGATGATGATGATGATGATAAGAAACAAAAATTACCTGTCAATGGAAGGGAGAGATATTCCTGATGATGAGACTTCTTCCAGCGTTGAGGACCTTTCTCAAGTACAACAACAACAAAGAAAAACTCCACGTCAAAAGTGACCATGGAGAAAAGAAGCCAAGACGACAATAAATATTGAGCGATGACTGGGACAAGCCTGTCTTTGGCAGAGACTGGTGATGATGATGATGATGGATGATGATGGGGATCTACGATGGATGAAAGTGATGGATCATAATGATGGATAATGATGATGAGAAGAAGCCAAAACGACAACAAATCCTGAGCGGCAACTGGGATAAGCCTGTCCCTGGCAGAGACTAGTGGAGTACAATCCTAATCAAATCGAAGGCTTCGATTTGCAACATCCTGTGTATGGAAGGGAGAGAAATTCCTGATGACGAGACTTCTTCCAGCGTTGATAACCTAACTACACTACAACAATAACAATAACAACAAAGAAAAACTCCATGTCAGAAGTGACCATGGAGAAAAGAAGCCAAAAGGACAACAAATACTGATCGACGAACGAGACCGGTGATGATGATGATGATGATGATGATGATGATGATGGATGATGATGATGATTGATGATGGATGATAATGATGATAATAAGCCAAAATGACAACAAATCCTGAGCGATGACAGGGACAGGCCTGTCCCTGGCAGAAACTAGTGGAGTACAATCCTAATCAAAATCGAAGGCTTCGATATGCAACTTCCTGTTCATGGAAGGGAGAGAAATTCCTGATGACGAGACTTCTTCAAGAGTTGAGGACCTATATCCGCTACAACAATAACAATAACAACAAAGAAAAACTCTATGTCAGAAGTGACCATGGAGAAAAGAAGCCAAAACGACAACAAATCCTGAGTGAAGACTGGGAAAAGACTGTCCCTGGCAGAGACCGGTGATGATGATGATGATGATGATGGATGATAATGATGGATGATGATGAAGATGATGATGATAAAAAGCCAAAACGACAACAAATCCTGAGTGACGACTGGGACAATCCTGTCCCTGGCAGAGACTAGCTGAGTACAAACCTAATCAAATAGAAGGCTTCGATACGCAACTTCCTGTCAATGGAAGGGAGAGAAATTCCTGATGACGAGACTTTTTCCAGCGTTTAGGACCTATCCCAACTACAAAAATAACAATAACAAAGAAAAACTCCATGTCAGAAGTGACCATGGAGAAAAGAAGGCAAAACGACAACAAATACTGATCGACGACTGGGACAAGAATGTCCCTGGCAGAGACCGGTGATGATGATGATGATGATGATGATGATGATGAAAAGAAGCCAAAAGGACAAAAAATCCTGAGTGACGACAGGGACAAGCCTGTCCCTGGCAGAGACAATTAGAGTACAATCGTAATAAAAATCGAAGGCTTCGATATGCAACTTCCTGTCCATGGAAGGGAGAGATATTCCAGATGACGAGACTTCTTCAAGCATTGAGGACCTATATCCACTACAACAATAACAATAACAACATCATGATGATGATGATGATGATGATGATGACGATGAGTCGAATTTAGTACCGTCTACTTACGGTAGCAGGCAATGCCTGACCTGACTCAATGATGATGATGACGATGATGATGATGGATGATGTTCAAGTAGAACTATAGGTAGAAAAAAAACACCATGTCAGAAGTGACCATGGAGAAAAGAAGCCAAAACGACAACAAATCCTGAGAGAAGACTGGGACAAGCCTATCCCTGGCAGACACAGGTGATGATGATGATGATGATGATGGATGATGATGATGATGATGATAAGAAGCCAAAAGGAAAACAAATAATGAGCGAAGACTGGGACAAGCCTGTCCCTGGCAGAGACCGGTGATGATGATGATGATGATGATGGATGATGATGATGAATGATGACAATGATGGATGATGATGAAGATGATGATGATAAGAAGCCAAAAGGACAACAAATCCTGAGCGAAGACAGGGACAAGCCTGTCCCTGGCAGAGACCGGTGATGATGATGATGAATATGATGGATGATGATGGATGATGATGATGATAAGAAGCCAAAACGACAACAAATCCTGAACGACGATTGGGACAAGCCTGTCCCTGGCAGAGACTAGTGGAGTACAATCCTCATCGAATCTAAGGTTTCGATATGCAACTTCCTGTCCATGGAAGGGAGAGAAATTCCTGACGACGAGACTTCTTCCAGTGTTGAGGACCTATCTCCACAACAAAAATAACAATAACAACAAAGAAAAACTCCATGTCAGAAGTGACCATGGAGAAAAGAAGCCAAAACGACAACAAATCCTGAGAGACGACTTGGACAAGACTGTCCCTGGCAGAGACCGGTGATGATGATGATGATGTATGATGATGATTGATGGATGATGATGATGATGATGATGATGACGGATGATGATGATGATGATTGATGATGGATGATAATGATGGATGAGGATGATGATGATGACACGAAGCCAAAACGACAACAAATCCTGAGCGACGACTGGGACAAGCCTGTCCCTGGCAGAGACTGGTGGAGTACAATCCTAATCAAATCTAAGGTTTCGATATGCAACTTCCTGTCCATGGAAGGGAGAGAAATTCCTGATGACGAGACTTCTTCCAGCGTTGAGGACCTATCTCCACTACAACAATAACAATAACAACAAAGAAAAACTCCATGTCATAAGTGACCATGGAGAAAAGAAGCCAAAACGACAACAAAACCTGAGAGACGACTGGGAAAAGACTGTCCCTGGCAGAGACCGGTGATGATGATGATGATGGATGATGGATGATGATGATGATGATCGATGATGATAATGATGGATGAGGATAAGGATAATGACAAGAAGCCAAAACGACAACAAATCCTGAGCAACGGCTGGGACAAGCCCGTCCTTGGCAGAGACTAGTGGAGTACAATCCTAATCAAATCTAAGGTTTCGATATGCAACTTCCTGTCCATGGAAGGGAGAGAAATTCCTGATGACCAGACTTAATCCAGCGTTGAGGACCTCTCTCCACAACAACAATAACAATAACAACAAAGAAAAACTCCATGTCAGAAGTGACCATGGAGAAAAGAAGCCAAAACGACAACAAATTATGAGCGACGACTGGGACAAGCCTGTCCCTGGCAGAGACTAGTGATGATGATGATGATGATGGATGACGATGATTGATGGATGATGATGATGATGATGACAGATGATGATGATGATGATTGATGATGGATGATAATGATGGATGAGGATGAGGATGATGGCAAGAAGCCAAAATGACAACAAATCCTGAGAGACTACTGGGACAAGCCCGTACCTGCCAGAGACTAGTGGAGAACTATCCTAATCAAATCCAAGGTTTCGATATGCAACTTCCTGTCCATGGAAGGGAGAGAAATTCCTGATGACGAGACTTCTTCCAGCGTTGAGGACCTATCTCCACTACAAGAATAACAATAACAACAAAAAAAAAACTCCATGTCATAAGTGACCATGGAGAAAAGAAGCCAAAACGACAACAAAACCTAAGAGACAACTGGGACAAGACTGTCCCTGGCAGAGACCGGTGATGATGATGATGATGATGGATGATGATGATGGATGATGATGATGATTGATGATGGATGGTAATGATGGATGAGGATGAGGATAATGACAAGAAGACAAAACGACAACAAATCCTGAGCAACGGCTGGGACAAGCCCGTCCCTGGCAGAGACTAGTGGAGTACAATCCTAATCAAATCTAAGGTTTCGATATGCAACTTCCTGTCCATGGAAGGGAGAGAAATTCCTGACGACGAGACTTCTCCCAGCGTTGAGGACCTATCTCCACAACAACAAAAACAATAACAACAATTAAAAACTCCATGTCAGAAGTGACCATGGAGAAAAGAAGCCAAAACGACAACAAATCCTGAGAGACGACTGGGACAAGACTGTCCCTGGCAGAGACCGGTGATGATGATGATGATGATGATGATGATGATGATGGATGATGATGATTGATGGATGATGATGATGATGATGACGGTTGATGATGATGATGATTGATGATGGATGATAATGATGGATGAGGATGATGATGATGATGACATGAAACCAAAATGACAACAAATCCTGAGCGACGACTGGGACAAGCCTGTCCCTGGCAGAGACTGGTGGAGTACAATCCTAATCAAATCTAAGGTTTCGATATGCAACTTCCTGTCCATGGAAGGGAGAGAAATTCCTGATGACGAGACTTCTTCCAGCGTTGAGGACCTATCTCCACTACAACAATAACAATAACAACAAAGAAAAACTCCATGTCATAAGTGACCATGGAGAAAAGAAGCCAAAACGACAACAAAACCTGAGAGACGACTGGGACAAGACTGTCCCTGGCAGAGACCGGTGATGATGATGATGATGATGGATGATGATGATGATGATGACGACGGATGATGATGATGATGATTGATGATGGATGATAATGATGGATGAGGATGAGGATGATGACAAGAAGCCAAAACGACAACAAATCCTGAGCGACGACTGGGACAAGCCTGTCCCTGGCAGAGACTAGTGGAGTACAATCCTAATCAAATCTAAGGTTTCGATATGCAACTTCCTGTCCATGGAAGGGAGAGAAATTCCTGACGACGAGACTTCTTCCAGCGTTGAGGACCTATCTCCACTACAACAATAACAATAAAAACAAAGAAAAACTCCATGTCAGAAGTGACCATGGAGAAAAGAAGCCAAAACGACAACAAATCCTGAGCGACGACTGGGACAAGCCTGTCCCTGGCAGAGACCGGTGATGATTCTGCTGCTGCTGCTGATGATGATGATGATGGATGATGACGATCTCAATGATGATCTTGAAGATGACAGTCGCAGGTAGTACCGTCTAC
Organism: Margaritifera margaritifera; assembly: GCA_029931535.1. Taxonomy (NCBI): domain Eukaryota; kingdom Metazoa; phylum Mollusca; class Bivalvia; order Unionida; family Margaritiferidae; genus Margaritifera; species Margaritifera margaritifera. Next base: position 10,584 of record JAQPZY010001399.1, on the reverse strand, counting down.
TTCTATTTACGGTAGCAGGCGATGCCTGACCTGACTCTATCATATATATACGATGAAGTCTATTCATGACAAGAGACACTGTATGAGGAGTAGGATGTTGATGATGATGATGATGATGATGATGATGATGGTGATGATGAGCCATAACGACAACAAATCCTGAGAGACAACTGGGACAAGCCTGTCCCTGGCAGAGACTAGTGGAGTACAATCCTAATCAAATCTAAGGTTTCGATATGCAACTTCCTGTCCATGGAAGGGAGAGAAATTCCTGATGACGAGACTTCTTCCAGCGTTGAGGACCTATCTCCACCACAACAATAACAATAACAACAAAGAAAAACTCCATGTCAGAAGTGACCATGGAGAAAAGAAGCCAAAACGACAACAAATCCTGAGAGGACTGGGACAAGACTGTCCCTGGCAGAGACTGGTGATGATGATGATGATGAAGGATGATGATGATTGATGGATGATGATGATGGATGATGATGATGATGATTGATGATGGATGTCAATGATGGATGAGGATGATGATGATAACACGAAGCGAAAATGAAAATAAATTCTGAGCGATGACTGGGACAAGCCTGTCCTGGCAGAGACTGGTGGAGTACAATCCTAATTAAAGCTAAGGTTTCGATATGCAACTTCCTGTCCATGGAAGGGAGAGAAATTCCTGATGACGAGACTTCTTCCAGCGTTGAGGACCTATCTCCACTACAACAATAACAATAACAACAAAGAAAAACTCCATGTCATAAGTGACCATGGAGAAAAGAAGCCAAAACGACAACAAAACCTGAGAGACGACTGGGACAAGACTGTCCCTGGCAGAGACCGGTGATGATGATGATGATGATGGATGATGATGATGATGGATGATGATGATGATTGATGATGGATGATAATGATGGATGAGGATGAGGATGATGACAAGAAGCCAAAACGACAACAAATCCTGAGCGACGACTGGGACAAGCCCGTCCCTGGCAGAGACTAGTGGAGTACAATCCTAAACAAATCTAAGGTTTCGATATGCAACTTCCTGTCCATGGAAGGGAGAGAAATTCCTGACGACGAAACTTCTTCCAGCGTTGAGGACCTATCTCCACTACAACAATAACAACAAAGAAAAACTCCATGTCAGAAGTGACCATGGAGAAAAGAAGCCAAAACGACAACAAATCCTGAGCGACGACTGGGACAAGACTGTCCCTGGCAGAGACCGGTCATGATGATGATGATGATGATGATGATGATGGATGATGATGATTGATGGATGATGATGACGGATGATGATGATGATGATTGATGATGGATGGTAATGATGGATGAGGAGGATGATGATGATACGAAGCCAAAACGACAACAAATCCTGAGTGACGACTGGGACAAGCCTGTCCCTGGCAGAGACTGGTGGAGTACAATCCTAATCAAATCTAAGGTTTCGATATGCAACTTCCTGTCCATGGAAGGGAGAGAAATTCCTGATGACAAGACTTCTTCCAGCGTTGAGGACCTATCTCCACTACAACAATAACAATAAAAACAAAGAAAAACTCCATGTCAGAAGTGACCATGGAGAAAAGAAGCCAAAACGACAACAAATCCTGAGCGACGACTGGGACAAGCCTGTCCCTTGCAGAGACCGGTGATGATTCTGCTGCTGCTGCTGCTGATGATGATGATGGATGATGACGATCTCAATGATGATCTTGAAGATGACAGTCGCAGGTAGTACCGTCTACTTCTATTTACGGTAGCAGGCGATGCCTGACCTAACTCTATCATATATATATACGATGAAGTCTATTCATGACAAGAGACATTGTATGAGGAGTAGGATGTTGATGATGATGATGATGATGATGATGATGATGATGGTGATGATGAGCCATAATGACAACAAATCCTGAGAGACAACTGGGACAAGCCTGTCACTGGCAGAGACTAGTGGAGTACAATCCTAATCAAATCTAAGGTTTCGATATGCAACTTCCTGTCCATGGAAGGCAGAGAAATTCCTGATGACGAGACTTCTTCCAGCGTTGAGGACCTATCTCCACCACAACAATAACAATAACAACAAAGAAAAACTCCATGTCAGAAGTGACCATGGAGAAAAGAAGCCAAAACGACAACAAATCCTGAGAGGACTGGGACAAGACTGTCCCTGGCAGAGACCGGTGAAGATGATGATGATGATGGATGATGATGATTGAAAGATGATGATGATGACGGATGATGATGATGATGATTGATTATGGATGATAATGATGGATGAGGATGATGATTATGACACGAAGGCAAAATGACAACAAATCCTGAACGACGACTGGGACAAGCCTGTCCCAGGCAGAGACCGGTGGAATACAATCCTAATCAAATCTAAGGTTTCGATATGCAACTTCCTGTCCATGGAAGGGAGAGAAATTCCTGATGACGAGACTTCTTCCAGCGTTGAGGACCTATCTCCACTACTTCAATAACAATAAAAACAAAGAAAAACTCCATAAGTGACCATGGAGAAAAGAAGCCAAAATGACAACAAAACCTGAGAGACGACTGGGACAAGACTGTCCCTGGCAGAGACAGGTGATGATGATGATGATGATGATGATGGATGATGATGATGATGATGACAGATGATGATGATGATTGATGATGGATGATAATGATGGATGAGGATGATGACAAGAAGCCAAAACGACAACAAATCCTGAGAGAAAACTGGGAAAAGCCCGTCCCTGGCAGAGACTAGTGGAGTACAATCCTAATCAAATCTAAGGTTTCGATATGCAACTTCCTGTCCATGGAAGGGAGAGAAATTACTGACGACGAGACTTCTTCCAGCGTTGAGGACCTATCTCCACTACAACAATAACAATAACAACGAAGAAAAACTCCATGTCAGAAGTGATCATGGAGAAAAGAAGCCAAAACGACAACAAATCCTGAGCGACGACTGGGACAAGCCTATCCCTGGCAGAGACCGGTGATGATTCTGCTGCTGCTGCTGCTGATGATGATGATGGATGATGACGATCTCAATGATGATCTTGAAGATGACAGTCGCAGGAAGTACCGTCTACTTCGATTTACGGTAGCAGGCGATGCCTGACCTGACTCTATTTTATATATACGATGAAGTCTATTCATGACAAGAGACACTGTATGAGGAGGAGGATGTTGATGATGATGATGATGATGATGATGATGATGATGATGATGAGCCATAACGACAACAAATCCTGAGAGACAAGTGGGACAAGCCTGTCACTGGCAGAGACTAGTGGAGTACAATCCTAATCAAATCTAAGGTTTCGATATGAGACTTCCTGTCCATGGAAGGGAGAGAAATTCCTGACGATGAGACTTCTTCCAGCGTTGAGGACCTATCTCCACTACAACAATAACAATAACAACAAAGAAAAACTCTATGTCAGAAGTGACCATGGAGAAAAGAAGCCAAAATGACAACAAATCCTGAGAGACGACTGGGACAAGACTGTCCCTGGCAGAGACCGGTGATGATGATGATGATGATGATGATGATGGATGATGATGATTGATGGATGATGATGACGGATGATGATGATGATGATTGATGATGGATGATGACGATCTCAATGATGATCTTGAAGATGACAGTCGCAGGTAGTACCGTCTACTTCTATTTACGGTAGCAGGCGATGCCTGACCTAACTCTATCATATATATATACGATGAAGTCTATTCATGACAAGAGACATTGTATGAGGAGTAGGATGTTGATGATGATGATGATGATGATGATGATGATGATGATGATGATGATGGTGATGATGAGCCATAATGACAACAAATCCTGAGAGACAACTGGGACAAGCCTGTCACTGGCAGAGACTAGTGGAGTACAATCCTAATCAAATCTAAGGTTTCGATATGCAACTTCCTGTCCATGGAAGGCAGAGAAATTCCTGATGACGAGACTTCTTCCAGCGTTGAGGACCTATCTCCACCACAACAATAACAATAACAACAAAGAAAAACTCCATGTCAGAAGTGACCATGGAGAAAAAAAGCCAAAACGACAACAAATCCTGAGAGAGGACTGGGACAAGACTGTCCCTGGCAGAGACCGGTGAAGATGATGATGATGATGGATGATGATGATTGATGGATGATGATGATGACGGATGATGATGATGATGATTGATTATGGATGATAATGATGGATGAGGATGATGATTATGACACGAAGCCAAAACGACAACAAATCCTGAACGACGACTGGGACAAGCCTGTCCCAGGCAGAGACTGGTGGAATACAATCCTAATCAAATCTAAGGTTTCGATATGCAACTTCCTGTCCATGGAAGGGAGAGAAATTCCTGATGACGAGACTTCTTCCAGCGTTGAGGACCTATCTCCACTACAACAATAACAATAACAACAAAGAAAAACTCCATAAGTGACCATGGAGAAAAGAAGCCAAAATGACAACAAAACCTGAGAGACGACTGGGACAAGACTGTCCATGGCAGAGACCGGTGATGATGATGATGATGATGGATGATGATGATGATCATGACAGATGATGATGATGATTGATGATGGATGATAATGATGGATGAGGATGATGACAAGAAGCCAAAACGACAACAAATCCTGAGCGACGACTGGGAAAAGCCCGTCCCTGGCAGAGACTAGTGGAGTACAATCCTAATCAAATCTAAGGTTTCGATATGCAACTTCCTGTCCATGGAAGGGAGAGAAATTACTGACGACGAGACTTCTTCCAGCGTTGAGGACCTATCTCCACTACAACAATAACAATAACAACGAAGAAAAACTCCATGTCAGAAGTGATCATGGAGAAAAGAAGCCAAAACGACAACAAATCCTGAGCGACGACTGGGACAAGCCTATCCCTGGCAGAGACCGGTGATGATTCTGCTGCTGCTGCTGATGATGATGATGATGGATGATGACGATCTCAATGATGATCTTGAAGATGACAGTCACAGGAAGTACCGTCTACTTCGATTTACGGTAGCAGGCGATGCCTGACCTGACTCTATTTTATATATACGATGAAGTCTATTCATGACAAGAGACACTGTATGAGGAGGAGGATGTTGATGATGATGATGATGATGATGATGATGATGATGATGAGCCATAATGACAACAAATCCTGAGAGACAAGTGGGACAAGCCTGTCACTGGCAGAGACTAGTGGAGTACAATCCTAATCAAATCTAAGGTTTCGATATGAGACTTCCTGTCCATGGAAGGGAGAGAAATTCCTGACGATGAGACTTCTTCCAGCGTTGAGGACCTATCTCCACTACAACAATAACAATAACAACAAAGAAAAACTCTATGTCAGAAGTGACCATGGAGAAAAGAAGCCAAAATGACAACAAATCGTGAGAGACGACTGGGACAAGACTGTCCCTGGCAGAGACCGGTGATGATGATGATGATGATGATGATGATGATGATGATGATGATGATGATTGATGGATGATGATGACAGATGATGATGATGATGATTGATGATGGATGATGACGATCTCAATGATGATCTTGAAGATGACAGTCGCAGGTAGTACCGTCTACTTCTATTTACGGTAGCAGGCGATGCCTGACCTAACTCTATCATATATATATACGATGAAGTCTATTCATGACAAGAGACATTGTATGAGGAGTAGGATGTTGATGATGATGATGATGATGATGATGATGATGATGATGATGATGGTGATGATGAGCCATAATGACAACAAATCCTGAGAGACAACTGGGACAAGCCTGTCACTGGCAGAGACTAGTGGAGTACAATCCTAATCAAATCTAAGGTTTCGATATGCAACTTCCTGTCCATGGAAGGCAGAGAAATTCCTGATGACGAGACTTCTTCCAGCGTTGAGGACCTATCTCCACCACAACAATAACAATAACAACAAAGAAAAACTCCATGTCAGAAGTGACCATGGAGAAAAAAAGCCAAAACGACAACAAATCCTGAGAGAGGACTGGGACAAGACTGTCCCTGGCAGAGACCGGTGAAGATGATGATGATGATGGATGATGATGATTGATGGATGATGATGATGACGGATGATGATGATGATGATTGATTATGGATGATAATGATGGATGAGGATGATGATTATGACACGAAGCCAAAACGACAACAAATCCTGAACGACGACTGGGACAAGCCTGTCCCAGGCAGAGACTGGTGGAATACAATCCTAATCAAATCTAAGGTTTCGATATGCAACTTCCTGTCCATGGAAGGGAGAGAAATTCCTGATGACGAGACTTCTTCCAGCGTTGAGGACCTATCTCCACTACAACAATAACAATAACAACAAAGAAAAACTCCATGTCATAAGTGACCATGGAGAAAAGAAGCCAAAACGACAACAAAACCTGAGAGACGACTGGGACGAGACTGTCCCTGGCAGAGACCGGTTATGATGATGATGGATGACGATGATGATGATGACGGATGATGATGATGATTGATGATGGATGTTAATGATGGATGAGGATGAGGATGATGACAAGAAGCGAAAATTACAACAAATCCTGAGCAACGACTGGGACAAGCCTGTCCCTGGCAGAGACTGGTGGAGTACAATCCTAATTAAATCTAAGGTTTCGATATGCAACTTCCTATCCATGGAAGGGAGAGAAATTCCTGATGACGAGACTTCTTCCAGCGTTGAGGACCTATCTCCAGTACAACAATAACAATAACAACAAAGAAAAACTCCATGTCAGAAGTGACCATGGAGAAAAGAAGCCAAAACGAAAACAAATCCTGAGAGACGAATGGGACAAGACTGTCCCTGGCAGAGACCGGTCATGATGATGATGATGATGATGATGATGATGGATGATGATGATTGATGGATGATGATGACGGATGATGATGATGATGATTGATGATGGATGGTAATGATGGATGAGGAGGATGATGATGATACGAAGCCAAAACGACAACAAATCCTGAGCGACGACTGGGACAAGCCTGTCCCTGGCAGAGACTGGTGGAGTACAATCCTAATCAAATCTAAGGTTTCGATATGCAACTTCCTGTCCATGGAAGGGAGAGAAATTCCTGATGACAAGACTTCTTCCAGCGTTGAGGACCTATCTCCACTACAACAATAACAATAAAAACAAAGAAAAACTCCATGTCAGAAGTGACCATGGAGAAAAGAAGCCAAAACGACAACAAATCCTGAGCGACGACTGGGACAAGCCTGTCCCTTGCAGAGACCGGTGATGATTCTGCTGCTGCTGCTGCTGATGATGATGATGGATGATGACGATCTCAATGATGATCTTGAAGATGACAGTCGCAGGTAGTACCGTCTACTTCTATTTACGGTAGCAGGCGATGCCTGACCTAACTCTATCATATATATATACGATGAAGTCTATTCATGACAAGAGACATTGTATGAGGAGTAGGATGTTGATGATGATGATGATGATGATGATCATGATGATGATGATGATGATGGTGCTGATGTTCCATAATGACAACAAATCCTGAGAGACAACTGGGACAAGCCTGTCACTGGCAGAGACTAGTGGAGTACAATCCTAATCAAATCTAAGGTTTCGATATGCAACTTCCTGTCCATGGAAGGCAGAGAAATTCCTGATGACGAGACTTCTTCCAGCGTTGAGGACCTATCTCCACCACAACAATAACAATAACAACAAAGAAAAACTCCATGTCAGAAGTGACCATGGAGAAAAGAAGCCAAAACGACAACAAATCCTGAGAGGACTGGGACAAGACTGTCCCTGGCAGAGACCGGTGAAGATGATGATGATGATGGATGATGATGATTGAAAGATGATGATGATGACGGATGATGATGATGATGATTGATTATGGATGATAATGATGGATGAGGATGATGATTATGACACGAAGGCAAAATGACAACAAATCCTGAACGACGACTGGGACAAGCCTGTCCCAGGCAGAGACCGGTGGAATACAATCCTAATCAAATCTAAGGTTTCGATATGCAACTTCCTGTCCATGGAAGGGAGAGAAATTCCTGATGACGAGACTTCTTCCAGCGTTGAGGACCTATCTCCACTACTTCAATAACAATAATAACAAAGAAAAACTCCATAAGTGACCATGGAGAAAAGAAGCCAAAATGACAACAAAACCTGAGAGACGACTGGGACAAGACTGTCCCTGGCAGAGACAGGTGATGATGATGATGATGATGATGATGGATGATGATGATGATGATGACAGATGATGATGATGATTGATGATGGATGATAATGATGGATGAGGATGATGACAAGAAGCCAAAACGACAACAAATCCTGAGAGAAAACTGGGAAAAGCCCGTCCCTGGCAGAGACTAGTGGAGTACAATCCTAATCAAATCTAAGGTTTCGATATGCAACTTCCTGTCCATGGAAGGGAGAGAAATTACTGACGACGAGACTTCTTCCAGCGTTGAGGACCTATCTCCACTACAACAATAACAATAACAACGAAGAAAAACTCCATGTCAGAAGTGATCATGGAGAAAAGAAGCCAAAACGACAACAAATCCTGAGCGACGACTGGGACAAGCCTATCCCTGGCAGAGACCGGTGATGATTCTGCTGCTGCTGCTGCTGATGATGATGATGGATGATGACGATCTCAATGATGATCTTGAAGATGACAGTCGCAGGAAGTACCGTCTACTTCGATTTACGGTAGCAGGCGATGCCTGACCTGACTCTATTTTATATATACGATGAAGTCTATTCATGACAAGAGACACTGTATGAGGAGGAGGATGTTGATGATGATGATGATGATGATGATGATGATGATGATGATGATGAGCCATAACGACAACAAATCCTGAGAGACAAGTGGGACAAGCCTGTCACTGGCAGAGACTAGTGGAGTACAATCCTAATCAAATCTAAGGTTTCGATATGAGACTTCCTGTCCATGGAAGGGAGAGAAATTCCTGACGATGAGACTTCTTCCAGCGTTGAGGACCTATCTCCACTACAACAATAACAATAACAACAAAGAAAAACTCTATGTCAGAAGTGACCATGGAGAAAAGAAGCCAAAATGACAACAAATCCTGAGAGACGACTGGGACAAGACTGTCCCTGGCAGAGACCGGTGATGATGATGATGATGATGATGATGGATGATGATGATTGATGGATGATGATGACGGATGATGATGATGATGATTGATGATGGATGATGACGATCTCAATGATGATCTTGAAGATGACAGTCGCAGGTAGTACCGTCTACTTCTATTTACGGTAGCAGACGATGCCTGACCTAACTCTATCATATATATATACGATGAAGTCTATTCACGACAAGAGACATTGTATGAGGAGTAGGATGTTGATGATGATGATGATGATGATGATGATGATGATGATGATGATGATGGTGATGATGAGATATTATGACAACAAATCCTGAGAGACAACTGGGACAAGCCTGTCACTGGCAGAGACTAGTGGAGTACAATCCTAATCAAATCTAAGGTTTCGATATGCAACTTCCTGTCCATGGAAGGCAGAGAAATTCCTGATGACGAGACTTCTTCCAGCGTTGAGGACCTATCTCCACCACAACAATAACAATAACAACAAAGAAAAACTCCATGTCAGAAGTGACCATGGAGAAAAAAAGCCAAAACGACAACAAATCCTGAGAGAGGACTGGGACAAGACTGTCCCTGGCAGAGACCGGTGAAGATGATGATGATGATGGATGATGATGATTGATGGATGATGATGATGACGGATGATGATGATGATGATTGATTATGGATGATAATGATGGATGAGGATGATGATTATGACACGAAGCCAAAACGACAACAAATCCTGAACGACGACTGGGACAAGCCTGTCCCAGGCAGAGACTGGTGGAATACAATCCTAATCAAATCTAAGGTTTCGATATGCAACTTCCTGTCCATGGAAGGGAGAGAAATTCCTGATGACGAGACTTCTTCCAGCGTTGAGGACCTATCTCCACTACAACAATAACAATAACAACAAAGAAAAACTCCATAAGTGACCATGGAGAAAAGAAGCCAAAATGACAACAAAACCTGAGAGACGACTGGGACAAGACTGTCCATGGCAGAGACCGGTGATGATGATGATGATGATGGATGATGATGATGATCATGACAGATGATGATGATGATTGATGATGGATGATAATGATGGATGAGGATGATGACAAGAAGCCAAAACGACAACAAATCCTGAGCGACGACTGGGAAAAGCCCGTCCCTGGCAGAGACTAGTGGAGTACAATCCTAATCAAATCTAAGGTTTCGATATGCAACTTCCTGTCCATGGAAGGGAGAGAAATTACTGACGACGAGACTTCTTCCAGCGTTGAGGACCTATCTCCACTACAACAATAACAATAACAACGAAGAAAAACTCCATGTCAGAAGTGATCATGGAGAAAAGAAGCCAAAACGACAACAAATCCTGAGCGACGACTGGGACAAGCCTATCCCTGGCAGAGACCGGTGATGA